>OU343220.1:188510043-188818702 GCA_910596185.1 Chrysanthemum makinoi | reverse complement strand
TTTTAAGGTTGGTGACATATGTTGATGTCTTTAATCAGTGAAAACTAATAATTCACATTGACTCCACCCACGCGCTGTCCTCCATCATCACCTCACAAAACCGTACTTCTCACGCGCCTCACTGCGAGTGGTACTTACCCACCATGAAATGATGTTTGCTTGGTTGTGTTTCTTAAATAGGTTAAAAAGCATCAAGCTTTGAAGATGGAAACAACACCAACCCTAAATTTCATATCTGGGTATAAAAAATGAAACAAAAAACATCTTAAAAAAACCCAAAGAAAATAATATCTTTGTTTGTGTGTTTTTTTTGTACTATAATCTTGATTTGTAATAATACTTCATCAATTTCAAAAAAGAAAATTGACCCATTTAATAAGATCCAAAAGGGTATCCAAATATATAAAAATCTTTGAATTTGGTTGAGAAATAAATATTTGAAGGAATAAAAATGGGTAGAGGAAGAGTTGAATTGAAAAGAATTGAGAATAAAATAAACAGGCAGGTGACTTTTGCTAAGAGAAGAAATGGGCTTTTGAAGAAAGCTTATGAACTCTCTGTTCTTTGTGATGCTGAAGTTGCTCTTATCATCTTCTCAAATAGAGGAAAGCTTTATGAATTCTGCAGTACTTCCAAGTAATTTAGTTAACACCTTTACTATATGTGTGTTTTTTTTTGTAGATCTGATAGTGGTTTTGTGTTTCTTGATGATCTTGTTTTTAGATTGGTGTAAATTTGAGCGTTGTTTCAAGCATTTTGATTAGTCTGTCAAAAAGTCTGGAAACTGTGTCAAATTAAAATTTAAAAAGTATATGTGGTTATAATTAAAGTGTTGTGGTTGATTATTTTCAAGGTTTCTTGTTAAGGGTTGAATTTAGGTTTAGTGTGTTTTGAGTTAACTAGATCTTGTCTTTATAAATCTAAAAAAAGAAAGTGAATTTGTGTAAACGAAATGAAAAAATAGAACTAGGAGATGAGTTTGCTTTTTGAGTCTTGATTGATATGATTTGGTTTTATGAATTTATGACAAATGTAAATTTTCTGAAGACATGAAAAAACTGATGGATCTTTGTGTTTATCTTTACATTTCTTAACTATTTTATTTTGATTTCAAGTCTAGTTCTATCTTTTTAGTTTCAGTCTGTTATAATTATAGAGTAGAGTTGATTAGTGTTTAATTTATATTAATTTTGTCAAGATCTTGTTGGGGATTGGAGCTACAAGTTAATTGAATTCATAGAGTGAAAGAAGAAAATCTTTATTTTATTCTTCTTCTCTTGGAACCCTAATTTTGATCACAATTTTCAAAGACAAAAAGGTTGAAACATAGATTTGTTTTGTACTTTTTTATTTCACATCAATGTAAGGTGCTTTTTGGATTAGGAAACTAATGATTAATTAGCACCAATGTTAAACTCATTGATCAATCTGATAAACCCTAGCTATTCACTCCTCACTACTATCTAGTTCAATCTAGCTAGATATGTGATTGGTCCAAGATCCAACCCATATAAACATTGGTTTCTATATTTGAAGATTTAGACCATCTCTGCATAAAAATAGCCTTTTCAAAAGTATTCATTCTACAAATTTAATTTTGCTTTTGTCCAACAATCTACTTAAAATTTCAAGATAATAATAATGTTAAAAATAACTGAGAATGAAATATTTAAAATTGAGGTTGTTTTGAAAACCTTGACAATATCTTATAGAAAAAAAAATAGATTTACTGCTGCTTTTCATTTAACAAGCTACATCAATTAATTTTCGATGTCATATATGGTGTTCCGGTGTTGCTCTAAATGCGAAGGAAATAAGGCCTCTTCCTTAAGTTAGGGAGTAATGCCGGAGATGATTGTCTTCATCTTTTGTCCTCTAAGTTCCACAGGAATAGCATATTGCAGTTCATTATCTAGAGTTAAAGATATAACAATATTACATTGTATTTGTGTAAGTTGAATTTGGAGTAAATAAGACATTGCATAAATAAAACATGCATAAACAAGCTTTTAATATTGATGGTTATGGTAATGTGTTCTCTTGTAGCAAGAGTTAATTTCTGAAAAAGAAAAAAGAAGACAAACATATACACCTTTCAGTTAAAAACTAACTTTCATGGTATTGTAGCTAGAGCGATTTTAGAACAAGGAAACATTTTGTTTATTTTGACATAGATCAATTTTGTTATCAGTATGCTCAAGATGCTCGAAAGATATCAAAATTGCACTTATAGCTCAATGGAAGTCAGCCGATCAGCCAATGATGCCGAGGTATAATTTGAAATATCAGTTCATTACTAAGATTTTGCATATCCTTAATTTGGCCTTAATTAATAATATCTTCCTTGTTTTGATCATTTAGCAAAGCAGCTACAAGGAGTACATGAAACTGAAAGCTAAATACGAGTCTCTTCAACAATACCAGAGGCAAGTATCGTGCGTGTGTGCAACAAATAAAGATGAAAATATCTAATGAAACTCATAATCAGGATTTATATATACGTGAAACTTGTATGCACATATTTCAGGCAACTTTTTGGGGAAGATCTTGGGCCATTGAATTTAAAAGAACTTGAGCAACTTGAGCGCCAACTTGACTCCACTCTGAGGCAAATTCGATCAATAAGGGTATTTTGTTTTGTGTCTTTCTACTCAACTTCAGAATCTGATAGTGTGTTTCCAGAATCAATTATTTAACTAATTAAATCTGGGGATAGTTAGATAAATTTACATGTATGTCAATAAGTCTTTTGCACATCTACAAATCTAATATTTTTTAAGTTAATTGATCAGAAAGTAATAACAAATTTATAGTTTGTTTTACATTGTCTCAAAAGTTATTAGACGCACATCCAAACGCGTCTGAGTGAAATTGCGTGTTTCTGTGTTGATCCAAGACATAGATGTTGTAATGTTAGTTAGGTTGCGTTTAGTTAAAGAAAAACACCCATGTTTCCACAAAATGTTTTGTACAAAACAAAGAAAACAGAAAATCGTGTTCAAATTACTTTGTTTCCAAAAAAATTCTAGACAAAACAAAAATTCCTTATTTCCTAACTTAACAAGGAAAATTTACAAACAAATTTTGGTTGTTTCCTTGTTTTCCTTTGGAACACAAAACCCTCCCTCCCCTTCTTCAAAATAGAAAATACAAACTTTTTATATATTTTCAAATGTTTTGTAGAGATAAATTTGCCTTCCAAATTTTTACAAAACTAGAAATAGAAAAACAAGATAATTTTTCCACTAACTAAACGCACCCTTAACATCTTGTTTTCTTTGTAATTGCGTTGCTTTCTACTCTCTAGCTTCTTGATCGCTAAATTACTTATTTTTATGTAATTTGCGTTAATGTTCAATAGTAAAAATGTCTTTATGATCTTTTGATTTGTTATTTTTTAGAAGTTAATATATGATCTTATGCTTATTATTTATGCAGACTCAATCCATGCTGGATAGGCTATCTGATCTTCAAGTTAAGGTATCATAGTTCTAGTTTTCAACTTTTGGATTGTGCCTAAGCTCGAGCATGTTACATAACTAATTTACATGCCAAATCAATGAAAATTACAGGAAAGGATGTGGCTTGAAGCTAATAAAGCCTTGCAGAATAAGGTAAGGATATCTATAATCACATTAATACAGCTGGATTATAGAAATCAGTTGAATATAATCGTTGGTTTTGCAGTTAGAAGAATATTATGCAGAAAACCAGGCAGGACCATCATGGGCTGGAGGCGGAGGTGAAAATGGTAATAATACATATGGGCAACATCATCAGCAACACCAGGAACAACATCCTGAACCTCAAGGCTTCTTTCAGCCTCTAGACTGCAACTCCAATTTGCAAATCGGGTAATATATATTTTTTCACCAGAAGCACTAATTTTCCCATACTTATTTAGACTTGTATAAGTACTCCGTGTTTGTAAATAGAAGGATGTACTTATAGCTAATTTGACAAACATGTCAGGCTTATCGCTAATCATATGTTGTCTATTTGGCTTCTAATTAAGACAGAAATATATTTTAGTCTTATTTGATTATTGCCAAAATAATATAGTTCCATTCATTAAAAGTTCATGTGGTACTTGTTTATCCAAAAGGTAAAAATGTAAACTCCATGACAATGGTTTGAAATATAATTTTTACTAAATATATATACACCATCAAACTTATCATCTGATGAGCATATGATAAATGAGTTAAACAAGAAAAGAAAATAAGATTAAATGTTGTGACACCTCATCTTCAATGGTATATTCAATGGACGGCAAACATTTTGGACATGAACATCATATAACAACTTTCTTGTCATCATGGTTTAACAAATTATGCATACTTCGACAAAGTGAATAGTTGGAACATTAGTGAAAAATAGTACACGAGTGATTGTATGTCCGTTTTCAAAATGGTTCCGCGTGACTTGCAATAAGGTTTCATAAAATGATTAGATCTGGAATCTATATGTCTTATAATTTCAGTTCAGTTTTGGTGTGCAACTCGTTACTAAAACTTCTTTTTATCTAAATACTCAAAAATCATAACTGGATTCGATCATACTACTCCATAAAACTGACTATTGGGACTTAAGTCATGATAATCAGGCTTCCAACACATTCGGCTTATTTCTTTCACTTTTTTGTGATTATGCCCTTTGTCTATAGGCATAGAAAACTGCTGGTCTGCTGCTAATTGTTTGCGATATATACCTCCTTTTGTTTCTAGTTTATTCTTAAAACTTTTACTAATCTCTATAGTCCAAATATATATGCAGGTATAATACAATAGGTTCAAGCCAGATAGCAGCATCAACAAGCGGACAGAATGTCAATGGAATAGTCCCTGGATGGATGCTTTGACTTTCACTATGTGACTTTAGCATGGTCAATGAAGCTACAAGCTAGTCAACCATATCCTTTTTTTGTCATATAAAAAATCTATAATAAACTTGTTCTTCAATAATTTTGGCTGAATTGTGGGGACATGTGAGAACCTGCCATTGAAACACAAATATGAACCACCTTTTTTCAGTTTACAAAGTTCAAAGTTGTTTCTGTGTGCACATTATGGTGTTAATTTCATTCTCCCAAAAATGTAGGATTTCTTTCTTGATTTTGTTCAGTTGTTTGCTATGGCGTCTTATATTATGCTATTTTGGAATGTCCCATAATAAGTGTCAACATTATAGTTCTATCAATGAAATATGAACTTTTGCGAGTACATATTGTTAGTAGGATTTTTTAAAACTTTCCTTAATATAATAGTGGACACTTATTATGAGATGTATGGAGTATTTTTCAATATTTTATATAGTGTTGTATAACATTTTGCCATTTAAGTAAAGATTTGGCATACTTATTAGGGCAAATGACAAAAAAATGCATCGAACTTGACACTTTTTATGATTGTGTGTAGCCAACTATTTTTTTTCTTATTGTGTGTACTGAACTTTCAAAATTCGATTATTGTGTGTATTTTGTGACCATTAATTTACCCTTAATTTTTAAAAAATTTGAAGGGTAAAATGGTCATTTTACATGGCAGAATAGTCACAAAATACACATAATGATCGAATTTTGAAAGTTCAGTACATACAATAAGAAAAAAAATAGTTGGCTACATACAATCACATAAAGTGTTAAGTTCGATACATTTTTTTGTCATTTGCCCTACTTATTATTCTTCATTTTGATAGATAACTTTTTGCACAAAGATACATAGTAATGAAGTTTTGGATCAACAAAGTTAATGCTTGGTTTTGGATGTATTAGTTTTTTTTAACATCCTATATTACATATCTTAGAATATATTTAACAAATGTCTCCAGCGAAGTTTGAATCCACAACTTTTAAATTACAGACATAACTTTGATGAAACAAACTTGCCTACAAATGTAAAATGCAAGCAAATTGGGTCGATAATTTTGGTTATTTACCAAGTCACTATGGTTCTATTAGTTTTAACGCCTTAAGATCGTATAGGCTTGTTCACATATGATTCTGAAATTATATGTAAAGTAGAGTTTTATGGCTATCTTAAAATGACTACTTACATTCTTCTAATTGCCTATTTTTCGAATATTGTCATATTTTGATAGGCAAAAAAATTGACCAAATTGTCTTTAACAATATTTAAACGTAAAACATCCTGAGTTACTCACTGATAAGAGTTAGTGGGTATGTTACTCATTGAAGAATCAGCGAGTGTGTTAATGAAGAACAAGCTTCAAGGACATCATATGCTCTATCAAACTCACACTTAAAATATGGGCAGGAATTTTCTAAAAGCAAAAAGAAAGTCAAATAAGTATAACAATGGTTATTAAAATGGTGAAATAGTTGAATTAATTATTCAATAAAGTACTTTAAAAAGCTACATATAGAAGCATTATGTGGAAAGATGTAATCTTTATATGGAAGCACTAAAAAGCGATACAATCCCTTTCTTCTGATTTGTAAGCTAAGCTAGCAAGCTTTGATTCATTTCTAGGAGAGTTTCATGTGTCACTCAATTGGGACAGTGTCCAGCAAGTCCGCAACTATCGCTTATAATTCTTTGATTCATTTTTAATAAGAATTATAAACTTTAAAAAGTAGGAATGATGTTATTATTTGTCAAAAATGGTTCTAGTGATAAACTTTTTTTTAACTTCTTAAACACATTCATGTTTTACCCATATTTGGGACCAACAAGTGATACCCGAGTGGGTGGATTAATCTCGATAATCCAGGTCTGTTTGACTATTAATAACTTTCAAATGTTGATTTTAAAAAGATCAATGCAATTGGTACCATTGCATGTGCGGACTCAAGTTGAAAAACTTTAAGAAAAACGATTCTAAAAGTCTTGTGTGTCAAATTCACACACATGAACTTGGTCAAAATTCAATCAAAGTGAGTTTACTTCAAAAATTGCTACTAACGTTCCAACTTCTAAGGAGGGAGGGTGGAACACTTTGATAAACACTATTGAATAGACCAATTCATATACCCAAACACATTCACCAGAATTTTCACAAACAAAACTATTCACCAATGCCTCCATAAAACCCTCTCACCAAAACAAACAAAAAAACCTTTCACTAGAACCTCTAAACAAAAATCTTCTCACCAAAAACCTCCACAGACAAAAAAAAAGTTCTCACAAATAAATAGATAAAACTTTTCACCAAAATCCACACCAGACCCTCCACACATTTCACACAAATCCTTTACACAAAGTCTACAACTATTTTATTTAAACCTCTTATCAAATCCTCTAAACAAGAAAAGGGAGGAATGAGGTTAGTGACGTTTTTGTTGAAAATGTTTCACTAATGTGAGGTAATGAGAGGAAGTACCATCACGGAGGATAATACACACATGATAGTTGTCCCTGAACATGAAGTTGAAAAGGTCCTTGAACCTCGAAAGGTCCCTGAATATGAAGTTTGAATAAAGCAACCTCAAAAAAAATAAAAAATAAATAAATAAATAAATAACTTTACTGTTTTTATTTAATTATTTGTTGTAATTCAGAAAGTAAGATGAAGTTGTTATGCTCACTTAGGTTATTTGAATTTCCAAATAGGGGAGATTTTTTGTTGGCGATTTTAGTGCCCAATAGTCTCTGGCAAGGATTTGAACATAACATAACCTAAGTGTAGAATTAGTCTTTAAGTGAATACACTAGGGGATTCATCTTTAGTGTTCTTCATAAAATAAAGAATGTCTCACCATTTCCTGAGGTGGAAAGTGAAGCCCTAAAAAGAAGATGATAACGCAGGCTATTTGTATATTCAAATAGGGTGAGATTGTTGGGCCAGAAATTTGACCCAATTATCTTTGATAATATTTGAACATAAAATATTTGGAGTTACTCACTGATGAGAATTACTGAGTATGTTACTCACTAAAGAAGCAGTGAGTATGTTACTTACTAAAGAATCAGTGAGTAGTTTAGTCCCTGATAAGAAGTCAAAGAATGTTGTATAAAGCTCGTTCAACAATAAGCTTCAGGGACGTCGAAGACCAACTGAAGATATAATACACTTTACCTCACTGAGCGGCATCAGTAAGTAAAGTACCTGAGCTGCAAACAACATTTGAGTCACTAAGATCTGACAAAGTCTCTCTCACTCAATATACACTCTCAAAGTCAGACTTTAAAAATGGGCGAGAACTTCCTAAAAACAAAATGGCTAAAAGAAAGTCAAACAAGTATAATAGTGGTTGCTAAAAAGGTGAAATAGTTAAGTTAACTATTCACTAAAGTACTTTGAAAGTGAAGCTATATATAGAAACGCTGTGTGAAAAGATGTACTTTTCCACTAAATGGTTAACACGTAATTTACTGCATACATGTGACTTCACTTTTACCCACCTATATAAACACAAGTATGTAAAGAGAGAAATAGAGATTTTAAACACAAAAAAATACTCCCTCCGTCCCAAAAAAAAGAGTCCACCGACAAAAAATGGACAAATTATGATATGTGTAATTAATGCTAGTTTTGATTGATTAAAAAGACATATTTACCCTCGTAGTTAGTATAGAAATTAAAAAAGAGTAATTAGTGCATGCTTTGATTATAAGGATAACGTAGGGAAATTAGTTATAATTACTATCTAAAAATAAAATTTGGACAATTTTTTTTGGGAAAAATATAAATAGTAAGGTTGACATTTTTTTTAGGACAAAGGGAGTAATAGGGTAAATTGCAAATTTTGTCCCTAATATTTTGGAAAATTGCAAAAAAATCACCGAATTTGTTTTTTCAATTATGCCACTGAAGTTGACGTGGCGTGCAAAATGGCCACCGAGAGCTAAAGGTCGTTAGTTCTCCCGTTAGTCAAGGTTAAAATGCATGTAAAATGACTAATATACCCTCTTCTTCTTCCCCCACTTTCATTTTCTTTTGAGTTTGAAGCTCTATTGTTGTCTCACCATATCACAAAACAGTCACCACCACCACACAACCAACACCCCCACCCTCTAGCTACCACCGCCACCATCTACCACCACACAACCACCACCATCAAATCCTTTTTTTTTCAAAATTCAACATACACTGTCATTTATTAAATCCTCCTCGCTGAAACTTGTAATTATTTTATTCCACATCTGTGCAAACCTTGATGCATCCTCTTTCTGAAATGTTACCTGAGATAGATACACAAATATTAGAAAACAATGTAGAAGGTTGTAATGTGTGGTAACTAGTTATAAAATAGAGTAGCATTGAGTCCCTTTTTGGTTCTCTAATTTTTTTCCTCGTAGGATTAAGCATTCATTAAAAGCAATTGGTAGTTGTTCAAACCGGCTCCTCAACATTCCAAGATTTATTATTTGAATATACTTTAGAAAGGAAACACACATAAATAACAAGCTATAGCAATAAAGTGGCAGAGGAGCAACCTCTCTAAGACGTCTAAACGCGCCGTAAAAACCACCGAATATTGTGGAAAAGATGGCATACCAAATTTGAGTATCCATGAAATACACCTATGGAAGATAAAGAAAACGTTATGTAAGGTTTGTAGTAAAGGTGGCAATCTGGGTGTGTCAAGGAGGTTGGTAACGTGTCAACGGTTTTGGGTTAATATTAGTTTTAATATGGGTCGAAACACTATTGTCAATAATATTCTAAATTCTATAAACAAGTAATATGCTTTAAGTGATACAAAGAACTGTATTATAGCAATCATGTTCTAATTTATGTTAGTATACAATATTGGAAGGTTTATTTATTTTAAACACACTTTGGGTAAGTTTCGACCCATTTGGCTCGTTCAACCGATGTGGCTCAAGTTCATATCATCTATGTTTTCAAACTCTGCGCATTTGACCTCTTGGAGATCAAATATAACCAGTCGACAATTTATCTATTTAAAAGTCAAAAGTTCTTCTTCTAGTTTGTAGTGTTGAATAAATGAATAGTGAGATAAAAAGGACTTACAAGAATAATAGGAGCTCAGAGTGCAATCACCACCACCACCACCACCATCAAATCCCTTTTTTTCATAATTATTTGGGCCCTATTTTGGGTTGATACTCAAAAGCAAGAAAAAGTCTTTGAAGCCTCTACACTAGAACAATGTTACAAGAGCGCTGCAAGGGAGTTTATGGGCTGATACTCAAAAGCAAGAAGACAAATCCAAGCATGTGCTTGTGGCAACTTTCAATTAAAGATATATGACTCTAGCAACTAAGTCTTATACCTTTAGCTTTTGTGTCACAACATATAGCACTGTGTTTTTATTATTGCGTTTGTTTTACTGTACATAATGTAACCAGAGAGATTTTGTGCAGGGCTCCAGAAATTGACATAAATGAGCTGGAGAGTCTATTTTCAGCAGCTTCTGTTTCTGACAATGCTGCCAAAGGTGGAGCTCGACGAGGTTCAAAACTAATATATCAACCCGAAAAAGTTGAGTTGGTTAGTGGATTTTAACTCTATTTCTTTGTATACTGTTTGCCAATTTTCATTTTTAAGTTTTAGCTTAATTTACTGTAACATATTGGATTTCACAAACACACAAACAATCACAAATATGGGCGATTATATGATTTTAGAGAGAGAGAAAGTGTGATATTCTAGTGAGAGAAACACATAGAATGTTAGATTCTAAATGAACATTCAACCCTCTCCCTTGTGGGGAGAGGGCTATTTATACAAAGAAGCACGCCCTCCTACGGGCTGTGGATCAGGCATACAGTGGGTAAAGACCCGTCCTTCCTCCACGGTGTTGCACTAGACTAAACTACACTAAGAACTAACTAACAAATAACGTTATAAATGATATGTCTACGAGCTAACTTAAGCTAGATAATATTTGGGGTGACCGATGCTTTACAATAGAATTTTCAATTCCTAAAAATCTCCCCCTAAGGGAAGTCACCCCATGATTTACAATTTAGCATCCTAGATATCCAATTAATCTTTAGTCTTGAGCTCGAAGACTTCACTTCATCAAAAAATAAATCTTTGTGCTTTCATGGTGATAATATAATAATCCAACTATAATGAACATTAAGTGGAGGTTATGGATCTGATCCACATTATGATGACCTTTGAGCATTATATGAGATCATCAGCTACACATTGTTGTGTTGCCCGCATATGATGTTGTGACAGTTGGACCGACATGCTCACATTTACGGATCATGAAATCTTTTCATCAGAGTTGCGGAATCTTTAGTTGATTCATGATATTTGCGTGCGGCAGAAGCGAAGCATGGAGTGAATATATCAGAGTCGTTGATGCACTTATCATGATTTCTTTAGAAATGAATGTGTTGTGTGAGCATGCGCTATGGATTGACCTTTCCATTCGATACCAGAACGTCGGGTGTACCTCGCATATAACAAGCACAATAAAGCGCATGAAAGTATCTTTGATCACTTTCATTGAATTGAGGTACACGGCCCATGGTTCCCGTTGATCAAGACAAGTACCGCCTTGTGATCGGTATAATTCAAGAATCTCATTGATAGGGTTTCGCAAATGCTCTAGCTGTTCTCAAACCGAATGTCTCAAAGAAGACAACACAGAGTGAGTGAACCAAGTAATTTGAGATTCATCGATTGATGAAAAGAGATTTGAAAACAATCGTGTCTCGCTCAAAATAAAGTGTTTTTACAATACAACGAAGGTTTTAACGAAAATCAATTATCAATCATAAACACCTTTTAAATTTGAAATATTAATACATAGTCGATGTCCTAGAGAAAAGATTTTTAAGCACAACGACCGGTTTTTCAAAGGTATCCGTCAATCCATAACCTGAACCAGGATTGATTCATAGATTGAATCGCCCCATTGTTTCTTTTCAGTTGTCACATGGTTGATCTATTGGATAGATCTCACATGCCACCTACCAAGAGCTTGTTTGATGTTGGCTCTAGAAGGCTTTCCATCTTCATTGTGAATGTGTTTGCATATCACTCAGATGTTCTTGGAATACCACAAGGATAATGCGTAGGACTCATAAGATATAATCTCTCTTTCCACATTGTGTGAAACAGAGAGTCTTCATTGACAATGTCCTAATGAGATTTATTGATGATCTCGAGGCTCTAGACTCAATTGTGCACATTTGGTTCCTATTCCGGAGACTAGGGAGAAGGTCTCCTTCTTCAATATCAACCATCTCTAAGAGAAAGTCGATAGATAATGTCGGTTCCCCTGTGAGAATGAAACAAGTCCTTTTAAGAGGAACTTGAGTAGTTTGGGAAGATGTAGTGCACATGGTCAACGGGTCCATGACGTCTTTCTTCAATACCAGTGTTACCTTAGTAACCACCAGTAGCATATGTATTGAACCCGGTTTTTGCCCTAAAGTTGTACTATTGGAGGGCTATTTATTTTCACCCTTTTCACATTCAATTCTTTTCATTCTTCAACCCCTGCAAGCTAACGAGATTTCATAACTAAAACCTTGTTGGGTTTATTCAAGTTCTAGCTCTGTCTCATTCCGCACTCTTCCCATATCTCACATTTATCTTTTTTTCATCATACCTAAGGACTTCTACACTATCTAGTGGATTGTCCGGGTAGATCCTTCGTTCAAGGATCATGGGAACTAATACCTAACCTTACCATCCTTATAACTACATGCATAAAGTAAAATGGTCGGTCTTTTGGTACAGTTCATTCTTCCATAAAACCAATTGAAAAATCATTTGGAAAATCAATCAAGGTACTTGTGATAACAAATCAAAGCATTTTGTACCTTAATAGTTTTGATCATTTTGAACGCCCCCTCAACATGTGCATATGATCTTGAAATTGTTTAGCCCATGGAGGCAAGCGTTCTTTGAAATAATTTCTTGATCACAATTTCCGTAGAAAAGGCCATTTAATTTTCTTGGTAATTCTCCCCCTCAATATGTGCATAGGATATTTGAAATCATTTTATAACTGAACTTGAAAAGCTCGCACAGTCACATCAGCATACGTGATCCGTATCTGTCGGTAAAGATGATAGCTCTAGGGGTGTCAATCGCTTTATATTCGTGATGAAATTCAAGTCCTGAGGCTTCCCATTGCGGTCTTGTTAGGTTGACGCGGGTCTGGTAGCTTTCCATTCCTAGCTGAAAATCTTCAACTCTTTTCAATGACCAAGCCTCCGATCCGAGATTGCAGCCAGAGAGAGCTTTCTTCTCCTAAGCGGTAGATGGTCAAGGTGTCCTTGAAGGTTCGAAGATAGAGATCTTCAAAGTCATTTGGCGCCAGATGTTTGAAGTCGTTTTCTATCGCGATCTTTCAAGTCCGCTCTTCAAAGAACAATCTTCTTCGGATAATTATAGCCATAGATTGGGAATATTTCTATATCGACAACACTTAGAATCAGACTTAGATCGAACAACTTTGCGTCTCTTTTCAGCTCTATGTCGTTCAATGTAGAATTTCTTCTTCTTGACCCACCAATGAGAAATGCCATATGAGGCAGCGATGTCATACTCTTGTTCTTTATCCGCCCGAATTGATCCGGAACCATCTGTTCAAGACCCGATCGAGTAGGTAGCAGCTTTCATCTTCAACTCGATAGATATGGTCTTCTTCGTAAGTACGAGCACATAGATAGTCCGTGTCATGGTTGAAGAAGAATTGATGAATGGTCATTTGTCCGGTTCACCACCAGAGGAGGAATAGGCTTGTTCACATTGAAACGGCTGACTGCCTCGTGACTTGATCACGGCATCTTATGACATTCTTCCATATGGTATTGAAGCTGATTGGCATCTGAGTGAAAGACTTTGACAATTTCAAATGTTGGTCCTTCAAGTTTCTTTGGAGTGATGGACGAGATTCCCTTCTGTTCACAAAACCACTTCATAAAGCTGCCCATATCTCTTGTGATGTGAAGAAGAGAATCTTCACCGGGCTTCATAGTTGCGCTATTGTTGAAGCCCGGTTGTTGTCGGGATCATTGTGTCGACTCGGAATGGACCATGAAGGTTCTGGAGTTTGAGGTCTCTCTTCGGTGAGCCAGCTTTGAATTGTGTCTTTTAAAGGTGCAACTCTAGAGGTATTAGAGCGTTCACAGACGATGCATCAAACCAATAATCTTCAGATGTCTTGGGGATATGTTTGGTGGATGCATCATCGTCATCGGATTCGACTCGCCATGACATACAATTCTTAAGCACCCAATCTTCTGGAATAGTAGAGAATGTGGGTGTGAACCTTGAATCAACGGTGGTCCAAGCTGCAGACTTCTTCGAGTACCCCGATCACCGGATGAGCTGGATTGATTTGTCGGTTTTGGAGGAGATGTTGGTGGTTGTGGTGAAGGTGTAGTGGTTGTGCGGAAGATCCACCGCACACAGAAGTTCCACTCATCCAGGTTGGAGGCGAGGGAGGAGGAGGTTTAGGACCTTTACGCAACGTCTCCAGACCACAGTCCTCCTTCTTCTTAGCCTTTCTTTCTCCAATGTCCTCTAAAAGCGTAGATGATTGTCGTGCATAATCGATTCTTCGAGAGCCTCGAATAACTTCTTATGAACCTCATGCTTATGCTCGTTAGCTTCATACATCTTGTGCTGAAATGAGCTCTCATATCTGAAATGGGTAGGTCTTTAAACCGTTGAAGCAGAGGAACTTGCATTGCCCATTCTACAACATCCTTAACTTCGCCAATGGCGTCTCTACCCTTCATCAAAGTTAAGATGTTCCACTGAGACACGATCCTCGAGGACATCGATGATTTAGGCGTTGTCTTTCAAGAGCTTCAATTCTTTTAACCGCTTTGTCGAGAAATTGATCGATGTTAGTATTTGAGGTGGTGAAGCCGGTGGAGTGTCCGTGTCGAGAATTGTAACCACTGGTTCAAGTGATAGATCTTTTAGGATCGGTGGTGGATGTTAGGTTGTAAGAGCAAAAGTGCACATCGGTGGGATGGTTGATGTGTCTTGGCGGATGCCGACCGGTACATGGGCTCTCTTCCTCTTTCTCATCATTAGGCTTATGAGTCTCGGTATCTGAAGGTTTGTCATTCAAAAACTGATCACCAATAAGAAATCGGCATCCGATTCTTAAGTGAGGAGCGAGAACCGTAGACATGTTAGGTTCCTCCATATGCCGGTTTCATCGGATCTTGACTCAAGGTTCACATGTGAGTCTTTCTGCAACTCTTCATCATCATTCTGATTAGATTGGGTATCACTTGATGCAGGAGTTTCTACTTGTGTTTCGGATACCTCCTTTTCCAATCCAGTTTGTTCTTGAGCTGAAGATGATTCAACACTTCTTTTCTTTAGCTCAAATTGGGTGGTAGTTCTAGATGGTGGAGAAGAGATGGTCAGAAGCATGTGAGCAACTTGTTCAGCTTCCGCTCCAGTAATCCCTTTTCCTTTGTCTTGAGTGGAAGGAGTTGTTTGTCGTGGCGCAGGCTCAGGTTCTCTTATTGTAACTCCTCCCACTGGTGGTCTCATGTTCTGGCTTTCAAGGCTTTGTTTAATTCCCAGTTGCAAAGCAGCCATATCTTCATTAGTCAAATTCATATCACCTCTTGAAACCTCAGTTCCTTCAACGCCCCTTCCAACATCTTTCTTCTTCCTTTTCTCGCTCGTGCTGAAGTGTCGGAGGTTGTCATCTGTCACGTCTCTTCTTGGGAAGGGCAGCATATGAGGTCTTTGTACTGGAAGTGGACTTTGTAGCTTTGGGTTTTGATGGAATGGGAGAGACATCAACATTGGATCCGATGCCCTTTTCTGTATAATTTGAAGTGGTCGTCTTCTTAATATCATCGAGAAGAACATCGAATGGCAATCCAAAGATCTCTTTATTGACACCTCTAGCAACATATTTAAGGTTACCCATAACAAATTCATCCTTAGCATTATGGAGGACTGATTCACTCCTAGGATTGAAGTTGTAACACCCCCAATTTCGTGATAAGCAGCGGAATTCAAACTGGGTGTTACTTCATGGCTCAACAGTTACAATAACAGAAAACGAACTCTAATTGTATCATTTTAAAAGATTTATCATTCGATTTATATAAATATCAGAGTTTACAAAATGAGGTCCTAGTGGTTTTACAGTTTATTAAATACGTTTTTGAATGATAATATAGCCTTCTTGAGTTTCCGTGCCCTTCAGTGCCATCCTCGTAATTTATGAACCTGAGATAAACATGCTAAAAAGTGTCAACACAAAGGTTGGTGAGTTCATAGAGTTTATGATTAAAACAGTTGAGTTCTATAATTTCGAGTTTGAGCGATTATTGTAATAAATACCAATATTTATGAAATAAGTAGTGGGTTACGTTGTAATACACCCATAGTTCGTTTGTTTAGTAATCAGTTGAACACAAAATCTCAAGGTTGGGTCATGTTGTTGCACCCATAAATTCAGTAGTTGCAGCATTTGTATCATTGCAACATAGTATATATTGCCTTAAGTCTCATGAACGCAAACCTTAACACGAACGCGTCATAATAATGACGTAAGTTACAAACATTATAATAATGATATGAGCAACAATGCCCTCTCGTAGGAGTTTGCCATTCTCCTAGTATTCTCAAATAAAGTGCATTTGGTTACCTATCCGCCTAACACAAATGGGGCGTCAACTGCCAATAGATCTATTTACTATATTCGCGTTCACTCGCAAGTGATTAATGGTTCATGATATGAAGGACTTCCAGTGGCAATAGTAAGTAACTTAAGCAATAACAATTAGGATATCATACAGATAGTACTTGTGTTCAGGTTTGTAGCAAAACGTATAAAGTGTGATTATGAACTCATAGTAGTATGTAAAATCTTTAGAGTACTTGTAAAAGTAAAAATAGGTAATTGAACATGTATCTCCCCCAAAATAGTTTAAAAACAAGTAAAGGTAGGGGCCATGAACTCACGGTAATTCGTAAGAGTTTAAAATAAATGTAAACATATCAAGCATTATTTGAGCATGTATCTCCCCCAAAACATTCAAAATAAGGAAAAGAGGGGCTATGACTCACCTCGATGTTACAGTAGTCTGGATGCAAAACAAATTAATTAATGTGAATAAACTGCTCCGACTCGTGACCTGAGTTAGTATGTCATGTATTTAGTATTCGTGTTCAAATTTATGCGATGTTAATGCTTTATCGATAATTAGATAACATGAAGTCTCTTCAAAAATTAATAATACTTATCATACTTATCTTTATGGCTCGAATGATTGTTAATAAATTTTATCGAAACCCAAGTTGTTAAATATTTTATGTTTCCAAAATGTTATAATTTACAATTTTAAATATATACAGTTTTTACCCTTGCACTTTCAAAAATGACACTTTAAACCCTCAACTATGGGTTATTGACAAAATCAGCCCTTGTATAATTAACCTTGCAGAAATTACTTTTTTTAGTCTAAGAAAAACCTTATCTTTCAAAAATTACAATTTTTATGCTTGAAATTTTATAAGAAAAAATTACTAGTTTTTGGCCTAAACGGATAAACGTACGGGTGAATAAAAGCGAGGCCTTAGAAGGTTTTTACTACGTTCTTGATCCTTTCAAGAGTTTGTCCGGTGGTCTTTCTAATGGTTCAAACTAGAGGTCTTAAGCTCTTACGGTTTGGTCGCAATGATTTTACAAAGTAGGGGGGTTATGTGCTTTTTGTTGTTTTTGGGCGATAACGGGGCTAAAAGAGGGCAGATTTTACAAGAGGCAAGCTAGTTTTCCTACATCGCATTTGACCCTTTAAACCCTATGCTGTAAGCCCTTCTAAATGGTATAAGTCTCATGTCCTAGTTCTCTTTGATTAGAAAGATACCAGTCCACGAACATGGCCACTTGGCCACGACGCATTTTATGAAAATTTCAGTTTTAAACCATAAAGCTCTATATCTTTTGCATGCGACCTTTTGAAATATTGTTTTACCCATTCCTAATGTTTCTAAGATAGTTCTTACTCAAATTTATCAAAAATCCCATGTTTTCCCAAATATTTGTTGTAAAAAGCTTTTTGGCGTTTATGACTTTTGACCAAAATGATGGCTTTTTTTAAAGATAACGACTAGGCTTTTTAACTGGGTTATGGGGGCGTTCCAGAGTGTCCTAGGTGGTGTTTACAACGGTATCTTGGTTGACCCTAGTACCTCTAACATGAAGTAGATAAATGCGGGGCAATTAGGGGGTTAGGCCTATTTTTGTAACTTATACATAACAGCTGTTGGGATTTTTATTAAATTCTGGCTTCGTTATGCGTTTTCTAGACCCGTGCTCCTGAGTTTCTGAAGAAAACGTCGTTTCGGACAACTTTCGTGCTTTAACTTGTTCATGAAACGGACCAGAAATGCCTGCTCGCGTGCCCGAAAGTGTTCTGTCCACGAAAGTTCTACAGATTTTGGCAACTTGTTTAGACCATAACTTTTGACTCGTACTCGCTTTTAAGTGATTCAAATTGCTACGTTTTCCTTATAAAATCCTTTTTAACATTATGCAATTGTTATTAAAAGTTAAAACGAACTAAGATGAGTTTAATAGACTTACTTGCTTGGGATTTTGACAAGAACCAGAAATGAGAATAGATTGGCTTTCTAATTTTGAACAAGACTTCTTCCTTTCACTACTTAGTGTAATTTTTCAGAATGTATTGGTGAATATGGGAAATGCTTATGGTGCGTGTGATGTGTGGGTGGTGGTATGATGTGTGTGATAAATGGGACTCAAAGAGAGAGGGTGTGGGGCATTATATAGGAGTGAAGGTGCATGGTTTTCTAAGGTGTTATGTCACCTTGTCTAGCAAGAGAAGGGACAAGGTGAGGTGTTTGAAAACTTGCCATGAGTTTGATATCCAAATCGAATGGATTGAAAGAGGACACACATGATGATTACTTGTTCAACTTATCTCCCTTTAGTTCAATGGTTAAAAAATACACATAAGCTTGGTTTGCCAAGTGTTGAAGATGAGGGAACAAAGTGATGTGGTGGTGTTCTTGGCCAAGGTTTTTACCTAAAACATTTGACCATGGTAAAAACTCTTGGTAAAAGAGTGATGTGTAAATATTATGTGCAAGTAATTAGTTGTGGCTAGAGTTTTTACATGTAGTACTAGGTAACTAAATGGTAACTTAGTTAGTTCAATTTTAACTAGGGTAAAAGGGGAGGGGCATTGGCATTGAAGGGTTGTACCTAGGCCTTAGTGAGTTGTACCTAGAGTGTAGAGATGTAGTATACTTAGTTAGGTTTGTAATTTTACTTTAGATAATTACTAGTTTAACTTAAGTAAATGATATATTTAACATATATGCATAAAATACTTGTACCACAAGCATTGGAGAGTTGTACATTAGGTTTGAAAATTTAGGAAAGTCAATTTTAAGGGCTTGTACAATATAGGTTTGTATCATGTGCTTTAAGGTAGATACATGAGGTTTATAATGTGATTTTATGTAAACATTAAACTTTATGCATCAAGGACTTGTACTTATGCTTGAAAGACTTGTACATTAGTATTTTGAAAATATATCATGTACATAAAATCATAGGGTTGTATATTAAAGTATAGCTAGGTTCCGTGCTTTAATGACTTGTACTCTAGGTATAAAATGTTGTACTTTAGGAATTATGATTTAGTTGTGTAAAATCATAGCTAAAATAAATTAGGGCTTCGTGAAAACTCTAATAAATGGCTAACGTTTAGTTCGAAAGTTTAATAAGTATGTTAACGAAATAACGTAAAGTGGTAAATAAAAGTTGAAAACCTTTATAGTTTTACATATAAAGATGTTTATGTTTATTAAAGATGTGAGTTCATCACATTGGCTAGTTTTTGTGATCAAATAAAAGAATATTGTTTCTTAAAAAATTTGGACGTAGAAAATGGACATGTATTCTTTCGTTAGAATATTATATTAGTTTAATACGAGGTGAAATTTACCGGTGGTTACAGAAGTTATGAGTCTGTTGCAAGTACCGGATGACAAGCTTCGAGAATCTGATGCTAGGAATCACAAGTTTGTGTACTTTCTTTCTTCCTTGAGCTTGATTCTGAACATTTGTTCTATCGGTGATGAATGTGTGCATTGACAACGAGAATTCTTCCCAAATACGTTCCGAGACATCAATGTTCACCCCATTGACGCCAATTCCCAGGATTTGTAGAATAGGTATCCTTACTTTATCGAACCCGAGGTTTTTCCACGATAAGCATAGGTTGAGAATAGTTGTCATGGCTCTCCTGTTGATACATGTGTCCGGTGATGATATCTGAGGCCCTTGTTATGCCAACTTGATAACCCAAGCCAATTAGAAAGACTATTAGCTCTTCCGCACTAGGTGGAGGGACAGATTGTATGGTAGGGTCACATGGTGTGATTCCTAGGGCCTTACTGAGAATGTCAGATGTGATTTCAAATTCCTTATCATCAAGATTGCAGGAATAGGTAGCAGTGATCTTGTCCCATGTGATGGTGTTCCAAAATTGTTGTAGGTAAATGGAAGGGATCATGCATTGCTTGGTCATGGAACTGAAGAAGTTAGTGTTTTTAAGGATATCAATTGCCACTTTGAAGATTGGATTTTGTTGTAGTCTTTCCATGTCCACAAAGCATTTGCTTTTTCCTATCTCTACCCATTTATCTTTTGGAAGAATTTCATCGTCTGTAAGAACAATGGATGGAGTAGAGGTAGCAAGGATCTCGGATGAAGTTGTGTTAGCCATTTGAAATTCTGTAGAAACACACAGACAACAACAGTGTTCGAGAGCATGTTAGATTAGACATGGTTAGCTGAACAACTTTATAATGCAACCTTATGACACAAGCACAAAGAGTAGCAAACTTGACTAATTACCCACAAACAGAATGACATGCTTAGAAAAAGAGATTAACTAAAGTAATTTTCAAAGTAACAAATCATTTTGACAAAGTTTTCAAGAGACAATTAGTTTTGAGCCAAAATAGTTAAAAACAAAATAACTATAATAGGTTTTCATGAGACAAGATGCAATAGTGGAGGCGTTATAATAAGTTGTTAAAACAAGTTGTCAAATCAAGTCGCTACAAGAGAAACTAGATACAAATTGCTTAAACAAAAATTGTTATAGCAAGTCGCTATGAGTGTTTTGTCAAGACAAGTCGCTACAGGAAAAACCTGAACCAAGTCGCTATCATGAAATTATTACAGCAAGTCGCTTTAAACAATTTGACAAATCAAGTTGCTACAAAAATTAGTGACAAGTCGCCATTGTGAAAATGATATATCAAGTCGCTAACTTGTCAAAACAAGTCGCTATAAGAAAAATACTTAACAAGTCGCTTTTATGAAAATGTTTAAGCAAGTCGCTAACTTGTCAAGACAAGTCGCTATCAAAAATTATAAGGCCAAGTCGCTACAATTCATATCAACCAGTTACAAAGCAAGTCGCTAACAAGAATGTATAAAGATATTGATTCGTTGTTTGTGAGTGGTGAAAATAAACACAATATCAATTTATCAAATTAATCGTAAAATTCGACAAATCAACCTTTTAGGAAAAGGGTTGACGGGCCAAACCTCACGAACGTGATAAAAGTAATACCGGGAAAGTGATTTCCCCGGGTCGTGTCCCAACGAGGTGTGAAATTGACGGTGTCGTTGAGTTTCGTGATTAGGACTTGAGTTGGTTAAACGAATTTGGGATTTTTGATTACGTTATTCTACAAAATAAAGAACAAGAATGAAAATGAAGCATGTAAAACAATCTAAACACTAATTAAACTACTACTAAGCCTAAGGAACAATAAAACTAAGCTAAACTACGTCATGTGGTGTTAAAATGCAAAAACGCAAGAACTCGGGAACACACCGAGCCCCGAAAGTGAAAGATATGCAATTTAAGTCCTACGAGTGCAAAAATAATTTTCCTACATTCTACATGACTAAAAATAATTTTAGAAAAAATCCGGGAATTTTTTTGAATTTTAAATCATTTATTACGAATTAAAAACGGTTTTAATCTAATTAAATGATAAAAAATACTAAACTATTTTGGAAAAATCTGAAAATTTTATGAAAACTACTTCACATGATACTAAATCTAAGAAAATTATAAAAACCTACCACTGCTTTTGGAAATCAGCTGTTAAAAAAGCGAATAAGTAAATAAGCTATGAACTGAAAGGTTAGTTAAATAATAAATGGTGTAAAATAAAACAAGAAAAAGTCCCTAGGGCAGTTGGTTGAGAGTGTTGGGTGTGTGGTCGTGTGCAGCTGACAGCAGAAGGTCTTGGGTTCGAAACCCACGTCTGCTCCTTTTTGCTATTTTTATTTATTTGATTTTTTTTTGGCTTTTGGAAATTAACAAATAAGCAACTCTAACTAATTTCTAGCAAAACTTAACTAAAGAAAAACAAAGAAACAAAAGAGAGAAGCATTTCAAAGAAAGATATATAGAAGACAAAAGCAAAACAGATTAAAAATGGATCTAATAAAACCAAACCAAACACACCCATTAGACTACTGCTAAGCTCAAAGTAAGCACAAGAATCAGTTGGGAGATTGTACATAAGCATAAGGCAGTAACAAATAAGCTAAATGGTGTTTAGATAAGCTGCAAATAAGCAAAGACAAAAGGGGAAAACAGTTGGCTTAATAAGCTAATCTAGGGGAACCTTAAGCTAAGGAAAATGAGTAAATAAGCAATGCAAGAGCATAAAATAAGCACCTAATGAGCACTAAAGTTACTAATCATAATCTAAGTATACTAATTGGTACCTAAAGATCTGAATAAGCCAAAGTCGCAACCTAATTAGCACTAAATAAAGGTGAGGTCTGCTGATGCAGTCTAAATTAGTGGCTACCAAAGGGAAAAACAAGCTAAAAAAACAGCTTGTCTAAGCTAAGGACAGAGCCCCTAATCTAAATCACCTAAAGTGCACTAAGGGGGGCCTACATTAAGCACTAAATTAGACCTAATAAGCACACAAAATGCTGGAAAACACTACTACAGTACTGCTGCTATGGGGACGAAATAGAAAACACAACAAATTATAAAAACAAAATTCTAAAGCTATTAAGCATCTAAAAACTGAATGGACTCACTACCATAACATCACATGAACTAAATTTAAGCTTACTAAAAACAATTTGAGACCCTACTTGGGTCAAATTGGGAGTTTGACCCAAGACAATTGCAAAACCAAACACCCCTTAGGGCAAAGAAGAATTTTTTTGAAACGTGACTATCTTGAATTCCGAAACTAAATTGCAGCATTGAAAAGAACTTAGAATGAGTTCAAACAACTTGTAAAATACCTTTTCCACCAAGATTGTGACAGAAATAAAGAAAATTCTGAGAAAGCATAAAACTTTGAATTAAACTGAATTTGCATTAAACTTGAAATTGAAATTACAATTAAATTAAAATGACAGGAAAATTAAAATGGGACTAGAACTTAAGAATTCTAGACAAGTTTTTTTACACTAATCCTAAATGTCTATTTATACAAAACTACAAAATGTGTCTCCTCTCCTCATTCTTGACTTCTGTGTTTCTTTTGTGAGGAGAAAACAGCTAAGTCACCAATTGTGTTTCTTTGAGTTGATCCAAGCCATCAAAGAGTTAGGTACTCTTCAAAAGCAATCCGAGCCATCCCTTGGAGTTTTGTAAGCTTGGGATTGCCACAGTGGCACTGGGTATCTCGTGACTCTTCCTTGGGGGAGGGAGTGAGTGGGATTGGGATTTGGGAAAAGTTGGGTTTTAGGGTTTGTCAAGTTGTGGGTTTCTGGGAAAGGGATGAAGGGTGGAGGAGTTTGGAGGGAAAGGGTGAGGGTAAAAAAAACGTTTTATTATGTGTTGGGGAGGGTCACAGGAAAGGGTAGTGTAGCTTTTAATAAAATGGTTTTAAAGGGTTTATAAAAAAAATGTATTTTTAAGTTTTAAGTTTTTTTTTTTTTTTTTTTTTAGATTAAAATGGGATTTTGGATTTTTGGTTTAGAAGGCAATTTGGACATTTTGGATATCGGGGACGAGAAAAATGGTTAATTTGGCAATTTTGTCTTTCAGGGAAGGTTTTCCCAAACCCACTCTAAAAACGTGTCTCGGGCTTCTAAAATGTAGAAAACTGCTTCCCGGCTACGTCTTGACTGCACTTTTTCCAGTTTCAGCTTGCTTTATCTCATTTTCGCTCTGTTTTCAATCATTTTGCACCTGAAAGACAATAAATACACTCCAAGGATATTTTAACAAATTTTGATCGTATTTGGGTGTTTTTTAGTCATTTTTGTGGTCTTAGGTGGGTAAAAACGATGAGTGAATAAGCACTCATCAAATTCCCCCACACTAAGCAATTGCTAGTCCCTAGAAATCAATCATGTAAAGTAATGAATGAAATTCACAAGCATACCTCATTTTGACTTTTTTATTCGATGCGAGAAATTTAAACTAGACTGAAAGTAAACAACATGCTTGATTAACAAAAAGTGGTATCATGGAACGGGATTCACACAAAATGGGTGTCTCCAGGGAATTGTAATCGTCATCCTCTTTTTTATACTCTCAAACTAAGTCTAAACTTATTGTGCAAATGTTTTGGCAAAATGCTAACACTACTTATACAAGTAATCTATGTAAGTCAAGACTTAACTTTTTTACTCCCGCAGTTTATACAATTTAAGTTCGTGTGCTCATTTTCAAAAGTTTGACCATTGAAATCGACCTTCTTATGGTTGTTATCCACTTAACTAAAATCTTAACTTCCCGGAAACTACGAAAGTCTAAGGATCAAAAGGGCCTCTTCCATGTAGCGGCTTTCTTCTCGGCACATCCCAAACCAGTTGGCTTTAGGTGACTGGGCTTTTGACACCTCACGGAGAATATTACCGAATTAGCGGAATTCGATTCCAAAGATTTACGAGGCTACCGTTAAGTTAAAATTAAACCTAAATGGACAACAACCGACGATAATTTTGAAATTCGAGATTCAAAGGTGAGATCACTCCATGTAGCGACTTTCTTCTCAGCTTGTCCATTTAAGGAGGCTAGGTTTTCACCCTCGAGAATAGTATCGAAGCTTTCGGGGTCTTTGACTTCAAGAATTTCTAAATCACCGTCAAGCTTTTAAACAACTTTGACGAATCCTAGTTCAACTTCCGATTTAAATTTAAGAAAAAGCAAGTTTCGCACATTTATTCATAAGCAACATAATACTTTTATTTGAGGAACTCATATTTTTTCATTTTTTCACTTTTTCATTTTTCATTTTTTTTTTTTTTTTCACTTTAAACTTGCAATTTATTTTTGCATCATTCAAGCACTATTACTCACTTTCATTTTGCAACATTATTCAGATTTCAAGAAAGTATGCTTTTCCAAAAATTTAAATAAGAAGTTGAACTTGAGCTCTATATCAATTTTGCTTAAAAACGTTTTGTTGTAACAAGACGATTTGAATGTTCAAAAGTTTGGCAACGAGCACGTATTTTAGTTCAATTATGAGCTACTGAGAGAAAAAGCCACAGATTACTTATATAAGCTCTAAAGAGAACCAACTACTCCACGCTTAGCATTTTCATTTGCACAACTCGTAAAAACTTAGCCTAATTGTTAAGAGAGCGCTAGATCAACACTCTAGCAGAGTCGGGATTCCCTTTGTTCTAACCTAATCAAGACTAAACTACCATTAATACCGAAGCATTAACACTTTATTTTCATGCAAAAAATTTTTAATTTGGGTCAAACGGGGTACTAGGGACTAAAGGGTACAAATGTGACAAAATTCGACGAATTCCCCCACACTTAGAATTGAATATTGCCCTCAATATTCAAAGTCCACGCAAGCCGATACTATCGAACGGAAAAGGTAATACCATTAACCAAGTGTGTGTGGACGAAATCATATTTTAACACAAAAAGGATTTTTGAAAACATATCCCCAGATAAACGTTAGTAAAATTGATCGGATATTGGGCGGCTGGATTGAAAACAGGCGCATCAATCATCACGATCAAGGGATTCTGAAAACATGAGAAAACACACAAGAAGCAAACACCGTGGGGATTTCCCCCCCACACTTAGTTGTTAGAAAGTAGAAAGAAGTCAGAAACATGGGTGAAAACCCATGTGATGCTAATTTTGTTAACCGAAGTGCTAGCTTGACTCGACCCCGAATTCATTGGTCCATGGGGAAGTAAGTGGAAGAGAAAATTGCCATCGGACTTTCATTCAAATAGTTTGGATAAACATTGAATGTGCTGAAAGTTCCACTGATGAGATATAACCTACCAAAAGAAAAGAGAAATGCCGGGGTCAAAGATGGTGTCTTCACTCCCGAAGGAGTTAAGAGAATGGGTGGGTTGAGAGGGAAAGAAAACGTCGGGCTCAAGTACATAAGGAATAACTCCTCCCAAACTCACATAAGGTATATCAAGAAAGAATGATTCATCATCCGGCGGTTTTGCGGGTGGACGAAAGGATGATGGATCAGAATGAGAAAACTCCAAGAAGGACAGGAGCTCATGGTAAAGGATAGGACTTAAAGGCTCAACAGTGAAGGCATCCATCGGAGGATCCTTATCTCGAATGACGTTTTTAGCATAAAACTCATCAACGCCTATCCCGGGGTTGAAAATCTTGTCTTCACATGTGGGCTCATCGGGATAAGTGATGGTGGACTCGTCAGAGAAAGGAGAGTCAAGAAATCCATCACATATCAAAACATCCCCCTCGGGGTCATCATCAGCATCCTCAATACCCGGTGGTATCAAGTCATCAATAGATAAGTCGATCTCTTCCCTAACAAAATCACTTGGCGGCTTATCAAGAAGATCGTCTTCACCCTCTTTAGTTGATTCATCAATCTCCATAATATCCTTAGTGTCGGATTCATTACTTTCTTCATCTTGCATAACATCACATGACGGGAAAGAAAGGTCGGAACACAGAGATGGGACAAGTGGTGTGCTCTGAGAGCTAGCAATATCCACCACTTCCGTTGTGGTCTCTGAATCAGACTCAAAATCTTTGTCAAAAAGAGGATTAACTTCACAAAAGGTATAGTCGTCTTTGAACTCGAAAATTGGATTTGAGAAAATCCCGGAAGTAACCTCGGAGATGTCAAGAGAATCACATAAAAGCGAATCGCAATCACTGTCAGATACATCCTCAGACTCACTTGGGATTGGGTCAAGGCTCTCAACACTAGATGATTCCGTTTTTGGAATAGTGCTAAGAGGCTCGTCCCCCATTATGAGAGAGTCCTCAGAATCAACAATAGTAGGAAGGATAGATGGGATGTCAATAGACCGAGGAAGAAATGGAAGAATACTTTCGTTTAAACATTTCATATTCTCCTCTGCTAATAATTCTTCCATACTTTTTCCTTCTGGGTTTTCGTCCTTCTTGTTGTCATATATGGCAAGTAGACTCCTAGCATTCTCCTCCGCCAAAAATTCTCCCATGCTCTTTCCTTCTTTAACCTCCTCAACGGGAGTGGGATTGCCACTCAGATTCGTATATTCCTCATCAGAATCGTCATCATAGTCGTAAACAAGAGGTTTCCAATATTGGGAACTTACTTTAGCGACTTGTTCTTCAGCGAGTAATTCACCGTACGTTTTCTGACGAGACTCTTCTTTAACCAATTCTTTTAAATCTTTGAGTAGATCGAGACAATTTTGTAGAAGTTCTTGAGGAATTTAAGAGGTTGTGTTTGAATAGTTTGGTACTGTAGAGGTTGGTCATGATAAGAGTAGAAATCTAATTGACAAGGATCATGCTCATAGACAAGCGGATTCCTTGTTTGACAATCAACATAATAGTGCGGACCTCACAAGATTACAACCGTATGATTCATGTGAGTGATTCGGTGAATCATATGGATGTTGGTCAAAACCAAAATTTTGATTGTTACATGGACCTTGCTCATAGACAAGCATGCTCCCTGCTTGACACTCAAAACTCGGGTGAGGACCTCCACAATACTCACAGGAATATGTCTCCATCTCATGGTGCGGGGGTTGGTTAAATAAATTTGATGGTTCATTGTACGGAGTGGGATTTTGTTCATAGACAAACCTACAACCGAGGCAATTTGGAGGTCCCCCACACCATTTACAACCATATTGGTAAGACGAAGACATGACGAAGAATTAAACGGATAGAGGGTAAAAGAAAAGAATCATCGGGTCAGAGGATAAAGATGATTATTTTGGGGTTTTTATAAACATAAAAGGAAAAAAAATTTTGAAAAGGAAAATCTTTTTTGGGTTCTCATAAAAGAAATATGTACAAAAACAAAATGGTAACTTCACGAGGAAGGTTCAAGTCACTAACGCAAAAACTTCACGATATTGTCGCAACACACCTCCCCAGCAGCGGCGCCAAAATTTGATTCGTTGTTTGTGAGTGGTGAAAATAAACACAATATCAATTTATCAAATTAATCGTAAAATTCGACAAATCAACCTTTTAGGAAAAGGGTTGACGGGCCAAACCTCACGAACGTGATAAAAGTGATACCGGAAAGTGGTTTCCCGGTCGTCCCAACGAGGTGTGAAATTGACGGTCGTTGAGTCTGGATTAGGACTTGAGTTGGTCAAACGAATTTGGGATTTTTGATTACGTTATTCTACAAAATAAAGAACAAGAATGAAAATGAAGCATGTAAAACAATCTAAACACTAATTAAACTACTACTAAGCCTAAGGAACAATAAAACTAAGCTAAACTACGTCATGTGGTGTTAAAATGCAAAATCAAGAACTCGAGCTAATCCCGAGCCTCGAAGTGAAAAAGTTGCAATTAAAGTCCTACGAGGGCAAAAATAATTTTCCTACATTCTACATGA
The DNA here is from genome assembly GCA_910596185.1 of Chrysanthemum makinoi. Lineage (NCBI taxonomy): Eukaryota > Viridiplantae > Streptophyta > Magnoliopsida > Asterales > Asteraceae > Chrysanthemum > Chrysanthemum makinoi. The sequence continues at coordinate 188,789,950 of OU343220.1, read as the reverse complement.
CTAAAAATAATTTTAGAAAAAAGCCGGGAATTTTTTTGAGTTTTAAATCATTTATTACGAATTAAAAACGGTTTTAATCTACTTAAATGATAAAAAATACTAAACTATTTTGGAAAAATCTGAAAATTTTATGAAAACTACTTCACATGATACTAAATCTAAGAAAATTATAAAAACCTACCACTGCTTTTGGAAATCAGCTGTTAAAAAGCGAATAAGTAAATAAGCTATGAACTGAAAGGTTAGTTAAATAATAAATGGTGTAAAATAAAACAAGAAAAAGTCCCTAGGGCAGTTGGTTGAGAGTGTTGGGTGTGTGGTCGTGTGCAGCTGACAGCAGAAGGTCTTGGGTTCGAAACCCACGTCTGCTCCTTTTTGCTATTTTTATTTATTTGATTTTTTTTTTGGCTTTTGGAAATTAACAAATAAGCAACTCTAACTAATTTCTAGCAAAACTTAACTAAAGAAAAACACAAAGAAACAGTAGAGAAGCATATTTCAGCAGCATATATAGAAGACAAAAGCAAAACAAATTAAAAATGGATCTAATAAAACCAAACCAAACACACCCATTAGACTACTGCTAAGCTCAAAGTAAGCACAAGAATCAGTTGGGAGATTGTACATAAGCATAAGGCAGTAACAAATAAGCTAAATGGTGTTTAGATAAGCTGCAAATAAGCAAAGACAAAAGGGGAAAACAGTTGGCTTAATAAGCTAATCTAGGGGAACCTTAAGCTAAGGAAAATGAGTAAATAAGCAATGCAAGAGCATAAAATAAGCACCTAATGAGCACTAAAGTTACTAATCCTAATCTAAGTATACTAATTGGTACCTAAAGATCTGAATAAGCCAAAGTCGCAACCTAATTAGCATTAAATAAAGGTGAGGTCTCACTGTGATGCAGTCTAAATTAGTGGCTACCAAAGGGAAAAACAAGCTAAAAACAAACTTGTCTAAGCTAAGGACAGAGCCCCTAATCTACATCACCTAAAGTGCACTAAGGGGGGCCTACATTAAGCACTAAATTAGACCTAATAAGCACACAAAATGCTGGAAAACACTACTACAGTATCAGCTGCTATGGGGACAAACAAAAAACACAACAAATTCTAAAAACAAAATTCTAAAGCTATTAAGCATCTAAAAACTGAATGGACTCACTACCATAACATCACATGAACTAAATTAAAGCTTACTAAAAACAATTTGAGACCCTACTTGGGTCAAATTGGGAGTTTGACCCAAGACAATTGCAAAACCAAACACCCCCTTAGGGGCAAAGAAGTGATTTTTTTGAAACTGTGACTATCTTGAATTTCCAGAAACTAAATTGCAGCATTGAAAAGAACTTAGAATGAGTTCAAACAACTTGTAAAATACCTTTTCCACCAAGATTGTGACAGAAATAAAGAAAATTCTGAGAAAGCATAAAACTTTGAATTAAACTGAATTTGCATTAAACTTGAAATTGAAATTACAATTAAATTAAAATGACAGGAAAATTAAAATGGGACTAGAACTTAAGAATTCTAGACAAGTTTTTTTACACTAATCCTAAATGTCTATTTATACAAAACTACAAAATGTGTCTCCTCATTCATTCTTGACTTCTGTGTTTTTGTGAGGAAAAAAAGTCACCAATTGTGTTTCTTTGAGTTGATCCAAGCCATCCAAGAGTTAGGTACTCTTCAAAAGCAATCCGAGCCATCTATTGGAATTTTGTGAGCTTGGGATTGCCACAGTGGCACTGGGTATCTCGTGACTCTTCCTTGGGGGAGTGAGTGAGTGGGATTGGGATTTGGGAAAAGTTGGGTTTTAGGGTTTGTCAAGTTTTGGGTTTCTGGGAAAGGGATGAAGGGTGGAGGAGTTTGGAGGGAAAGGGTGAGGGTAAAAAAAACGTTTTATTATGTGTTGGGGAGGGTTACAGGAAAGGGTAGTGTAGCTTTTAATAAAATGGTTTTAAAGGGTTTATAAAAAAAATGTATTTTTAAGTTTTAAGTTTTTTTTTTTTTTTTTTTTTAGATTAAAATGGGATTTTGGATTTTTGGTTTAGAAGGCAATTTGGACATTTTGGATATCGGGACGAGAAAATGGTTAATTTGGCAATTTTGTGTTTCAGGGAAGGTTTTCCCAAACCCACTCTAAAACGTGTTCTGCTTCTAAAATGTAGAAATCTGCTTCCGCTACGTCTTGATCTGACTTTTCCAGTTTCAGCTTGCTTTATCTCATTTTCGCTCTGTTTTCAATCATTTTGCACCTGAAAGACAATAAATACACTCCAAGGATATTTTAACAAATTTTGATCGTATTTGGGTGTTTTTTAGTCATTTTTGTGGTCTTAGGTGGGTAAAAACGATGAGTGAATAAGCACTCATCAGATATCACAACTCGCCACGAGGAATATGTGCACCAACTCGCTACCAAGAACACTAGCTTATCAGGTAAGTCGCTACCAAGAACTCAACAAGACATAAGCATAACACAATAGTCCAATCAACAGATGTAATCATTACAACGACATAACCAAATCGATTCAATGAACCAATACAAACAAGCCACAAGCACAAACATAATCAACACATCACACCGCACCAAACTGATACAAAAAAATTACAACTAAACTCGCAAGGACACCCTTTAAAACAAACACATGTTCCATCAAATCTATCCTAGTGAACCCAAACAACAACCAATATATTAAAAAACCTAAGCGAGGAATCAATTGTCGAAGATAAAAACTCGATGGAATCTGTTAAAATAAGATGCGTTAGGGGAGGAATGAGATATACACGATTTGAATCAAACATTGAGATAAACTTACCACAAACAAGTCGCTAGAAAAAAAATTGTTACGAGAGAAAGAGATAAACACTTATGGGATCTTTTCAAAATATGTGAATTGTGTCAAGTCGCTAAGGGGTTAAGTACTTATTACAAGTTTAGCATATTGACATATTCAGTCCTTGTGCTTAATGAGACAACTCGCTATCTTAAGGTTGGCTAAGAAACAAGTCTCTACCCTCTTACTAGAACCAAGTCGCTACCCAAGATTAAACCAAGTCGCTACAGTTTAGAAAAATATGACAAGTACCAAATATGACATAACATGGATAACATGTAGCAGCAAACAAGTAGGCACATCACATATATCAGACAATGATGCAAAAATGTATTGAACGATTCTCCCCCTCAATCAATGTCACCAATTAAGAGTGAACATTGATTGAATCTCATCCTCCCGTAAAAAATAGAATATATCTTTTGTTCGAACTTCATCTATGGACCCGTATCATTATTGAATGACATTTCTAGGACCGTAGATGTTATCGATAGCAAAAGATACATCTTTTATCAGATTGAGAGTAAAGATTAAAATAATAGAAAATTGATTTAAATAAAATAAATATAGATAATAAATATAGATAAATATTTTTTTTTAATACAAGTGAAAGTAAATTAGTACACGGATTCATGAAAACGAGTCCTGGTTCAAGTCGAACAGGAGTCAAAGTACGAGGCACATCCTGAAGCTACAATTCTCGAGTGAGCAATCTTCATATCTGTTGGAAACCAGGTCATGATGTTCATGATTGAATTGAGCATTGTACCAAAAAGACCGAGGACACTTTGCACTAGAAGCACATGTAGTATTGCAAATATATGAGTTAGTGACATGGGTAACTTCACTATTGGATGTTGCACAGTTTGATCTAGGAGTGTCATTAATAGAAATCCCTTTAGGTTCAATATTCTTGAAGAGTTTTCCGTGGCATCCACTTAAGGCAAGATCTAGGTATGTAAGTCCGTTTGGATCCTAAAACTTAACTAATCTACCAGTGGGAATCTATTTGAAACAACTGCTAGTAGATTTGACAGCCACTCCCTGTTTTGAATATTGGTTCTTTTGTAATTAGTTTGTTTCTTAGGGGATTGATCAGGCACTTGATGCTTCTTATAAGAACTAGATAAACTCCTAATATTCATGATCTTAGGCTTCAACATTGCTGAGGATAGTTATTCATCATATCGAATGAAATAGTGAAGTGGACCGGTTTTGACAAAACAGATTCGCATCAACTTGAGAGAGCTTAGATTTCGATGGTTTAAATCTTTCAGTTTAAAAGCATGGTACGCCTAACTACGGTACGTTTTGAGTTGTTCAAGACAATTGGCTTCCCAAGGTTGATGTTTTTGCAAACTTAGTGTTCACCCTATTTCCAATAGATTTCCTAAGCTCATTTTTAAAGGCAACAATAGTGAAGCTCTTATCCTGAATTTGGGCTTTGAGGGCATCAATGTCTGCCAACAAGGAGTTAGTTTGATCTATCAACTTGGAATTGTTCTCTGATAAGTTCTTTCTTAAGGACTCATTTTCCCTTAATAGGTTGGACACACATAGAGCCAATTCATCATTCCTAGATTTAAGCGTATCACTCACCTCATGGTTAGGATTGTTCATCCCTATATTACATTTCTTATGGATCTCGAGAGTTCTAATTTGCATTGCATATGGTTGAATCTTTGTCCCTAATCTCGGTTTTAAGTGGTTAATTTCAAAAAATTCTCGAAATTCTAGGAATTCCGGATTTATGCAAGGTTTTGTAGCAAGAAACTTTTCTTCTCTTTGTTGTATTGCAATTTCTAAGGAAATACAATGTTTTTCAAGAGTTGAATATTTGTTTGAAAGTTCATCAAAAACCCTTTTATCCAATGTTTTTCAAGAGTGGAATGTAAATTCATGAGTTCATCAACACATTTATCCAACTTATGGATAATGTGGAAATGTACATTAAGGAAGCTGCTCAAGAGAATGATAAGTTGAATGTGTTGAATGGGTGTCAGAATAAATTAAGTGAAAGTTGTGATAAATCGGGTAATGGATCAGTTGAAAGAACGGATGATGCTGAAATTGGTTGTAGATTACTTGAAGTGCAGCATTAGAGTCATCCATTAATACCTTCTTTTTGGTAATTTGAAGCTTCAGCTTGTTCTAAGTTCAGAACACGCTTCTTGTCAATGTGGAAAAGTCCTGACGGAAGAGAGCACTGCATGTTCGATCCCTAGTTGTGGATAACAGTTGTGTGAGGTGCTGATGAAGTAGTTGAAAGGACTCAATGTTTCTTTCCATTTCCCTTGCATCATGTGTCATTAATAAGTGTGATTCATTGATATTTGACTCATAATGTGAAGGATTTTGATCATAATTTGCTAAATCAATCATGGTTAAAGATTCAGATAGCGCATGCTTCATTGTTTTGTGAGGTATCATAGAGTTCAAGTACTTTGAGATTAAAGGGTCGATGTATGTCATAGTGTTGATGGATATTAGGCACAGGTAACTTGCATCAATTCACCAAATTGCTAAATACCTTGAAGACAAGTCGCTACTTACCTAAGTCGCTAGGTACTCAAGTTGCTATAAACCTTAGAAACAAGTCGCTAAGCAGACAAGTCGTTAAAAGAACAACTCGTTAAGTATCAAGTCGCTAAGAACAACTCGCTATGTTTCCAAGTCGCTAAGTATAAACTCGCCATATTAAACAAAGACAAGTCGTTAGAAATTATAGAGACAACTAACCCAACCAAGCCGCTATCGGTGGAACCTCCACTAACTTGTACTGTTTGTCGGCTTGTCTCAATAGACAAGTCGCTAACATCAAGTCGCTACAACTTAAACTACAACTGAAATTACTAAAGCAAGTCACATTTAAGAAAAACACTCAGACTCAAGTCGCTAAGATGATAAACTTCGAAACCACACTTTTCAATCCAAAACAAGCCCAACCACAGTGATTCAAGCTTTCCAAATCAAACCCCAAGCACTTACAATGATTCTAAACACAAAAGTACACACAAAATTCAAAATTTAACACAAGAAATGATCCAAATGATGCAAAAACCACTAAACTTTTTCAAACCCAAAAACATTATAAAACCACTAGAAATCCAAGTATATGTAAGAGAGATGATCAAACCTTGGCTCTTGATACCAATTGTAACATATTGGATTTCACAAACACACAAATAATCACAAGTATGGGCGATTATATGATTTTAGAGAGAGAAAGTGGGATATTTAAGAGAGAAACACATAGAAGGTTAGATTCCAAATGAACATCCAACCCTCTCCCTTGTGGGAGAGGGCCATAAAGAAACACTCTCCTACGGGTCATGGATCGGCATGCGATGGGTAAAGACCCGCCTTCCTACCTGTTGCACTAGACTAAACTACACTAATAACTAACTAACAAATAAGCGTTATAAATGATATGTAAGCTAGATAATATTTGGGGTGACCGATGCTTTACAATAGAATTTTCAATTCCTAACATTTACCTAGGCACAATGTGGCTGATGAATTTATAGTATTTTCTCATATATGAATTGGCCCTGTATTCTACCCGCTACTAGTAATTATCTCACCACCACCCTCTACCGCCAAATCGAGTTGTTAACCTCAACCGCAAAGATCTGTCCTTTCTTAAAAACAACAGAATATGTAATTAGTTTCATAGTTGAAGGACCAAAACATAAATTGAAAAATAATAGACCATCAAGGCTTGTTTGATATCATAGCCCCTGTTCCAAACTATTTATTGTAACTTTGATATTTTGACTATGTTATTTCATTTCTCCATGACAACTAATAAGGAAATAATCGACTGAAACATTACTAAACATATCATACATTATTTGATCTCAGGTTTCATGTTTATTTCAATATGGTCATTCAATTCAAAATGAAATTGCTATAATTATAAATAACAAATGATAACTGTTATGGCTGAAGAATTACCTACAATCCAAACGAGAATAGACAGGAATTGGACGCGAGTAAGAACACTACGATTCGACGCAACCTGATCAACATTCAAAGCCCATGTCCAACCGAACGTAGACCATGGTATTGAATGAAGGAAAGTTGCTACTCCAACCGAACTTTTTGCTTTATTTTTTTCTCTTTCTTATATGGTCGTCTTCTTCATCACTTATCCTTTGCCACAGCACCGGAATTATCAACAGGACATCACCACTCGCCATTAGCTTCACGTCTTCATTTCAAGTTCACACAACTCCAAAACGTTCAAAAGTGAAAAAGAAAAAAATGGGCTAACGCCAAAAAAAGGGGAAAACGCGAGGCTCGGTATTACGCTTGCGCCGATCGTCACGGTCGACCATTTGGGTGGTCGAGGCTCGTAACGCGAAAACGCTAATCCCCCAGGTGTGGTTGTGGCACCGTCCAATGGCGTTTTTCGGGACCATTTGAGGCATGGAGTAGGGTACCCAAGGCTCTAAGTATAGGCCATTGATTGCCATGACCAAGTCATTTGACTTGGTATTACATCTATCTTCATAAGTATAAGAACCAACCCCAAATAGGTTGCGTTGAATTTTGAAAAAAAAAATGACTTGATGGTGATGGTTGTGTGGTGGTAGGAGGTGGTGGTGGTAGCTAGAGGGAGGTGGTGTTGGTTGTGTGATGGTAAAGGGTGGTGGTGCTTAAGGCTGAGCACGGTCCGAAAACCGGACCGGACCGACTAAAACCAGACCAGATCAAAAACCGATTTGCCCAAAACACCGGACTAAGGATCGGACCAAAATGTTCAACATGCCGTCGTTCGGTCCATTCGTCGTCGGTCTGGTCCAACAAAGCATAATGTTTGGTTGTGCGGAAGACCAAACCGAACCGGACCGAGGACCGAAAATGATTAAAAGTAGGGGTGACCGAGGACCAGACCGATCTCAAGCTTTTTACCGATCCGATATCGAGCTTTTCACGAGCGGCTCGGCTCGTTTCCACCCCTAATTAAAAGGGTGGACCGAGGACCGGACCGAAATACATTAGATCCGCTCTGCTGTCCGGTCTATAAATGCAATTCTAGTGGTGGTGGCCGTGATTGGATGCAACAATAAAGCTTCAATTTCAAAAGAAAATGAAAGTTGGAAATAAAGCTTCAATTTCAAGTTCACATGCATTTTGATCTTGACTAACAGGAGAACTAATGACCATTAGCTCTCCGTGGCCATTTTGCACGCCACGTCAACTTCAGTGGCATAATTGTAAAATCGCCACGTCAGCTTCAATGGCATAATTGGAAAAAAAATTTGTTGTTTTTTTTTGAAATTTTCGAAAACATTAGGAACGAAATTTGCAATTTACCAAAAATAATAAAAATGTATTATGGTCATAATCACTCTCTCCTTAAATTATAAGTTAACGTAACAAGCTTTGATTCATTTCTAGGAGATTTTCATATGTCATTCAATTGGAATAGTGTTTGATATGTGCTTAAACACATATATTTTATTTATCAAAACTGACCCAAAATAACCAAGAAAGAGCCGTTTATTGTTAACATTTGCATGTTTCTTGAGTTTATGCATGTGCAGTAACGGATATAATTAAACACACACAAAAGAAGCCAAATCGATCGAAAATCCGAAAACGAGATTAAGAGAGCTAAAGGTGAGCCGGAAGGTCTAAATTAAGCATCTGTGAAGATTTTTATGCTCAGAGGATGATATTTGAAAGATATAATCAAGTGTGAAGAATTGTCAAGATCAACTGAATGAATATTTGGCGAATAAACCCTCAAGTTTCAAAAGTTGCTAATTCAGCCCTTGGATTATTTGAAGTTTGGCAAAGTTAGTCCTTAAATCAAGTTTTCATATTTACAAGATTGGTCCTTGGATTTTTCAAATTTTATACACTTTTAGTCCCTAAATTACACCATGGATCCTAAGTTAGTCCAAAACCAATCCACATGGCCCACAAAACCAAGCCCAAAATCCAAATCCACTTACCCGGTTTATCTAAACTACACCCGGTTTACCCATTTTACCCAAGTCAAACCATTAAACCCGGTCAACAAATTTCAAAATAATATAAACAAACACCACGCGCCAAAACCCATACCCAAACCAACCCAGGCATGAACCCACCCTTCTTACTCTCAATTGATCAAATTAAACCAATTAAGGGTATAACCGTACAATCACACACATCCGACACATGGGGGTTGTGTCGCCTATCCGTGCCACACCTCAAACACCTCTCATTGGTGGATGAACGTGGGAAGCAACAGTCCAAGATCATTTGGGATCATTAGAGGATGATCAATGTGTAATGCACTCAAAGATCAGGCACGCTATATAAGGCCCTTTTATTTCACTTGTAAAGTATGTAGAATTTAAGTAGTAGTTGTAACTTATAATTGTTTTAAATATTTTAGTTCACTTTTTCAATCTTACTTTGTATTCAGTTTCAATTAATAAAAGAAATTTTAGCCTAAATTCTCATTTAATTTCAAATTATTGTTTAAGTGTTTAGAATAGCTTATTATGTTTCATTTAATCATTTTAGCTTATATTTTATCAATTTCAGCTTATTTGTTTTACAAAACAAAAATCACAAAAAATAAGAAAAATACAAAAGAAATAAAAAAATATCTCAAATCTGCTCATAAGCTGCAACCTTATGTTTATGTTTCCTTAAGCTCTCTTGCCTCACCTATAGCTTAATTCAAGCTAGCTTATTCTACTACTCAGTTCTACAATCAATTCATTCTCAAAACTCTCAACACCAAGTCAAATTGCGTGGTTATGTTCATCTAATTTGGTTGGAATTGGGTTGATTATGAGTTGAATTTGGGTTGAATTATGGTTTAGGATAGTGGCTATTTGTTCTTTGGCAAGCCATTGTGGTAGGACAAGTAAGTTCCAAAATCTCAAATCAAGTTATAATCTCCTATTAAGCTTATTGATAACTTGATAGTATTTGTTGGTAATATGGCATCATTTAGGTGTTAGATTGATTTTGATTCAGTTTAAGTATTAGTATAAGCTAGTTCAATTAGTTAGTTAAGTTAATTTGCAAAACAGTATTGAAAAGAGTGTTTGGTATTAGCAGTTAAGTTAGTGATTAGAGGTTAGAAGTTACTTAAGTCCCGACACTGGCATCTTATTTAGGTTAGTTATATTCAACTTAGTCATCATTTTGTAATTTAAAACTTAAAAAGTCAAAATCTCTTTCTAACTAATTTCATTTATAAATCAGTGAGTTTAAGTGATAGCATTAGCTTGCATTTAGGATTAGTAGTATAGCTTAGGTCTTATTTCATCTTAATTCATCATTTCAATCTGTTTTTGCAAGATCAAAGTTCACATTAGTCAACAATTGCAAAATCTGTTAAAAGTCAAAAGTGAAAACTCAAGCAAAACTTTGTAGAATTTTCATGGATTCATTTCTGATTCATATTGAGTGAAATTTTGGGGATTTACAAACTTCAATTGATCAGTTTTTCAAAAGACATTTTTGTAGAATTTTGAGAATTTTATATAAGCAGTTGATAAGCCCCTACTTAGGGACAGCTTGGTTCTGCACTCACTTAATCAGTTGTGCATGTGCTTTTTACGAAGCTCTCTAGGCTTCATTATAGCTTATCCCCGCCAAATTTGGTTTTGTGGATCTCTGTTGGTGGTTTCAAGTTTCCAATTTATGGTTTCTGTTCCAGCTCTCTTGATAAGCTGTTGCTATAGCTTAAAGTAGGTGGGTTAGGACTGTTTGGTTTTAAGGTTAATTAGATCATCTTTAGTAGATTGGTTAGGAGTAGCTTGAATTAGTTGATATTAGTTAGCTTTAGTATAAATTAGTTTCAGTAACAGTTTGGTAGCTTTTTGTACTTTTTAGCTTATTCTTAAGTGCTTAATTAGGAGCGTTTGCACATCACTCAAAATCTCTCACATAAACCATAGTTTTTATATTTTTCATAGATTTAGAATATTATTTTAGAATTACTCTGAATTTTTCATAATTTTTAGTCACTATTTGATATTTTTCTCTATTTAAATCTATTTTTAGGACTTTTTAAATAGCTTTTATTACAATTAAATCAGAAAAGCTTCAAAAAATAATTTTTCAATTTTCCTAGATTAAGAAAATTATAAAAAGCAAAAAAATAATTTTTCTAGATTTTTCCTACTTTTATTTGTAATTTTTAGAATTTAAATTAGTTTAAATTAGTTTTTAATTCAAATAAATTTCGAAAATCATAAAAATAGTTTTAATTTTAGATAATTTTCCAATATCATTTTTAGTTAAAGAGTAATTTTAGACTATTTTTAGGACTTAGAATAGACGTAGTTGCATTTTATTCACGTTTCTTTAATACGTTTTAGTATAATACGATATTTAGGATTTCCCATAGTGTAATTTCCCTTAATTGTTTTCCCATTTCCCGTAGTTTTAATAAATTCAAAAATCCAAAACATCGAGCATTTTAATAACGAACCAATAACGACGTTCATTCACACCGCTGGGAAACGACTGGATTTCCATCCGTATCACTATACTACCGGGTTTTGATTCATTTTCCTTTTTCCTAAAGGGATTTTAAATCATTACTTGTGGTTATTTTTTATATCGATATTGTGGTTTTATCCATACACACATAAACCTCAACGAATCAAATTTTGCCGTCATTGAGGTTGTGTCGCGATAATGTCGTTAAAGGTTTGACGATTAGTGACTCGAGATCCTTCCTTTGTGAAGTTACTATTTTTATAAAAAAAAAGTAAAAATATTTTTCTTTTGTATATATATATATATCATATTAAAAATACAAAAGATTTTCTCTTTTGTTTTTGAGCTAAATAGAATACATCAATTATATAACATTCTCAACGGAGGTGTTATTGTAGTAGCCCGAACCAAAGATCAAAACTTGTTTTGTGTCGCTTGTGAGTCGATTTATTTCTATTTGATAAAAAAGCGTGTGGGGTATAGGACGCGACATTAAATTGCGTGAAAAGAAGCGGGTTTTAATAAGTTCTTCTGACCTAAAAAGCTTCTCCGCCGCTGTGGCTGTCTTATAGAAGTGATTTATTCACTTGGGATTATTGGTTAAGTTCATGTGTTTTAATACCGTTCGTTTAATTGCCTTGGTTTTGAAAGTGCATGCGCACTGCCGTTAATAACTACTGTAACCGACATGAAACTGCTACAATTACGAAGGCGAAATAGGCGTGCTCCATTAGTCAACCCGAACTAATCCGACTCCGCCCATCGTCAAAATTGCGGAGGACAACCGATCCATGCTAGAGCAACTCCAAGCAACCGAGGGGTTATGGAGAAGCCATCGCCGCCCGGAATCTGTCGATAACTTTGAGCTTAAACACGGATTGATAAATTTGGTTTCATCAAGCCAATTTTACGGATTTGAGAGGCGATCCTCTCATATCCGACGATTCAACAAGCTCACGCTACGATCCAGTACCGTAGCGCTCCAGAAGAGGCTATCAAGCTACTACTTCACTTGAGGGGTTGCCCGGATTTGGCTCGAGAAACTACCTCCTCGTCGATAACCACGAGAATTTAGTGTCAAAATTGTGAACGAATTCTTCCCACCGTCTAAAACAACAAGCCTAAAAAATGAAATAACGAAATTCACACAAAGATTTGATGAATCATTTAGTGAGGCATGGGACCGATTCAAAGATTTGCTTAGGCAATGTCCCCATCATGGTTTTACGAAATTACACCAACTTGATACGTTTTATAATGGATTGAATGAGACTGATCAAGACTCTCTCAATGCCGCCGCGGGTGGTAATTTGTTGACCGATCAACGATGCCTTGTTGATTATTGAGAACAAATCTAAAGTTCACTCACGTAGCAAATCGCTTGTGCCTGAGTGAGTGTTACACCATCGTCCTCGCCTACGAAAATACGCCTAGCACCGATGCTAAGATTGATAAGCTTACGGATATGATTCAGGCTTTGGTTAAGATTAAGACCGCTAAGGTTAATTCTTCTCCACCCGCCCAAGTCAAAGCGGTGGAAACGACTTGTACTACTTGTGGTGGCCCGCATGCCTACTACAATTGTACCGCCACTGATGGTAATCCTTTCGCTAATGCCGTAACGGAGGTAACCAATACCGTCCTCAAGTTGAACCAAATCGTCGTGTTAGTAATCAAATGGTACCTCCGGGATTTTCTCAATCGAACAATCGACTCGTTTAATCGTCAAGTTTCTGGACCAAATGTTCAAAACCAATTCAAAGCCCCACCAAATCAATACCGAATCAAGGAGTCAATTACAATCAAGGATATCCAAATTCAAGCTATCAAGCTCCACCTTTGCCTTCAAATGAATTCAATAATACGTTCAACACATAATGCTACCATCCAAACCATGCAAACTCGGATTTCAAGTTTGAGAAATGAGTTTCAATCTTCGTTGACTAGACAAAGCAATGAGTTTAGGAATGAGATTCGACTTCAGAACAACAAATTGGATGTCATAATAAACTATGTTGAATGTTGTTTTGTGTAAGATAAGTCAACCCTCGAGTTCCGGATCTCTTCCAAGTGATACCATTCCCAACCCGAAGGGTGAGATAAAAGCTATAACCACACTGATGAACCATCGATTCCACTTCCACCGGTGAGGGAGGAGGAACGAGAACCCGCGGGTTATTAAAGAAATGTGCAACCGCATCCGTCCCATCTCCGGCCGTTAGACTCCGATTCGGAACCAATGTTCAAGACTACTTTAAACCCTCACTTCCTTATCCGTCTAGACTTCAAGGTCAAAGGATTCGTGATAAAACCGAAAACCAAATGGAGAAATTTGTTGAGATCGTTCAATCCTTGAATTTTAACATCACCGGGCTTTACTCCTCATGCCGAAATTTGCCGCCATGATCAAAAATTTAGTGAGTAATAAGGAAAAGTGGGCGAAATTGCAAAAACACCGTTGAATGAGAATTCGCTCAGGCTCCTCAAGAAACTTCTAAAAGTTAGGAGACCCCAAATTTCTTATCCCTGTGAGTTTCCTGAATTGTGAAATGCTCCACTTTGGCGATCTTGGTGCGAGTATTAACTTAATGCCTCTTTCGATTTATAATAAGCTCTCCGGATCTCACTCCTACTAAGATGACTCGGAACTCGCGGACCGATCAACCTCTATTCCAGCCGCCGAGGATGTCTATGTGAAAGTAGGACCACTACATTTTCCCACGACTTCATGTTGTCGTTGACTTTGATCATTACGTGTGCCTCTTATTCTCGAGACCTTTTTCACGTAACGGTCGATGATTGACGTTTATGAAGGAGAAATTACTTTACGATCTCATAAAGAAACCTTCTCATTTAACATTAACCATCCTTCGAGATACTCCTCCAATTATGATGATGCTTCTATTAATGAATCGGCGTTCTATTAAGCAAGGAGGAGTATGCTCAAAAGTTTCTTGATTTTATGGGTGGAAATCCTACCATTCCTTCGTTGAACCATCTTCTCCAGCCTATAATTTCTCGATTCTTCCTCTCTTACTCCATTATTCGAGGAGGTGATTTCGTTTTGCAAGAGAGGATGAGTTTCTTACTCGAATGACGATTCCACTGAATGATGATGATGGTTTTATGATTCGAGGGAGATATCCTTTATCTTGAACAATTGCTAAATGAAGATCCATCACCGTCACTCCCTCCCAAGAGATTACGATTGAAGAAATCAAATCCGTATAAACGTCTAATGAAAAACCTCCGGAGCCCGAGCTCAAGGATTTACCTCCTCATCTTGAATACGCTTGAAGAACCGAACAAGTTTCCCACATCATAAAAACTTGAAAGATGAGGAGAAAACCGCAATTTTGGAGATTCTTCGTAAACATAAGAGTGCCATCGCTTGGCAAATTTCTGATATCAAAGGCATAAACCCTCGTTTTGTACTCACAAGATCTGCAAACCCGTTATTCAACAACAACGTAGGGTTAATCCGGAATTCATGAGGTTATCAAAAGGAAGTTCTTAAACTCCTGACGGGAATCATTTATCCAACCGATAGCTCATGGGTTAGCCTCAAGAAGGTGGCATGACCGTCATTGCCAATGAAGATAATGAATTGATTTCTACGCCTTGTTCCGGATGGAGGGTGTGTATTGACTCACCAAAGTTGAATGATGCTTACCGAAAGGATCATTTCCGTTACTTTTATGGATCGATGCTCGAGCGTTTAGCGGGGAATGAGTTATATTGCTTTCTCGATGGTTTTTCCCACCCGACGATCCGCAGATCAAGAGAAAACGACTTTCACGTGCCCTTATGGAGCGTTTGCTTACCGACCAATGCCATTTGGCTTATGTAATGCTCCCGAACGTTCCAAAGGTGCATGATGGCTATTTTCATGACATGATGAATCGAATTTTTATCGGTTTATGGAGATTCTTTCACCTCATGCCTCTCTCATTTAGACCACATGCTCAAACAGAAGACACCAACATGGTCTTGAATTGGGAGAAGTGCCACTTCATGGTTCGAGAGGGCATTGTCCTCGGCCATAAGATTTCAAAATCTGGGATTGAGGCCTATGTCGACGCGGCTAAACTCCCTCATCCCACTACCGTCAAAGGTATTCGGAGTTTTTTGGGTCATGCCGTTTCTATCGCCATCCAAGATTTCTAAGATAGCCCGCCTCGACCCATCTCCTGAAGGATGCTCCGCTTATCTTTACCAATGAATGCGTTGAAGCATTTAATTTTCTCAAAATAAATTAACTGAAGCACCATTTTAGTTGCCCGACCGATTTGCCCTTTGAGCTCATGTGTGATGCTAGTGATTACGCCATTGGGGTGCCTTGGGGCAACGAAATCGAACATTTTCAACCCATACACTATGGAGTAAGACAGGCCCAACAATTATACCTAAGAAAAGGAATTATTAGCCGTTGTTTATGCTTTTGAGAAATTCAGGCTCCTTGTCTATCAAAGACCATAGTGTATACCGACCATTCCGCCTAAAGTATCTTTTGGCAAAGAAAGATGCTAGCCACGACATAGCCGGGTTCTTCTTCTTCAAGAGATGTTACTATTCTTGACAAAGAGCGGAGAACTTCGCCGATCACCTTCTAGACTTGAGAATCCCCATCAAAGTGCTCGAGAAAAGGAGATCAGCGAAACATTTCCTCTTCAGACACTTGGGATGATTGCTAAGAAAGACCCAAACACCCCATGGTTTGCCGACTTTGCAAATTACCATGCGGGCAATTTCCTCGTGAGGGATGTCGTCCCAGCGGAAGAAAAAGTTTTTCAAAGATGTTAAGCATTATTTCCTTACTTGTTTAAGATTGGCGTCGTGGATCGGCATCCGTATGGTGTGTTCATGGCCAAGGCTTTGCCATTCTCAATGGACCCTAATCGGTGGACATCATGGTGCAACTTACACCGCTAAGAAGGTATTTGATTTCGGATTTTATTGGCCTACCATATATCGAGATGCTCATGATTTAGTTAAGTCTTGTGATTCTTGCCAACGCCAAGGGAAAATTTCGCAAAAGGATGAAATGCCACAAAATGCTATTCAAGTTTCGTGAGGATTTTCGACGCTAAGGGCACGATTTTCGGGGCCATTTCCATCTTCTAAGTATGAGCACCTCGATCTGTCTGGTACCCATTTCAGAATGAAAATTTGCTAAAGTAATGGCTAAATATGGAGTTACCCATCGCTTTCTACCACAGATCATCCACTCAAAACGAGCGGACAAGTTGAGGTCTCGAATCTTGGTTTGAAAAGGATTTTAGAAAGGGAGAAAATCGAGCTTCTTTGGGCCGATAAGTTAGATGATGCATTATGGGCTTTCCAAGACGCTTTACAAGACACCCATTGGATGCACCCCATTTAAGTTGGTGTATGGAAAAGCTTGTCACTTGCCCATCGAGCTCGAACATAAGGCATTATGGGCCTTGAAACATGCTAACCTTTGATCTTAAGACTCTGAAAGTTCAATTGAATTAATTAAATGAGCTTAGGGATCAGGCCTACGAGAATTCTTTGATTTTCAAAGAAAAGACTAAGAGGATTCATGATTCTAAAATCAAAAACCGCGTTTTCAACGTTGGTGATCAAGTTCTCCTTTTAAACTCTCGATTGAAGATATTCTCGGGCAAACTCAAAACCCGCTGGTCCTAATTATTTTCACCGGAGCGGTGTTTCTACCGATGGCCCAAATTTCAAGGTGAATGGCCATCGTGAAATATTGATATTTTGGAGGGACATCCCATCTATGGTTGTCCCCAAAGATTCTCAAACTTTCCCTAGGACAACCGTAATTCGGTGACCGACAAGTGCACCCCATGCTTATCTCTATTTTTTCTTTCTATTTTCTAATAAGTGACGTGAAGGGGTTAGCCTCTTGATTTCTCGTTGTTTGTGATGTTGTGTTCAGATTTTCCGATATGAAGACTCTCGTGCTCGAAATTTGTCTTTTCTTCACTCGAGTTTCATGATCGATGCTGATGGAAATCCGATATCCCAAATCTTATCGACTAACGTTTATCTTTGAGCATACTTAATAAGCGGCTTTTAGATTTTCGTTGATACCCTTGCTTTAAACATTGAGGACAATGTTTCGTTCTAGCAGGGTAATCTTCATTTGATTTGACCGCACTTGCTTTATTTTGTCATGTTCTCTCAAGAACCTTTTTTCTTAGAAAATGAGAAAATTGTGCAAAAATGTGAAAAATTTAAAAATTTTGAAGCTTTTGTTAAGTCTTTTTGATTGAAAAGTTTGTTAGTCTCTTAGACAAGAAGCTATAAAATGCGAATTCTAGCTCATAAGGCCAAGATTTTGCAAGTTTTTAAATATGCATGACTTAATTTCATTAGACAAAGCATTTGCTAAGTTAAAATATGTTTTGACACCTTGTTCTTTCATTTGGTGAGAGTAGGAATTAATTGACTTGACGCGTTGAGCCTAGCTTGTTCCTTAACCATAGATAATCTAAAATTATCGCTAAGCATCCGGATCTCATTATTTGTGATTTTAAATTTGCGGAGATCGAGAAATGATAGAGTTACTTATGAGTTTAGATGCTAAGCGTGGAGTAGTTGGTTCTCTTTAGAGCCCATCGAAGGTACTTATGGCTTTTGTTCCCACAAAATTGTTTCACCCCATATCGCTAAAATAATTAGAGATGTTGAGTTTTGGCGATAGTTAGTTTGTTCTTTAGAGAATCTTTGCCCATTGAGTTGGGTACACATAGGTCCATAGTGTTACGGTGTAATAGACAATGATTCCTGATAGTTTGTTGCTATTGTTTCTATTGTTATAAAGCCGTAGGTTTGGCAAAAATTAACATGAAAAAAAGCCCAAATGTTTTAAAATTAAAAATCCAAAGCTATAAAAGTTGTCTTAGACTTCAAAGGCAGGAAAATTCCAAAGTCATAATAAGACTTACGATAAAGCGGTAATCCGTTGAGTTAGTAGTTTAAAAGACCAAAACCACAAAAATGCAAATTTAATAGTGTTAAGCCAAACTTCGGGAGATGTCTAAATAAAGCTTCACCTCTCGACTCAGATGAGTTGTCTCTAAGCCATAAAAGGATATTCTCCTAAATCGTGAAATTGGACCTTGATGTGGACCTCATTCTTGTGTGCAATGGTTTTCGTAGGAAGATGGATAACTAATTAGCGACTTAGCTTTGTATCTTTATCGGAATAAAAGTTATCGAAATGAGAAAATTTGAAGAAATTCATTTTCACAAAATTAAAAAATCTAGAGGCAAATAGGAAAATGGGAGCAAAAGGTAATTACACAAGTAACTTCCATGGGTAGTGTTAGCATCTAGAGTCATATTTAACAATGATTTCGATTTTACGCTTAGTTTGGGGACTTGTGAAAATCAGGGACGATGTATTCTATCCGTATGGTCACTTCACGCTGTGTTGTGTTTCCTATTCAGTGATCCTAACGTGTCGTTTGAAAAATGTTGGAGTTATTGATCGACATGAAAGTTCAACTAACCGCCACTCATAATCGTAATGCTTAATCATAATATCTACTTGTGAATTAAAAAGGTAAACGGGCATTTTAGAATTAAGGCTATCTTAATCTCTTTTGAGGAATCTTTGCTACTTCTTCATAGGTTTAGTAGAAAGAGATTGAAATCCTTGGTTTTAGAAGCGTGAGTTGATTGCATTGCGCGGGGACACGCACAATGGTCTCGCTCTGGGTATTTTGATATGTGCTTAAACACATATATTTTATATATCAAAACTGACCCAAAATAACCAAGAAAGAGCCGTTTATTGTTAACATTTGCATGTTTCTTGAGTTTATGCATGTGCAGGTACGGATATAATTAAACACACAAAAGAAGCCAAATCGCATCGAAAATCCGAGCACGAGAGATTAAGAGAGCTAAAGTTGAGCCGGAAGGTCTAAATTAAGCATCTGTGAAGATTTTTATGCTCAGAGGATGATATTTGAAAGATATAATCAAGTGTGAAGAATTGTCAAGATCAGGGCCCCAAACTTTGAATATTTGGCGAATAGACCCTCAAGTTTCAAAAGTTGCTAATTCAGCCCTTGGATTATTTGAAGTTTGGCAAAGTTAGTCCTTAAATCAAGTTTTCATATTTACAAGATTGGTCCTTGGATTTTCAGCTTATACACTTTTAGTCCCTAAATTACACCATGGATCCTAAGTTAGTCCAAAACCAATCCACATGGCCCATGTTACAAAACCAAGCCCAAAATCCAAATCCACTTACCCGGTTTATCTAAACTACACCCGGTTTACCCATTTTACCCAAGTCAAACCATTAAACCCGGTCAACAAATATCAAAATAATATAAACAAACACCACGCGCCAAAACCCATCCCCAAACCAACCCAGGCATGAACCCTAATTTGCCCTTACTCTCAATTGATCAAATTAAACCAGCTAGGGTATAACCGCGACAATCAATGCATGAACTGACACATGGGGTTGCCGTCAGCTATCCGGTGCACACACCTCAAATATGCTCTCTCATTGGTGGATGAAACGTGGAAGCAACAATCCAAGGGTTGAGATCATTTGGGATTCAAAGAGGGATGATCAATGGCTGTAATGCACTCAAAGAAGCACATATTTTCAAGTTCTAGATCCTTCCTTGGCCTCAAGCTCGCCTATATAAGGCCCTTTTATTTCACTTGTAAAGTATGTAGAATTTAAGTAGTAGTTGTAGCTTATAATTGTTTTAAATATTTTAGTTCATTTCTGTTTTCAATCTTACTTTGTATTCAGTTTCAATTAATAAAAGAAATTTTAGCCTAAATTCTCATTTAATTTCAAATTATTGTTTAAGTGTTTAGAATAGCTTATTACTGTTTCATTTAATCATTTTAGCTTATATTTTATCAATTTCAGCTTATTTGTTTTACAAAACAAAAATCACAAAAAAATAAGAAAAATACAAAAGAAATAAAAAAAATATCTCAAATCTGCTCATAAGCTGCAATCAGCTTATGTTTATGTTTCCTTAAGCTCTCTTAAGCTCACCTATAGCTTAATCAATGCTAGCTTATTCTACTACTCAGTTCTACAATCAATTCATTCTCAAAACTCTCAACAAATCAACGAAGTCAAATTGCAAGTGGTTATGTTCATCCTGATTTGTTTGGAATTGGGTTGATTATGAGTTGAATTTGGGTTGAATTATGGTTTAGGATAGTGGCTATTTGTTCTTTGGCAAGCCATTGTGGCTAGGACATAAGTAAGTTCTGAAAATCTCAAATCTGTATAATCTCCTATTAAGCTTATTGATAACTTGATAGTATTTGTTGGTAATATGGCATCATTTAGGTGTTAGATTGATTTTGATTCAGTTTAAGTATTAGTATAAGCTAGTTCAATTAGTTAGTTAAGTTAATTTGCAAAACAAGATTGAAAAGAGTGTTTGGTATTAGCAGTTAAGTTAGTGATTAGAGGTTAGAAGTTACTTAAGTCCTGATCAGTCTTATTTAGGTTAGTTATATTCAACTTAGTCATCATTTTGTAATTTAGAACTTAAAAAGTCAAAATCTCTTTCTAACTAATTTCATTTATAAATCGCTGAGTTTAAGTGATAGCATTAGCTTGCATTTAGGATTAGAATAAATTAGTATAGCTTATTCAGGTCTTATTTCATCTTAATTCATCATTTCAACTGCTTTTTGCAAGATCAAAGTTCACATTAGTCAACAATTGCAAAATCAAAAAGTCAAAAGTAAAAATCTCAGTTTTTGCAAAACTTTGTAGAATTTTCATGGATTCATTTCTGATTCATATTGAGTGAAATTTTGGGGATTTACAAACTTCAATTGATCGCTTTTTCAAAAGACATTTTGTAGAATTTTGAGAATTTTATATAAGCGCTTGATAAGCCCTACTTAGATAGATGAGTTTGCGTACACTCGCCTTTAACTGAAGTTGTAATGTGCTTTTTATAGAAGCTCTCAGGCTTCATTATATAGCTTATCCTGCCCAAATTTGGTTTGTGTGATCTCGGTTGGTGGTTTCAAGTTTCCAATTTATGGTTTCTGCTCAAGCTCTCTTGATAAGTCAGAGCTATAGCTTAAAGTAGGTGGGTTAGGACTGTTTGGTTTTAGTGGTTAATTAGATCAAATCTTGGTAGATTGCTTATTAAAGGTTAGGAGTAGCTTGAATTAGTTGATATTAGTTAGCTTTAGTATAAATTAGTTTCAGAATGTAGGTAGCTTATTGTGCTTATTAGCTTATTCTTAAGTGCTTAATTAGGAGCAGTTTGCACATCAGCTTCAAAATCTCTCACATAAACCATAGTTTTTATATTTTTCATAGATTTAGAATTACTCTGAATTTTTCATAATTTTTAGTCACTATTTGATATTTTTCTCTATTTAAATCTATTTTTAGGACTTTTTAAATAGCTTTTATTACAATTAAATCAGAAAAGCTTCAAAAAAATAATTTTTCAATTTTCCTAGATTAAGAAAATTATAAAAAGCAAAAAAATAATTTTTCTAGATTTTTCCTACTTTAATTTGTAATTTTTAGAATTTAAATTAGTTTAAATTAGTTTTTAATTCAAATAAATTCCAGAAAAATCATAAAAAATAGTTTTAATTCTTAGATAATTTTCCAATATCATTTTTAGTTAAAGAGTAATTTTAGACTATTTTTAAGACTTAGAATAGACGTAGTTGCATTTTATTCACGTTTCTTTAATACGTTTTAGTATAATTCGCATATTTAGGATTTCCCGTAGTGTAATTTCCCTTAATTGTTTTCCCATTCCCCGTAGTTTTAATATAATCAAAAATCCAAAACATCGAGCATTTTAATAACGAACCAATAACGACGTTGCTCATTCACACCTCGTTGGGAAACGACTCGGATTTCCTGATCCGTATCACTATCACTCACGGGTTTTGATTCATTATCCTTTTTCCTAAAGGGATTTTAAATCATTACTTGTGGTTATTTTTTATATCGATATTGTGGTTTTTATCCATACACACACACCCCTAAACCTCAACGAATCAGTGTTCCACAACTATCCCTTGTAATTCTTTGATTCTTTTCCGATAAAAATTATAAACGTTAAAAAAAATACGAATGATGTTGTTAGTTGTCAAATGAGTCTAATATAAAACTTGTTTTTAACTTCTTAAACACATTCATTGTTTTATCCAAATTTGGGACCAGCATATGTATCGATTAATTGTGATTGCTGGAATTGGTTGTGATACTGATTAAACTAGTATTGCAAGGTGTTTTAGATGTTCCATTATTAGCCAAACAGTTTTATTAACTGAATCTAAATTGCAGTGTCTATATCACTGACCATGTATATGTTATTTGGCCTAAAAGATATGTGTCTAGCAAGGACTCAGTTGTGTTTAGTTAAAATGTTGTAAACTATTTTTGTTTCTAAGGAACCAATATCACAGATAAAACATGCCTTAAGCATAAGTTTTGGTTCCAAAACTCGAAATAATCTTGCTTAATCCTGTGTAAAATCATAAACAATACACATGATCCCAACCTAGAAACTATGTGCATGAAAAATCTCTTTATCCATTTATCATCCGTGTGCATAGTTAGCAAGTTAAAAATTATTATTGAGAATTTTATATCGAGCGACTACGGGTGTTATTTTGGGCAACACTGTATGTAATTCACTCTTTATAAAATAATAACATCAAACTAATAGTTGAAAGAACTTTTGGTTTATAAAACTACTTATTTTCGTTCCAAAATTATTGTTTAACAACACAAAAAAACATGTTAAGAAAAACAAAATTCAATTATTGCAGTGCGACCATGGAAGTTTTACAAATTGCCTATATATATATGGGAATATCTTGGCTACAATTTTTGTAGCCAATTGGCTACAATCCTTCATAAAAATACACTATCAATGAATCGGGACTCACAGAAATAATCGGACCCACAAAGAATCAGGGTCCCATATTATATAGACAAAATTAGTATTTAATCGGCTACAATTAATCAGAATAATATATTCCATATATATATATATATATATATATATATATATATATATATATATATATTTCTCTTTTAACATTTGAATTTTTGGTCTGCTTCACTTTGTCTGAAGTCCACCGCCACACAAACTTAAACCGGGTAAGCTCTCTTTTTTTATGAGGTTTATGTGGCCACTTTATGATTATCGCAACGGGATAATGCTAAAAAAAATGCATCAAACATGCCCACTTTTGTGATTATGTGTAGCCAACTATTTTTTTTATCATTGTATCGCAAAACTTTAGAATTTGTGTTATTGTATGTATCCAGTCAGGATAAGCGTTACATCGTTAGTCCTTTATATTAACGGTCGTTAGTAAATAACTTAAAATTCCGTTTTCTTACGTATTTATTCGTATTCATTTGTTATTATACGTTTTCATCCGTTTTTATACGTTCTCCTCCGTTTTTATACGTTTTCGTCCGTTTTCTTACGCTTTCGTCCAAATTTATACGTTTTCCCCGTTTTTATGTTTTCGCCCTGTTGACACGCGTTTTATCCGTTTTTATACGTTTTCTTACGTTTTCATCCGTTTTAATACCTTTTTATCCGTTTTAATGCGTTTTATTCCGTTTTCATCCGTTTTTATACGCTTTCATCCCTTTTTATATGTTTTCGTCCGTTTTCTTAGGTTTTTTATGTTTACATTCGTTTTCGCCCATTTTTATACGTTGTCGTCCGTTTTTTTTTAACGTTTTTGTCTGTAATCTTACATTTTCATTTGTTTCTTACAATTTCGTCCATTTTTTAACGTTTTCTTACACTTTCATCCGTTTTTATACACTTTTGTCTGTTTTCTTACGTTTTCATCCGTTTTTATACGTTTTCGTCCGTTTTCTTACGTTTTCATCCGTTTTTCTTACGTTTTTGTCCGTTTTCATACGTTTACGTCTGTTTTTAAACGATCTTGTTCGTTTTCTTGCTTTTTGTTTTGTTTTCGTCCGTTTTTACACGTTTCGTCCGTTTTCTTACGTTTTTATACATTTTCATTCGTTTTTATACATTTTCGTTCGTTTTACACGTTTTTGTTCCTATAAAAACGAACGGAAGCGTGTAAAAATGTATAAAACCGAACAATAACGTGTAAAAACGAATGAAACCGTATAAAAACGAGCAAAAACGTTTTAAAACGTAAGAAAACTGACATAAACGTGTAAAAATGGACGAACAAAACAAGACGTAAGAAAACGAACGAAAGCATATAAAAACAGACGAAAATGTAAGAAAATGTTTAAAAACGGACGAAAACGTAAGAAAACAGATGAAAACGTATAAAACTGATGAAAACGTAAGAAAACAGACGAAAGCGTATAAAAACGAACGAAGATGTAAGAAAACGTTTAAAAACGAACGAAAACATAAGAAAACAGATGAAAACCTAAGAACACGAGCGAAAACGTTTATAAACGGATGGAAACGTATAAAAACGGAAGAAAACGTAAGAAAACGGACGAAAACGTTTAAAAACAGACAAAAACGTTCAAAAACGAATGAAAACGTATAAAAAAGGACAAAAACGTAAGAAAGCGGATTAAAACGTATAAAAACGGATGTAAATGTATGAAAACGGACGAAAACGTAAAAAACGGACGAAAACATATAAAAACGGACGAAAACGTATAATAACGGATGAAAACGTGTGAAAACAAATAAAAACGTAAGAAAACATAATTTTAAGTTATTTATTAACGACCGTTAATATAAAAGACTAACGATATAACGCTTAGCCTGACTGGATATATACAATAACAAAAATTCAAAAGTTTTGTGTTACAATAAAAAAAAAAAATAATAATAATTAGCTACATACAATCTCAAAAGTGGTTTACTTCAATGCATTTTTTTAGCATTATTCTTTATCGCAACTAGCAGGATTTAAACATGAAAACTTTCACGTTTTAGTGACGGTACTAACAAGTCATTTACCTTTACATTGTTTATTAAAATTTCCACCCGTGTTTTGATCTGGTTTGTTCAAATGGTCCATACTTAGCATATGCATATCCATATCCCGATGTTCTACAATTTTTAGTTTAATCAAATTCATGCTGTGCTTGTTATTTTTCTTGTTTGAGGCAGCTTGATCTGATTTTCTTCAAACCGATTCCTTTCTCGTCGTTGATTGCACATTTCTTTAATTGACTCAACAATTTGAAATTCGTCCTATTTGAATTTTGAAGGTTCATCAGGTTAAAGTGTAATAAAAGATGAAAAATAAGTTATAGGGTGAACAAGTTTGGTTTATTCATAGTGTGATTTGACGGGAAATTGGGATTTTTTGTTTCTTTTTCTTTTTTTTCACTTAATAACAAGACAATAGGAATAGCTCACAACGCCACTACTGGGCTCACACAACCGGCTTATGAGAAAAACTTCCTTGGGCCACATGTAATGATGTTGGCGAAGTATATAGCCCAAACCGCTTACTTTAACTACGAGTAATTTATTTTTAGCATCTTACATCATCTTCGATTAAAAAAAAAATGGGGATCCAAAAATGTAATTGTTTTATGCCTATACTTACACTAGATTAGTACCTGCGCATAGCGATGAGATTTTATAGCGGCAAATAATTATAGTTAAGATAGTATGATTAAGTGTTTCGTGTAATGTTTATACATAAAATGTAAAACAATCTAAATAAAATTGAAAAATGTTGTAACATACTGTAATTTAAATCAAAAAAAAAAAATTTAAATATCAAGGACACTTCGAAATATATAGTAAGGTGAAAATGATAACAATTAGTTGAAGCAACTACAATATTTTTTTTTTACAAACAATGTGTCATATATATATTAGAAATGGTAAGTATATATAATATGTATTAAATGTGATTGGTAAAACTTACGATGATGCTCATAAAATAATTTTTTTAAAAACAAAAGTTAAACTTCTTTTGTTTGGAAAGTAGAAAGAAATTGAAATTTAAATGGGTACTTTGATATCATATTACTCATTTTTAACTTTTTTAAGTTTAAAAAAAAAATGTTTCTCTTTATATGTATTACAAATGCACTCGCTGCACAAAGTTACATGCGCAATTTAGGAGAGTCTCTTTGTTTATGGAAGGGCTTTTAAAAATATTAAGCCTACATGTTAGTGTTTTAGGGAAATTTTCTATAGTTCCCGTACTAAGAATGCATTCAATATTAGCCGAGAAATAAAGTTTATTATTTGGTCAAGTTTTAGTCGAGAGACAAGTGACGTAATCAGTCTGACATGATAACTACCTTGACATTTTCTCTTACACACACACACTGTGTACTAAAAATCTAGATTATGACACCCAACCTTATGTCACATCACTTAATGATTGATATTTATACTCAACCAATTATTGGCGACTTTGTGACTTATTACATGATAGTTCTCAAGACTTTTATTATTAATAAAAACAAACAACCTCTTTGTGACTACTATTACATTCACTTTGTAATTCCTAACCATTTTCTCAATGTAATAGAAGTCTCGGTTGTTGAAGTCGTGTCTTCCATCTTATCTTCTCTTTGAATAAATCCTTAGGCTTGTCTTGTATAGAATCATTGATAAGAATTGGAGTGATCTTTTCTTTTTCATTCTGGTCTTCATCATTCTTGAATGTTGAGAGTCTTTGAAAAGCACAGGAATCAGCTAATAAAGTCGCCTTCTTCAAAGTCTTTTATTCTTCTTCATCATTGAATTTTGAATTCTCTCACAACATTCTTTTAACAGATGAGATTATAAGATGTTAGAAAACATGAAGATAAGTAGATATAGAGGGATTAGGAGGAAGAAAGTAGAGAGAGAATAAATGGCAAGAGGTGAGGAAACACAAGACAAGAGGTGTCTATTTATAGACAAGCCAAGGCAAGACCAGCCCCCGTCGCGCTAGAGCCTGGTTCGACTTAGCTTGTTTATCTTTAGCTACCTCTTGTAAAACCCTCAAGTGCACTTCACTCTTGACCTTTACAAGTTCTTTCCAACACTCAAAGTGGGATAAGGTCAACTAAATCATTTATCAAAGGTTTAGAAGTATTAAAAATATTTAGTGAAGTGTATAACTTGATAGTTGAGAAGTTAGTCTTTTTTTTTAAAAGAAAGAGAAGAACCAATGAGCTAAGGGTTATCTAATTGTGTTCCCTAAGCGTTGGATAATACCTTGCCTCCTGATAAGGATTTAAAACATACATTTTTAGGGGGTCATTTAAGCCCTAAATCAATAAATTTTATATCTGTTACTACTTAAAATCGTTACTTTTCACATTTTAGGTCTTTAAATGGAATCAAGCACTTTGGACCCGAAAAGGGCGAAACATGAAGAAAAATGACAAAGTCAAGATTACAAGGTGATTTTCACCATACTGGCAACGTCCCCGACCCATAGAGGCGTGCACAAGGTTAATTTAAAAAGTCTCAAGCGACGGCTCAGGTCATATTTTGGTTTTACAACATGACAACGTCACGCCTTATTCAAGAAGGGCGTCGCCCTTACTTTTTCACCAGACGACCAAGACCCATTCCAAGACCACGTCCATAATGAAGCCAAACGGCGTCACACTTCCTCACATGACGCAGTCCCAACGATGACTTGTCCATAACGAAACCCTAATGACGGCGACCAAACGGCGTCACCATCAAAAGGCGACGCCAAATTAAGTAAGTGTAAATCTATATATATACTTTGAATTTTCTGTATTTTAAGTGTAGTATTTTGGTTAGCAAACCCTAGTTCGTTCATAGTCCAACTTGGGCAGCGTTTTAGGGTTCCAAACCCTTCTTTACACTCAAAGATAAGTTTGTTTATCCAATCTATCACCATGTTTGTTCTATGTTCAATTGTTTGTTTGTGTTCTTGCTTATCTATCATGCGTAGCTAAATTAATCTAGTGTTTGCTTAGATCCAATAAAACCTAGTTGTTGATTATTGTTAGGTTGTCTCTTGTTTTAATTGGTAGACGCAAGAGTAAGAAAAACTGGCTTCTTCTTTAATTGTTGCGAGCTTGAACGTCCTAAATAGTAAAAAGCTTGAGAGTGCACTTAAGCCATCATTGTGTTTATTGCGTGAGTTGTAGTTTTAGGATAATAGAGTATTCGGGGGAGATACTATGGTACTTGGCAATCCCGGATAGTCTAGAGGAGAGTTACAATTCATAGAACTAGGGAATTAGGCACCCCCTATGACTAACACGGAATACAACGCACCAATTAGAATGAGGATGTGACAATTCAACCGACCAATAAGAGATAACTAGGGAGTAATAAAATCTAAGTAAACACATTTTTTATTATCATATGAACTCACTAAATCAATCCATAGCTTTTCCTTTTCATTAGTTAATTAGTTTTTTTAATTTTAATTGTTAAGTAGTTTAAATTGGTAGAATTAACAAACCCTCACTCTTCAAACCCCAAGATTTTACTTTTTTTTTTATAAAAAATATAAAAAGATAAAAAAAATCACCCTCCACCTCACCTTTTCGTCATACATCTCTACTAGCATCTCTATTCCCCTAGAGAACGATCAACCCTCGGCTTTCCCATACTACACTTGGCAACGATTAGGTACCTTATGTGGGTTGTAAAGCATGCTCGCGGAAAAGGAAGTATTTCGACCCTGAACCACGTATCAAGTTTTTGGCGCCATTGCCGGGGAATAGAATAGCTAGTTAATTTTCTATCTCGATTAGGTCTACTGCTTAATTCCTATCATGTGAGCTTTTTTCTTTTTTATTAGCTTTCTTGTATTCTACCCCCTTCTTCGTGTTTTTGTTCGTAGCCTTGTCACTTTTCATGAAAGGTGATAACCACCCAACAACAATCCACCACATCAACCATTACCACCACCAAATCCACTACCAAAAGACCCGCTAAGAGGCCGTACTCTTGGTGAATACTCTAGACCAAGCAATCAAGGCTATAGGAACACCATTGAGCTTCCCCGTTTAGCTCAAACTACGACCCAACGATCCGATACCATCCGTTTGGTGCAAAATGGATGTGCATTCCATGGACTTCCTTCCGAAGATCTTAATCAGCATCTCAAGAATTTCCTAAAAATTGTTGACTCAATTGGCCTTGATGCTACCAGTCGGGAGACCGCGCGATTGCGTCTCTTCAAATTATGTCTACGGGATCAAGCTAGTAATTGTCTTGAGCGACTTCCCGCATGATCCATCTCAAGTTGGGATGACCTCACCACCCATTTCCTCACCCAATTTTTCCCACCAGGGAGAGCCACTAAGCTTAGGAATGATATCTTGATGTTCCAACAACGTCAAGGCGAAACCCTTTATGAGGCGTGGACTCGATTCAAGGACTTACTCTAAAAAGTCCCTCACCATGGCATTGATCTTTGGCTCTATGTCCAAATCTTTTATGATCATGTCAATCTCTCCACAAGGCAAACCATTGACCAAGCGGCCGGTGGTAAGCTTAGTGAATTAACCGCGAAAGAATCGTAGGGCACTATAGAGGATCTTGCTCTCTATGACAACGAATGTTGGAATGACCCCCATGAGTTGCCCAAAACCGTAAAGGCAATATCCTTGCCTTCAGTCGAATCACAACCTTCCAATCGTAGGATGCTCGAACTTGAAGATCAAGTCAAATTCCTCATGAGTTCCTACGAAGCTCCTAAACCTTCACGCCAAGTGAACAAAGTCTCTTCCTTGTTTTCAGTTATGTAGTGGTCCCCATGACACTCGTAATTGCACGAGACTCCCTAAACAAGCTTCTGTAGAATATGCATCAATGCGCACCAACGGAGTGGGAGGAAGATTCCGGATGACCCCCGGACCTAGGACTTTCAATGAAGCCCAAGAGGCATAGAAGGGCAAACCCGACTATTATTGGAGTCAAACCAAATTATTCACTTCTAACGGCTCCCCATGGTCCCAAAAATACGATTCAAGCCCTCATGGTCCTAGTCAACGTAACTTGGAAGGGATGATGCAAAACTTCGCAACATCCCAAGAAGCCCAAATAGCCAAGCTTTCAGATCACTTTAATCAATAACAAGCCGAGATGGATTGAAAGATAGATAACCTCTTGAAGGCCATTAACAATCATGTTGATAAGACGACAACTGAGAAGGTTAATGCCATCTCAACTCACTCCCCCGAGAAAGCTCCCATTGTAAAGATTAAAGAGCCAAGCAAGTTTTTCGCTCACTCGCAAATAGGAAATGAAAATAGGGACCCGTATTCATCAAAACACGTTCACTTTGTCAATGTCATCACCCAAGTGAGACCAAATAGGAATAATGACGAAGCGAACCATGAGACGGTGCTTGAGGATAGTAAGACTCGTAAGGGAGAAACAACTAAAGAAGTAGACGAAGTAGGTGACGAATACTTCAAAAAATTTCCTACGGAAGAGGAACTTTCATACCACCCACATCTAGTACGCGACCTTCGTCCCTTTTATGCTATGAGACCCCCATACATCACCATTGGAAATCCTAGAAATCTCAACATACCATGTTTCATAGGACACCTCTTTATGGCAAAAGCCTACATCAATCGCTGGTCCTCAATAAACATCATGACTAGCACATACTATAATTGGGTGATGAAAAAACCAATCTCGAGTAGGCAAGATCCCGATGATCCTAGAATAAGATGTAATTTCCTCGGTAGAGTTAAGGGATTGCCCATTTATGTAGGAAGCTTCACGTACCTAACGGATTTCGTGATTGTGGAAGATATTAGTACGGCTACAAATCCTAGCTTATCCCATGTAGTTCTAGGAAAGCCATTCATAGATAGCTCCAGAATGACTTATGACCCATCATTAGGGATAGTTAGATTCAAGGACGAGACCGATGAGATTGCCTACCAAATTTCATTCAAGATTGAGCAATTCTCATCACTATCCAACAAGGAGAAAGAACTTAATCTATCGGTCTACTTCAGGAATGAGGAAGATAGAAGAAGAGGAGTAGATTATGTGATGAGTAAGATATTCGGATTTTGTAAAGAATGCGTGAAGCTAGGACCGGAATATAGAACCAAATGGGGGCATGATGATTTCCTAGAGAGATGTGTAACACCCCCAATTTCGTGATACGCAACAGAATTTAAACTGGGTGTTACTTCATGGCACAACAGTCATAACAATAGAAAACAAACTCTAATGGAGTCGTTTTAAAAGATTTATCATTCGATTTATATAAATATCGAGTTTACAAAAGTGAGGGTCCCAAATGGTTCCAAGTTTACAAAATACATTAAATGGGTTTCGAATGATAATAAAATTTATAGCCTTCTTGAGTATCCGTGCTCCTTCGTGCCAGCCTCGTACAATATGGACCTGAAATACATGCTTAAAACTGTCAACGCAAAGGTTGAGTGAAATTCATAGAGTTGGTTTGATGGTTGAACACATTATGTTTGTAGTGTGAGTCATAAATTCACACCAATGGTTTGAAAACAGAACAATTATTATTAGACTAAGCATCATGCAATCAAGGCGTTAACTTGCTCCAAAATTAATTGGTGAAACTGTTGGTACCAGCCCTAATAGGTAAAATTGCCGTTTTTACCTAATGTTACTCAAATATAGTGCGCTTGTTTGCCTACCCGGTCAACACAAATGGGATTCGTCAATCCCAATAGATCTATTCACAATATTCGCTCCCACTCTCACTAGTGATTAATGATTCATGATTTAGGGACTTAAGTTTGGCAAATGCGGTAACTTAGTACTAATAAAACAATCAGATAAGTATACATTTTGAAAGCAATGTGTTCGGTTTAAAATAAAGCATGTATCTCCCCCCAAGGGTTTGTAAAACAATTAAGTAATAGAAAGTGGGGCTATGAACTCACAGTAGTGATCAGCAGCGGAGTGTGACGATACAATGTTATCAACGTAGAGTATGACAAGATCATGATCTTTAACGATTACCTAAGAAAGCATAGTATTTGTGTTTTAGTATAGTGTACGATATAAGTGTACAAGTATATGTAGTTTGTTGGCTTATGATGTTGTACATGAATCCTTAAGTTAAAGTATTCCTTAAATGTTGTTTGGATATCAAAATCAAGAGGTCGTGAAGTAGTTTAACGTGTCATATGGTCATTTACCTAGTTTGTCAAAGTCTAGTGAACAAGTTTTAAATAAACAAGTTTCGGTCATTAGACTTATACTAGCCGTGCAACTAAGTTAGGGTTAAGCAATAATAATCAAGACCTTATTAAGGATGTGTCTAAGTTACACAACCTCAAGACAACAATCTTGACTTAATCTTGGCTTTATATTAGCCTCAAATGATCAATATATCACTTAAAGTTCTCACCAAGGTTGTTTTCTAGTCAACAACAGTCAAACTTAGTTTTGCCATTTTTAGGTTTTTTCGTTCACTTTGTGCTTATGTGTCCCTGATTTTTTGTAGAAAAACTCATTCTGAGCAACTTTCGTGTTTTACACTTTTGCTGATTCGGACCAGAAAGCAAGCTTTTGTTCCAACACTATATTTTCATCTAGTAAAACTTAACTAGGCATAACTTTTTAACCATAAGTCCTTTTTAAGTGATTCAAAAGCTCAAGTTCATATTTTTATATTCTCTAATAGCTTCTCAAGCTTAATTAAGTATAAGGTCCAAAGTTTATTTATATCAATAGTCTAATTACAAGTATTTACTTATATTTCATTGCAGAAAGTTTGGCTGCACATTCAGTTCTGC
Source organism: Chrysanthemum makinoi (assembly GCA_910596185.1). Classification (NCBI taxonomy): domain Eukaryota; kingdom Viridiplantae; phylum Streptophyta; class Magnoliopsida; order Asterales; family Asteraceae; genus Chrysanthemum; species Chrysanthemum makinoi. The sequence goes on along the minus strand of OU343220.1, from coordinate 188,756,936 downwards.
CAAAACGACCATAAGTTGAGTTCTAAAACTTGTTTTGACACGCGGCTTTCGCCAAAATTTAAGTTTAGGTCTTGGCAACATTTCATAAAACTGATTCGACTTCCAGAAATGAATAGAACCATAGGCTTTTCCTAAATGAAATCTGGTGTGCATATTTTGACATGTTTTGCCATTTTGGCTCTCATTTACTCATCGGGATGAGTTATGAGGTGCGCCACCCGGAGAAACGACCGTAAGAAATAGTTATAAAAGCCTATCTTACTGAATTAACCTCAAGGTTTACTGAGATAATCAGTTTAATCAATCTTTGGGACTGTATCAGAATTCAAGTTCATAGAACTTATCTAGGACTTGTTTTAGCTTGTTTTCATGGTCACAACCTCATGTACAACATCAATCATGCCATATTACATATACTACTTATATCAATTACATCCAATGAATAAAAATATTACAACCATAATGAATGACAAGAAAATAAACTCAAATCTTACAAGGATTAGGATGACAAGTTATCAGTACAACAAGAACAATTCAACCCTTAACCCTTCTAATCTCTAATCCTTGTATTGAATCTTCAACCCAATTGATTCTAACCCTTGTTAATCACCAAATAATCCCCTTTATCTCAGCCCCTAACACCTTGAATAACTCTAAATCTAACCATGGAATTACTAAAACAACACTTGGACTATGTAGAGCTCACTTGGGCCTTCATCTTTCTTGTGTAACTTATTGTGTGAATCAAAATGGGTGATGGTGATATAGGTTGAGGGATGAACCACCAAGAGGGGAGGTATGAGAGGTTTTTAGTTGATTTTGCATGTAAAAGAGATGTGTAGGTGAATTTATCATCAAGTGGGAGACATAAGGTGATGTGTGTAAGAGTTGGTGGAATACGAAGAGGCCATGTGGCCTTGTAGGAAGCCAATGCATGACACCTCTCTTTTGAGGTGGTAGTGTGTGTTATTTTACCTAGTTTTTCGCTTATGAGGTGTAGTTTGGTCTCGGTAATTACTAACGTTAAGCCCTTAAGTCACGAAACTTAAAATCGGGTAACGTAAAAATGGAATACTTACAAAAATGTCTAAACTTATCAATATATTCAAACTAGGCATATTAAAAGTATGATAAGTCTAATAGGGTGCTTTTATGTTGTTAAAACCTAATAACGTAGGTTTGAGTACGCGTCTTACGTAAAAAGTAACATATCTACTTAAAAATGATAAAGTAGTAATAGTTCATATAAAATATGATTATTGGTGAAAATAAAGTATTTTGAACACATAGACTTATCGTAGTCTTGTGTTGGTCACAAGGAAAATTACCAGTTACTACCGGTTATCGTATTTGCTTTTACGTTACGGTAAAAGTCAAATAGTCAAAAGTCAAAGTCAAAGTTCAACTTTAAAAAGTTAAAGGGTAAAATAGTCATTTTACCTTATGAAAAATTATGGGTTGCTACAAGATGCACAACCGGACATACCTATGCTATGAAAAATCCCAATAGAAATCATCATGAAGAAGAAGATGATGGTAATGAAGTCACGTAGGGTATGACTTCGAGTCTAGCTACAAGACTCATAAATAAAGAAAAGCGCTTCTTAGGAGGCAACTCATGTTTAATTGTTTGCATGTTTGTTTTTCATTTTTATTTATGTGTTTATATATGTTTTTCATTGTTGCTTAATTCTCATGTTTATTTTGTGAAAATGCTTTATTTTGTTTTTAACTTCGTCTTAATTGCATATAAAGGTATTTTACAAAAAGATAAGCGTAGGGAAGATCACATATGTTTTTAGAACTTGTATGAACATGAGATTAACAATGATTGAAATTGTATATATTTTTGTTAGAGTCAAATGCTTGTATCGAGTCATAATGGATGTTTTCCAGAAATTTTTCTAGGTCTTTAAAGAAGTAATTTTTCAGTTTTTTCGGAAAACGCGGACTCTTTACATCGGGACAACCGACGTCGGGACTAAAGCACGGCGTCGCAATGTATATAAACATATTCCATATTTCGTTTTCTGTCTAATTGTAATTTTTGGAAGTTTCCAATTCTTATTTTTTCAGAAATCTGCAAACATCCATTCCAAAAGCATTATATCTTACTTGCTTTCTAGTGTAGTTTTGTTCTTATATAGTTTATACCGCTGATTTTACGTGAGGTTTTGTTTCGTTTTCTTATAAGTGTGCAGGTTATATTAGATAAGAAGATGAAGTACATGATGGAAGCAACACTTATTACTTGCTCATTCTTCTTGGAGGAGGATTTAACCGCAACTCTACGCATATCCTACCGAGCTAATCAGGGGAGTATTAGTTTCTCTCTTTTATTTATCTTCCTTTATCATAACTTTGATACTTTCGGGGAACAATAAGGACAATGTTTAGTTTAAGTGTGGGGAGGAAGAATAAAACGGGAACTTAGAAACTATTCACTTACTTGATTTTTATCTTGTCCTTAGTAATTTGTGTATTAAGCTATGGGAAATATTTGTTAGGATAATTTTAGCACCAAGTTTAAATTTTTTATGGCATTTACGAGTAAAACTTTAGTCTTAATAAAGCGTCTTATGGATAGGAATTGTATGACTAGCACAAAAACCGTATACCACTCAAATTCCACCTCAAAAATGTGAGGTTCGCCCCTAGATCTTTAGGAATAAAAGTATTCATATTTAATGCTTAGTGAGTGTACCAGTAGTATATTAGATTCTAGAACTTGTTTTGTGATGCATTCCGAGATCACTAGTGAGACTACATTCGTTTAGTTAGGATTAACTAAATGATAAGAGGCATTAAGATAACCCTTGTTTTAAACCTATAATTTAATTACGTCATCCACATCGGTTGAGTAATTTTCCACACACCCTTGCGATGTACTCATATTTAGTACACGATCCCCTATTTAACCCCTCAGAGCCTATCTTTTTGCGGTTCTTGTGATGTTCTGGTTTTCGGGATATCAATAAAGAGCATTGTTTACGATCCACCCCCAAATGCTACACCCAATCACCTTAGCCCACATTGTAGGCACTCATTTTTAGTGCATTATTGTAATCATTGTTTAAACCCTTAGTTCAATTATCTAGTTACTTGCATGGTTGCTAAGTCGAATCATATCCTTTGTACACAGTTTTGGGACGATTGGGAATTATGGGTTAAAGTAGTATTTTATGGAGTAACGGGAAGGAACGATAAATTCAATTTCCCTTTGTCTACGTAATTAATTACTCCAAGTGTTTTGATCTTTTCAAATTGGGTCAATTAGTGTTAGTGAAATAAAAACTCAAGTGTAGGGATGCTCTTATAAATCCTTTTATTTTGATGTTATCTTAGAGGATGGTAGAGTAAAAAGGTATGGAAAAAAAAGATCGAAAAAAAAGAAAAAAGTAATTAAAAAAAATGAGAAAAACATACGGGCTACCATCCTACATCTATTTTTATGTTTTATGTTTTTAAGTTTATTAACCTAAGATTTTTGACTTGCCACCACTAAATATCCCCATATCCAACAAAACCCTTTATTTCCCTACCCGAAGCCTAACACTATAATCCTTTGTAAAGATCTCTTAGATAGTTATTCCTAGGTGCTTACGCCAAAGCGGTGGAGGTTTGATCTATTCTCAAGCCTATGGTAATCTATGTACTATAACAGGTAGTGAGTGTTTATCTGCCATTTCCTTACATGTTATATTTCATATAAACCCGAGAGATGACAAAATCCAAACACCAATTGTGAGGTGCTAGTGTATAATTTTCGTGCTTGTTATGACTATTGTGGCGCTTGTATTTATTGTAGACTATTCTAAACCAATGCTAAATGACCTCTAACTTATAAATTGATTGGCAAAAAGCACATTTGCTTGAGGACAAGCACATTCTAAGTGTAGGGATATTTGATAATGATTTAAAACATAGGTTTTTAGGGGGTCATTTAAGCCATAAATCGATACATTTTATATCCGTTACTACTTAAACTCGTTCCTTTTCACATTTTAGGTCTTTTGGAAGCAAATTGTTAGAATCGAGAACTTTTGGACGAAAAGGAGCGAACACATGAAGAAAACGACAAAGTCAAGATTACAAGGCTGATTTTCATACATGACTGCGTCCCAACCCATAGGGCGACGCCATCGCTCACAAGGTTTTCTAAAAAGTCTCAAGGGACGGCTCAGGTCATATTTTGGTTTTACAACATGATGGTGTCACGCCTTATTCAAGAAGGGCATCGCCCTTACTTTTTCACCAGACGACCAAGACCCATTCCAAGACGAAGTCTATAATGAAACCAGACAGTATCACACTTCCTCATATGACACCGTCCCAACGATGACTTATCCATAACGAAACCCTAATGACGGCAACGCACAACGTCACCTTCAAAAGGCGACGCCGTTGAAAGTGTAAATCTATATATAGACTTTGAATTTTCTGTATATTTTAAGTGTAGTATTTTGGAGAGCAAACCCTAGTTCGTTCATAGTCCGACTTGGGCATTATTTTAGGGTTCCAAACCCTTCTTTACACTCAAAGATAAGTTTGTTTATCCAATCTATCACGTTGTTTGTTCTATGTTCAATTGTTTGTTTGTGTTCTTGCTTATCTATCATGCGTAGCTAAATTAATCTAGTGTTTGCTTAGATCCAATGAAACCTAGTTGTTGATTATTGTTAGGTTGTTTCTTGTTTTAATTGGTAGAAGCAAGAGTAAGGAAAACTGGCTTCTTCTTTAATTGTTGCGAGCTTAAAATTCCTAAATAGTAAAAAGCTTGAGAGTGCACTTAAGCCATCGTTGTGTTTATTGCGTGAGTTGTAGCTTTAGGATAATAGAGTATTTGGGGGAGATACTACGGTACTTGGCGATCCCGGATAGTCTAGAGGAGAGTTACAATTCATAGAACTAGGGAATTAGGCAACCCCCCCCCCATGACTAACACGGAATACAACGCAATAATTAGAATGAGAATGTGACAATTCAACTGACCAATAAGAGATAACTATGAAGTAAGAAAATCTAAGTAAACACGTTTGAATTATCATAAAACTCATTAAATCAATCTGTTAGGATTTAGTAAATCCAGTCATTAAAGTGTCGGTCACCTCAAGTATATGTAATCGTTAGAAAGCTCGTAGTCGTAGTTATTTAATGTTAGGTAGTATTTAGTTAAGTAATACCGTGGAGGACGGACGGGTCTTTACCCACTGTATGCCTGATCCACAGCCCGTAGGTGGCGTTTATGTATGATACTATAAATACCCTCTACCTCCCAAGGTAGAGGGTTGGAGCTCATAATAATATTTTTACTTTCTGTCACTAAGTTCCCTAAACCTCTAAACTTTCTCTCTCTAAAACCTTATTGTGTACGCCTACTTAGAACCATGATTTAATGTGTTTGTGAAATCCAATATGTTACAAATGGTATCAAGAGCCATGGTTTGATCATCTCTCTTACATATTCTTGGATTTCTAGTGGTTTTTTTATGGTTTTTGGGTTTGAAAAAGTTTAGTGGTATTTGCATCATTTTGACCACTTTTAGTGTTAAAGTTTAGATTTTGATTGTACTTTTGTGTTTAGGATCATCATAAGTGTTTAGGTTTTGATTTGGAAGGCTTGAATCATTGTGGTTGGATTGTTTTTGGATTTAAAAGAGGCGTTTTGTTGAGTTTAAAGTTAGCGACTTGTGTCTCGGTGAAGTATTCAAACGTGCGATTTGTCCCTGTTTTGGAAGCGATTTGTGTCAGTTTCGAATCACTTATTTAAGCGATTTGTCCGGGTAGTGGCTGTACTTGTGCGATTTATTCGGAGTAGCGATTTGTCACTTTTCAGCGATTTGCTTATTTAAGCGAGTTGTGACTTTAAGCGATTTGTGTTGTTTAAGCGATTTGTCATTTCTTCAGCGACTTGCTTATTGAAGCGAGTTGTAAGGTTAAGCGACTTATCTTGGTTAAGCGATTTGTCTTGGTTAAGCGACTTGTCTTGGTTTCAGCGACTTGTATGGTTAAGCGACTTGCTTATTGAAGCGAGTTGACTGTTGAAGCGATTTGTTAGTTGTTGCGACTTGTCACTTTTGAGCGATTTGAGGTCTGTGTTTGTCTTGTTGAGCGATTTGTCTCTTGTGACTTAGTGTTTTTCTTCTTGATTACATTCTACGGTTTTCTCTTGATTTAGTAAAATCCCGTGAAAGAATCTATTTCCCGGTTTAATCCAAGAGTTTTAAAATCCCGTGAAATTTGTAATCATGTCTACCAACGTACCTACAATCATCTCTTCATTCGAGGGACGTTCAAGCAGCTGGATCAGATCCTCGTCCACCTATGCTTGACATAACTGACTATGACTCATGGGCTCGACGAATTAGGTTGTACTATTTGGGAAAGGAAAATGGAGTCAACATTCTCAAGTCAATTGATGAAGGACCGTATCAAGTTGAGACAACCAGAGACATACTTGAGATCTGCGATGGCTCGGTGATATTAGGACCGGACAGACCTAAAATGTATGATGAAGCTATCGATAAGGAGAAGAAGAGATACGATGCATACATCAGGGCTTCTAACATCATACTTCAGGGTTTACCTAAGGACATTTACAAACTGATCAATCACAACACAGAAGCTAAAGCAGTTTGGGACAATGTCAAGATGCTTCTCTCTTTCCGAGTTAACTAAAGAAGAGAGAATCCCAACCGTATGATGACTTTGAGCATTTCAAGATGAACCCGAGGGAAAGTGTCACTGAATACTACATGAGGTTCCACAAGCTGGTGAATGACATGAGGAATATCAAAATGACTATGCCTAATATTAAGCTAAATTCAAAGTTTGTGAACAACATGAATCCCGAATGGCACAAATTTGTCACTTCAGTCAAGTTAACTAAGGGTTTGAGGAATACTAACTATGAGCAATTGTATGCATTCCTGCTGCAGAATGAGAGACATGCTATGTTTGAACGAATGATTCTTGAACAGTTCAAATCCAAACAAGGAGAAGCAAGTTCGTCAAATGACTCAACAGCATTCTACACCAATGTAGGGATTACTACCAAAGCTTCACAAGTCATACCTACTGGAAATGGTAATTACAAGCTCATTCCTGATCCAGCATACAAGCATCCAGACCCAAACACATTCATGGAAAACTTCATCAATCAACTGTCACTCATGGTTAGTCAAAATCTGAATTCCACCCCATACACCAACAACAACCTCAGAGCAGCATCTAATCTTCATAATCAAGCTACTATTAGGGATGGCAAGGTGGTAGTGCAAAATGTTCAAGGAAGAAGGAACGAACAAGGGATGGCTGGAGCAGGTTATGGAAATATAGGAGCGGTGGAGGGTATGCGTAATCGAACCGTGGAAGGAATGCAAATCAAGGATAGGAAAGCCAATCAAGTGCTACAACCGTGGTGGTGAACGACATATTGCGAGGAACTGCGTCTCCAAAACACCCACAAAATGCTTTGAGTATTTCAGGGGACAAGATGCTGGTACAAGCTCGGGATAATGAAGTCATTTTGGATGAAGAAGAATTGCTTTTGCTTCGAGGAAATGCCAAGACTTATGATGCTGATGTGGATGAACGGCCGGGGGCATGGGTCAGAATCTTCCAAATGCATTTCAGGTAGCTGATTGTGATGCATATGACTCAGATGTTGATGATGAACCAACTTCCCAAACCATCTTCATGGCTAGCATTTCTCCAATGGTCACTCCAAAGGCTTCTTCACCACAACAGGCCAGTTCCTCCAAGGCATCAATCATCTCTGAGGTATTAAAATTATATGATGAGATTGATGTGCAAAAGATACAATACAAAGTACAACCAACTGAAATCTCTTAATCATATAGTGAAAATATGGGCAATAGCAATGTTGTCCCATATGATCAATATGTGAAGCAAGATGAAAGTGAAACTGTACCAAGTAATGTATCATCTACAGTCATTGATGATTATGCTTTCGATGAATACTCTAGGCGTGATCCTGATGATTCCATAGTTTCTGAACTTAATGCTTATAAGGAACAAGTTGCCATTTATGAACAACGTGCTAAGTTTGAGTTAACTACCCGTGAGCAGGACATGGATGACCAAATGCATACAATTATTAGAAAAAGTAATTTTAGAGAAGAAGTGTTAAAACAAGAGTTAAACTCCTTACAACAAAAGCTTTCTAAAACTGTTAAGCAAAAACAAGAACTCCAAGAAAATGTTAAAGTGCTTAAACAAGAATTTAATGCTAAGGAATCAAAACTTTTGAATGACTTTTCCAATCTAAAAACTTTGAAAAAAAAGCTTGAAAATAAGTTGTACGTACAAGGGAATACCATTTAGAATGCTCACATGATCACTAAGCATAGAATTCTCAGCGATAAGCATAGCATTCCCCTAGTAAAGGAACCCAATCCTGAATATGGTAAAGCGGCTAGAGAAGCTCAGAAGGTAATATATGATGGTAAGGAAATCATTAAGCCTAGGCGAAACCTAGTTTACTTGAGTGCATGAGGAAGATAGGCAATTAGATGAAGTCACTAGGGAGAAAATGAATATGAAGCTAAAAGATCCCGAGTGTAAAAAGCAAAACAAAACGTTCAAACCCCATGATTACACTAAAGAAAATTGGATTTCCCTGAACAGATTTAAGCCTCAAACTCTATTAACCCCAGAACAAGTTTTTGGAAAAAGGACATAGATATGCAAAAAGCTAATGCACTTGTTAAAACGAACACTCCCTTAGGAAAATGCCTCCAAGAATCTGTGTATCATCCGAATACACCCATGCATTTAGTTCCTAGATCCATTCCCACTAAGAGCAAGACCTTAATCAGCCTATATATTGTTTATCAACTATTTGTTGATTTTGAGAAGACATGTAAGAAAAAGATCACACCCTCTGGGATAAGCTGAAGGGGAAATGGGTTTTGAGCAAACAAAAGAATGCTATTTAACTGAGGTCATGCCTTTCTTTAAACAATTAAAAAGTCAATTTGAAAGTCTTCAAAAAGGAATAAACTCGGATATTAAAGAAATGGAAAAGGAATTTGATGCAATGATTGTTGAGGTCAATGATTATGAACGGGAACTCAAATATAATGAAATTGAAAGGAAAAATCTGCATATCTTAAATGAGAACTTAGTATTAAGTTGTGTGACTCAAGATGTGTTTTATACTGTTACTAAGCATTCTATTACTGCTTCTCAATTTCATGAATTATCTGTTGCTTTGAGAGTTTCCCATGATCGTGTCATTGAGCTTGAAACAGCAAATTTGAAATTGCATGATAAAATTGAACGGGATGATCATGATAATTTGGTAAAACATTATTCTAAACTGGAAGTTGAACATTTTAATTTACAACTAAAATATCAACATCTTAAAGAAAATGTTAAAACCTCAAATATCAAGACATCCTCAGATGCTCCTGAATTTGATGCAGTTTTTGAAATAAACAAACGTGATGAACAAATTCAAGCTCATTGTAACACGATCAGAAAATTGAGAGCCCAAATCTCACAATTGAAGGGCGAAAGAAACAATGTGAATGGCTCCCAAATGCCTCCAGCTTTAGATTCTCAATCTTCTCAAACTTTTAATCTTCAAAACCTCGTTAATGTTTTACAAAAAGAAAATGAGAGTTTTCTGGAAGAAAATGAAAAGGTTAAACTACACTTTAAAGAATTATATGATTCAATGAAAGTCACTCGTGACAAAAACAATGAAAAAATAACCTCGTTACAAAAAGAAATCGAGAATCTGAAGAAACAGGAAAAAGGGAAAATGCCACTTGTCTTTAATGAGAATGTTGCATCAAAGTCATCTGCCGACTCTAAATATACTGTTACTGTTAAATACATTCCTCCTCATCTTAGAAATAACGAACTTGTGTTTCATAACTACCTTGCTCACCTTAAGGATAGTCTAGAATGTCTCCGTGAGATTGTAGAAGAGGATTTCATAAATAAGCCACTTGATAGTGAAATTAGGTTTGCTTGCATTCAGGCCAAACGATCTCAAGAGCTTTTAGAATGCTTAAGAGCAACACGCCCTAAACCCATTGGTAAGAAGGATAAAATAGCTGTGCCTTGTTCTATGCCTGAGTTTAAGAACACCAATCTTGATATGCCTTACTCAGTGCCTAAAGTTAAGCATGTAAGCTTCAATGTGCCTTCAAGTAGATCAGATCCTAGCACTTCTAAACCTGAAAAGCAAAAAGTAGCAATACCAACTAATGTTCCCATTCCCTCTACAGGAGTAAAAAGTGACACCAAAGCAAGCAGGTCAAAGCCTCAAGGAAACACAAAGAATGATAGGACCTCGCAAGCTAAGAGTAATCAATGGAGGAAAGTAGAAGACCACCCTAGGAACTTTAAGTTGGAATTGAATAAAACGAATCGTGTTAATTCTAGTATTAGCTTTAAGCGTACTGTAATTAATTCAAATTCTACTACTACTTGCAAAACATGTAATGAATGTTTGATTTATGGTGTTAATCATGAATGTGTTGTGAATGATGTGAGTAATGGGGTTAAATACCCAGTTAAGAATGTTAATGCTATCAAACAGGTTAAGAAGGCTAGAAAACAATGGTGGAAAAAGGGTAGAAAACAGTGGAAACCCACGGGAAGAAAACTCAGTAATGTAGGTTATCAGTGGATACGAACTGGACGCAAATTTAATCTTAATGAGTTGTGCCCTAGATTATCTAGACCAATGCCTATTAGGAAATGGATGCCTACTGGTAGAACTATTCCTTTAAGAAGTGAACATACTTTGAATAGGTCTAATTCACACACTAGCACAACATCTATCCCGAATGAATTCATTGTTTCGCTTCGATGTAGGTGTTCCAATCACTGTTACTAACCAAGTGGAAGCCATTCTTGCATGGGGATCCCAATTATCCAGTTATCCATTCTTGTCTGTGTTCAACTGCAGATCGTTCAAATCGTTCTATGGTACTTGGACTCAGTACGTTCCAAGCATATGATTGGAGATCGCCATGCTCATGAACTTCGTGAGTAAATTTATCAGGACTGTTAGATTCGGGAACGACCATTTTGGTGCAATTATGGGTTATGGAGACTATGTTGTTGGTGAAAGTGTAATCTCCAGGGTATATTATGTTGAAGGTTTTAGTCATAACTTGTTCTCCGTTGGTCAATTCTGTGATTCCGATCTAGAAGTGGCTTTTAGAAAACATACTTGTTTCGTTAGAGAACTTGATGGTGTGGAATTGTTAAGAGGAACTCGTGGTTCAAATCTATACACCATCTCCATCGAAGATGTGATGAAGTCTTCTCCAATCTGCTTGTTGTCAAAGGCTTTGAAAACAAAGTCATGGTTATGGCATTGTCTATCTTTCCAGAAAGGATCTTGTAAGAGGCTTACCCAGATTAAAGTATGAAAAAGATCATCTTTGTTCAGCATGCCAATTGGGAAAAAGCAAGAAATATGCCCACAAACCCAAACCCACAAACTCAGTAATGGAAGTTCTTCATACCCTTCATATGGATTTGTGCAGACCAATGAGAGTGCAAACGATAAATGGGAAGAAATATATTTTAGTCGTTGTTGATGACTACTCTCGATTTACTTGGGTAAATTTTTTGAGGACAAAGGATGAAACTCCAGATGTCATCATCAAACTTATCAAGCACTTCAGGTTCGACTCAACAATCTTTGTTAGAATTGTTCGAGCAGACAATGGCACGAGTTTGTTAACAAACACTTAAGTCAATTTTATGAAAGTGTTGGAATCAGTCATCAAAGAAGTGTTCCACGAACTTCTCAATAGAACGGTGTAGTTGAAAGACGAAATCGAACTCTTGTGGAAGCCGCAAGAACAATGCTAATTTATTCAAAGGTTCCAATGTTTCTCTGGGCTGAAGCCATTTCCACTGCTTGCTACACCCAAAATCATTCTCTTATACACACCTCTCATGGAAAAACTCCATACGAACTTGTCCATAAACGAAAACCTGATCTCTCCTACCTTCGTGTGTTCGGTGCTTTGTGCTATCCAACGAATGACAGTCAAGATTTAGGTAAATTAAGAGCTAAAGGCGGACATTGGAATTTTTGTAGGTTATGCATCAAACAAGAAGGGTTACCGAATCTACAACAAAAGAACTCGAGATATCATGGAAACTATTCACGTCACGTTTGATGAGCTGTCCGGGCAAATGGCTCCAGGACAATTAAGTTCTGGACCCGCATCACAACCTTCATTAAGTAGTCCCATTAGTTCTTCTCTTGTACAAAATCTCTCACCAGCAACTCCTTATGTACCTCCTTCTGAAGAAGATTTGAAGAAATTGTTTGATCCAATATTTGATGAATATGATGAACCTATTGCTAATTATCAGTCCAATCCATCAACAGAGGCTGCTTCCAATCAAGTCAATATGGACAACCCTTCAGTATCTATGTCATTGAGTCAAGAAGCTCCTGCTGCAGATCACTCATTCTCATCATCAGATCCTCAATCATCGAGTGTACATCATGGAAATGTTTCTGGCACCTATGATGGAGATAACCCCTTTGCTACTCCCAAAGATACTCCATTCGAGAACATCTTTGCTCCTGAACCAACACCAGAACCATCATCTTCAGGAGATCCAAACTCTGCTACTTCAGTTTCTCAACATCAACCACATGAACACCTTAGAAAATGGACACTTGATCATCCATTGGACAACATCATTGGAAACCCCTCTCGTCCAGTATCCACTCGTAAACAACTTGCAACTGATGCCTTATGGTGCTTCTTCAACTCCATACTCTCTAAGATCAAACCAAAATACGTTAAAACTGTAATGAATGAAGACAACTGGTTCAACGCCATGCAAGAAGAAATTCATGAGTTCAATCGACTAGATGTATGGGAATTAGTACCTGCTCCTGACTATGCTATGATCATTGCTCTAAAGTGGATCTTCAAAGTAAAACATGATGAGCATGGTGATGTATTAAAGAACAAGGCTAGATTGGTTGCAAAAGGATACCGTCAAGAGGAGGGTATTGACTTTGAAGAATCATTTTCTCCAGTTGCACATATCGAGGCAATCAAAATTTTCCTAACTAATGCTGCAAGTAAGAATATGGTAGTCTATCAGATGGATGTAAAGACGGCTTTTCTTAACGGAGATCTGAAAGAAGAAGTATACGTCAGCCAACCGGAAGGTTTTGTGAATCCAGAGCATCCTACTCATGTCTATCGCTTGAAGAAGGCTCTTTACGGTTTGAAGCAAGCTCCAAGGGCATGGTATGATACGCTATCAAAGTTTCTTCTATCTACCGGATTCAAAAAGGAGCAGTTGATCCGACATTGTTCACCGAAAGTCGGCAAACATTTAATTAACGTTCAAATCTATGTTGATGATATTATTTTTGCCTCGACTGACCCCAATGAAAGTGACCGTTTTTCTAAGGAGATGGGCTCCAAATTTCAAATTTTAATGATGGGACAAATGTCATTTTTCTTGGGATTACAAATTTCACAAAGTCCCGGAGGCATTTTTATCAATCAATCTAAATATGCAAATGAGATTTTACAGAAATTTGGATTTGATTCTTGTGACCCTGTTGACACTCCCATGATAGAGTGTACTAAACTGGATGAGGACCACTCAGGGATCATGGTAGATCAAACGAAATATCGTAGTATGATTGGATCCACGATGTACCTCACGAGACTGATATTCGTTGTATGCATGTGTGCTAGATACCAGGCTAAGCCTACCAAAAAGCACCTTGAAGCGGTTAAGCGGGTCTTTCGGTATCTCCAAGGAACCATCAATATGGGACTTTGGTACCCGAAAGACACCGGTATGTCACTAACAGCCTATGCAGATGCTAATCATGCAGGATGTCAAGATACACGTCGAAGCACGTCAGGAGGTGCTCAATTTTTGGGTGATAAGCTTGTGAGCTGGTCTTCAAAGAAACAAATGAGTACATCTATATACTCTACAGAGGCTGAATACATAGCCATGTCATCTAGTTGTGCTCAAATCCTATTGATGAGATCCCAATTATCTGACTATGGCTTTGTATTTAATAAAATCCCTCTGTATTGTGATAACAAAAGTGCCATTGCTCTCTCGTGCAACAACGTTCAACATTCAAAAGCAAAGCACATCGACATTCGACATCATTTCATTCGGGAACAAGTGGAAAACGGTGTGGAGGAACTTTACTTTGTGAGGACTGAATACCAGTTAGCAGACATCTTCACCAAAGCTCTTCCTAGAGAACGTTTTGAGTTTATTCTTCCACGACTTGGACTAAAGAGTCTGCAGCCAGAAACTCTCAAATGCCTTTAGGAGGAAGACGAGGAGTAACTGAGTATATCTCTATCTATCGCTTGTACATATCTTTTCAAAAACCAAAATACAAAATATAAAACCAACAAAAAGAAAATAGAAAAATATAAAATTTTAAAAATCCATAAAAATTAGAAAATCTTGAAAAATCCCTAAAATATTTTTGTTATGTTTTTCTTTGGTTCGATAACATCTACGGACTTTGATTTGCTATTCAAAGAATGACACGGGTCCTTAGATGAAGTTCGAATTTACAACAAAAAAAATAATAAAAAATAAAAAAATAAATAAATAAATTGAGGAAAAGTAAAAAGGCTTATAGTCATTTCAGTCTATAACCCGTTTTTAAAGAAAGAACAGAGCCATGCTTTATCTTATTTTTCTAATCTCATGCTCTGATTCTTAAAACAAATGTTTGTCACAAAAAAGAAAAATGTTTCCTTTCCAAATATTTTTCCTTATAATGATTCTTCTGAAAAATATTTGTCATCTAATGAAAACAAAATTGCTTTGAAAATACCTCGGACTCTATTTTTGAAAATCATCCGGGCTTATCTTTGTCAAAACCTCTAACACTCAATCAACAACTCATGTCATTGATTGAGGGGGAAAATGATTTCAATTCAATCAAAAAGGTTATTTTTCAAATAATTGGCACGTAAAAGAACAAGGTCTACTTTTAGATAATCAAAATGAACAATGTTTTATACAAGTGGTTCAAGACCTTGGCTATTGTTATGTTTTCAAAAGATACTCATGCATGTTTAAACAATTGAGTTTAAAGTCTGAAAATCTGATTCTTATCAGTTGAAATGTTTTTCAAAAGCAAGTCGCAATTCTCCTTAAAAAGTTCTCAAAATTTAATTTAAATCAATAGAGATCACAAATCTCAAAGGATTTGAGAATTCTGATTGAGGGAGAATTTGTGATTGAAATTGAATTTAAATTGATAATTCGATAAATGGTTTTATACGTCATTAACATGCTCTCCTCCCTACATGTGCCAAACGATTTCAAATTTTCCATGCACATGTTAAGGGGGAGCATCTATATCAAACCAATAAGGATTGAAACGTGATTGATTTGTTCCAAAGTGCAGGTCTTCCCTAATATGTACACAACACTTTCAAATCTCGATGCACATATTGATGGGGAGCAACTTTTTTGAAAACCACACCCTTTCCTATAAAATATCTTTAACAAAGTATGAAAAATACTAATTTTGATCAGAAAAGTGATGTTGATAAATTTTAGAAATTATTGATCAAAGAATCGAATCTTTCATTCTTAAATCTGAGATTTTCAAGTCCTCTTGCCTCCATGTGCTAAAACAGTTTCAAATATATATGATGCACATGTTGAGGGGGAGATCTTTTTCTAAAATATCAAAAATAATTCAGGTACAAAATGCTTTGATAATATATCACAAGTATCTGGATTGATTTTCAAATGGTTTTCAATTGGTTCCAATGGCAGATGAACAATACCAAAAAGACCGACCAAATTTACTTTATGTATGGTGATATAAGGATGGTTAGGTTAAGTATTTGTTCCCACGATCCCGCCAGAGCCGGAGGGATCTACCCAGGGACAATCCACTAGATAGTGTAGAAGTCCTTAGGTATAATGAAAAAAGGAGAAAAGTGAGATACTGGAAGAGTGCGGACTGAGATAGAGCTAGAACTAGAATAAACCCAACAAGGTTCTAGTTATGAAGTCTCGGCAAGCACTGAAGGGGTTTAAGAATGAAAAAGAAATGAATGTGAAAAGGGTGAAAATAAATAGCCCTCCAATAATTCAACCTTAGGGCAGAAACCGGGTTCAATACATATGCTACTGGTGTCTACTAAGGTAACACTGGTATTGAAGACAAGACGTCATGGACCCAGGACGCTGCACCAAACTTCCCAAGCTACTCAAGTTCCTCTTAAAAAGGGCTTGTTTCATTCTCACGGGGAACCGACATAATCTATCGACTTTCTCTTAAAGATTGTTGATATTGAAGAAGAAGACCCTCTCCCTAGTCTCCGGCATAGGAACCAAATATGCACTATTAAGTCTAGAGCCACGAGATCATCAATAAATCTCATTAGGTCACTGTCAATGAAGACTCTCTGTTTCACACATTATGGAAAGAGAGATTATATCTTAAGAGTCCTACGCATTATCCTTGTGGTATTGCCAGAACATCTGAGTGATATGCAAACATATTCACAATGAAGATGGAAAGCCTTCTAGAGCCAACATCAAACAAGCTCTTGGTAGGTGGCATGTGAGATCTATCAGATAGATCAACCATATGACAACTGAACAGAAACAATGGGGCGATTCAAACTTATGAATCAATCCTGGTTCAGGTTATGGATTGACGAATACCTTTGAAAAACCGGTCGTTGTGCTTAAAAATTCTTTTCTTTCGCACATCGACTGTGTATTAATATTTCAAAATGAAAGGTGTTTATAATTGATAGCTGATTTTCCTTAAAACCTTCGTTGTATTGCAAAAACAGTTTATTGAGCAGTACACGATTGTTTTTCAAATATCTTTTCATTAATCAGTGAATCTCAAATTTCTTTGGTTCACTCACTCCGTGTTGTCTTCTTTGAGACGTTCCGGTTTGAGAACAACTAGAGCAACTGCGAAACTCTGTCAAGGAGATTCTTCGGAATTATACCTGATCACAGGCAGTACTTGTACCTCAATTCAACGAAAGTGATCAAAGACACTTTCGTGCGCTTTATTGCTAACTATTTTATGCAGGTACACCCGACGCGTTTGCGGTGATCAAAAGGGAGAGGTCAATCCATAGCCGCATGCTCACACAACACATTCATTTATAAAGAAATCATGATAAGTGCATCAACGACTCTGATATTTTCACTCCATGCTTCTGCTACGCTGCTGCAAATATCACGAATCAACTAAAGCTTCCGCTACTCTGATGAAAAGATTTCATGATCCAGAATGTGAGCATGTCGGTCCAAATGTCACAACATCACATACTGTCAACACCACGAAGGAAGAGTCAGAGATTTATGGTAGCTGATGATCTCAAAGCTGGCTCAAAACTCATTATCACGTGGATAAGTTAAAGACCTCCACTTGGACTGACCAAACATGTAAAACATGAAGAATTAAAGACTACGGGTTACAGAGCAAAGAACTTTAACAAGAATCCAAGAACAATCTTAATGTAATATCTGTTTGTATTCAATGTATTTTGAGGTGACCTCCCTTAGGGGGAGATTGTTAGGATTTAGTAAATCCAGTCATTAAAGTGTCGGTCACCTCAAGTATATGTAATCGTTAGAAAGCTCGTAGTCGTAGTTATTTAATGTTAGGTAGTATTTAGTTAAGTAATACCGTGGAGGACGGACGGGTCTTTACCCACTGTATGCCTGATCCACAACCCGTAGGTGGCGTTTATGTATGATACTATAAATACCCTCTACCTTGGAGCTCATAATAATATTTTTACTTTCTCTCACTAAGTTCCCTAAACCTCTAAACTTTCTCTCTCTAAAACCTTATTGTGTACACCTACTTAGAACCATGGTTTAATGTGTTTGTGAAATCCAATATGTTACACAATCAATAGCTTTTCCTTTTCATTAGTTAATTAGTTTTTTGTTTTTTAATTGTGAAGTACTTTAAATTGGTAGAATTACCAAACCCTTACTCTTCAAACCCCGAGATTTTACTTGTTTTTATAAAAAATATAAAAAGATAAAAAGAATCACCCTCCACCTCACCTTTTCGTCATACATCTATACTAGCATCTCTATTCCCTTAGAGAACGGTTAACTCCCAGAGCTTACCCATACTACACTACAACGATTAGGTACACTGCCTAGTTGGTTGTAAAGCTTGCTCGCGGAAAAGGATGTCTTTTGACCCCGAACCATGCATCACCTCCCAAATTTAAAATTTAAATTTAAAATTCAAAATAAAGAAGTTGTGTATATGTGAGAGGGTTGAGTGTGGAGAAATAAAAGTCGTAGATGAGTAGACAAGATTATAACTGAATTTCAAATTCTAATATATAAGTTGGGTGTTTCTGAGAGGGAAGATTTATAGGAAGCTTTGTCTTGGATGATTGGACAAATTATTAAAATTCAGTTAAGATACTTGTGTGTTTGTAGAATAGTGAAGCTTAGAGAATGTAATGTGTAAGATATGTGTCCTGTTGGAAGATACATGATACAATTTGAAATTCAAATTCAAATGTAATTATAAGAGTGTGTGAGATAGAAGAGTGTCAGACAACTTTGGTGGGAAATGATTCAATTTTGAATTCAAATTCAAATTGTGAGTGTATGAGTGAGAGAAAATTGAGTGTAGGAGAAGCAATAAGGGTGGCATGTCTTGTAATAAGGGAGAAGAATACTGTGGAAAACTAGAAGGGGGTTGAATAGTTTTACCGATTTTAATTTAAGTTGCAAAGATTTAGATTCGATCTTATGTGAATTCGTATGGACGGATAGATAGTATGAAACAATAAGTAAAGTAAATAATGAAAGCAAGTAAAGTAAAAGGATAGAAAGTAGCGACACAAGTGATTTATAGTGGTTCGGCTAAAAAGACACCTTCCTTGCCCAACTCCACTCCCCGAGTAGCCCACTCGAGAGTTCAAGCACTATGTCAACAAGCATTTTCAACTTGGCGGAGAAGCCTCACAACGTCGCTTACACTTTTTCTGGTACAAAGCTAAATACTGAGTTCTTCCACGAGGTAGAACTAAACATTTACACAATTATTACACAACAACTATGTGAAATATGAATTACAAGATCTTGCTACAAAAATCTTGTGGATGGACAAATCAATCAAGGACCCTTTGCTTGGATGACTTGTAGTATAACGAGATCTCGCCTTTGAGAATGACCTATATGAGAATCACAACAAAAGATAGAAGAACTACTAGAATGATCAAATGATCAGAGGTTAAGAGAGTGAGATAATATATGAGAGAGTTGTAAGAAGAAGGGTGAGTAACTATGAAGAAATGGCTCACTATTTATAGGCATAAAAGCCTTCTATCCCACGGTTCCGGCGGATCCCTCACTTAGGGGATCTAACCAGTGCAAAACAAGGGATCCGGCAGTCTGGGTCAGAACATTCCGGATTTTGGGTTGCAAACCGGGTTATGGGTTATGGGTTTGAGCCATGGTTCATGGACTTTGGGTCATGGGTATCCAACAAGATACAATGTATCTAGACAATGGGTCATGGGTCATGGGTCATGAACATTAAGTCATGGGTCATGGATAATACCCAACATGATTTCATTCATGATGTCATGCAATAGGTCATGGGTTATGGATTAGCTCCATAGGTATGGGTCATGGGTCTTGGATATTACCATCTTATTACATAAACTATTACAACAATTAAATTATTACAATATTTTATGTAAATGACTAAATGTATATACTTTGCAAAATAACATGTATTCTTATAATTTTACTTATGATAACTTTATATTAGGACACCATATAATTTTACTTTGCAAAATTCAAATTTGAAAGAAAAAAGTGTACTTTGATGGAAACTTTGGGACGAAGGGTAGTAGAAAATATTAGGACACCATATATGTTATTTACCACACGAGTTTAGAGAGAGAAAGTAGAGAGAGAGAAATATAGTATGAAACACTTGTGAGAGAATATAATAAAACTGAAATAAGCATAAATATATCAAAACCTCTCAAATGAGAGGTTACAAGTATTTATAGAGTGAATACAATAGTGGGCGTTGCTCTAGAAACATCTAATGGGCCGCTCATGGGCTTACTTCATGAGCGGGCCTTGAAACTAACATATAAGCCTATTTAATAAACGAACTATTACATAAACTATAAGAACGAAACTTTATAATGATTACACGTAATCCCAACAATCTCCCCCTAAGGTTTGGACATCATAGGTCGTTTGATGTCTTTATCTCATCACTTGATCTTTGACTTTCTTTTCTTGAGACGTCTTTAAATCTATACTTATTTGTTCTTCGTTCTTGTTCTTGTGATCATACGTTGGTTTTGCTTTTCTTTCATCAACATCTTTGTCTCTGGTGTCTTTACGTCTTTTCTAATATGCTCATACTTTTTGTTGACTTTGGATCTTCTTACTTGTGTAGTTCTCATTTCTTTGCCTTGATCTTTGTTTCTTAACTTTGTAGATTCTTTGACTTAGACGTAGAATCATTGTGAACTTTACTTTGCTTTGATCTTTAGTGAGAAATTTAGTTGAACTTTGCCGATCTTTATCTTTTATAATGATGTTGGTATGAGCATGTGGAAGTGGATGGATGTTGATGATCATGGTGATGGTAACAGTCTCCCTCGAAGGTGCATTCGCCATTGTCTGCATGGTAAAGGTTAGTGATAATTTCCAATTGATCATGGTGAACCTTTATTAGAGAATTCTTCACTACAAATGTTTTACTGGTGAATGTCTTAATTCCATTCACCTTGTTCGGGCTCATCAGCCGTCTGAATCCCGTTAGGGACAGTTATGAATACTTAGAATAGTTTCTAAGTAAAGGCCCACGTCTTCAGGACTCGATTCGTGAAAGGAATATCCTTAGCGGGATTTCTAGCCCTTACAGGCTCGAATGTCAAGAGTGTTAATAGTATAGTGTGAACACACTCTCTAATCCTTACAAAGGTTGTTCATGAATTGAAGGCCCTCAAGAAGGCTAACATAGGTATACTAAAGTATACTAACAAGACAAGTGAGCCGCTTAAGTATACCAAAGTATCACTTGTAGACCGTTTGAAATAACCTCTAGGAAGAATAATACTCGATGTTGATAATGTAGCCATAAAATCTTTTTGTAAAATCTCTCAAAGTATTTATGATTATAAAACATATTTTGCAAATACTTTGAGAGTTTTGTCTTTACAGAGATACTTCCACTTCACATGTGCTCATGAGTTTTTAAGGAAAACATGCACATTGAGGGAAGAGTTGGTAATTTTGAATTGATTGATTTTTAATAGACGAGACATTTGCGAGACACGTTTACATTACTGGTTATACCAGCTTGAAATTATTACCTGTCCAGGTGCACGTCTAACGAAAATCTCTCGAGATGGTACATTCTACTAAGAAACGTCCTTTGCGAGACACATTTATATCACTGATTAAACCAACTTGAAATTATTACCCGTCCAAAAACAATTCTTTTCGATTACTGACATTGTTTTTCTCGTCAATTCGTGGGTAATATCTGAGTCATTTCAAGAGGGTACATTATACTTTGACAAGTCCTTTGCGAGATACGTTTACATCACTAGTTATACTAGCTTAAAATTATTACCCCGTCCACGAACAAGTCATTTCGATTACTAACAATGTTTTCTCATCAATTAATTGGTTAATTCTAATTTAGACTCGATACGGTGCATTCTACTTTAACAAGTTCATCATGAGACACATTTACATCACCAGATAAACTAGCTTGAAATTATTACCCGTCCAGGAACAAGTCATTTCGATTTCTGACATATTTTCCATCAATTCTTTGGTTATATCTGAGTTGTACTCTTTTGAAATTTTGCACTGATCAACATACTGAGTGATGCAGGTTTTACTAACCAGGTTTTAATATTTATAATGTCTTGTTATACCTATGGTCTACCCTAATGCACTAACGGGCAGTGTACCCGGTCGTGTGTAGTGTAGTGTTCGGTAAAACCGAGGTCGTCCCAAGAGCTATGTGTGTGGATTAATACAAAGTCTAGGTGTCACAGATTTTAAGATGGTTCGGATATCGAATTAATTAATTAACTACTAATGAAAATAAAGGCAAAGATGTGATCAATAGAGGAGAGTGGTGCTAACCTAGTTACTCATCCTAACTAGTAGTGTTTACGTCTAATTACTTCCAATTACTTCAGGTGGGGTCAAAGTCGAGAGGACAACATTTGGTCAGTTCGCCCTAACCTATTAGCAAAGAGCCACCACTGGAGAAGTCAGGTGTCCCCTCATAAGTCTAGTTGTTCCTGGTCCCCTAAGCCAAGTCATTAAGTTCCGCTACATGCTAGACTTATAATAGTGAGTGCCCGGGCTCTTGCAACTTAAACACTCACCCCCTAATTCTTAAGTTCATCCAAACGGTAGGTGATCAATTGGTCAAATCGCACAAGTAGAAAGGGTCGTCAGTTGGTCATATCTTACCCATCCGTCTCAGTATACTCACTTAGGGTCAGTTGGTCATATCTCCTAAGCAACTAGCCTCTACCGCCATTCAAAACTACCGAAACATGGGCAGCTACCAATAAACTATGCATGCATACACTTAGAAATAATTATACGGAAGCAATGTACACGCAAACCAAACAATTAAGGAATCATAACTAGGCCAGCACCAAGAGGTGCTTAGCCGCTCATATTAACCATACAAATCAATTCAATGTTTAATGTTACGAAATACATGAATCAAAAGTAAAGAAAAGATAAAAAGCTAATGCTTATCGTAAGGGAGTGATTTCTCCCTTGGAGATAGCTCCGTATGCTCCTCTAGATCTGCCTTTGGCTTCTTCTCACGTTCTCTGATTGTTGTGTGTGAAATGGGATGCTTTGAAATGCTGTAAATCGTGGGGTATTTATAGGCCAGATCTTGGTTTCGACGTAACTATTAAAAGAGTTACTCCGTAATCATCTAATTCTTCGTAAATTGCACTAGAAATGCTGGTTACGATGTAACCTCGGGAAGGGCTTACACCGTATCTTCAATAAATCTTGGTTACGCCGTAGTTTATGCATGAGTTACGACGTAATTATCAGCGGCGCGGAACCTCATTTGACCTAATATGGTTACGTCGTAATCTTTGGGAGAGTTACGCCGTAATCTTCTGATAAGTTGGTTTTCTGAGCCACGCTTTAGTTTCTGCGTATTGTGAGAGAGGAGTTACGCCGTAACTTCTTCAAAGTGAGCATACTATGATAAATAAACTCTCCAATTCCGCGTATCTTTAGCTCCAATGCTCGTAATTTACCTGAAAGTGGAATATAATGGAAAACAAGCGTAAATCCATATAAATGATATAAATTACAAGCATTATCGTGAGAAATTGACACTTAATATTCAGGATAATTTGATGTTATCAAATATCCCCCCACTTGAACTCTACTTGCCCTCAAGTAGACCTTATTAGATAGATTCCTAAAAAGATATCTCCCATTACCTGGAAAATATAAGTTTACAAATCCCTTATGCTAGAATAAAACAAAGCCGAACACCTCACGAAATGGGAACGAAACACTCAAATCTCTCAACTATTCTAAGTGTCAATTTCGGGGTGATCACTCAATCGCACAGTCATAGCATGTATTATATCATAAGCTTGGCGGTTACACAAATCTCCACCACTAGAGTTAAGGACAAAACAATTCTCGAAGGCAATATGGGTAGACACGACAAGGGTTAAGGGTGATTTATCATTACTAACATGTCACGGCGAAGTGGACAAAATCAAGGATACATGACCAAATCCATGGCCAAGACACCAAAGATTGCTCGCTGCATCACCTAGACACGCTTCATGACTAAAGGGTAGGATAAGACATGGGATATATAAATGGTGTAAAATAAAAATCAAGCAAATAGTCTAAATCTATAACCAGGTCATCACCACTTACCGTCCGCCCAAAGTTCAAGCTTTGAAGGTAAGAAACCGGATCACGATATACTAGGTAGATGTGTCATTAGAGGACGTCATGATTGGCACACTACCTTTTCTTCAACTGTTGGCGCAATTACAAACTCAAATCTTCAACTGTGACCGAGGTGGCCTCCTTGATACTAAATCTATATTAAGCTCATAACATAGTGCTTATAACATCGCAATTTACAATAACTGAATAACATAACTATATTATTATTATTTTTTTTCAACATAAACATAAAAAGTAAACATAACATCCCCCCACTTGAGATGAACAATAGGAATTCGGGGGGTCTTCAATGATCTTTAAGAATATGTCGTCGACGAAAGCGTGATTCCCGAACCTTTCCACTTGAACCTTGAACTTAGGCAAATGATGACTTCCCAATCACAAATAAAGACTACAGGGTAGGCTAAGGTGTATAGGTGTATTGAAACAATATATTGGGTTAACAAAATGAAAGGAATGGCTCAGATGGGTATATCTAGGGGTATCTTGCACTAAAGGTGAGTGCAACAAAAGGGGTTCACATGGGGGTCGAGAAGTCGAGGAGACTAATCGATAGACACACAATGGAAGGCTATTTGGGTGATAATCCTATAATACTGCCTTCTTAAACTGAAAAGTCCAAATACATCGAGCTAACTCAACATACCTCGTCTATGGTCTTGAAATGATGCAAAGGCCAAGTTCTAAAGTTTACAAGCTACCGGCACACTCATAATTTGGTGGATTTGGGGTAAAGTTTTGGAAACGGATAAGGCTAATCTTACCATATAATATCAAGGGTTGTATGTGCTCGGCTAAGGTGTAATCTAGTTAGGTTAAGAAAAACATGTCAAAATTTTAAAAATGGCATAATTTTTCAAAATAAACTGGAAAAACGAGGGGAAAATAAAGTTCAAGAGACAATTCTACTCCCGTCCCCCCACTTGAATTGTACAAAGTCCCTTTTGTACTAAGCGTTCAATAAATGTGAATAGAAAAGTAGAATTAGAGAGAGAACTTCCCTAAAATTTGCTCCAAAAAGAAAGAAGGCCCACAAAAAAGAGTCGTGCCTTCGCATAATCATCCACAAGCAAACTTCAATCCCTGAAATCACACTACCGACAAGCATAATTCTAAAAAAGAAAAATGAAAAACAAACCTAACTCACTTTTGTAGGAATCACGGTTGCATTTAGCATATGCAACAAGCCTTTTAAACCACTTGGTATCCCAAGTGGACGAGTGAAGTCTCTTGAGGGTTTACAGGGAACATACCCACAAAGTTCATTTAAAATACTAATACAAGGTTATTGTGTTTAAAATGAAAGAAGTAGTTCAGAGGATAGTTACGTCGTAACTCTATAAGGAGTTACGCCGTAACTAGGCAAAACCTAGCATACGCTGCAAAAGTGTAGCTACGGCGTAACCACTGAGATGGGATTACGCCATAACGAGTAGTGCATCTGAAGTTCTGCTGCAAGGGGCCTGTTATGGCATAACCATGAGATTGAGTTACACCGTAACTCTGGTCAGATCAGCATGCTGCAGCAGCAATTTCTCTTCGTTTCCTGCAAAAATGGTTAAAAACACAAAACCCAACAGAAAACGAAATAAAAAAATGAAAGGGATAATTCGGGTTGTCTCCCGAAAGAGAACTTTTCTTTATTTACGAGTCTTTAAGTTAGACTCAGAGCCTTGGGGCTTTATGGTGGCCTTTGGACTTGGCCAACTTCCTCTACTAGTTGGCGGCAGTCATTCATCCATTTGATAAAAACTTTTTTTCTTGCTGTGTTCCCGATGCAACATGTTTCAAATTTTTGCGAGAGCCACTCATTCAATGATAAACATGACTTTCCCCAGTCGTCCCCTTCAGCTATAGGACCAATTGTTGTACTTATGTTTGATCTTTCATCATTGGTTATTGCATCAGTAAGGCAATAGTTATCGTAATTGTATTTCAGTTGTTTTATCAATCCTGTATTGATTTCTGAGTCTCCAAATCTTATCTTGTACCAATCTTCAAATGATAATTTCCCAAATTTTATATCGTGTCTTTCAGCCTCGGGAGGGCATATCCATTCATCCGCCCTTCCCTCACAAAATTCACGAAAAGGGTTACACGAGGGCCATGCTTTTATTGATTCGTTATCCTCGGTTAATATAGGGTTGCAGTAATGTTTGTTTGGATCTGAAGCTTCCTTAATACCTTTGACCTGGACAATATTTTCCTGTTCCTGCTTACAACTATCAACATTTTCTCCACCATTGTTAGTACAAGGATTATAACACAAAGGTGGATCGAGCGATTGAACATTAACAACATCAACTTTATTTGAAACTTCTAATTTTGGGTTTAATTGCTCTTTCATGCTGAACGTTATTCGTTCATTTTCAGTTCCCAAAGAAATTTTTTGTCAAAGACCTTAATTTGTGCACGACAAGTGGCCAGAAAAGGTCTTCCAACAATTAAGTCGTAAGTCTCTTGTTTTCTCATATCAATAACCACAAAATCAGTGGAAAAAGGAATTTTCCAATTTTAAAGAGCACATTATTGACTACTCCCCTTGGTACAGCCTTAGAGGAATCAGCCATTTCTATCATCATTGTTGTTTCTTTTAAATTGGTAAGTTTTATTTTATCAAACAAAGTGGTAGAAATCAGGTTTACCCCAGCCCCCAAATCAGCTAATGCGGGACTTTTGATATTACCGATAGTGCATGGAAGAAGAAAAATTTCCTGATATTGTTGTTTTTCAGGAAGTTGGCTTGGAAAGTCCTCGTCGTCTTCTGATTTATCATCTTCTTTTAGGTAGTTAATCCTGGATAGATCATTGGTGACAGAAGAGGTGCACTCTTTCTTTGGTTTATCTTGTGCAAATATTGCTTTGCAGGAAGTGGCTTTGTCGTTACTGGTCTCAAGGTTTTTAGCTAATTGCCCAATTTGGGTTTCGAGGTTTTTGATTGCGGTATCTTGGTTTCGCTAGTTCATGTTGGTATCTTCCTTTACCTTGACCATCCATTCTTTGAGTCTATCGCCTTTCTTTGTAGATTCCTCGATATGCTTATGCATTATTTCTTCAAGGCTTGGTCTTGGAGGATTGTTGTTGACTCTTGTGTAGAATCCTGGGGACTTTTCTCGATATCTGGGCCTGTTACCATTGTATCCGTTGAAGGGACTTCCACCTCCATATTTTACTTCTTCAAACCTTGTAACTTCCTCGTTGGAGGAGCATTCCTTAGTAGGGGGAGCTCCATTGTGTCCACTTCGGTCCACTTGTATGGAATGCACATTTTCCTTGAGCTTCTTCATGTCTCTTCCGAGACTTTATAATTTGTTGTTTATTGCTGCAAGGCCTTCCATATTTCCATTCTTACATCGGTTGCTTCCCCCATTGTGCCATTTGTGAGAGTGGTCAGCCATCTTTTGAATAGTTTCCAGAGCCAATGTTGGAGTCATTCCAGGAATTGGTCCCTGAGTTTGTCTTGAGGAGATGTTCAGACCTTTGTAAAAGACGTTCACCTTTTGTTGGTTGTTGAGGTCGTGAGTAGGGCACTTGTATAATAATTCGCTATACCTTTCCCAAGCTTGGTACAACGTTTCATCACCCTATTGCTTGAAATTATGGATTTCTTCTAATTGCTTAGCGGTCCTGGATGGAGAACAGTATCTCTGAATGAAATACTTTTTTAGGAGAGGCCAGGTGTTGACTATTCCGGCAGGTAATCTATCAACCCACCTTTTAGCGGCTCCAGTGAGAGAAATAGGGAACACACGTAACATGACAGCATCATTTGAGACTCTAGGAATTTTGAATAGGCTGACAATGTATTCCACGTTGTCTATATGCTCATGAGCATCGTCGGTAATGCTCCCAGAGAAAGGGTTTGCACACAACTCCCTCATAAATTGAGGTTTGATTTTGAATTGAGCATCATCTGCGATGCCGGCCTAACAATCCCTGGTCCTTGTTCTTCTATTGTTAACGCCAAATATTCCTCCAGAGTGAAGTCATCAATGTTAACAACTTCCATGGTACCTGAAACTTGAAAAGAGATCGTAAGAATTTGAGAAAATTTTAAAATAAAACAAAAATGAAAGACTTGATAGCAATCCTAATATAACTCCCAGGGCCAAAAACTTGATGCAAGTTTTACTGACCAGGTTTTAATATTTATAATGTCTCGTTATACTTATGGTCTACCCTAATGCACTAATGGGCAGTGTACCCGGTCGTGTGTAGTGTAGTATTCGGTAAAACCGAGGTCGTCCCAAGAGCTATGTGTGTGGATTAATACTAAGTCTAGGTGTCACAGATTTTAAGATGGTTTTGATATCGAATTAATTAATTAACTACTAAAGCAAATAAAGGAAAAAATGTGATCAATAGAGGAGAGTGGTGCTAACCTAGTTACTCATCCTAACTAGTAGTTTTTACGTCTAATTACTTCCAATTACTTCAGGTGGGGTCAAAGTCGAGAGGACAACATATGGTCAGTTCGCCCTAACCTATCAGCAAAGAGCCACCACTGGAGAAGTCAGGTGTCCCCTCATAAGTCTAGTTGTTCCTGGTCCCCTGAGCCAAGTCATTAAGTTCCGCTACATGCTAGACTTATAATAGTGAGTGCCCGGGCACTAGCAACTCAAACACTCACCCCTTAATTCTTAAGTTCATCCAAACGGTAGGTGATCAGTTGGTCAAATCGCACAAGTAGAAAGGGTCGTCAGTTGGTCATATCTTACCCTTCCCGTCTCAGTCTACTTACTTAGGGTCAGTTGGTCATATCTCCTAAGCAACTAGCCTCTACCGCCATTCAAAACTACCGAAACATGGGCAGCTACCAATAAACTATGCATGCATACACTTAGAAATAATTATACGAAAGCAATGTAAAAGCAAACAAAACAATTAAGGAATCATAACTAGGCCAGCACCAAGAGGTGCTTAGCCGCTCATATTAACCATACAAATCAATTCAATGTTTAATATTACGAAATACATGAATCGAAAGTAAAGAAAAGATAAAAAGCTAATGCTTATCGTAGGGGAGTGATTTCTCCCTTGGAGATAGCTCCGTATGCTCCTCTAGATCTGCCTTTGGCTTCTTCTCACATTCTCTTATTCTTGTGTGTGAAATGGGATGCTTTGAAATGCTGGAAATCGTGGGGTATTTATAGGCCAGATCTTGGTTACGGCGTAACTATTAAAAGAGTTACGCCGTAATCATCTAATTCTTCATAAATTGCACTAGAAATGCTGGTTACGGCGTAACCTCAGGAAGGGCTTACGCCGTATCTTCAATAAATCTTGGTTACGCCGTAGTTTATGCATGAGTTACGACGTAATTATCAGCGGCGCGGAATCTCATTTGACCTAATATGGTTACGTCGTAATCTTTAGGAGAGTTACGCCGTAATCTTCTGATAAGTTGGTTTTCTGAGCCACGCTTTAGTTACGGCGTAATGTGAGAGAGGAGTTACGCCGTAACTTCTTCAAAGTAAGCTTACTATGATAAATAAACTCTCCAATTCCGCGTCTCTTTAGCTCCAATGCTCGTAATTTACCTGAAAGTGGAATATAATGGAAAACAAGCGTAAATCCATATAAATGATATAAATTACAAGCATTATCGGGGGAAATTGACACCTAATATTCAGGATAATTTGATGTTATCACTGAGATTCTATACTGACCTACATATTTTAATCACAGGTTTTCTCCCACTCAAAAATAGCATATGTTTGTTGTTTTTGAAATTTTGATTAAAATATGCTTTTTGAGGTTTTAAAATCACTTGGGAGGATTATATCACAAGAACATTTTGATGTATAGAACATAGAGTGAAAGCAGAATTGGTTGAACCCACTTTCACAAGATTGAAATCAGAATTGGGCATGTTAGATATTGATGATCAAGCCACTCATTGAATACATTCAACATAGTGTAAATAGTCCATCGCTGAATAAATAATGGTCCCTGAACACAACAAGTCTCAATGCGTTATTTACCCTAAAAAACTCATGGTAACCTATTCAAAATCAACTATCACTAAATGAAGATTCATTCAGGGGCTCGTAACACTAACAACAGACACATTCAATGAGAAACTAAATGCTCTAAGTATTTGGTTACTAAATGTCCTAGGTTGGGAACATGACTTATTTAATAAAGGAATATATGTTTTGTTCCAACTGTTTTCCAGTGTCATGGGCCCACTAACAACCCATTTGGCATTAAATATGCACATACATAAACATATTGTGTGCTACTGTCATGTATGTAAAAGCACTGTTGCAGAACTGCGCAACTGTTCACCTTGATAGTCGCGAAAACGACTGGTGATGAGTGGTGACATTAAATGTGAATATGAAACGTTTTATTTATAACCGTTATCAAAAATAAAAATCAAAATTGATATAAAAATATTTGACTCTCCCCACCACTCTATAAATACCCCTTTCACAATATAAACACACACACAGAACAAATAAAGCAAAAAACTCTGGTATTTTTCTCTCAAAGCAAGCAAGTGTATGTGCATTCATCATCTTACTGGTAAAAGATTTACTTCTTCATATTACTACTTGTCACAAATCTTTTTCAAAACATTTTCTTGATCAAGGATCAAAACGTACCAAGATATCCATCTTAGTATCAATATTCTTGATAACATATCACACATTTCACGACATCGATCTTCGTTGCACTCAACTTGTGACCATATAGTATGTAATATTCTGCCATTGAACCTAATTTTTCATTATTCAAAAAATCTCAAAAATGGCAGCTAACCAAGGAACTGTGTATGCTCCTCAATGGAACAACATGACTCTAGAAAATGTGACCTTTCAAAACAATAATGTTCTGGGAAACTTTAACTACCCTCAAAATGTCCCAGCATACAAACCAATATGAAGTTTTTGTACAACTATTTTCTAAAATCAGCTTTCACAAAATGTCCCTCAATTGTTTACCAAAACTACCTCAGGGAGTTTTAGTGCACCGCCATAGCCTTTTACCCATCTCCACCCACTGATCAATCTGAGCAACGACCACTCAGAGAATATCTCATCAAATGTTTTGTACTAAATAGGGAAAGGCCACTGACTCTTGACAATAAAAACTTTTGCAAATCCACTGGCCTGACCTACAAAAAGGGAAATTATGTTGATCACCCAAGCCCTGAGACTGTCAAAGCAGAATTAACTAAAATTGTTTTAAAACTAAGTTACTTGGACAAAGCCACTGTTACGAAGAACTCTTTTCCCGTGGTTTAGAGGATCCTGTTCACTTTTGTGATTCAGGTTCTTGGTGGGTACTACTCATCCACTGAACATATTAACTCTATTCAGCAGATGATAGCCTATTGTCTTATGACAGGGACTGAGGTCGACGTAGGGGAGATCATTTACTGTGATCTCGTAACCAAGCTACTGAGAAAAACTAGGGTAAAATATGTTTCATACCCTAGGTTTATCTCATGTGCTTTACAAAGGTTACTGGGTGCTAACTACACTCAGGATGAAAGATTTGGGTTTCTTCCCGGCATCCTGAGTCCTTCAAATTTTAAAAAGGACCCATCCAAAGTTAGTGAAATTGAATTGACAACCTACATGATTACTGTAAACAATCATAAGGATTCAGTGTCTCCACCTCTTCCCAAAAAGAAGAAAGCGAAGTCTCAGACTGTGACTCAAGCCTTACCTAAGTCACAGGGCATTGAGGCTTCTGGAATACAACCTCAAAGGAGGAAAAAGCCCCAGACCACTGAGATACCCTTGGAAACCCAGGAAACACCACCCACTTAGCCAACGGAGGATTCTAGCAAAACCAAATCAGTCTCCTCGGGCTAAACTAAACTTGGGGAAAAGACTCAGAGGGAAACATACCCCCCGCTGATATGGAACCAACCCACTAATCCTCGGTTCCTAAGGCTAGTACTAACACAATCCCACCAGTACTTGAAGGGCCACCTGGGGACTAAGACTCAGAGGGACAAAGATCACCCGCTGATACGAAACCAGTCAACCCCTCTATTACTGATCATACCTCAGGGACTCACTCTTAGGACCAGGCAGATAAATCCCAATATGCTTAATTAGAGGGATCAGGAACTGACCACAACAAAGGCAAGCCTTCTTCTGAAGGGGAGCTGGATACAATCCTTTCGCAGCTTAACACAATTATAGATGTTCAAGCCTTTCTCTTATCTGAAGACGAAATTGATAAAGAAAGTGATGAAGAAGTTTTTGCAGTTGGTGAAGACATGGACACTGACACTCAAACTGGTGAAGATGAACATATGTATCCACCACCACACCCTGAACAACCTGCAGAGTCTTTAAGCCAGTGACTCAGACTCTGGTTCTTCCTATCTTGAAGTGCTCAAAAAGTATGACAACGTCCTCCCACTCACTGAAAGGCAATTAGTGAAGTATCTCCAAAAGGTTTTAAGGGCACTTTTCACTAGCATCACTGAAGAACAATAAGATCAGCACACTGAAGCTACTGTCTCTTATGCTGATCTCAAGGACTCAATTGATGAATATTACAATGAGAACGTTGATCATCGGGAACAAGCTGACAAACTTACTACATACACTCAAAACCCTGGATAAGCATTTACTTGGGTTTCTCAACTCCCTCAAAAGGATCAACACCGACCTTGGCACAGTTAAACAAGCTGTCAAAGATGACCAACACTCAACAAGAAATATCTTGAGGCTTCTGAAACCTACACCAAGAACTCCACCAATCTCATTGAGCTCATCTCCCTGCTCAACAGATTTGATCTCAAAGGCCTCATTTCATTTATTGAAGAGATCAGGACCAACACCATCCTTCAAGAAAATCACATTGCAGCTTGGGCTAAATCAACAACGTCTATGGCTTGGAATCTTGGTCCTAGAATGGCTGCTATTGAAATATCTCTGGCTGACATCCGCTCAGAATTTTCTACACTAAGGAAAGATACTTCAGAAATAAAAACCATGATGAATGAGATATATCAGGCATTCAAAGGTAAGTCCTCCACCCCCTCAGAAAGAGTGCTAGTGTCAACACTTGCTCTCACTGAAGGTCCAACAACTGTTGGAAGGGAGAATGTCACTGAAGAACCTTCCTCTCACACTGAGGGGGAGACAGAAGTAGTGAAAACTGAAGAGATCTATCAGGATACTGAAGAGCCTAAAGTAGTAGTGTCTATCTCATCTTACAAGCTACCCATCACTGAACAACCAATCCCTGTAAAACAACAACCAGCTTCATCAACTGCCTCCCAAAAGAAAGGAAATGCAATTGCAACTACACCAGATCCTGAACAACAAACTAAGCTTGTGACATCATCATTGATTGTTCGCCAAGACCCTGATGAACCTGTCAGGGTTCCGTATATGATCAATGAAAATTTGTATCATCTTACAAATGATGAAATAAATGCTCACATGTAGAAAGAGGAAGCATTAAAGAAATCTGCTGAAGAAGAAAAGAAGTTGGCATTGACAAAATATTCAATTATCAAAATTGTTCAGGAAGAGGCTGCAAAGATTGGGATTGACCCAAAGAATGTCACCAGTGACAAAGCTGGTGATAAGTTCAAAAAGGCTCAAGATGCTGAAATACAGGCCCTCAAGAAACAACACACTTAAAGAGCTCAAAGAATGGCTGAGCTAAAAAAGAAGAGAGTTGAGTAGTACATGTGGACAATGACTCAAAGAATGAAGCCAGAACCTATCACTGATGTGAAAACATTACCTAATTCCAAAACAGCAGTACAATACATTTACAGGAACAACGACCATAGGAACTTTGATGTGCATGATCCCTTCAAATTCTCAGATTTTGGGATCACTAAGTTGGATGAATTGGGTCTAATCATTGAGAAGAAAAGAAACACTATTGTTAAAGACCTGATGAATTCACTAGCAAAGAGATATGAAAGATTGAAGAAGATTCCTGAAGAACTTAAAATTAAGTCTGCTCTTCCTGCTCCAATCTCTCAACAAGATCCAACTCAGTCCTCAGGAAGGAAGAGGAAGCATATTGGACTAGAACTTGAAATCAAAGTCCCCGGATTGGAATGCAATAGTAGTCTTCCAGAAGGCATTCCTTTTGTTAACAACTTGGTCGTCGAAGAGCCTGAGCATGGATTTTTCTTTATTAATTACTTTGGTGATCAAGCCTTTCAAAGATGGAGTGACAATGAAAAGGCTGGAATTGAAGCTATTTTATCATACCTGGTGATAGCTTCCAAGGTTAAAACCTCTGAAAATGCAAAATTCAGCATGGACCTAAGAAAGTTGATTGCTAATCACCTTGACCAAGAAAAGCTCAAATCAAAGAAAGTGAAACTAGAAGCTCTAGGATACTATGTGGACTGAGTATCTCTGTTGGACTCTTATTATCTTTGTAGTAACTGATAGGACCTATGTAATCGATAAATAAATGATGTTTTATGTTTATCAGTGTTCCTTAGTTGCTTTATTGGATCCTCAATGTAAGAAGAAGACCTTTGCTCACCTATACTGAACAAAAATACTTAGGCTATATTTATATCCAAATAGGGGGAGACTTTTGGGTCCATTCAGTACCCAAGTATCCTAAACTAAGATTTGAATAGAAAATATCCTAAGTGTTATATAACCGTAAACATCAACTAAGTCACTGAGTGAACAGTCACTCAGTGAGTCATCTTCAGGAAGCTCAGGACAAGCCAAAGAAGAAAGACTTTCCATTCATTAAGGTGAGACTCAGTGAAAGATACCTGAGCCAAAAGAGAAGGTGATGGATTCAGGGAGTGATGACAATAACTCACTGAACCCCAAGTCTCCTCAACAATAAAGAAGATTGAAGACTTAGAGACTAAACTAAAGGCTGAAGGTATAGCGGGACAAGGTGGGATAAGTTTGAAACACATAAAGGAGAGTCCTTATCAAGCAAAGGTTAAACTTACCCTGAATGGCTAAAGATCATAGCAGTGTCATCACTGCTATTCAGGAAGCAATATTGTCCCATACTGAAAGTAGAATATTTTAATTGACACAAAATACACAGGTATTTTGTCTAAAAGAGTAGATGTCATATTTTTCTTCATTGTAATAGTGTTCCAAATACTTGTGTCTAAGGTGGAGTAAAAGGTTGGCAAGTTTGTGCACTAAATGCTTAGACATTCACAAACACTTTTACTCCTCCAAAGACAACTAAGTCCCTGAGGTTAGCTCAGTTGGTTAGCATAGTTGTACTTAAGCTTAGCTTAAGTTTTGAGAGGAGACTACACCATACTTGTCATTCAATCCCAAGTGTTATTCCGCAAACACTTGGGGTATAAATTCTTTGAATTAATTCAAATAAGGATCTAAACGTTGAAAAACTTGTTTTATTTACTTTAAGCTTTCTTTACATTTTAAACAAGTTTTTCATTACATCACTAAAACATGGAATACGGATAGATTAACTTTGTAGTTAAGCTAGTCATGTAAAGGGAACAACAGTGTGGTTTGCGGACTCAGCTTCTTCTTAGTCCTATGCACCAATATAAAAACACCGGCATCATCTTAGAGGGACCTTCAAAGTTATCAAGTCAGCCTACACATGTTTGGTAGTTGGACATCCAATGACTGATTTCATCACATCATCTAGTAGACATGATATGATCAAATTTTTTAAGGAATTGGTCCCGGTTGACCACTCTCCTCTCATTACTTGACCATTGAGCTTTTGCTTTTAGGAGGTTTGCATTCTCTTTTTCCATTTTATGAATCTTGCAACTTCTAGTTTAGTGCGAGTAGAAACAAAACTACATCCCTTCGCATCAACTAGTTGCGGTACTTTACTAAACTTGGTAGGATCTTGATTTTAGAACTTTTTGAACGGTGTTATAAAAGAAGTTTTAGAAATCAAACCACTCTAATACCACTAGTTGTTCTCGTTTAGTTGGTTACAAATATTAAAAAATGTTAACTAACCAACTTCAATGCTTAGCATACTATTATTAACATGGTTAACAAAATAAACAAGTAAGAAAGATTTACGTAAGTATTTTTTCAACGTCTAAATTTGAATAGATATGAATCAAATAATCTACTAATAGTGTTTGCCGAATAAACATCTAAGTTGAATAACAATTGTTTGGTGATCTCCTCACTATCTTAAACATAAACCAAAGTGTAAGAACCATACTAACCGCTGAATACACTCAGGGTTCTAGTTTATTGGTGAAGTAAATGTTCTTGTATGTGTTTTAAATATTTGTAAGAGATCGCATTTATTTATTTACAATATTCTCTTATATAGGCAAGGATCGAGGTGGATACCCGTGGGGTAATAGGGATGTGTCGAGCATTTAACTGTGTAGTACACTTGCATTAAATGCTTTCATTCTCGTAATGTGTCCAATCACACTTTAAGGAACAATGTTGACTCCTTTTTGCACATTTTTACCAACTCTTATACTTTCTTTAACTTTCTTTGATAATTGTTTTTCTACTTAGTGTAAAAGGTCGGTAAGGAGATTCCCTCTCGGGAAAAGTCAAAAATCCACAACCCAACTTTCATGAATGTGAAATTTCCTCCCTTTCAGGACTTGAGTCTCGCTCCTTTGTTTTGTTTTCCCAAGAAATTCAACCCTTGGTTTGGCATGCATTTAAATAAATATTTTTTTCTTTTTCTAAAGCCTACTTTACCTTATAAATACCCCACATTTTTACGATATAATTCATACACTTAAACAAAAACTTTCACCAATTAAAAAGTTTTAAAAAGTCATCATCTTCTTCATCATCTCCACCTTCTTAAATAATTTCTTCATCTTCCGACGATCGGGAATCTATTATATCTGAAACAATGAAACAAGTGGCGTTGTTTATCAAAACAAGATTCGAGCTACAATTGGCCGGTTGTTCGAGAACCCAAAAAAAATGTAGAAACCCTCCCAAAGAACATGATTGTTATGGTGCACATGATTATCTCGTTGCCGCCTATTTTTTTTTTCCGAAAATCCCATTTATGATGAACAAGATTTTAAAAGAAGATTACGAATGAGTATACGATTATTCTTACGAATTTTTAACGAAATCAAAAGTTGTTCAAAATATATTAAACAAACGCAAGATTCTGGGGGCAAGTTAGGGTTTTCGGCGTTAAAAAAATGCACATCGGTTATTCGTCAATTGACATTGGGAAGTATTCTTGATGCCCAAGATGAATATTTACAAATGTCGGAACAAGTTTCCCATGATAGTTTAAATATGTTTTGTAAGTGGGTTATCAAACTATATAGAAGAGAATATTTGTGAAGACCTACACAGAGTGATATACATCATTTGTATAGAGCACACAAAGAGTAACATGGTTTTTCCGAAATGTTAGAGAGCATTAACTGCACACAATGGAAATGGGAAAATTGCCCCACTAGGTGGCGAGGACAATTTATGAGTGGTAATCATTCGCATCCGACAATTATGTTACAAGTAGCTGCTTCACAAGACTATGGATTTGATATGAATTTTTTTAGTTTCAAGTGCGAACAATGACCTTAATGCTCTACATCGGTCGCCATTGCTAAACGAAATCAAAGATGACATTGCACCTGAGTGTCCATTTGAAGTGAACAAAATTGTCTATGCTTTTAGGAATTATCTTGATAATGGGATATATCTGGAAGAAGATACATTTGTCAAAGCGTACAAACACCCGACGCCAAACGATGTTAAACAACAAAGGTTCAAAAAAGCATAAGAAGCAACAAGAAAAGACATAGAACGAGCATTCGTTGTTTTAAAAAATTATGGACAGTAGTTAATAATCTTGCTCGAGCGGTAAAACTCGATAACATAAAAAACATAATGTATGCATGTGTCATATTACATAATATGATTTTAAAAGACGAAAAACATGCAATATGTCCTAACTTTCATGAAGACGAACTTCCAAACCACAAGCTTCAACAAGATCAAGAATCAAGATTGTACACGATCTATCAATTAAAAAACCGTGTAACTTATCATGATCTTCGTTATGATCTAAAAGAACATATTGTGTTCGCTGACATTCTGAATGTAGACGAAGTTAGCATTTTATTTTGTTACTAACTTTTTTTTTCTTTGTAACGTTTTAAATTAAGTTGTAATGTTTTTTTTAAGTTAATGAATAAATGTTTTATTTGTATATTGTGTTATTTAAATTAATTAATATTAATAGCAAAATAAAAAGTGAATGGAGGAGAGAAAATATGCTGCAAAAATTGAGAGATAGTTGGAAGAAAAAGTTTTGGAGGGAGAGAAATTGGACGTAGAGTTGATGTGGCGAGGGAATCCCCTCACCACACCCTCCACCATTATCTTCCTAAGAGAGTTCCCGCCTAAACTTTCAGATAGTTAGATATAGGGTGAAAGCTAAAGATACGCAACATACTTTTCAAAAAAATACATTTACGCAATGTACTTTGTTAAGTGTCAAAGCTAGCTAACATACTTTCAAATAAATTCCGATCTAGCTAATATGACCGGTTGGTAATAGGTTACCAGGTTACCTTTGATAAAAAAAATTACACATTTGGTCCCCAATGGACCAAGTAGCTTTCTACTTTGATAACGACCGTTAAAAAAAAAACAAAAAAAAACAAAAACTTTTAAATTTTTTTTCTTAAAATCTACTTAAAATATTTTTTTTAATTCATAATTTTTATAAAAAAATGGATAAATTTTTTATACACTTTTTTTTTCAATCGAATTTTTAAAAAAAAAAGATTTAAAAAAAAAACGTAATTGTCTTTTTTTAAATCGGAAAAAAATAATTTTTTAAAAAAAACGTAATGATTTTTAAAAAAAAATTAAAAAAAATTTTACGTTTTTTTTATAAAAAAAAAATTTACGTTTTTTTTAAAAAAAAAAATTTTAAAAATCATTACGTTTTTTTAAAAAAATTTTATTTCCGATTTAAAAAAAAAAACAATTACGTTTTTTTTTTTTTTAATTCGATTGAAAAAAAAAAAGTGTATAAAAAGTTTATCCATTTTTTTATAAAAATTATGAATTAAAAAATATATTTTAAGTAGATTTTAAGAAAAAAATTTTAAAAGTTTTTTTTTTTTTTTTAACGGTCGTTATCAAAGTAGGACTAACTGCGCGAATTTGGTCCAGTTTGGGGGACCAAATGTGTAATTTTTTATCAAAGGTGACCTGGTAACCTATTAGCAACCGGTCATATTAGCTAGATCGGAATTTATTTGAAAGTATGTTAGCTAGCTTTGACACTTAACAAAGTATATTGCGTAGATGTGTTTTTTTGAAAAGGTATGTTGTGTATCTTTAGCTTTCACCCTTAGATATATTTTTTAAATATCGGAGTTTGGAATGCTTTAGATTGTTCAGGAGATCACGGGGATTCACTGAGTTATTGTCAGTACTTACTGACTCCATCATCTTCTTTCAGGTTTAGAACTCCATTTATCGAGTTTCGCCTCAGGAGGTGATAAGACTTTTTTAGTCTATGATGAACTCTGAAAATGACTCCATAAATGTTTATTCAGAGACTTAATTTACACTTAAGATACCATTAATCTCTGAATTGTTCCAACAACTTATATAACCAAAATCGAGTTGTTTTACGCTACTTGTGGATCTTATTGTCCTATGCAATAACTATAAAACATATTGTGAAATTTGTAGCATATCTTAAAAACCAAAACAAAATGGACATTAAGATTGAATTCCAATCTCGTGAGTTAGGGAAAAAGACTTATTGTCATTGCCTATGGACAAAGAATCTCCAATCCCGTGATGAAAAAAAGAAGCCTCCTTTTATAGACAAAAACATCGCTTTTATCTCCATAAAAAACAATATCTAATTACGCAACGAATTGATTATAGCATTCCCATCCTTAATATGGATAACTAACGCCAGTGGTTTTAGTACTCCTTGTATATTTGTAAGAGTCATCTTAACTATTTTAGAAATTTTGGCTCGATAAAACTAATCAATAATTTATCGGGAATTGTTGAATAACTTCATGCCATGCACCACTACTGTCTCCATATTTCAAAGTCTATATACACTATTTCAAAAGAAATCAATGAATATGATTTGAAACCTTAATAGAATTAGTTTAGGGCCTGTTTGGTACAATGGAATCGCGGAGAATAGAATTGAAGCGTAGAATGGAATTGCAAAGAAAGAGAATGAGGTTGAAGAAAGAAAACATATTCAAGTGTTTGGTACATAAATAGAATCAGCATGAAGGATATGCAATAGAAACGATTCTCATGTTTGGCTAATTGTGGAGTGAAATGTGAATGTTTAATCAAATGAATTATCCTTCTCAAATACTCATAATCGTGATAATACCATGATCAGGAAGCAAAATTCTAACATATATATTTGTGATCCAGTGGTATGTTAGTTTATAACACTTTGACTCATCTATCGATCATGAAATTGTTGATATCTAAAAAGTTAGCTAGTTAAAAAAACAATACATCCAAAGCACACATAAAGAGATACAGATAAAAAAAAACATTGAAATGATGAATGAACAATCTGGGAATCATCTATTTGTATCTCCAAATAAAATTCGCACTAAAGAATATATATTAAAATGATTGAAACAATGGAAAATGAAATCAGTTAAACCAACTTAAAAAAATTAATAAACAAATATGTAACTAGTTAAACCCAATTCGTACAAAATCATCATAAAAAGGGTGAAAAAGGACGGTAGGGTTTTGATGAAATTGAAAACATATGACAGAATGTGCTAGTCACGTGCCATTATTAATGTATACCCTTTTATTTCAATTAGTGACATGATTCTCATCAAGAATAGGGGATTACTGATGCTCCGCTTTTTTTCTCCATTCTCTCCATTCTTTATTTTTTTTGGAGAATGAATTTGGTTGAATGAGAATCAGTTTTTGATTCTCTATTCCTATTCCCAGCATCAAACAAACA
The DNA here is from genome assembly GCA_910596185.1 of Chrysanthemum makinoi. Lineage (NCBI taxonomy): Eukaryota > Viridiplantae > Streptophyta > Magnoliopsida > Asterales > Asteraceae > Chrysanthemum > Chrysanthemum makinoi. The sequence goes on along the minus strand of OU343220.1, from coordinate 188,715,998 downwards.
AGAGAAATCTCACTTATTCCTTTCTTCCCTTTCTATTCATGTGTACCAAACATCCCCTGTGTTTGAGGGGATACTTAAATCTTTTCATTACGATCTACTAATGAACCTTTGACCGAGATTTTAAACAATATCACGAATTCACCATATGTTGGAACATGCCTTGTAACAGTTTAAATAACATAAACGCTATTTGATTTTAATTCACCAAATGCCCATATATATAGCAAATGTTATAACATACTATTACGAATTTTTAAATTATATGTCACAAAATAAAAATCCCGGTCATATAACGGGTAATCATAATACTTGTTTTCATGTATTAGACTTGTTGCCTGAACCATTTACGTGAAGCTTAGCTTTTGAACTCTCTCCATAATCAAATTCTTTTGTCCTTTTTGATGTTTCGGCCATATCAGGGAAACAAGCAACTTTATCACTGTATGGCATTGAAAATTTGACATGTTATTTCATGTATATCTTGTTGCATAGCCACGTATAAAGATTGTGGTTGGGTAGATGAGTTTGTTATCCAAGAATGATTTAAGTGATAGTTACGACTTACGACCATGAACGATGGATTGATCCAACCTTAGCCTGACACCCTCATGGAATCTGTGGCCAACTTAGAACTCCCGTGAACCATTGGGTCCCCATTCACCCCCCTTTGGCTCTACCCACAATTCCAACCAAAATAAAATCATCACTAACTTATTCTTGTTGCAAACTTCACCACATATCGATACCTCTAACATGTGCAAGTAATAAAAAAAGGTTTGGAAATCAGAATGAGTCGACGTCACACATTCATCAAAACCAGTCTAGCTATTAAAAGAAACTAATGACTATATTACTTCCTCCATCTCATATTAAATCTATATCATACTATATATTTTGGCTCTTTCTAATCATGTTTAGTGCACACTGTTCATATGGCTGGCATACACACTTGGTCCACCTTCACCAAGTATAGTCCATTGTTACGGGCCGCTAGTTTCCGCGTGTGGTGACTATCGATAACATTGAACGTTTGCGAGTGTTTTGTGTGTATGTGTGAGTTTAAGGTAAACGGTAATGGGTGGGTGATTTCTTTTTTTTTGAAAGGCAAGGGGTGAGTGATTATTACAAGGTAAAAGAGGTGGGAACAGCGGTGGAGCCAAGATTTGAAGTTGAGGGGATCGATTTTTGTTTTTGTATAACTTCAACAATAAACGGATAAATCATAAGATGAAACACAGTAACAAAGTCACATCGATCCTATAGTTCTAATGTTAGTACATGTCGACCAATTGAGTTATAAACTAACTTTGCTAGTATTAAAAGTCAATTTGAATACATATATTAAAAATTTGTTAATCAAACTATATATGTCCAACAGCATATTCTATACCAAACAAAAATTTGTAGAAATATAAGAAATTCGCACTAATGCTTTCAACTTAAATTTGAAGTAAAAATACGTTGTTCTAATATTGTTATGTATAAACAAAATTTGCCCAAATAAAATATCAATACAGATAAAATCAATAGCACGTATAGAAGGTTTAGTAGTGAATTACCATCAATATTAAATAGATATACTTGAAAAGAAGCAATGGGCAACCAATCGTAAATAGAAGTAGATAGCACCAGCATTCGAGCACCTTATTATTTTGGTATGTCATAATAACATATGAGGGGAGTAGTTTAACACGGGTTATCGGCTAATTTTACATGAATAGACTTGGGCTTTATGGGCTAGTTCAAGGTTGCTAAGTGCCAACCAACCCCCTACCGGCTCCGTCTCTGGGTGGGAAATAAGGGTGGCGTGACGTTGACGTGAGGTGAAACGGTAAACCACTGCATCCGGTCTAAAAATGTTGAACAAAAATAAGAATTACACGCTATGAATTGCTAAACTTGTTAGTTGTTAACCAAGTCGACGTTCCATTACTTTTGTTTCTATTGTTAATACTACGTACTTGTTAACAACTAGAAAGTTGACGGTCCATTATGTCATATCTACGATTTAAGACAAAATTAACCATTCAGGTGGAATACACATATTCCAAAAGTGATTTTTTTGGCAGTAAAATGCTTTTTGACCATACCACATTCAGTGCTAGTTTGGTTTGGAGTTATACTTGTTTTTGCATGATTGACATAATGAATACAAAACCCTCGTGAATATACATCCCCTATATAATCACTACCTCTTCAACACAAGATAGAATCAAACACAACTTTCAAAATGCCTTCATGGGTTTCAATCATGGTGTTGGTCCTATGCTTCTCTTTGAATGGTGTTTCCGATGCACACGGGCATCGCAAACAACTGCGATCACCAGCTGTCCTTGTCGGAACCGTCTATTGTGATACCTGCTTCCATCAAGAAGTATCTAAATCCTCCCACTTCATCCCAGGTTCTTGCACTTGATCTTGTTGTATTTTTTACTTTATTGGATTAATAACATGTAAGAGTAGTTTAGGATCAAATAGAAAAAAATAATAATAAGTGTATATTTTTGTGAAAATGAAATTGATGTACAAGTTTTTGTCAAATAAAAAGATAAACTTATAAATTGTGTTCAATAAAAATGCGAAGTGTAACATGTGCATTAAATGAATGAACAAATTTGCGTTTCGAAATATTCTAGAAATGGGTTTAGTCATACAAATCGTTTTCATAAAGATACCATAAAACAGAACATGCATGTTGTTGATGGTACAAAAGTCCATTTTGGATACACATGTGCAAGATGGGTGTATTTGGGCATATGTCCAATAGTGAAATTATATTACTTTGCGCAAATGAACTATTAAACCATAAGCTATTTAGTTACTGAAAAGTTATAACAGTTGGGACTTGTGGTTGTGTAATGTAACACTGCATAAATCTCCTTTACTAATAGGTATCAAATACATCTGTGCAGGCGCGACCGTAGCAGTGGAATGTGGCAGCCACCATGACAAACAAAGTTTCCGCCAAGAAGTAAAAACCAACAAAAACGGAGAATTTGAAGCCAAACTACCACTTTCCATCAGCAAAAACCTTGACAAGATCAAAGCATGCTCAGTTAAACTACTCAGCAGCGGCTCGCCCTATTGTTCAGTAGCCGCAGCTGCCACCTCATCACAAATCCATTACAAATCAAAAACCGCGGGAACACACATTTTCTCAGCAGGATTCTTCACATTCAAACCCGAACTATGCAACCAAAAAGACTTGGTAGGAAAAGACTTCCCCCCAGCACTTCCTGATCCTGCAGCGCCGTTTTTACCACCCATTGGGGGCGGAGCTTTACCAACTGTACCAGTACCAGTACCAGATATACCCATTCCGCCTGTTATTCCACCCCTAGTACCCCCACTACCGCGCCTCCCGGGGGTCCCACTTCCACCACTTTCCCGCCAAAAAAGGTTAAAAAATGATCAGTTATCTGATCAAAAATCATTTGGATTTCCATTTCCTCCACCTATACTACCGCCATTACCACTAGTACCATCACCGCCTTCGTTGATTCCTCCGGTTATTCCGACTCCACCGCCTTCATTGCTTCCTCCGGTCCTTCCGACACCGCCATTACCACTCATACCATCACCGCCTTCGTTGATTCCTCCAGTTATTCCGTCTCCAACACCGCCTCCAGCTTCGTTTTTCCCTCCTTTACCATTTCCGCCAGTTCCAGGGTTAAATCCTTCACCGCCGCCATCTGCACCGGCTTTTCCGGTTCCTCTACCGCCTTTGCCACCGTTACCGCCTCTACCAGGATTTCCAGGGATCCCGCCAGCGTCTAAAAAAGCTACCCCTTGATTAGTTAACTTACGCATGTAATGTTAGTATTATTGTACGTAGTATTACTTTTGAAGTGACATTTTCATTTATATATATATATATTGCTTGTGTTATATGTTAGGTATTGTAATTTGAGTATGAATAAACTTGACATTGTAAAATGGCTAGTACTAACAATCTACAAACCATGTTATATATTCTTTTGGGTGCAGAAATCATGCTAAGAGCGTTCAAATGAGGAGATTTTGTGAATATAAAAGTACATGACCTTCATGTTACAAATGGAAACATTCCAACAAACCAAAATATACACGACACTGGTCTAATGTATGTACAAATGAACACAATACGTGCCATACGTAAACACTAATTTATGTTTAAATCCTAGTCATAGACCATTGGACACTTAATTGGCCCAACATTATTCAAGTTATTCAAACCACCACGTAAGTAATTTGAAAACTTAATTATCAAATATGGTTTGACATTAATGGATCGTTGATCCTTTATTCAAGTTATTCATACCAAATACTCCGTAATACAATTCTTTATCACTAATGGATTGTTGAGTAAACGAAATCGAATCAGTTACGAGTCAAATGAAATATCTATATGAAACTTTCTTTTAGAAACTCGTGGTTATTCCTCTTTGCTTTGAGCTTCTTACTAAAGCTCTTTTGTAACGAAATTGCTGTAAAAGAAGTAGTGCTGAAAATATATTTTTGAGAGTTATCACTAACTGTTGTATAATAATTTTCTAATCCATTACTAATTACAAAATGATTAATTATTTATATGATTCGTTTTTTAAATCATGATTATGATCTTACATAAGTGATAAAAATGTATAGCTTAATATTATTCAAATGCAAATACAAAGCACCAATCAAAAGCAGTATTATTAATGAAAAACTTGTATAGGTTTAAGTAAAAGTTACTTTTCGCATAGCACTAATCATTTATCTATACAAAAAATAACCCAAATAATTTATTTTAAACAAAATCAGTTTCGTTAATCAAAAACTTGTATAAGTTTAAAAAAAAATTATTTTCCATAAAACACTGATCATCCATTTACACAAAAATAACCCAAATACAATCTATAGTATTTTTGGTAAATTAGGTTATAATGGGGCTGAAGCTCGAGTTGGGGCTGAAGCTGTAGTTTATATTATAAGCTCGAAGCTGAAGCTTATATTTTTTTAAAGCTATTTGACGAATTAGTTGTACCTCAAGCTTATTAGTGTAAAATTGCATAAAAGTACATCAATCTTATATATATTTTTAGCTTTTGCGTGATAATCCATTATATCTTGAAAGATAATTAAGTAATTTGATTAACTATAAGCCTTAATAAACCTGTTTCAATAGGCTTGGGCTATGAATGCTTATGACTTATAAAACATCCATAAACATGTGTCATAAACTTATTTTACAAACTAGCTAATTTTAAAAGTATAAGGGTGTGTTTGTTTTTTTTTTTAAATCTTACTAGCCCTCTTACTCTTACCAGTAAGAGACGGTCAGATGTTTTACTTGTCTGTTTTTTCATCACCAGTCAGACATGGTAAGAGCTAATATGGCTAACTCGGTAAGAGGTGGCAAAAAGATCTTACTACCTCTTATTAACACCCCTTCAACTCATTCATCTTTAAAACCCTTCAACCCATTCATCTTCAAATTATGCAAAGATAGGTTTTAAATTATTTGGCATTGGTTAAGTTACTTAATTGCTGTTTCATTGCGTTAAGCTTATGTTTTATTTTAAGATGATTTATGTAATAGTTTTTATTATGTTAAATTTTGGATATGTATTAAGATAATTTATTTAATGATTTATAATTTTGTTATAAAATGTTTTGTTTCAAGTTTACACTTTAATATATACTTAAAAAAAATTAAAACCATTCAGACAATTAAAAAAAAAAAAAAACACTTTTTCATTTAAATTCAGACATTATAACCACCCCTTACTAGTAAGATGTGGTAGTTAGATTCGGATGCGAAACATCTTAATCAAACAAACACACCTTGAGCCTCTATAAAGGGCATTGATACTTACACCACCACAATTGATGCATACACCACAATATTAGGTGCTGTTTGTTTATTAAGAGGTTCTGAATCTGAATCTGAACCACACATCTGAATCTAAATCTGAGGTGTCAATGTCTGAATCTGAATCCAATAAGACTGTTTTTTTTTTAAATGTCTGAATATTGTAAATGTTGTAAATGTAAACAAGTTTTAGTCTTACAAAACATAAACACATCTGAGCATTAAAGAAAACATTTTAGCCATAAATTTAACATAGTCTAGCAACGTGAAAATAAAATGTCATAATCTAAGACATTCAAGGACATTGTGCCGCAATTGAATCTCGTAAACTAGTCATATATTCTTGATCAGCTGCACTTCCATGTGGTTGAACATCTTCATCAACAACATTATCATGTTGTAAATTGCTATTATCATGTACTTCACGGTGATCATACAACGAGAAAAGATCATCGCTTAAGCGCTCCTTCCGAATAAAGTTATGAATAGCAAAGCATGCAACAGTAATATCTCTTTGTGTATCCAAAGGATATGAGGGCATCTTCTTCAAGATTGGAAAACGTGCTTTCAAGACACCAAAGGCACGTTCAATTACATTTCTAAGTTTCGCATGTGCATGATTGAATTTTTCTCTATTATTCATTGCACGGTTTCGGCGAAAATCTCCAAGCCAATACCTCACATTCCGATATGGTGCCATAAATCCACGAGTGTGTCTATAAGCAGCATCACATAGATAGTACTTATCTGAAGGGGGCATTGGAAAATCAGCTTCAGGATCTATCAAAGCCTCATTCAATATTCTAGCATCATGTGTCGTACCTTCCCACCCGACAACAATGTATGTGTTGTTCCCTATTCACTATTGTATAAAACAGTTTAAGTATTAAAACAAACTAATAGTGAATCAATGACTGAAATAAGATGTAAGTAAGACACACTGATAAATTTTCAACATAATATTCTTTATTAGAAATCAATCAAAAAGAATACATTACCCAAGTACTTGCGGAACAGTACTTGGGATTGAAATGACAAAGTGTTGGTAACTCCTCACGAAGCTCAGGCTAAGTCTGAGCAAAACTACTATGGAACCACTGAGCTATCTCGGGGACTGAGTTGTATTTGGAGGAATGAAAGATGGCTTGTTTGTGTGTGTGTTTTACAATTCACAAGCTTAAATCTTTCACTCTGTCTCTTATGTTATTTATACAACTATGAGTATTAACTTTATCCTAAGTGACAAACTGACATTTTACAAAAGACAAAATACTGATGTATTTTGTCTCTATTTACAAAGACTATATTCAGTAAGAGACAAGGCTGCTTTCCATAAGTCAGTGATGACACTGAGCCTGATAGTTTGCCATTCAGGGAAAGTTGAATTTGGTTGATAAGGACTTCGACTTATCTGATTCAAACTTTTCCCGCCTTATCCCCCTCATTCTTCAGTCTTCATTGGCTTCAGTCTTCTACTTCAGTTTGTCTTCAGTGTAAGTAGTTGGTGAGGAGTTTAGGGATTCAGTGAGTTATTTTCATCACTCACTGAATCCACCATCTTCTTTTTGACTCAGTCTTCACCCCTTAAGTTTCGCCTTACTGAGTGGAGAGACTTCTTCTTCGCCTCTTACTGAGTATCTTGAAGATGGCTCACTGAGAGACTATGCACTCAGTGACCTGTTAGTGTTTAACGGCATAAACACTTAGGGTATTTTCTATTCAAATCCTAGGCTTAAGGAGTTTGGGTATTTACTGAACCCAACAGTCTCCCCCTATTTGGATATACAAATAGCCTAAGTGTTTGATCACTGTAAGTGAGCAATTGGCTTCTTCTTACACTGAATGTACTAATGAACAAAACAAGGAACATTGAATATTTTAACAAAACATACATCGTTTATTGATCAATTACATAGTTCTTATCACTAGTACAAAAGATAAATGATAATAATGTCAATCAAGATGGATCCCCAGTGCTTCAAGCTTGACTTTCTTTGTGATGAGTGTTTCTTTGTCAAGGTGCTCTCTTATCTTGGCGTTTAAGTCAGCACAGAACCTGACGTTTCCAGGAGTCTGAATTTGAGAGGCCACTGGTATGTAGCTCAGCATTGTAGCCACACCTTCCTGATCAATGTCACTCCACCTTTGGAATGTTGGGTTCCCATAGACATCAATAAAGAAAAGTCCTCTTTCAGGCTTTTCTATCACAAGACAGTTTACAAACTTCACACCTTCAGGTAGCTCCCTATTGCATTCCAGGCCAGGCACTTTGATTTCAGGCTCGAACTCAACCCTTTTTCTTTTGCCTTGGGCTGGCTGAGACCGAGATCCTTGTGGTGCAGTCAAGGCTGGCTGAATCCCCAGTTGTGCTAGTGCTTCTCTCAGTTTTTCACCAGCTCTTTAACCACAACATTCTGCTTCTTTTCAATGATTGGACCAAGTTCATCGAGTTCAGTGATCCCAAAGTCAGTGAATTTCATGGGATCATGAACCTCGAAATGTCTTTTATCATCCCCTCTGTAGACATTCATTGCCAGTGGTTTGGACTTGGGGATAATTCTGAAATCTGTGATTTTCTCAGGGAGCCTTCTGCTTGTCATTGGCCAGTTGTAGTGGTCAATTCTTTCTTGCCTGATGGCTGCAGCTCTCCTGTTCTTTTCATCCAATTTCTTTTTTATTTCAGCCATTTTAGCAGCCTGAGCATCCTTGAACTTCTGTCCAACCTGGCCCTTTTGAAGCTTCTTAGGATCAATGCCAATATTTTCAGCTTCCTCAGTAACAACTTGTACCAGTGCTTCTTTGCTCTTTCTTTCTTCTTCAGCTAGTTTCTTTCTCCTTTCTTCCTTTGCAAGATAGGCAGTTAGTTGTTGTGGTGTGAGCAGGTACTGAGTGTTGCCAATCATATAGGGAATCTTCTCAGGCGCAGGAGTTTGCATTATGGCCTTTCCTTTGTCCTGGCCTGAGGAAGATGATGCTACCAAGGGTGTTGTTGTCATGATTTTTGTTGGTGGGACTGATGATAAGGGTGTCGCTGAAACTGGTGGGATTGATGAAATAGGTGTTGCAGAGACTGGTTGAGTGATAACGCTACACGCGTCGTTCGGGGTCAAAGGAACTTCCTTTTCGTCGAGCAAGAATAATCGTTGTAGTGTAGTATTAGGGTAAGCCACGGGAATTGATATCGTTCTCTAGGGGAATAGGAATGCTAGTGAGAAGTTACTACGCTAAGGTTGGGGTTGAGGAAGATTATTTTTTATCTTTTTATGTTTTTTAGGAAATGGAAAGGTACGAATCTCGGGGTTTGGATTTGGGGGGTTGGTATTTCTACCGATTACTTCTACTTATCTAATTATCTAAACTAAGGTGTATGTAGTCTATGTCTAATTATTGTGTGCTCGTATGATGATTTAAAGATGTGTTTACTTAGGTTTTATTACTCCTTAATTATCTCCTATTGATGGTTGAATTGTCACGTCCTTATTCTTAATCGCGTTGTGTGTCTAAGGTCGTAGGGTATGCGTTTATCCCTATCTCTTTGAAACTACCAAAGGTTAATGACTACAAAATCTCTAGGATTTATAAACTTTAACTCTAAGGTACACTTCGGATGGTTTAGCCTACAATGACTCTAGGTACTATAAGCTAAGGTTCACAAAGATTAATCAAGCATTAACTACACAACGGATGACCTATCGCAATACTAGATCATTAACAATTAAGATAAGAGACAACCAATCAATATTCAATAATTAAGTTTCATATTCCCTAAGCAAACACACAAGTAAATTAGCCGGACATGGGAAACATGCAAGCATACACACAAGTAATTGAAGACATAATTGAATTAATGAAGTAAAACACTTATCTTGATGTAAGATAGGGTATGGAACCCTAAAATACTGTACAAGACAGCCTTGGTTCGGTTTAGGTTTTTACTCCAAAAGACTACATACTGAAAACTAAAAAATTCGGATTCTATATATAAGATTACAAATGCGACGGTGTCATCCTTTGATTTGTGACGCCGTCATTAGGGTTTTGTCTTGGCCACGGTAGTCTTGCGACGGCGTCACCTTATGCTTGTGACGCCGTCCCCTTTAGTCTCTGACGTCGTCTGGATCAAATCTAGGCCGTCTGAGTTGCGACGACCTACTCTTTTAAAACCTGAAGCCGTCACTTGTAAATAAGCAATTTGGCTACTGAGCCATCACAAAAGTTGTTCGACGGCGTCACTAGTTTGTGCCTGACGCCGTCCCCTTCAGTTCCAGCAGCCTAAGTGTCTCGATTCTTGACTTTGGCCATTTTCTTCGTATATTTGCGCCTTTTCGTCCGAATAAGTGTCATTCCAGCATTTTGCCTTCAAGATACCTAAAAAGTGAAAAGGAACGATATTAAGTAATAACGGATACAAAAGTGATCAAATAAGGGCTTAAACGGCCCCTCAAAAAGGTACATTTTAAAACCTTATCAAATATCCCTACACTTGGTATTTGCTTGTCCTCAAGCAAATGTGCTTTTAGCCAATCAATTTATAAGTTAGAGGTCATGAAGCATTGGTTTAGAACAATCCACAACACATATAAGCCCCGCAAAAGTCATAACAAGCACGGAAATTACATACTAGCACCTCACATGGGGTGTTTGGATACTCACATCTCTCGGGTGTATATGAAATATAACAAGTTGGAAATGGAAGATAAACACTCATTAACCGGTCCTAGTACATAGATTACCATAGGCTTGAGACTAGATCAAACCTCCATCGCTTTGGTGTAAGCACCTTGGAAAGACTATCCAAGAGTTCTTTTAAAGGGTTGTAATGTAAGGCTTACGGTAGGGAAACAAAGGGCTCGTTTGGTTCGCAGAATGTTTTTGACGGAATTAGAATCTGTTTAAAGAATTGGAATGTGAAGGAATGAAATGTTAGAAATTGAAATCCTTAGGATTTAAAATCGGACGGAATTGAAATTTGCAAATACTAGCGCATGTTTGGTTGGAAGAATGAAATGAGAAAAAAAATTATATTAAAATATTTAAAATTTAATTTTAGTTTAAGATTAATAAGCTAAATATTATTTAATATATAAATTACTTATCAAATAATAATAATAATTTTTTAAATAATATTATATAAACTAATATATTAAATAAATATTTTTTATATAAAATACAATTGTATTTTTTAAAGTATAAATTTAAAAAGTAAGCTATAAATAATTTATATTTTTTAATTTTAAATAAATAATAATTTTAAAATATAATAATAATAAAAAAAAAATAATAAATAATAATTTATATTCAATTTTAAATAAATAATAATTTTTAAATCTTAATAACATGATTGTTTATAAAAAATAATAATAATAACAATAATAATTAAATGATCGTTTATAATAAAAATAATAATAATAAAAATAAAATAATAATAATAATAATAATAATAATAATAATAATAATAATAATAATAATAATAATAATAATAATAATAATAATAATAATAATAATAATAATAATAATAATAATAATAATATGAAAGTGAGCACTGTGGGCGATTTTTGGAGATTGTCTTCTCCATGAGTTCGTCTCCTCCATGAGATCGGCTTGATCTCACCGGGGTCTCCTCACCATTATATCAACACTCTCGGTTGATTCTTGGGTTGCCTCCATTTTTGTTTTTAGCTTTCTTTGGGTTTTACATCTGCTTCATTACGTCCCCTTTCTTTCCAAGGCCTCGTTCTTGTTATCGTATCTTGTGTGTGCATCGGGTTGTCATGGATACTCATGGAAGTGACGGTTGACCTGGTATCCCAACATGAAAGTGACGGGTTGTCATGGTTACTCATGGAAATGACAGTTTGATAGTGACAATTTGATAGTTAAAATAATATTTGTATGTAGCGAGTTGCTTTTTAAATAAAACCTGTAGCGAGTTGCTTTCCCACTTTTGGGTAGCGAGTTGGTGGCTTTATGATATGGGACGTTGTGCATGTGTCTTTTGTATTGGTGGGGCCCACGATATCCCCCTTGGTTATTGTTACACGCTATCCCAACACAATTGGATCATGCATGCATACTTTGTTTTTTTTTTTAGTTAGTTAGTTTGGTTTCTTAAAGTTTGTATAAAAAAAAAGGAAAAAAAAAAAAAAAAAAAATCTCTCTATGGCTATTATTCGGTTTCATTGTCCCTTTGCGGGTTTGAGTGGTTGTCAAGACGGTAGTGGGAATGGGCTTACCAAAACCTCGTTGATTTCTCATCTTCGTGATCGTCATTTCAATGAAGATGCGCTAGCCACCACCAAACTTTCTTTGGCCACTAATCTGGTTGTTTTTTAGGCTGCTGAGGTTACGTTGAAACGTATGGGTCTTTGGTTGTGTGGGGTTTGCTTTAAGACGCATACTCTTCGTTCAAAATGTCGGCATGGATCTGATTTTGTGCCACCCCCCGATTGTGGTGATGGTGTTGTTAGATTTGTGTTATTTGACCTCGCTAAGCCCCAAGTTCCCTCTTCTGTTCAGCTCGCTTGCGTTGAAGAGTTGGTTTTGGAGGAGCACTCTAATTTTGATTTACACTTATTGGACACTTTGCTCGCTAAAGGGTTGCACACTGTCAAATCCATCCCTCCAAAGTGCCGTTTGGGATTCTCTCGTGTTTTGAAAGGAGCTCTTGATAAGGTGATCTGCACACCTGAAGACATTTCTTGTTGGGTTAGCTTGTTAGCCTTGCCTCTTTGTCTCCTTAAAACCTTTTGCCCGAGGAGTAACATGGAGTGCAGGTCTGCTACTAAGCGCCAACGTCAAGAAGAATATATCGCTAATGCTATTAGGTCTTGGGGTACGCCTGGTGGTAGTTTGCAGCTTGTTAGAGAGGTTTTAGCTGAACCCTCCCCTACTTGGTCTAATATTGAGGAGGAAAACCTGGAATTGGGTGAGCGCAATGTCAAGCAATGTAGGAGGAAGATTTGTGATGGTCATTATACTGCTGCTGTCAGAGTTCTTTCTTCTTCAGGTGTCGCCCCTTACAATGATACTACCCTTGAGGACCTAAAGGCTAAGCATCCCTTCAAGTCTGCTCCTTCACTGCCTGATATACCTATTGATCATCATAACCTCATTGCATCTCCTGTTGTGGTTCTTGATATGATTAAGAGCTTCCCTCGTGGGACATCTTGTGGCCGAGATGGTTTACGTGCCCAACACCTTTTGGATTGCTTTAGCGGCGCTGCTGTGGCTATATCTGATGAGTTAATTAATTCCATCACCCAGGTGGTAAATCTTTTTCTTGATGGTAAGTGTCCTAAGGCCCTGGGTGAGTATATTGCCAGTGCTCCTCTCACGCCGTTGATCAAGCCAGGTGGTGGTATCCGACCCATTGCGGTGGGGACTGTCTGGAGGCGTTTAGTCTCCAAGGTGGGAGCTTCTATGATTGGCCACTCTTTAGATGGATACTTGAATGATCTACGCTTTGGAGTTGGGGTTTCTGGAGGAGGGAGGCCATTCTTTATGCCGTGAATCGGTTTGTTGAAGACCGTGGAGATGATGTGGGTCTTTCGATGCTGTTGGTGGATTTCAAAAATGCCTTCAACGGTGGACCGTGAGGTTATGTTACAAGAGGTTCGCCTCCATTATCCTGCCATATCACGTTGGGTTGAATTTTGCTACTCCAGCCCAGCCAGATTATACTATGGGGAACACACTTTATGGTCACACTGCTGCAACAAGGTGATCCTCTTGGACCTCTCCTTTTTGCGTTGGTGTTGCATCCTTTGGCTCGCAAGATCAAAGACTCTTTTCTACCCTTTCAAGCTTGGTACCTAGATGATGGTACGATCATTTGAGATACTCTGCTTGTTGGGAAGGCCCCGAGCTCATTATGATAGATTGACCTCGTTATGGTTTGCACCTCAATGTCGATAAAACTGAGGTTTTTGGCCAAGGGAAGACCCTAGAAGCAGACTCGAAGGTGTTTTCCTCCTAATATTGCCCGCCCTCGCATGGCGTAAAATTGTTGGGTGGGCCTGTTGGTGTCGATCTTGAGTTTAGTAGTAAGCTTGTTTTGAAACGAGTTTCTAAAACCATTGAACTTATGGACGCTGTTGCTAAGCTTAATGATCCCCAATGTGAGTTGCTGCTTCTCCGTGCATGTGCTGGTATTTCCAAGCTGTATTTCTCTATGCGCACATGTTCCCCCCGTATCTTTGAACATGCTCAGATTTCATTCGATGAAGCACTTCACTCCTCTTTGGAGCGTATTGTTATTGCCTCTGGGCCCGGGTTTGGAAATTGGCAATGGAGACTGGCCACTCTTCCCTTTGAATTTGGGGGGCTTGGCGTTACCTGCTGGTGATGTTTGAACTATGCCTTCCTTGCTTCTAGACTCCAATCGCCACCTACAGACCAACTTCTTCTTCCGCAGTCTGGTATTGGTGCTAATGGATCTTCCTTTGGTGATGCCCTACATGTTTTAACGAAAATGGAGACCGACCTTTTGGGTAGCTCTTGTGAAATTGCCGCCCCAAACTCATGAAGAAATTGGCAGATCTATATTTCGCACGTGTCACCAAAGAGGCTGAATCCACCTTATGCTTATCTGCTAGACAGATGGCCCTATGGAGATCGCAAATGGAAGACCATACTTCAGACTGGCTCGAGTGGTCCCGATAATGGGTCTGGGACAGACTATGAATGCCGAACTTACATGATGTGTATTATGTTATCGACTAGGCGTTCCTCTTCTCAGCCTTCGAGATGCCGTGGTTCAGCTTGCTCCAAGGTTTTCACAGGGGATATTTACGGGGACCATGCTGTATCATGTGCTGGTACTATTGGTATTAAACATCGGCACAACATAGTGCGTGACACTTTGATTGATATCTGTTCTCGATCGGGAGTCTCAGCTCGTAAAGAGGTTGACATCGGACTGGGTGGAGATAGGGAGCAAGTCTTACGCCGCCAGATATCTTGCTTTATTCTTGGATGGTGGGCAGGACGATGTGTCGATTTGACGGGTCTTCCCCTCACACAAACTAGTATGATGGACTTTGTGCCAGTGGTCGTGGCATGATTGACGCCAAAACGTAAGCGCGCCAAATACGGAGCCAAATGTACGCATACATTGGATATGGGTTCACCCCTTTCTCATTTTCCTCCTTAGGAGAACTTGAGGCTGACGCGGTGACCTTACTTACCGATCCGAAGTTCTCTATAACACAAGACATTGGAGCACGCCGCTGTGCTCATATCTTCAGAGGATTAATTTTGCTATTGCTAAAGGTGTGGGAGCCCAGATTGTTTCGAGGCTCCCCACTAATTTCTTGTAATCCATTGGTTTTGTTTCTAATGAAAGTGATGTTTATAATAAAAAAAAAAAATAAAAATAATAATAATAATAATAATAATAATAATAATAATAATAATAATGAAAGTGATGTTTTTATAAAAAAAATAAAAAAATAATAATAATAATAATAATAATAATAATAATAATAATAATAATAATAATAATAATAATAATAATAATAATAATAATAATAGCAATGACAATGATAAAGATAAAAGGAATTCCATGAAATTGTAAACAATCTCTCTCATATTGCCATGGAATGTTGAATTCCATATATATGGGATTTAGAAGGAATTTTATTCCATTTCGTTTGCCAACCAAACACAGTAAGGAATGGAATTCAGATTCTAAATTCTTTAAATCTTTCAACCAAACACGTTATGAAATGGAATTGGATTCCAATTCCACCAGAATCCTTAGGATTCCGCCGAACCAAACGGGCCCAAAGGGTTTGGTGGGATAGGCTATTTAGGGGTGGCAAGTCAAAAATCTTTATGTTACAAGCATGCGAAAAATGGCGTTGCTAAGCCAAGACTCGACACTCTAGACTCTAGATAACTGAAACAAACAAACATAAATTAAAGATATATGTATGATGGTAGCCCGTATGTTTTTTTTTTTTTTTTTTTTTTAACACTCTATTTTTTTTTTCTCTTTTTCTATTTTTTTCGATTTTTTTTTCATGCTCTTTTACTCTACCATCCTCTACGATATCATCAAACTGATAGGGATTTATAGGCACATCCCTGCACTTGATTTTTTATTACTCTAACACTAATATGACCCGAATTGAAAAGATCAAAACACTTGGAGTACATTATTACGCAAATAAAGGGAATTTGAATTTAACGTTCCCTTCCCGTCATTTCATAAACTTTAACTTTTCCCATGAGTCCCAATCGTCCCAAAACTGTGTACAAAGGATATGACTCGACTTAGCAACTTATGCAAGAAACTAGATAATTGAACTAAGTGTTCAGTGTGATAACAATAATACACTAAAAGTGAGTGCATACAAGGTAGGCTAAGGCGATTTGGGTGTACATTTGGGGGTGGGGTGTAAACAATGCTCTTCATTGATATTCCGGAAAACCGAAACATCACGAGAACCGCGAAAAGGATAGGCTCTGAGGGGTTAACTAGGGGTATCGTGTACTAAAAGTGAGTACAACGCAAAAGTGTGGGGAAATTACTCAACCGATGTGGAAGAAGTAATTATATTACGGGTATCAAACAAGGGGTTATCCTAATGCCTCTTATCATTTAGTTATTCCTAACTACACAAGTGTAGTCTTACTAGCGATCTCGGGATGCATCACAAAACAAGTTCTAGAATCTATTATACTACCGGTTCACACTCTAAGCATTAAAGATGAATGTTTTAATTCCTACTAATCTAAGGGCGATCCTCACATTTTGGGTGGAATTTAAGTGGTAAAGGGTTTTTGTGCTAGTCATATAACTTCCTATCCATGAGACGCTTTATTAAGACTAATGGCCCACTCATATATGTCATGAAAAATTGAAAATTTGGTGCCAAAATTACCCTAACCGACATTTTCTCATGGTTTATTACACAAATGCAATTGGACAAAGCAAATATTCAAGGATAAGCATAGTTTCAAAGTTCATGTTTTATTTTCCCTCCCTACACTAAAACTGAACATTGTCCCCAATGTTCCCCGAAAGTATCAAAGTTATGATAATGGAAGGTAATAAAAGATGAAAGAAACTAATACTCCCCTTATTAGCTCGGTAGGATCCGTGTAAAGTGGTGGTTACATCTTTCTTCAAGAAGAACGTTTGCGTGAAAAGCTCCTTCTCATCTTATGTATCTTCTTCTTGGTAAATTAAACTTGTACACTTGAAGAAAACAAACGAAACCTTCGCGTAAAATCGGCGGTAATAATATATATAGGACTCTACTAAACTAGGATATAATGCTTGTGGAATGGATGTTTATAGAATTTTTGGAAAATTAAGACCTGGAAAATTCCAAAAATTTATAAGTAGCTCAGAAAATGAGAAAAAGTAATCAGTTGTTTTTGCTCCTTCCTGACGCCGTCAGGTTGCGATCCGTCAGGTTATCCTGACAAAAACTGGTCTGCGATTTTCTGGAAAATTTACATCTTTAGAATCTAGAAAAATTTCCTGCAAAAAAAATCCATTATGACTCGATACAAGCACTTGACTCGAACAAACACACATGTATATCTTTTAATTAATTGAAATTCTCATGTTTACGTTTCTTTTGAAAACGTGTGTAATCCTCCCTACACTTATCCCTTATGTAAAATACCTTTATATGTAATTAAGACGAGGTTAAAGACAAAATAAAGCATTTTTACAAATTTAAACATGAGAATAAACAATCAATAAAAGATATACGACACAAACAAGCTAATCCAATCACACAGGCTATAGATAAACCACTCAAATGCAAATATACAAATGCCACAAACTGTTTAAAGTTCACCACATAGTCAAGATAACCTAAATTATTACATGCCCGAATTAAATTGTCTCAACAACCACGCATATAAATCCATAAACAATCCACAAACAAATACATAAGTCACTAGGGAGGAGGTCCGTGACGGTAGTCATAACCAGGGGGAGATGGCCCAAATACCCAATGGGTGGGTAATCCTCCTCCCGCCCTGGGAATGGATCGATCTGCAGGTGTGGGTCAAGGTGATCACGCATGGACAGATGCTGCATCTGTCTGACGGTATGATCGTAGGTCCAGCTAGCCCTCTGATCCTGCTGTGCCATCCACGTGTCCATGCGGCCCATCCACGCTCCCTGGTAGGCCTGCCAATCTCCACTGGACATGTGTCGGTAGGCGTCGGCAGAGCTTCCTGCTCCATCTCCCTGCTGGGGTGCTGGCATCTGCGGCTCGTCATCATCATCATCACCATCCTGAGCATTGGGTTGAGCACGAAACCATGCATAGCCCCTTCCATAATCCATGATGACATCCATAGCTCTTAGGGACTTAGCTTTGACGACCCTTGGTGCTGCCACCATGCGGGTACCTCCCTAGCTAAAATGCCAAAGAATTGGCTAACCGGGTGATAAACATGCCTCCATACATCTTATCCTCAAACCTCATCCCACTATCAGTCCTCAAGTAATCGGCCAACCAGAACGGGGTGTTACAGTGCACACCCTCGGCCAATATGCAGTAGAGATAGAATAAATCTGGTAAAGTGACATGATGACTCGTGCTCTGGCGCCCTGTGATAGAGAAAGTGAGGCAACGGTGCACGAGCCTAATTCGTGGATCCCGGATCTGAGATGCGAGAGTACTTCCAGTAATGTACTCCCCGTTAGCTATTGTGTTCCAGAACTGAATACCCAGCATGTCGTCCCTATGGGTAATCCCAGCTGCCAATCTAGCCCTAAAAACATCGCTATCAGTATCCCCAGCAGTATACAATCCCAATCTCCATCCAAACTCAAGTATCGACATAGCCCTCCATTCTCCACCTAACCTAAATCGGACCCCCTGAAACTCAATGTTATCTCGACATGAATTGATATCCATCAGATAAGATGCGTGAAATTCACGCACCAACTCACCATACACGGGCTCACGCATCCTAAACAGCCTTTCCCACTGGGGATCAGTGAACTTGTCCCTCCTAAAACTGTTTGAGAACTCTCTAGCCAGATCATGCTCCTCAAGAAACCCCCAGTCCACAACAGCCCCTGAATCAATAGTTTGATGAAGCAAATCATTGTAACGAGTTTGGCATCCTTCCTCGACAAATACTCCCCACTCAGCAATCGTGTCAGCTATGTTTTCCTGGGCACTAGAAGACTGTCCCCTAGTTCTCTTCGTTCTTCTGCTCATCTGAAACAGAAAATCAAATAGATGGGGAACAAATGAGTAACATTCGTGATGCTAAGGACGACGTCAGAAGGTTCCGACGGCGTCACAACATAAACCTGACGCCGTCACCCCGACCAAATTTTAAATCCGACATTTGCGAGGGAAAAATCCAGGTTTTAACCATAACCCTTGACCCAAACATCCTTGTTGCAGCAACAATGGGAAATTAGCTAGGTGGTTTTAGTTCCTAAGCCGTCAAGGCTTCTCGCAAAATTAACCCCATATGATAACACTACCATTCGCTAAATCTTAAGCCTAATAACAAGATTCATGGGCGACATTTAGCATAATTTAAACCAATTGGGGGTTTTCGGATTAAAAAGGGAAAATCAAAATTGAGCATGAAATCGAGCAATTGACTAGACAAAGATCAATGTATATTACTTACCTTGTGGAGATTGACGTGGCAAAATAGTGAATTTGATTTGGAGAAAACGTGGTGGTGTGGTGTGGGGCGGATAAAATGTGTAGGGTAAAGAATGAAAGAGATGGGTGATGTATTTATCCGTCTGATCTGGCTTAGCGACGACGTCACTCTTTATGTGTGACGGCGTCACGCCCAAATTTTTGCAAAAGAAAATTGTTTTGTTAATCCGCCTGGATCAAAAATCTGATTACTATTTTTGACAAAGATTTTGGTTTTTATTTGAAGATCTGTTTTGTCAATCCACCCATAATCTCCATGAAGGTAAGCAACGCATATGTCAAATTGTCTTTCAATTGTGATTCTAGAAATACCGAAGTATTGGGGATGGTTTAAAACCAAAAGAACTTTTTCTAACATTTGGAAAGTCGGGAAGTGACACGTGCACCTTTCCAGTAAATATGTTCCTAGAGAAAAAATGGGGAGTGTTGAGGCAGGAATTTAGACAAGAATGTGATTCCTTTAGGGGGTTTGCCCTGCTTAATGAAATTGGAGAGGGTTTGGGAGTCATCTCCACGTGTTCCGGTATCGCATATACCTTCTCTATCTTTTTAGGTATATTGTTCCTTGCGATTTCTTCACGGATTTTCAGCATGAAGTTGTCAGCTAACCCCAAGAAAGTGTCGTGAGTCTTTCGCATTTGATCTTCGAGGCATTTTATTTCCTTTTCTTGCTTGTGGACAAATGTCAATATTATGTCCTCAAATTCATCTTTCCGGGACTTTCTTGGGAGCAAAAATCCTTGACCGCATTCACATGCTTATCAGCATGGGTAGTTACTTCCATTAACGCATTCACTTGCGCCTCCATACTCATAATTGCTTGTGCTTGGGAAGTTGGCCCGTTCTCCTGGACTACTGGAATTTCCCAACCTTCCTCTTCATATTGAGCTAGGTCCTCGATGACCTCCCAACATGCTTCATCATTGAGGTTACTTAGCCTTCCTCCGGCGGCATAATCAATGGTTCATTGGAGGGAGGGACTGACGTGATCATAGAAGAGTTGGACTTGGAGCCAAAGATCAATGCCGTGATGAGGGACTTTATGGAGTAAGTCCTTGAATCCAGTCCATGCTTCGTATAGAGACTCACCTTGATGTTGTTGGAACATCAAGATATCATTCCTAAGCTTAGTGGTTCTCCCCGGTAGGAAAAATTGAGCAAGGAAGCGAGAAGTGAGATCATCCCAACTTGAGATGGAGCCGGCGGGAAGTCGCTCAATCCAATTACTAGCTTGGTCCTATAGAGAGAATTGGAAGAGACGCAGACGCGTGGTCTCCCGAGTAGTAGCATCGAGGTCGATGGAATCGACAATTTTAAGGAAATCCTTAAGATGCTGATTAGGATCTTCGGAACGAAGTCCATGGAATGCACATCCGTTTTGCACCAACCGGATGGTGTCGGATCGCAGGGCTGTAGTTTGGGCTTGGTCGAGAAGCTCAATGGTGTTCCTATAGCCTAGGTGGCTTGGTCTCGAGTATTCACCAAGAGTACGGGCTCTTGGCGGGTCATTGGGTGGTAGGTTGATGAATGGTGGTGGGTTATCACCTTCCATGATGAAAAGTGATGGGTTACTAACAAAGGTCACGAAGAAGGGGGATAGACTACGAGGAAGCTAAAAATTGGAAAAAAGCTTACTTGATAGGAATCAAGCAAGGAAACCTAAACGAGGTGGACTCCTAACTAGCTATTCTATTCCCCGGCAGCGGCGCCAAAAACTTGATAACGCTACACACGTCGTTCGGGGTCAAAGGAATTTCCTTTTCGTCGAGCAAGTTTTTCAACACCCTAGGCAATGAACCTAATCGTTGTAGTGTAGTATTAGGGTAAGCCACGGGAATTGATATCGTTCTCTAGGGGAATAGGAATGCTAGTGAGAAGTTACTACGCTAAGGTTGGGGTTGAGGAAGATTATTTTTTATCTTTTTATGTTTTTTAGGAAATGGAAAGGTACGAATCTCGGGGTTTGGATTTGGGGGTTGGTATTTCTACCGATTACTTCTACTTATCTAATTATCTAAACTAAGGTGTATGTAGTCTATGTCTAATTATTGTGTGCTCGTATGATGATTTAAAGATGTGTTTACTTAGGTTTTATTACTCCTTAATTATCTCCTATTGATGGTTGAATTGTCACGTCCTTATTCTTAATCGCGTTGTGTGTATAAGGTCGTAGGGTATGCGTTTATCCCTATCTCTTTGAAACTACCAAAGGTTAATGACTACAAAATATCTAGGATTTATAAACTTTAACTCTAAGGTACACTTCGGATGGTTTAGTCTAAAATGACTCTAGGTACTATAAGCTAAGGTTCACAAAGATTAATCAAGCATTAACTACACAACGGATGACCTATCGCAATACTAGATCATTAACAATTAAGATAAGAGACAACCAATCAATATTTAATAATTAAGTTTCATATTCCCTAAGCAAACACACAAGTAAATTAGCCAGACATGGGAAACATGCAAGCATACACACAAGTAATTGAAGACATAATTGAATTAATGAAGTAAAACACTTATCTTGATGTAAGATAGGGTATGGAACCCTAAAATACTGTACAAGACAGCCTTGGTTCGGTTTAGGTTTTTACTCCAAAAGACTACATACTGAAAACTAAAAAATTCGGATTCTATATATAAGATTACAAATGCGACGGCGTCACCCTTTGATTTGTGACGCCGTCGGGTCGCCATCATTAGGGTTTCGTCTTGGCCACGTTAGTCTTGCGACGGCGTCACCTTATGCTTGTGACGTCGTCCCCTTCAGTCTCTGACGTCGTCTGGATCAAATCTAGGCCGTCTGAGTTGCGACGACCTACTCTTTTAAAACCTGAAGCCGTCACTTGTAAATAAGCAATTTGGCTACTGAGCCGTCACAAAAGTTGTCCGACGGCGTCACTAGTTTGTGCCTGACGCCGTCCCCTTCAGTTCCAGCAGCCTGAGTGTCTCGATTCTTGACTTTGGCCATTTTCTTCGTATATTCGCGCCTTTTCGTCCAAATAAGTGTCATTCCAGCATTTTGCCTTCAAGATACCTAAAAAGTGAAAAGGAACGATATTAAGTAACAATGGATACAAAAGTGATCAAATAAGGGCTTAAACGACCCCTCAAAAAGGTACATTTTAAAACCTTATCATTGAGTTGGCTCCCCCTCAGTGTGAGAGGGAGTCTCTTCAGTGGTCTTCTCCCCCTCAATTGTTGCTGCAACATGAGTGAGAGCAAGAGTTGCCTCAGATACTGGGAGAGTTGGTGTTGCTTGACCTTTGAAGGCTTGGTAGATCTTCGTGAACATAGCCTTAATGTCAGTTGTATCCTTCTGAAGACCAGTGACTTTTTCTTCCCTATTAGCCTGAGAGAGTTCCAAAGCAATCATTCTAGGCCCAAGATTCCAAGCCATTGAAGATGATGCCTTAGCCAAAGTAGTCACCTGAGCATCCAAAGAACCCAGTGTAGCCTGAAGAGACTGAACTGAAGACTGAAGACCCTGAACATTGGCAGATTTGAGCATGTTGATTAGTTCAGTGAGGTCTGAGGAATTTTTCAAGTAAGCCTCAGTAGCCTCCAGCACTTTAGAGTTGAGTGATGGGTCTTCTTTGACCGAGTCCCTGATTTCATCAATCTTTGTCCCACAACCCTGAAGGTGCTTTAGAAATTTAACCAGATTTTCATCCAGCCTATGAAGATGTTGGTACATGAGATCTCTGTGTTCATCAGTGTTTGCATCAAAAGCATGTACCTCAGCCTTCAGATCTACTTAGCTGGCAGCAGCTTCAGTGTGTTGATCCCATAATGTTTTAGTAACCCCAGGGTATAGCTTCCTTGAAGCTTTAGTGATCCACATAACTAGTTGCCTCTCTGTCAGTGGAAAAGTATTATCAAACTCTCTGAATTCTTCAGGACAGGAAGATGAAGAAGAGTCAGAGTCATTATCTTCAGGCTGGAAAGGTGACTCTTTACGCTCTTGTGGATCAGGCTGATGCTCTTGTTCAGTTTGAACATCACCATCCACTTCTTCTCCTGCTGATAGTATTTCATCTTTACTTTCAGCTTGTTCTTCATCAGAGAATAGAATTTCGTTAACCTCAGCAACCGTTAGTAAACCAGTGGTGGTGATGGGTTCCATATCAGCGGGTGGTATTAATCCCTCTGAGTCTTTGTCCCCCGTTGCTCCTTCAAGCACTGATGGGTGTTTCCCAGTGCTATCCCTAGAAGCAGTTGTAGTGAGATCCCTATCAGTGGGTTATTCAGTTCCCTCTGGGTCTTTGGGATCATTCAGTTGGCCCTCAGATAAAAGCTGTGATTTGCGAATGTCATCCTTAGGCAGTGTGGAAGGCGCTCCCCTACCATCGGGTTGTATGTTTCCCTCTAGATCTTGGGGAGTAGTAGTTGGGACCAAGGGCACTGACTGTGATGTATCAGTGTCCTTCGTTGTCACCGGGGTGGATGTTGTTTGGTCTCCCTTGGGTGGCTGTTCAGTCTGGGGCTTTCTTTGCCTTTTAGGCTGTGCTCCAGAAGCCTTAGGGCCCTGAGACTTGGGTTTGGTCTTAGTCCCAGTCTGAGAATTCCCCTTTCTCTTTTTAGGAGCAGGGTTTGGAGACACTGAGTCCCTTTGGTTGTTTACAGCAACCATATGGGCCGTCAATTCTATTTCAGAGACTTGGGATGGGTCCTTTTGAAAATTTGATTGACTCAGGACCAGGTAAAGCAGTGTATTTGTATTCCTAACTGTAATTGCAACCCAGTAACACTTGTAAAGCACATGAGACAAACCTAGGGTATGAAACGTATTTCGCCCTAGTTTTGCTCAGTAGCTTGGTTACGAGATCACTGTAAAGGATCTCCCCAATGTCGACAGTGACCCCATTCATCAAGCAGTATGCCACCATCAACTGAATAGAGTTAACTTGTTCAGTGGATGAGTGGTTCCCGCCGAGAACCTGAATCACAAATGTGAACAGGATCTTCCAAGCCGCAGGAAATGAGTTCTTGGTGACTGGGGTTCTGTCCAAAAACTTTGGATCCAAAATAATTTGTTTTAACCCATCCTTAACTGTGGAGGGTTCAGGATGGGCAACATAGACTCTTGAATTATAGTCTAACCCTGTTGCAGTACAAAATGTTTTATAATCCAGGGTGACTGACTGTTCCCCGTTAAAAAGACTAAATTTGATAAGATACTCCCTAAGTGGTCGTAGGTCACTCTCATCAGTAGAGGGTGTCGGGTCATAGGCCACTGCTGTAGCCCAAAACTCCCTGAGGAGGTTTTGGTACAGAATTGATGGGGACTGAGTAAAGGCCTTTTTCAGTGGGCAGTTGAATAAAAACTTCATTATGTCCTTATAGGCTGGGACATTTGGGGGGTATTCAAAATTGCCTATAACATTATTTGTTTTAAATTCAACGTTACTTA
Organism: Chrysanthemum makinoi; assembly: GCA_910596185.1. Lineage (NCBI taxonomy): Eukaryota > Viridiplantae > Streptophyta > Magnoliopsida > Asterales > Asteraceae > Chrysanthemum > Chrysanthemum makinoi. Next base: position 188,691,085 of record OU343220.1, on the reverse strand, counting down.
GATCTCCTACCCACTGTGGTGCAAAATGAAGAGACTGTGTTCTTGCCATTTCCATTGAAAGGTTTTTAGGGTTTTGAAAAAGTATTATTGACAAGAACAATCAAAGTGTTTTGAGTCTCTTAAGTTAGTGATGAAAAACCTTTTGTAAATTGATTACAGAGAAGATTTTAGTGAAAAAACTGTTTTGTGGATTAAAAACACACGGATTTCTGGGTTTGAGAAGTGATTTTGACAGAGTTTAGATGCAAAAAATTTTTATGTGTGTTTTTAGTGTTTTTTGAGAGGGGTACTTATAGAGTGATGAGAGGGGAAAAATATGCATAAATGGGGATTTGTTAAGTCAGATTTTGAAAACGTTTTGAATCTCCACATTTAATGCCACCACTCCACTACCCGCAGTAAAATCCCGGTTTTCAAAGGAACAGTTGCAGTGCACAGTAAAAGTGCATTATGCAGTAATAAAATATCCACAAGATATTTCATGTGAGAGGAGGCATTTAATGCCAAGTGGGATTAGGTAAGTTTTGAGAGACCCTTGACTTTGATGACAGTAAGATAAAGAGACATATATTCCTATATTAAATTGGTGTGTTTACCAACCTAGGACATTTAAGTAACTGATAATTGGTGCATTTAGTTACTCATTCAATGCTCAATATCTAAAGTCAGGGTCCATGAATGAGTCTTACTCATTCAGTGAGAGGGTTGTTTAGGGGTTTTGTTCAGGGAGAATGAACCTTTTCAGAGAAGACTCACTGAGATTAGGATTGATTTTCAGTGTGCTGACTTTCAATGTCAAGCATTCCTAATTCAGCTTTCAGTCTCCTGAAGGTAGGTTCATCCAAAGGTTTGGTGAAGATATCAGCAAGTTGATATTCAGTAGGGATGAAATGAAGCTCTATGTCTCCTTTTATTATGTGGTCCCTGATGAAATGATATCTGATATCAATGTGTTTGGTTCTTTGGTGAAGGACAGGGTTGTTGGAAATTGCAATAGCACTGGTGTTATCACAGAAGATGGGTACCATTTTGTAATGGATGTCATAGTCACTGAGTTGACTTTTCATCCATAAAACATTGGCACAACACCCTGCAGCAGCTACATACTCAGCTTCAGCTGAAGACATAACCACTGATTGTTGCCTTTTAGCACTCCAACAAACCAGTTTTTCTCCAAGAAATTGACAGGACCCTGAGGTACTTTTTCTGTCCATGTTGCAGCCAGCATAATCAGAGTCAGAATATCCTTTGAGATCAAACCCTGAACACTTTGGATAGTAGAGTCCAAGGCTTGGAGTTCCCTTCAGGTATCTGAGTATTCTTTTGGCTGCAGTGAGGTGGGATTCTTTGGGATTGGACTGATATCTTGCTATTAGACAGACTGAGAATTGTATATCTGGTCTGGAAGCAGTTAGATACATCAGTGAGCCACCAATCCCTCTGAAATGGGTTTGATTGACTGATTTGCCAGTGAGATCAGGTCCAAGAATGTTAGGAGGGACCATTGGTGTCTTCACTGAGGCACAGTCAGATATCTCATATTTCTTCAAGAGATTTCTGGTGTACTTCTCTTGACAGATGGAGATCCCTTTATCAGTTTGCCTGATCTGTAGTCTAAGGAAGTATGTGAGTTCACCCATCATACTCATTTCAAACTTCTTTGTCATCAGTTTTTCAAACTGTTTGCAAAGAGTGTAGTTTGTTGAGCCAAAGATGATGTCATCAACATATATTTGGACCAGTATCACATCTTGATTTGTCCTGTAGATAAACAATGTGTTGTCTATCTTTCCTCTGACAAACTTGTTTTGAATTAGGAAAGCAGAGAGAGTTTCATACCATGCTCTGGGAGCTTGTTTTAGTCCATAAAGGGCTTTGTCAAGCTTACAGACATAGTCAGGGAATTCACTACTCTCAAAGCCAGGAGGTTGCTAAACATACACATCTTCCTTGAGTTCACCATTTACGAATGCACTTTTTACATCCATTTGGTAATTGTAGGACCTTGTTTTTACACCAACCTTACGCGTATAACAAACTTATCACAAGATGAACACGAACCAAACACAAGCTATATGCGTAGGAAATGAAGAAGAAAAGATTAAGAAGGTAAGATGGTGACTTGATGTTATAAAACCGTGTATGTGTAGAGAGAAAGATGAAAACAAGATGTTGTATATTCCAAAGAAAACATACACACACACACTTTCAAGCACACCCCTCAAATGAGACTTTGAGGGGTATTTATAGTACAAGTAACATGATGCCCTAAGGCTTGGCCATGGGCCTTGTATGGGCTTCGTATGGATTGGATTGGACATGGATTGATATAAGGCTAGCTTAATTAAACTAATACCCATTTAGCTTAGTCCAATCCACGAGCCCGTTGACTATTCTAATACGATATCTAACACACATTACAAAGTTCCTAAATGTGAATGACCATCACTTCTAAATAGAAATGTTACGGCTAACAATCTCCCCCTAAGGGGTGGTCATTCAAAAGATGCTCCACTTGATTAGGTCTTTGCTTTGTGATCAATTAATGTGGTATAGAGCCATTTGTCAACTTTGTTGGATAGGTGTCTCCACGTCTTTCTCCACCATGCTCACACTTCTATTTGACTTTGAAGTTCCGATGATGTAGTTCTTGAGTCTTTATACTTTGTAGATTCTTTAACTTTGAGTTTCCTTTGATTTTGATGAGAACTTTCATGTGTTGTTGGTATGAGCATGTGGAGAATCTGCACGATCTCTTCCTCCCGCGAGCATCCATAATAAGAAAACATAAAACACGGGTTAGAAATAATCCAGCGCTTACAAGTTTGAATTTCGAGGGTGTTAACAGCATAGTGTGAAAACAAGTCTCTAGTTCTCACAAAGGTCGTTCCTGAACTGGAGTCCCACAAGTGAGATAACGTGATGTACCGAAGTACACCTACAGTTCAGATGAGTCGCTGAGGTATACCGAAGCATCACCTCACGACTGTAGATCGTTTGAGACACACTAAGCGTAATCCACGGGGAGTTACTGAAGTGACCTGCTGTCAGGGCTGCTTGATGTTGACCCTGGCAGGAGTTTCCATTCAATCACTGAAGATCACAGATGAGAAACTTCTCATAAATGTTCTGGCAGATTGCTAAGATCTGCGTAGGACTCTAGAATATATCACTTGTGTCCTTATTGATGAACAACAATCGATGACATGTCTTGTGTTCCTATGAGATCTTTTAATGAATCTCGTGGCTCTAGACTCAATTAGTGCATTTTGGTTTTCCTGAGCGGAGACTAGGGAGAGGGTCTCCTTCTTCAATACCAACGATCTCTAAGAGAAAGTCAATAGATTATGTAGGGTTCCCAGTGAGAATGAAACAAGTCCTTTTAAGAGGAATTGAGTGGCTAGAAAGTTAGGTGCAGTGCGTCACTGGGTCCATGACGTCTTTGTCTTCAATACCAGCGTCATCTTAGTGACAACCAGTAGTAGATGAATTGAACCCGGTTTCTGCCCTAAGGTTGAATATGGAGGGCTATTTCTTTTCACCCTTTCTTTTACTTTTCTTTTTAATTCTTCAACCCCTTCTTTCTCCTTTCTCACATTACTCCTTTTTTCAATCATTCCTAAGGACTTCTAATACTAACTATTTGTGATGTCCTTGGGTAGATCCCTCCAGCTCTGGCGGATCATAGGACGGATTTACTTATCCTTAGTCACCTTATAACTCCATGACTGTCCCATGTTGCCATAAAACCATTTTTCTTGTAAATATCTCAGAGTGTTTATGATTGAAAACATGTTTGAGACACTCCGAGAGTTTTATATTTTCAGAAACACTCCCCCTTCACATGTGCTTATAAGTTTTGACAGAAATCTGCACATAGAGGGTAGAGTTCGCACTTTTTGAATTGATCGGCTCATGATAGACAATTCCCCATGAGACACGGTTACGTTGCCTAGTTAAAGAGTTCCATTGTCAGTTTTTAGGTGACAACTAGCTCTAATAACTAACTTGAAGTTGTAAACACTCCTTGAAAAGGAGGTTAGACCCATGAAAGTGCATATCTATCACAAGTTTCTCGAGATGGTACATTTACTGACTTTGATTTCCGTCAATTCATTTGTTCCTACTGAGTCGAGCTCATTTTGAGATTCAAACAACGAGCATTAAACTTTTTGATCACATTTTAATCACATCTTCTCCCCCTCAAAAATAGCATATTCGTGATATTTTTGAAACAAAATGATTAAACAACATTATAGAAACTTTTTGGGGAGACAAACGGATTTGACTTAAGCATGAATTTGGAACATTTTTGTTTTATACTCCCCCTTTAATAAAGCATAATCAATTAAAAGGTTTTAGAGGGAGTTATCTTGAGCACAAGATATTTTGAAAGATTTTGAACAATCTTGAAAAGGTGCTCAAGATGATGATGATTTCTCACCAGTTTTAAATGTAGTGCACTGAAGCGTACACTTGATTTTTTCTTTGAAAACACGAGTTTTGATCTGAAGATAATCAAAAGTCATCATTTTTGTCCAGGTTTCGTACTGAAGTATACGAAAGCCATTTTTTAAGAAATTTTGGGAAACGACATGTTTTGGAAAACATTTAAAGAACTCTCGCTCAAGCATCTGTACATGCCCGTATCATTGTTGAATGACATTTCTAGAAACGTACAGAATATCGATTATACGAGAGACATGTCGTAAGAAGAATATTTTTGGATTTTTGATTTTCTATTGTTTTTGTATTTTTGAAAATTTTGTATTTTTTATATTTTTCTTTTGTTGGTTTTTCAAATTTTGTATTTTGTTTTTCAAAAATATTTACATCGAAGCTTTTTGGAAAATCATTTTCAAGAAGATTCGAGAAGACGTTCTAACTCCTTAGGGGTTAGGCTTCGCATTCCAATTCGTCGAACTAAATCGTCAAACCTTTCTTTTGGAAGGGCTTTAGTAAATAGATCGGCGAGTTGGTAATCTGTCTTCACGAAGAACAATTCAACAGTACCTTCGTCCACGTGTTCTTTTATGAAGTGATAGCGGACTCTGATATGCTTAGTCTTTGAATGATGAACAGGATTGCATGATATGGCTATGGCACTTTTTGAGTCACAATACATAAGTATTTTATCGAAAGTAAAGCCATAATCTGTGAGTTGTGTTCTCATCCATAGAACTTGAGCACAACACGCAAATAGAGACACATACTCAGCTTCAGCGGTTGAAAGTGCAGTGCAATCTTGTTTCTTTGAAGACCAGCTTACTAACTTTTCACCCAAAAATTATGCTCCTCCGGATGTACTTTTTGCTGTAACTTGATCACCTGCGTGGTCCGCATCTGAAAAGGCAATTAGATCAAATCCGGATTCTTTCGGATACCAAAGACCCTTGTGAACGGATGTCTTCAGGTACCGAAAGATCCTTTTAACCTCTTTGAGGTGCAGTTCGGTAGGCTTTGCCTGAAACCGTGCTAATAAGCAAACAGCAAAATGAATATCAGGTCGACTAGCAGTGAGGTACATGAGAGAACCAATCATGCTCCGATATTTCTTCGGATCAATAGGTTTTCCAAACAAATCAGCTCCAATTTTTGGTGATGTTACCATTGGTGTTCCAATCGAATCACAATTATCCATACCATGATTTTTCAAAATCTCAGTTGTATATTTAGCTTGATTAATAAAAATTCCACGTGAGGATTGATGTATTTGTAAACCAAGAAAAAATTTTAGTTCCCCCATCATGGACATTTCAAATTTGCTTTTCATGAGATTTTCAAAATGTTTTGAAAGATTCGGATTAGTAGACCCAAAAATGATGTCTTCCACGTAAATCTGAACAATCAAAATGTCGTTTTTGCATTTTTGTGTAAACAAGGTAGGATCGACCGTTCTTTTGGTGAAATTGTTTAGGATAAGGAAAGAGGATAGTTCGTCATACCACGCTCGCGGAGCTTGTTTCAAACCATAGATTGCCTTTTTGAGTTTGTAGACGTAGTCTGGATGTTCCATGTCTACGAAGCCTTCTGGCTGACTCACGTACACTTCTTCTTTCAGAGTTCCATTCAAGAACGCGGTCTTAATGTCCATCTGATAAACCGTGATGTTTTTGTGAGCTGCATAGGCTAAGAATATCCTGACTGCTTTAAGTCTAGCTACCGGCGCGAATGACTCCTCGAAATCTGTCCCTTCCTCTTGTCTGTATCCTTTGGCCACAAGACGAGCTTTGTTGCGAATTACAGTCATCTCTTCATCCCTTTTATTCTTCCATAACCATTTGAGATCAATGACTCGAATGTCAATTGGTCTAGGAAACATATCCCAAGAGTCATGTAGACGGTATTGGAGAAGTTCGTCCTGCATCGCTTCTATCCATTCGGGTTCTGCCATTGCCTCGCAAATGTTCTTCGGTTCAATATTGCTAATTGAGCAAAGGTAGATGCACAAGTCGCAATCGGTGGCAAGTTGACGTCTCGTCTGAATTGGCCGTGAAGGTTCACCAATAATTTGTTCAATTGGATGGTCTTTTGTCCACTTCAGAGTAGAAGGATACCGTTGGTTAAACGTATGCGAGTTAGATGGTTCTCGTAAGCTTGAAGATGATTCAGCTGATTCTGTAGCAAACGGGTTTTCAAATAAGTCGTCATCTAATGTTACATCATTCTGGTTTTGAGTAGGTTCTTCTTGAAATGATATGTTTTGGTTTTGTTCATCAACTGATGGTGTAACTGTTTCTAGAATTGGAGTTGCTGGAGTAGATGTAGATGATGTTGATGGAGTTGGTGCATTGGTTTCGACTGTTGTAGATGCATCTTCTGTTGGTGGTGGTAGATGATGTTGAGTAGGTGCAGCGGAATGATGGTTTGATGCATTTGTCGATGTTCCTCCATAGTATTCATCGAACATTAACTCAAAGAATTTCTCCCATTCTTGTTCATGAGGTGTGTCAGCAAAAGTTGATGGAGCTCTTTGTGGTACGAGTCCTGAACTGATGTGTCGAGAAGTCTGCGGGTTTAGTGCGGGTTCTAGAGCAAGTCTCTCAGAAGCCATTTGTGAAAGTTCATCAAAATTCACATTCATCATCTCCATGATCCTCCTAGTTCTTCTGTTATACACCCTGAATGCCCTCGAGTTATCTGAATATCCAATGAAGATTCCAATATCACCTTTTGCTTTCAGTTTTCCAAGATCTTCTCTATCATTCGTAGGATAGCACAAAGCGCCAAACACATGAAAGTAGGAGATATCAGGTTTTCTGTTGTTCACTAGCTCATATGGGGTTTTATTGAATCTTGGATGAATGAGGGATCGGTTCCGAGTGAAACAAGCAGTGGAAACAGCATCAGCCCATAGAAATAACGGTGCACTAGAATAGATTATAATTGTGCGAGCAGCTTCCACAAGAGTACGATTTCTTCTTTCAACTACCCCATTCTGCTGTTGAGTTCTAACAACTGATGCCTGATGAGTAATTCCAACATCTTCAAAATAAGCTCTTAACTCCTGATTAGTGAATTCTGTGCCGTTATCTGTTCTTACAACCCTTACTGTTGTTTGAAGAAGTACTTGAATACGTTTCAGAAAGGTGATGATGATGCTTGGTGCTTCGTCTTTTGATCTCAGAAACCTAACCCATGTATATCTCGAATAATCATCGACGATAACAAGAATATACTTTTTCCCATTAATGCTTTCAACTCTCATTGGGCCACATAAGTCCATGTGCAACATATGCAACTTTGCTTCCGAACTAGGTACGGATTTGGGTTTATATGATGCTCTTTTGCTTTTACCTTGTTCGCATGATGGACATAAGTGATCCTTGGTGTATTTGAACTTTGGAAGTCCGTTGACGATGTTGTCTTTGGCAAGTTTGTTGATGGTGTCGAAATTGAGATGGGATAATCGTCTGTGCCACAACCAGGACTTTGTTCCAGATGCTCGTGTCATAAGACATATTGGTGATGAAGAGGCCATTTGGTTTATGTCGATAGCATACAAGTTTGTATCACGATTCCCAGTTAAGAGATTAGTGCCATCCAAGTTTCTAACGAAGCAAGCATTTTTTCTAAAAGCAACCTTTAAATCTGCATCACAGAACTGCCCGACTGAAAACAAATTTTGTCCCAACCCTTCGACATAGTAAACCCGAGTGGTCAAATAATTTCCAAAAGGTAGATCTCCATAACCCATGATAGCTGCTACATGATCATTTCCAAAACGTACAGTTCCCATGAATTTCCAGACGAAATTGATCAGCAGCTTCAGATTTCCGGTTATGTGCTTGGAGCAACCCGAGTCGACGATCCAAAGACATATTTCGATAACCTGCCAATAACAGAAGAAGAAGATTTTGGAAACCGTTTTGATTTTGGTTCCTTTGGGTTAGAGGTAAAATCCTGATCACACTCATAGAAGTTATCTACTGGGAAAGCAGGTTCTTCACTCATTCTACCATTCTGGAGTGTGAAAGTTCTACCCGTAGGTTTCCAAATGTCATCCCTAAAGTAAACTCTATGCTTCCTATCAGTAGTGTAAAGCCTAAGTCTTGCAACTAGTCTTCCTACTTGTTTAGCATAAGTTCTTTTAGGAACGTTCTTCTGAACAGGATTAACAATCTCATTCTTAGAAACACAATCATCATGAACATTAGTTAAAGATTTCTTGCAAGTTAAACAAACGGATTCAACAGATTCATTAAACTTAGCAACTTTCATAGGTTCATTACATTCAGATGAAATGTCTTTCTTATTACAAAGCGGTAAATTCCTAGGGTGTTCTTCTACTTTCTTCTCTTTATTCAAGCTACTACTCTTAGAGGCATTCGAGACTCTATTGTTCCTTGTATTTCTCTTAGGCTTTAGTCTACTGCTCCTAGAGGTGCTTTCTAGTCCTGTAGAAGGTAAGTCACACGCATTAGGATTCACATTTTTATCTAGAGAAGTGGTTTCAGCTTTCCTAGTCTCTTTAGAGTGCTTTTCTAAACTTATGTCATTTGTTCCATATGTTTTAGATGTGGAGGCAGACGCATTAGTGGTACTCATCTTAAAAAGGCCAGGTGCTAAAATTATTGGTTTCTCTATAACCGCTTTTCCTTTTTCAACATTTTGTTTTGGCAAGGCAGGTGGAGTGGCTGGTTTTGATAAATCATTTTTCTCATTGACTTTTGGAGGAGGCATAGAAACAGACATTTTTGGTTTGACAACCGGTTTGGGAACATTTGCTTTCTCCTCAGTCAATGGTTTTGTAATCTTAGTATCCACTACCTTTCCTTTTTGACATTCCAGTTGAGTCCTCAATAGATCATTTTTTGTTTTCATGTCATTATAGGCACGCTCATACAACAGTTTGTCATACTTGCATTCCTCAGTTTTTCGATCAAGTTGTTTAAAATATGAGACATTTTCTTTTTCAAGTTTTTCAAGAGCTTTTTCATATTTTGAAACAATTTTGGAGGTCTCAGACTGGAGTCTTTCATGATCTTCAACAGAATATATTTGCAGAATAATGGACATAATATCAGTAGTCAGAACATCTTCAAAGAGAGAATCATTTAAATTTTCCAAAACTTGGATGTGTTCAACACAGTCATTAGATTGCTTTACCAGGGATTTATGGTCCTCGACAAAGTCAGCTGTTTCTTTCAAAAACGCTTGTTCAAAATGAATTACCCTTGAGTTGATGTTATTCAGCTGGGGGGCAATTTCAGTTTCAAAAAACTTTTTATTTTCATCATCAAAACTAGAAAACCAGATGTTAGTTGTAATATTGGTTTTAGATTTGACAGTCTCTTGAAGTCTCCCAATTCTAGTTTTAACATCGTCTAAAATACTTCTAGCATCACTTGTGTTAAAAGGATTGTTTGAAGACATTTGTTCGATTTTCAAAAAATATTTTGAGACAACTACAGGAGTTGCAACTGGTTTTGAAACTGGTGTTGACACACTGTTTGAAACACTGTGTGTTATGGAAAACTTTGATTGTTCTTTTTGAGAAACAAAATAAATACCATTAATTTTGTTCCATTTGTTATAATCAATTGGTTTGAGTTCCGGATGATTTTGTTTCATTTTTTATCTACTCTCCTCAAATAGTTCTAACGTTTCAAGAGAATCATGAACAATTATGGGTTCATGCAAAGGTTTTCCATTGTTCAACACATTCCGTTCTTTCTGAGCTTTCTTGAGGAAACAAGGAGGTGTGTTACCAAGAGCCATTTTTTGAGTAGTATGATAATACGGATTAACTTGATTAATCAGCATATTGGTTGATTTGGCTGAATGACCCGTTGTAACAAGCAAATTTTCCAAATTTTTTATCTTCTCATTTTTATCAAGAATTTCATCTAGAAGAGAATCTTCTCGTTTTGAAAAATCAGTTATCAACTTCTTCTTCTCTTTTTCAAGATCAGAAAACGTTGCTTTTTGTTTAGAAAGTTGGTCATTTAGATCAGAAATTTCCTTGATTAAAGATTTTATTTTCAAGTTCAAATTCACATCAAGTGTGTCATACTTGATTTGCAATTGTTTTTCTCTTAAAACGGAATCTCGATAACCAATTTCTAATTCTGACTCTTTGTTTTTATGAAATTCAAAAGCTTTTGCGTTCTCCTTGTAACTCTCAAGCTCAGCGGTCAATTTAGCATTCGCGGCCTTAACTTCGCGATTGACCGTTTTAACTTTCTCGATTTCAATGCCATAGTTATTGATTAATGTTTCAAAATAAGCACATGTTTCCTCATCAGTCTCAGTATTTTGTGCCACACAGCCTCCACTAGGATCCACATCTGGAGTTTCAGAGTTAGTATTGCTACAACTCGGATTGTCCAGGTATGTATCATAAGTAGGTGCGGATTTCACAAAATGCTGTTCGTCATGAGTAAACACATCAAATATGACATTGTTATAGCATGGATCAATGATTGGTACCTCAGATACTGCGTTGGCGTCATAGACAGGAGGTGCGTCAGAGTCAGTGTCGTACTTAGTCTCCTGAAGATTTGCCATGAAGATGCAGTTCGCATTAATTTCCTCTAGGTCTTCCAAATCATCCATAATAGCCATAAAGTCATGTTCCTCAGCACTCAATTGAAGTCCAGATTGTTCCTTTTGTACCAACATGATAGCTTTCTGAAGATACGCAAGATCCTTCTTTTTCGGCTTAGTTGGACAATTCCTTGCCATGTGACCCACTCCTTGACAGTTATAACACTTAACCTGATTACCCTGATTCATATTTCCATAATTCCCAACGACTGGAGCTGCAACATTCCCATTTTGATTACCCACTGCTCGATTCCCAACATTCTGTCCCATCTTATTTCCAACATTCTGACCCAACTGATTACCCTGATACGGAACCGCCTGATTACCCATGCGAAATCCAGTAGCATATCCCTGCTGATTCCCAATAACTCCAACCATTGTCCTTGATGACCCATATTGACACCCGGCTGTGCAATTTGCCTGTTGCGAGTGTTTGATGAAATCCTTTGGTTGTTGTTAGTTGGTGTGGAATAGCGACTTCTGAATGCTTTACCCAAAAATGCAAATGCATTTGACAAAGCCTCTTCTTGTTCAATTTCAAGATCAGTGATTCCTTGTTCCTGGTATTGTTGATATTGTTGTTGTTGAATGACTTGTTGTTCTGGTGGATAGAATTGTTGTTGAGGGAAAACAGCTTGTGGTTGTGGAATGTATTTCTGCAAGTTGGTGTTAGTGGAAGATGATAAAGCTTGTTGTTGTGTATTCACTGTAGTTGGAGTCTTTTCAATTAGTGCCAATGGATCATGATTCTTTGCCAATATTTCGTTCCTGACTTCATTCACTTCAGTTTGGTTTTGTTTCAGAAAATCGTTGAGTTGATCAAAGTTCACCTGATGTAAGTCTTTTGTTTGGTTGACAATAGTGACATATCGTCCCCATTCTTCTGGAAGATTGTTGAGAAATTTGATATTGGTTACGATAGTTCTGGGTGCCAACTTGTTTCTGATCAGCTCGTTCATCAAAGTGCAAAACCTTCCATAGTAGGATTCAATGGATTCTCCTGGAGTAGATGTAAACCTCTCCCATTCAGTTAGCAGCTTGTTCTCCATATCTTGTTTACCAATTTCGGTTCCAAAACATAGCCGTCTAACACGTTCCCACATATCGAAAGCAGTTTCACAACTGTCTACAACAGCAAAGATCTCTCTTGGTAAACCTAGTTGGACAATGTGAATTGCCATGTCATCTGCTTCGACTTGCTTCTTATCCTCTTCAGTGTATTCTGATTCATCTTGAGTATGAAAAGACGGTGGGACGGGAGGAGTTGCATTAGGATTTCCAGGGTCTTGGACTTGTCGAGGCTTGAAGGGTCCATTCGTAATGGATTGAATCATGAGTTTTCCATTAGGTTTGGTCTTGATGTATCCACCTTTTTCCATCATAGGAGGACGGTTTTCGGCACCGGCTGAATGAATGTCTTGTTGAGTTGCCATTGATGAAGGTATGATATGATAAAGTTGATGTAGGATCGATTCAACGATAAAGGAATTGTGTTTGACGAAAATTAAGCTCGGTTGTTGTAGTGAAAATTTGCTCTAAAAACTTAAAAACCTCAATAACTTCTGTTCGGAGCATTTTTAGGACTTGAAGGTTGACCCTAATAAACTTTCGTTAATTCGGCGTGTCATTCTCCTCGTTCTCATGGTCGTTTTGATGGGTAGAACGCTGAAAACGGAGTTACGGTTCAAAAGTTATAGCCGTTTGAAGTTTTGCTCAAAATCTTACTCGTAAACCAGTTCTTAGGCGTAGGATTTGGTTGCTTAGGCGTAAGTATTGCTTATGCGTAGGATTCTTATGCGTAAATGATCTTACGCGTAACCTTTAGGCTTAAGCGTAAGCTTATGCGTAAACAAAAATGCTTAGTCGTAAAAACCTTACGCGTAAGTGTTAGCTTATGCGTAGAGTGTTACTCGTAAGCGTTTATGCTTATGCGTAAACTTAGGTTAAAAACCAAAAATCCTTTACACTATCACAGTGTAAACGATATCCACGAGTCGAAGTGTTCCACAAACTTATCCAAGTGAGGGAAGTACTGAGTAACCGATGAAGCACGAAGAATCTGCACCAAAAACTTATGCGTAAAATTCAAATCATACGCGTAAAACCTTACGCGTAGAAAACTAGGGTTTTGACTTTTCTTACGTGTAAAAAAGAGGGTTTTGACCAAATGATACTTACGCATAAAAAATGCCCAGTTTTGCAAAAACGCAATTTTTTACCCAAAAACACGTTTCCAATCGATTTCTTTTGCACAAACTTCTTCCAAAACACTTAATGATCAATAAAGTCTACAACTTTAAGCTTAAAAACACGTAAAAATCAAAACTTGATGCAAAAAGCCCACGTTTATAGAGAAAAAACGCAACTTTCTTTGTAAAGCTTTAATAAAAACGTAACACAAACACTCCTAAACCATTGTTAGGCGATTGATACCAATTGTAGGACCTTGTTTTTACACCAACCTTACGCGTATACCAAACTTATCACAAGATGAACACGAACCAAACACAAGCTATATGCGTAGGAAATGAAGAAGAAAAGATTAAGAAGGTAAGATGGTGACTTGATGTTATAAAACCGTGTATGTGTAGAGAGAAAGATGAAAACAATATGTTGTATATTCCAAAGAAAACACACACACACACTTTCAAGCACACCCCTCAAATGAGACTTTGAGGGGTATTTATAGTACAAGTAACATGATGCCCTAAGGCTTGGCCATGGGCCTTGTATGGGCTTTGTATGGATTGGATTGGACATGGATTGATATAAGGCAAGCTTAATTAAACTAATACCCATTTAGCTTAGTCCAATCCACGAGCCCGTTGACTATTCTTATACGATATCTAACACACATTACAAAGTTCCTAAATGTGAATGACCATCACTTCTAAATAGAAATGTTACGGCTAACAGTAAACTTTGAAGTTCATGTAGGTGGCAAATGCAAGGAAGATCCTGATGGCTTCCATTCTTGCAACAGGAACAAATGTCTCATCATAGTCAATGTCTTCTTGTTGACTGTAACCTTTGGCTACAAGTCTGGCTTTGTTTTTAATGACAGTGCCATTTTCATCAGTTTTGTTTCTGAAAACCCACTTCATTCCTATGACAATGACATCCTGAGGACATTTGATCAAGGTCATGACCTTGTTTTTATCAAACTGTTGAAGTTCTTCTTGCATGGCCTGAACCCAGCTTGGGTGTTTTAGAGCCTCAGTTAGTTTATAGACATTCATTGGCTGAAGCTACAGTTAGTTTTGCAGCCATGCTTCTTGTAAGCATTCCCTCAGTGGGTTCACCAAAGATGTTTACAAGCTCAATGTCCTGAGATTTTGTCCACTTACTTTGTGGTCTAGGATCTGAGCTTAAAGAGGTCACTGGAGACTAAGGAGTGAGTTCAGGTGCAGGAGCCACATAGTCATTAAGATCTGTTGAGATGTCTTGTTCAGGTTGAGGTTCTTGAATTACAGGTTCCTGAACATTTGGTTCAGTATTACCTATCCCAGCAGGGACTGATTGATTATCAATGAATTCACTGATGGTTGGTTGGGGAAGGTTATATGAGATGTCAGCATCAACTTGGTATGAGGAATTGATTTCAGTGTTGTACTCATCAGGAGGATATCTTGATGAGTTATCAATTCCTATTTCCTCTACTAAGGTGTTGGTGAACTTGATGCTTTCAGAACTCTCATCAAAGGTGACATGAAAGGTTTCCTCAACTTGTTGTCTCCTTGTGTTAAATACCCTGAAGGCTTTGGAGATCAGTGAGTAACCTAGAAAGTATCTATCATCAGCTTTAGCATCAAACTTGCCTAGATGATCCTTGTGGTTATGAATAAACACAGGACATCCAAACACATGAAAGTAGCTGATGTCAGGAAGTCTACCTTTGAATATCTCATATGGGGTTTTGTTATGTCTTTTGACAATGATTGACATGTTTTGGGTGTAACAGGCTGTTTTGACTGCTTCAGTCCAGAAATGTTTAGAGAGGGCTGAGCCATTTAACATAGTTCTAGCAGCCTCAATGAGAGTTCTGTTTTTCCTTTCAGCTACCCCATTTTGTTCAGGGGTGTAAGGAGATGAAAAGTTTTAGGAGATTCCCTTTTCATCACAGAAATTCTCAAGCTCTTCATTTCTGAACTCAGTACCATTGTCAGTTCTGATTTGTTTAACAGTAATGTCATTCAGGTTTTCAATGTTCCATATGAATGACATTATTGTATCAACTGCCTGACTCTTTTTGGAAAGAAAGTATACCCAAGTGTATCTTGAAAACTCATCAACAACGACAAGTGTATTCTTCTCATGTTGGATTGATCTGGGACTGACAGGTCCAAAGAGATCCATATGCAGGAGGTGAAGGCAGCTTTTGATGGAGAAATTTTGTTTGGTTTTGAATGATGCTCTGTGGTGTTTGCCTTTTTCACAGGCAGAGCATGGTTTATCTTTTGCAAAAACCAGTGATGGTAAGCCAAGGACTTTATTTTGCTTTGCCAAGTTGTTGATGTTTTTGAAGTTTAAGTGAGAGAGTCTCTTGTGCCACAGCCAGTTGACATTTTTAGTGGCTTTGGCAAAGAGACAAGTTCCATCTTGAGAGAGTGTTGACATGTCTAAGACATAAACATCATCTCTTCTAGGAGCTATCAAAACAACTTCTTTGTTGGCATTGAAAATGGTGCCTTGTTTGTCATTGAATTGCACAATGTACTTAGCATCACATAGTTGACTGACACTGATGAGATTGTATTTTAGACCATTGACATAAGCTATTCTAGAGAAAACTATTCCATTGCAGTATACTGAACCATAACCTTCAGTGGGACATGATGAGTTATCACCAAATACTACCTGGGGTCCTGGTTCCTTTACATACTTGTGCAGATACTCCTTAACGCCAGTCATGCTTCTTGAGCATCCACTATCAAGATGCCAAATAGGCTCCCTGGCGTGTCTCTGCACAAATAGTAAATTGGATTAGTTTCTCTTGCTAACCCACATACTAGTGGGCTTGGGCCTAAAGGTCTGTTTGAATTTGGCAATTGATTCATGGTCAGTAGTTGAGTGCATTTTGCTACCACAGGTTTTGCATTTGGTGACTGAGGAAGACTCAATGATTCGGGGTTGCTTGAAACTTCTCCTTGCTTGGATGACACTGTCATGCTGGGATGTCTCATGAGCTGGATTTCCGCAAATATCACAGCATGTGTTCATGAGACAGTCATCCTGATGATGATCATTGAAGCCACAGTGTGGGCAAGGAGGAAAGGGTTTTGCTCTAAACTTGTGATTTGGAGGTTGAAGCATACTGATGACCAACTTTGGTATAGTTTGCTTTACTGAGTGAACTTGCATATTGTAAGTGATCAGAAGTTCTGTGATCATCCTTTTGCAGCATCATACAAAAGAGGATTCTATAGCAGTTGTCAGTGGTATGACTAGTATAGTGGCACAGATCACACTTCTGCTTGGGTTTGGTGATTGAATTTGACTTTGAGGAACTAGAGGAGGCTGACTTTGTTTCCTTGATTGATTCAGGAATTTTTTCGATGGATTCCATCTTATCAGTTAGTTTCCTCACAAGTTCAGTTAGTTGCTGAATTTGGTCAGCTTTAGTAGGGACTGAGGATGTGGAAGTCTTAGTGGGGGTAGATTCTTGTTGGATTGGTTTTTTTGGTCTTTTCAGGATGGTTCTACCAAGTCCAGACCTTTTTTTTGTGAGTGAGGATTGAATTGTAATGGAGTAAGCTCAGAGCTAGGAGCAGCACCCTGAAGAGGTTTCAGGGGTGGAAGCGGTGCTTGAGATTCTGCTTCAGACTCAGAGATGTGTTCAGTACTACTGGGCACATCAGGAAGTCCAAGCATGCTCTTTAGAGCTTGACTTTCGTGCTCTAGAATCCTTCCAAAATCGAAATTTAGAAGCTTACTCTCAGGATTAACCCGTTCAATCCAATCACTGGGCTTAGGAATAGTCGACATATTGGTAATCATGCCACCAGACACAAATGGCTTGGGACCCTGGTCTTTGTTGTGAGAGTCAGGGAGATGATTTTCACCTATGAATCTCTTTTTGCTACTGGGGGCTCCCACAGCATCAAAGACCCTTGGATTCTTAGCAGTCCAACCTTCAATGATATCTTTTTCCTTTTTAAGTTCATCTTGAAGAGCCTGATTTCTTTTTACTAGTTCAGTGTTTTGAATTTGCAAAGTGACAGCTTCAAGCTTAGCTTGTTTTAAAAGAAGCAATTCATCCCTACACTTGTTTAATTCAAAACTTAACTTGTTGTACTTAGAAAAAAGATTTAATCGTTGCTCCTCTACAAACTTAAGGTCAACATTGATATAGTTCATAAAGGACTGCCAATCAGAGTCATCATCCATAGAAAGTAAAATGTTTACCTTCTTCATTGTGATATTGACCCATTCTCCATTCCTTGCTTGATTTTTCCCAACAGCTAGCTTGTCCTCTTCTGAGAGGGCCATTAGTGCGTTGACATGCACTATTTCATCATCTGATGAGACTGGCTCTTCATCTCAGTCGACGGTTTCAACAACTAGGCCTTTGTTTTACCCCGCACGCATTTAACATTGTTTGTTGTTTCGAGGGACTGCCTCAAGTAATGCAAGCTTAGCTTTGACTTTCCTGTACTTAGCTTCAAAATCTACAGTTTTGTTTTGATCAGATTTGTTTTGAAAATTTTGATGAGATTGATAGATTTTTTGTTGAAATTTGCTAAAGCCTGAGGACTGATTTGACCCTGATGGTTTATAAGAGGGTTCAGAAATTGTTTTTGAAAAACAGTCTTTTGCAAAATGACCTCTTTTGTGACACTTAGGGCACGTTTGGTAAAGAGAAATTAAGAGAATAGAAATGAAGCAGAGAATAGAAATGTAGAGAATTGAAATCAGTAGAGAATTTTGGTAGATTCCATTGTTTGGTAACAACAGAGACTTGATAAGAGAAATAAGAAAAAAATAAGAAACAAAAAATATTTTATGTGGCAAATTTTATAATTTTAGATACCATTTTGAGATTAGTTACCATATTACTAGAATCCTGACTCCATTTTTTCTAAAATGCAGCAAGTCAATATAAACCATTTTCTTATTTTAGAAAATAAAAATCAACGTATGAGATATATATCCATATCAAAGATCTGCAAATACATATGTGAGATATCTACCCATATGAAACCACGTATGAGTCATCAAACAGTTCATTCCA
The DNA here is from genome assembly GCA_910596185.1 of Chrysanthemum makinoi. Taxonomy (NCBI): domain Eukaryota; kingdom Viridiplantae; phylum Streptophyta; class Magnoliopsida; order Asterales; family Asteraceae; genus Chrysanthemum; species Chrysanthemum makinoi. The sequence goes on along the minus strand of OU343220.1, from coordinate 188,672,805 downwards.
AATTGATTCATCAGCAAGATCCAAAATCCAAGTTATTCTCTTCATATTTTGTTGATCTATCACAAAGAAAAGATAAGCATCATTTAAGCAATTAATTTCAGTTTCGATCTTATTCTTATCCATTTTAATATGGACACACCTTCGATTTTGATCAGGAAATACAATTGTCAATTACAAGTTGGATTTGCAAATAAAATTGTCAATTCATAAATATGAACGCAACAGCTAGATCTGCAAATATGATGTTTTGTGACTTTTTGTGTCATGTGCAACTCACATGTTATGCCTTTTTTGTTAAAAAAATAGAGAATTTGTTTTCCACTCCAAAATTAGAAGAAAATAGAGAATTGAGATTGTGTGTTAACTGAATTCCACGAGAATTGTGATATCTCCGCTTTTTTATTTCTCTATACTACCAAACAAGGGAAATGAGCCCATTTCCATTTCTTTGGCCTTATTTCCCCCAACCAAACATGCCCTTAAAGCATTCAGTGTCCTCATTTGCTTTAGCATTTGAAAAACCTTTGTTTCTTTTTATAAACCTCCGAGAGTTAGCAAGGAGTGCCCTTTCCTGAAATTCGATGTTCAGGTCATTTAGGTATTCCTCACTTGATCTCTCATCAGGCTCATCATCTGAATTCTCCTGAAAATCTTGAACCACACTGTTAGAATAAAAAGCAGTAGATATTGGTGTTGAAGTGGTGGTTAGGGACTTCTTGACTTCCTGAGACTTCTTTAATTCAGGGTATCGTTTGTTGATGAGGTTTTCCTCGTAGACAAATTTCCCATAAATTTCAGGGAGTTCAAGATTCTGGATATGATTTGCAATCCTAAGTCCCTGAGAGAAATTCAGCCACTTCTCATGAAGACTATTGACAAAACCAACATTGATTTCATGTTTGGACAACTTAACACCATCATTTGACATTTCATTTAACAAGGTTTTGTATCGGGTGTAAGTTTGAGAGAGATTTTCAGAGTCCTTATCCCTGAAGGTGTTATACTCAAGTTTCAGGTCCATTATCCTGTTTTCCTTGGTATCAGATGGGCCTTCATGATCTGTGGACCAGTCATCCCAGTTTGTTTAGCTGTACTACAGCTTATAACTGACTCCATAATATCATCAGAAAGACATGATATGATGATACTTTTGAGTCTTTGGTCCTTGTTGACCACTCTCCTCTCATCCTGAGTCCACTGAGCTTCAGGTTTAGGCAAACCTTCAGCAGTCTTTAGGATAAATGGACCGTGATTTATACACTTGATATAATAAGGTTCCATCCCAATCAAATAGCAAAGTATGCGCTTTTTCCATTTGTTGAACTTACCAACTTCAAGTCTAGGGGCAACAGCTGAATAAGCTCCACCCTTTTTGTCGACTAGTTGGGGTACATCAATTTCAGCCATTAGGATCTTGATTTAAAAACAATTTTGAGCAGCCTTGAAAAAGGGTTTTATAATCAACCTGGCTCTGATACCACTTGTTGTTCCCTATTCACTATCGTATAAAACAGTTTAAGTATTAAAACAAACTAATAGTGAATCAATGACTGAAATAAGATGTAAGTAAGACACACCGATAAATTTTCAACATAATATTCTTTATTAGAAATCAATCAAAAAGAATACATTACCCAAGTACTTGCGGAACAGTACTTGGGATTGAAATGACAAAGTGTTGGTAACTCCTCACGAAGCTCAGGCTAAGTCTGAGCACAACTACTATAGAACCACTGAGCTATCTCAGGGACTGAGTTGTATTTGGAAGAATGAAAGATGGATTATGTGTGTGTGTGTTTTACAATTCACAAGCTCAAATCTTTCACTCTGTCTCTTATGCTATTTATACAAGTATGAGTATTAACTTTATCCTAAGTGACAAACTGACATTTTACAAAAGACAAAATACTGATGTATTTTGTCTCTTTTTACAAAGACTATATTAAGTAAGAGACAAGGCTGCTTTCCATAAGTCAGTGATGACACCGAGCCTGATAGTTTGCCATTCAGGGAAAGTTGACTTTGGTTGATAAGGACTTCGCCTTATCTGATTCAAACTTATCCCGCCTTATCCCGCTCATTCTTCAGTCTTCATTGCCTTTAGTCTTCTACTTCAGTTTGTCTTCAGTGTAAGTAGTTGGTGAGGAGTTTAGGGATTCAGTGAGTTATTGTCATCACTCACTGAATCCACCATCTTCTTCTTGACTCAGTCTTCACCCCTTACGTTCCGCCTTACTGAGTGGAGAGACTTCTTCTTCGCCTCTTACTGAGTATCCTGAAGATGGCTCACTAAGAGACTATGCACTCAGTGACCTGTTAGTGTTTAACGGTATAAACACTTAGGGTATTTTCTATTCAAATCCTAGGCTTAAGGAGTTTGGGTATTTACTGAACCCAACAGTATGTAAATATCATGTTGAAGTCACATATTGCCAAAACATTCTAAAAACAATCACCTCGACCTCTTGTGTTGGAATCACTCCTAAACTATATTTCAAGTGTTTGTAATCAATATGTAATAGGTTGCTTAATTAGGCTTTTAAGTTAGTATTAATGGCAAGGCTTATGTAGAAAGCCCATAAGCCTTGGCCCAAGCCCAATAAGAAGGAAGGGACTAGATGTGTTGCCCTAGCTCCCTTCCCCTATAAATAATGTTGTAAACTCTGATTTGGGAGTTGGTTGTTCACTTTTACACATTTCCTACGCCTAAAGGTTTATAGTAATTCGTGTGTTTGTGTATTGTGTGCTCATCCGATCACTTCTCGTATCTATTTCTAACATATTGATGCTTGTGTTACAATATGGTGACCTAACAGTGCTATTATTCGCCATCTAGTTGGGTGAAACAAATTTGTTTTTGAAGTATATTGGTCTACACGTAAGTTTTGGTTCTACAAAATTTCATACGCTTTAAAACTCTAAATTTTACACTTTAAAACTCAAGATTCTTGTACTTTAAGGTTCATTTTGTGTTAAAGTTTACGTTTTTAGCATCAAGTTTGAAACTTTACGTGTGTATCATTGTGTTTAAGCTTGTTTTGGTACGTGTGGTGTTTTCTACGCGTAAGGGTGAACGTGTTTTTGCTTCATCAAGTTTCCAACTTTTGTGTTATTTTGGTGATATTAAAGCTCGTTCATCATTAAAATCAAGTTTCTTAACCTTTTTTAAGCTTAAAAATCAGATTTGGTGGAAGTTTGTGTGTTTTACGCATAGTAAAACCCTAGTTTTACTCGTAAGCTTCAAAGTCTACGCGTAAGCTTTTCTTCATTTGATCTTCAGTGCTGCTGGTTTACTCAGTGTTTTCTTGCTTGGATAAGCCTGAAAGCACTTCGACTTTGGATATCTTTTACACTGGTATAAGTGTAAAGGATTTTTGGGCAAAACCCTAGTTTTACGCCTAAGCTAAAACTTACGCGTACAATTCTTTCTGCTTAACCATTTTCTTATGCCTAATCCTGTCTTACGCATAAGCTAATCTTACGCATAAGGATTCTACTAATAAGCCTTTGATTTACGCCTAAGCTAAGTTTTCCTCAAGTCTACGCGTAAACTATTCTTACGCGTAAGCTCTATTGTTACGCGTAAGTGGGTTTCTACGCATAAGGTACTTTCTACGCATAAGCTGGTTTTCTACGCATTAGGTTACTTTATCAACAAACTTTCATTCGACTACAGAGATCCATCATCAACACATGTTTCAAGATGTCTCAACCACCATACTCTAGTTACTTCCCTCATATGTATCCTCAACAACAACAACTCTATCAACAATATCCTCCACCATCACCACAACAAATGCAACAATTTCAACAACAATATCCTCAAGGAGCAATTCCACCACAAATGATTCAACCACCTCCTAGTCTACAAGTACAACCTTACACAAACTTTCAAAATCAGCATCCATCCAAGTATGCTATGAAGGAACCGTCTTGGTTTGCAAAGATGTGTGAAGCTTTAAGCAGCCAACAATCCATTCATGAAGCTGGATCACTTAATAGACCTCCAATGCTCACTTCCGGAAACTACGATCAATGGGTAATAACATCAAATAGTCCTGATTATTAAGTGTCAATTTCCCCCGATAATGTTTGTAATTTATATCATTTATATGGATTTACGCTTGTTTTCCATTGTTTTCCACTTTCAGGTAAATTACGAGCATTGGAGCTAAAGAGACGCGGAATTGGAGAATTGTCTAAAGATTTATCATAGTATGCTGATTTTGAAGAAGTTACGGCCATAACTCTTCTCTCACATTACGCTGTAACTATTGCGTGACTCAGAAAACCAACTTATCAGAAGGTTATGGCTTAACTCTTCCCAAAGGCTACGACGTAACTATATTAGGTCAAATGAGGTTCCACGCCGCTGATACTTACGCCGTAACTATTACTCCAACTACGGCATAACCAAGTTTATTGAAGACTACGGCGTAACCACTTATAAGGTTACGCCGTAACCAGCAGATGTAGTGCAAAATACGATAAAATAGAAGGTTACGGCGTAACTCTTATATTAGTTACGCCGTAACCCAGATCTGGCCTATAAATACCCCACGAATTCCAGCATTTCTAATCATCCCATTCCACACACAACAACCAGAGAACGTGGGAAAAAGCTCAAGGCAGGTCTAGAGGAGCATACTGAGCTCGCTCCAAGGAGAAATCACCCCCTACGATAAGCATTAGCATTTTATACTTTCTTTACTTTCAATTCATGTATTTCGTACCTTTGAATATTGAATTGGTTTGTATGATTAATATGAGCGGCTAAGCACCTTTTGGTGCTGGCCTAGTTATGATTCCTTAATTGTTTTGTTTATGCTTACTTTACTCCGTACAATTATTTTTCAGTGTATGCATGCATAGTTTATTGGTAGCCACCCTTGGTTCGGTAGTTTTGAATGGCGGTAGAGGCCAATTGCCTAGGACATATGACCAACTGACCCTAGGTGAGCGGACTGGGACGGGAAGGGTAAGATATGACCAACTGACGACCCTTTCTACTTGTGCGATTTGACCAACTGATCACCTACCGTTTGGATGAACTTAAGAATTAGGTGGTGAGTGTCTAAGTTCCTAATGGTCGGGCACTCACTATTATAAATCTAGCATGTAGCGGAACTTAATGACTTGGCTTAAGGGACCAGGAACAACAGGACTTATGAAGGGACACCTGACTTCTCCTGTAGTGGCATCTTTGCTGAAAGGTTATGGCGAATTGACCAAATGTTGTCCTCTCGACTTTGACCCCACCTGAAGTAATTGGAAGTAAGTAGACGTAGACATAACTAGCTAGGAGGATTAACTAGGTTAGCACCACTCTCATCTATTGATTTTCCCTTTACCATTTATTTGCTTTTATTTGCCTTATTCTGCTTTAGTAGTTTAATTAATTAATTCCCTATCGAAACCATTATAAATCTGTGATACCTAGACTTAGTAATAATCCAACACACATAGCTCTTGGGATGACCTCGGCTTTACCGATTACTACACTACACACGACCGAGTACACTGTCTGTTAGTGCACTAGGGTAGACCATAGGTATAACGAGACTTTATAAATATTAAAACATAGTCAGTAAAACCTGCATCAAGTTTTTGGTGCCGCTGCCGGGGAGTTATATTAGGATTAATATTAAGTCATTTATTTCGTTTTAAACTTTTCTCACGATTATATTTCAAGTTTTCAGGTACCATGAAAGTTGTTAACATTGATGACCTCACTCTTGAGGAATATTTGGCATTAACAAGGGAAGAACAAGGACCAGGGATTGTTAGGCCGGCTATCGCTGAAGATGCTCAATTCGAAATCAAACCTCAATTCATGAGGGAATTACGTGCAAATCCCTTCTCTGGAAGCATCACCGATGATGCCCATGAACATATAGACAACGTAGAGTACATTGTCAGCCTATTCAAAATTCCCAGAGTCTCACATGACGCTATTATGTTACGAGTATTCCCTTTTTGTCTTACGGGAGCTGCTAAAAGATGGATTGATCGATTACCTGCTGGGAGTGTCAACACTTGGCCTATCCTTAAAAAATGTTTCATTCAGAGATACTGTCCTCCATCAAAGACGGCCAAGCAATTAGAAGAAATCCATAACTTCAAGCAAGAGGGTGATGAAACGTTATACCAAGCTTGGGAAAGGTATAACGAACTATTATACAAAGGCCCTACTCATGACCTCAACAGCCAACAAAGGGTGAACGTCTTCTACAAAGGTCTGAACATCTCCTCAAGACAAATGATTGATTCTCAGGGACCGATTCCTGGTATGACACCCACTTTGGCTTCGGAAGCTATTCAAAAGATGGCAGACCACTCTCACAAATGGCACAATGGAGGAAGCAACCGAAGTAATAATGGAGATATGGAAGGCCTTGCAGCAATAAACAACAAATTAGAAAGCCTCATAAGAGAAATGAAGAAGCTCAAGGAAAATGTACATTCCATTCAAGTAGAGCGAAATAGAACTCCACCTACTAAAGAATGTTCCTCCAACGAGGAAGTTAAAAGGATCGGAGAAGTTAAATATGGAAGAGAGTCCCCTTTCAACAACTACAATAATAACGGGCTTAGATATCGAGAAAAATCCCCAGGATTCTACACAAGAATCAACAACAATCCTCCTAAACCTAGCCTTGAAGAAATAATGCACAGGCACATCAAAGAATCTACAAAAAAGGGAAATAAACTCAAGGAATGGATGGTCAAAGTGAAGGAGGATACCAATATGAACCTACGTAACCAAGATGTTGCGATTAAAAACCTCGAAACACAGATTGGGCAATTGGCTAAAAACTTTGAAACGAGTAATGCTAAAGTCATTGCCTGCAAAGCCATATTTGCGCAAGATAAAGCAAAGAAAGAGCAGTGCGCATCCTCTATAACTAATGATCTTTCCGGGATTAACTACCTAAGAGAGGATGATAAATCAGAAGGCGACGAGGTCCTGTCGAGCCAACTCCCTGAGAAGCAGCAATACCAGGAAAGTTTTCTTCTCCCATGCACTATTGGTAACATTAAGATTCCCGCATTAGCTGATTTGGGGGCCGGGGTAAACCTTATCTCTACCACTTTATTTGATAAAATAAAACTTCCCAATTTAAAAGAAACAACTATCATGATAGAAATGGTTGATTCCTCTAAAGCTGTACCAAGGGAAATTGTGAATAATGTGCTTTTAAAAATTGGAAAATTCTTTTTCCCAACTGATTTTGTGGTTATTGACATAGGAAAGCGGGAGGCTTACAACTTAATTGTTGGAAGACCTTTTCTGGCCACTTCTAGGGCTCAAATTAAGGTTTTTGAAAAGCAAATTTCTTTGGGAACTGAAAAATTGAACGAATAACTTTTAGTATGAAAGAGCATATAAAACCAAAAGTTGAAATTTCAAATAATGTTGATGTTGTTAATGTTCAATCACTAGATCCCGCTCTACACTTTAAACCTATTACTAATGATAGTGGAGAGGATGTTGATAATTGTAAGCAGAAACAGGAAAAGATTATCCAAGGCATTGAGGAAACTCCAGTTCCAAACAAACATTTCAGCAACTCGATGCTAACCAAGGATAACGAGTCAGTGACAGCATGGCCCCCGTATACTCGTCCTCAAAAATGTGAAAGAAAGGCGAATGAATGGATATACCCTCACAAGGGTGAGAGACATGATATTGAATCAACATAAGAAGATTGGTACAAAATAAGATTTAGGAACTCGAAAATCCATAAGGGACTGGTTAAGCAGTATAAGTACAATCATCTCACTGATACAATAAATGGTGCAAGATCTAGCATAAGTATTACTAGTAGTCTTATTGCTGAAGATGATAACCAGGGAAAATCATGTGATGAATGGCTTTCACATGAATTTGGAACAAATGGCAACCGCAACACTACGAGGAAAAAGGGGTTTGACAAATGGATGAATGAGTGCCAACGAGTGGTGGAAGTCGGGGAAGTCCAAAGGCCCCCATAGAAGCCTCGCGGCTCTGAGTCTAACTTAAAGACTCATAAATAAAGAAAAGTGCTCTTTTGGGAGACAACCCGAATTATCCCTTTCTTTTGTTTTATTTCCATTTATGTAAGGTTTTGTGTTTTCTAACCATTTTTGCAGGAAACGAGGAAGTAATTACTGCTGCAGTTGATGATCTGACCAGAGTTATGGCGTAACTCATCTATGTGATTACGCCGTAACCAACTTTTTAGCAGCAGAATTCTTAACGCATTACTAGTTACGGCGTAATACCATCTCCGTGGTTACGCCGTAACCACTCGCTTTGCAGCTTATGTTAGGTTTTGCCAGTTACGACGTAACTCCCTCAAAAGAGTTACGACGTAACCTTCCTCTGCTTTAATTCTTTCATTTTAAAACACAATAACCTTGTATTAGTATTTTAAATGAACTTTGTGGGTGTGTTCCCTGTAAACCCTCACGAGACTTCACTCGTCCACTTGGGACACCAAGTGGTTTAAAAGGCTTGTTGCATATGCTAAATGCAACCGTGATTCCTACGCAAGTGAGTTAGGTTTGTTTTTCATTTTTCATTTTTTCTTTTTAGAATTATGCTTGTCAGTAGTATGATTCAGGGATTGAAGTTTGTTCATGATGCTTATACGAAGGCACGTCTCTTTTGCGTGGGCCTTCCTTCTTTTTGGAGCAAATTTCAGGGAAGTTCTCGCTCTAATTCTACTTTTCTCTTCACCTTTATTTAATACTTAGTACAAAAGGGACTTTGTACAATCCAATTGGGGGGACGGGAGTAGAATTATCACTTGAACATTATTTTGCCCTCGTTTTTCTAGTTTATTTTGAAAAATTATGCCAATTTTAAAATTTTGACATGTTTTTCTTAACCTAACTAGATTAGACCTTAGCCGAGCACATACAACCACTGATATTATATGGTGAGATTAGCCTTATCCGTTTCTAATATTTTACCCCAAATCCACCAAATTATGAGTGTGCCGGTAGCTTGTAAACTTTAGAACTTGGCCTTTGCATCATTTCGAGACCATAGACGAGGTATGTTGAGTTAGCTCGATGTATTTGGACTTTTCAGTTTTAGAAGGCAATATTATAGGATTATCACCCAAATAGCCTACCATTGTGTGTCTATCGATTAGTCACCTCGACTTCTCGACCCCCATGTGAAACCCTTTTGTTGCACTCTCCTTTAGTGCAAGATACCCCTAGATACACCCATCTGAGCCATTCCTTTCATTTTGTTAACCCGATATATTGTTTCGATACACCTATACACCTTAGCCTACCCTGTAGTCTTTATTTGTGATTGGGAAGTCATCATTTGCCTAAGTTCAAGGTTCGAGTGGAAAGGTTCGGAAATCACGCTTTCATCGACAACATTCCTGAAGATCATTGAAGCCCCCCCCGAATTCCCATTGTTCATCTCAAGTGGGGGGATATTATGTTTAAGTTATTATTGTTATGTTGAAAAAAAATGATTCGAAAATATATATATATATATATATATATATATATATATATATATATATATATATATATATATATATATATATATATATATATACACAGTTGTTATGTTATTATTGTAAAGTGCGATGTTATAAGCACTATATTATGAGCTTTATAGATTTAGTATCGAGGAGGCCACCTCGGTCACATTTGAAGATTGGAGTTGGTAGTTATGCCAGCAGTTGAAGAAAAGGTAGTGTGCCCATCACGACGTCCTCTAATGACACATCTACCTTATATTTCATGATCCGGTTTCTTGACTTCAAAGCTTGAACTTTGGGCGCACGGTAAGTGGTGATGACTTGGTTATAGATTTAGACTATGAATGTCATAACTCTTTGTTGTGAAATTACTTTTGCGAGGACGATGAGTAATACAAAGAGGTTTTATGAATTCAAATAATCCTTGGATATGTACAAACTGCAAGAATCCATGAATGGATATATGCAAGCATCTAGGAGATGTTTCTTATGTTTAATATTAAATCCATGTTTCATTTAATAATTAAAATAAGATTGCTCATAAGTATTCCTGAAAGCTAGTGGGAGTATTATTTATTTTTTCTTAAATCTTATATGTTGTATGGGCAACTATATTCCACTTAAATTAAGTTTTAGTTGGGAATGAAACTTCGTTTGTAAGATTTGGAAATATGACATACAACCTTGGAATATATGTTTATTACTATAAACATATGCGGTAAAATAAATGAGTCTAATAGAACATGATGGATATATAATGAGATCTTAAAGTCTGGCTTAAAGATTCATCATGTACATCATGTTGTAAGATTGTTGTGTCATGCTTGATTACAAGATGATTTGACAACATTGAAAGTTGTTAGTGTAATAAATATTTTAAAGGAATATGTTTGGATTTAGAATCACATTCCACATTCTGGAGATGCTCCTAGATTCTATGGATGATAATATGACAATTGTTTCATAATTGTCATTGCCAACAAACTTGAGTTTTGGTAGGCACCAACATTACACTATAACTGTTCAAAGTTTACGGATGTTTAAAGAGCATATTGTTGTACACAATGATGCTGGTATAATTGAGATGACACTCAATTCTAGTCATGGTATCCTTGATGATGACCATGTTGACTAGTTATGCTCAACTAAGAGCATAGTTGCATTATACATTAAAGAATAAAGAATACTTTAAAACTTTAAAGTTTTGAAAGATGATTGTCATAAAAGGGTGGTTCAGGTTATCACGCACCTTAAGGAATAATATGACAATATCAAGATATGTGTAAACACATACAAGAAATTCACTTATTGAATTCTTGAAATAAGTATTCTCAAAATTCCTATAGATCAAAGTTAGTTGAAATTATGCCCTGTCAACAAGTATGATTATCATGACTTGAGGCAAAATTCATTGACTAAGAATTATCATGCGTTGATCTATTTAGTATTTGGATAAAGGATGTTAAACAATTATTATTTATAATGAATTAAAGTATGGTATACATTTAATTTCATTTATAATATTGTGTCATATATTTGCATGTTTAAATCCATGAATAACTTAAGTTATTCTAAATAGTCCATTGTCAATCAATAACATGGGAATGATATTGAATTAAGACAAATCTGAGTATTAGTTAGAATATACTTGAAAGTATATTGATGCGTAGCATGACTAATTTCAGATGATATTCAATGTATTGAGTATAGGACTTATCCCACCCACATGATGATATTTTATGGATCTTAGTCATTAAGTATATCATGAATATTTATCCTCTGACTTGAGATACAAGAGATATGTCATGGATGTAGTGCATTTCTGTGAAGCAATCTAACGCTATACGTAAATGGTAGTTATAAGGGTTGTTTTCGAAGTGTTGAAATTTATGAATCCTATTTGTAGTCAAAATGGGATTTGTTTCCTTCAAATTTATTTTGAAGTATAATACTGTTGGGCCCCTCATAGGATTGTTAAGATGTTTGTATGGCCATACCCAAGGTCTTCTGGAATATGTTCAGAAGAATTGGTAATCTTAATCAATCACATAAAGCGAGAAACGGAATAGTTAATTAAGAAATGAGTGAGATCCATATTCTTATTAACATGGTATTAGAAACAAAAGGATGAATATGATGATGAATCATCAAACTTGGTTTTTCTCCAGAAAATCATACACGAGTTGTACCGGGGGCATTGGCGTGTTGCTAGACGCTAACCAATGTCATTTCACGCTTTGTAAACATATCCAAGTGGGAGCTGTTGGAAATGTATATATTTACAAACATGTGAATGTCCGGATTTGAACTCGTGACCACGGGATTGCACACATTAGCGAATGAGAATTAAAGTTAAATAATTAATGTTTATGTTTACGATTAATTATTGCACATTAAGTCCGATTAACGATCGTTAAGTATTTAACGGAAAAATGACTAACGACCATTAAATGAAAAGAGAAAGGACTAGAAATGGAAAACTTGGAAAAGTTATGGGTTTTTCCCTTGGGCTTTCTACATGGCCGGCCAAGGGGGGCTTCCCAAGCCCTAAATCATATCTTGTTCCCAAAGTTTCCCTACTATTATATAAAGAGGGTTAGGTTCTAGGGTTTCATACACTTGTGCATTGAATTAACCCTAGATCTCTCCTCTCCTCTCTCAAGTCTATATTTCGGCCGAACACCCCAATAGTAAGGGAGTTTGGTTTCGTTTTTCTTAAACGAGGACTTGTGTTAGATCTAGCAATCGCTTAATTCGTTTGGTTAATTCGTGTGTACAAGAACGTGGTTGTAAGACATTATTCTTACACCAATAAGTACTTCTTTGTTTTGCTTTGCTCGAGGGTTGTTTTGCTTTGCTCGAGGGATTTGACATTCGCAAGAGGTACGTTACGCATACTTTCAGTTAATTAATTTATTTGTTATGATCTTAAGTCTTCCGCTGTGTACTCTTGATGTCTATATGTTTTATATATTATAAACTCAACAAACATAACATCATTATGCCAAGAATTGCAGTTAACACTAAGTTCATTAGTAGTCTTGGTCCTGATTGCGAAAAGTATGTTATTTTCATCCGTCAAGCGAATAATCTTCATCATGCTACATACGGATTGTTGTACGACTACTTGAAGCCCCACCAAAAAGAAGTTGACAGAGAAAGAGTCATCCGTGGAGCTCCTGTTTCACCTTCACTCCCGGATAATCAAACTCTTGCTTTGTGGGCTCAAGCATGTTATCCTTAATTTCTGACTTTGCAAACTGTCTTCACAAACCCTCTACACTCAACTGTTCAGATTACACCATATGATCCTTCACAACAACAATCACAAGAAACTCAATTGGTTCCATACAACAACAACAATGATCAGGCACTCTATAGTGAATCAAATGAGGATGCTGATGCCTTTGATGCAATGAATCAAGGATTTGTAATGCTTTCAAAAGCCTTCGGACGATTTGCTAACAAATCCAACAATCGCATTCGTACCTCATCTAACACAAGGAATAAAGTTGTTGTTAACAATGGACGTGTGGAAGTTCAGAATCGTGGTTATGTTCGTCAGATGGGTAGTGGTCAAGGGTTTAATGCTAATGGAAGGAATAACATGGGTGCTCCACAAAAACGGGCTCAAATGGTTGATAAGGGAAATGCTCATACTGAGGTTAATGGTCTCCATTGTTATAACTGTAATGAGAAGGGTCACTGGCTAATGCATTCCCAAAGCCGAGGACAAGAGGCAGCGCTTATCACAAAGAGGCTTTACTCTTGGCTCTCAAGGATGAAGCTGGTGGAACTCTTACCAACAAGGAACAGAGCTTCATGGAAAATGCATATTCGGATGATGACATAGAGGACTTGCAGGCTAATGCAGCTGTGATGTTAATGGCAAACATGCAAGAGCTCCACATGAGTGACACATGCCCAGCGTATGACACTGATGGCTTGTCTCAGGTACCGGATCCTAACATACTTATACATGATCTGATATCTCCGCCAACATCTGCATCCGAAAAAAATCAGAGTGTTCAACATGAGCCTTCTGCATCTCATTCCGATGATAATCAAATAGATCCCGTAATTATATTTGACGATCAAGATGACCTTATGGTTAATATTGATAATCAAGTTGACTCCGCGGTTATATTTGAGGATCTAAATAATGATCATGTTGAGACTCACGTTGAACAAGCTGAACCTTTGTCTAATCCAGATCTTGAGCTCATGACCAATTTAATTCAGACCCAAAAATCCCGAATGGAAATGTGCCAAGACATCAATAAGAAATTACACGAGAAAATTGCACTGTTGACTAAGGATAATGAATGCTTAAAGTTCCAACTCAACATTTTTCAAACAAAATAGAAACGTGAAAAAGGTTTTGAAGTCGCATTTGCTAAATCCTGCCAAAATGAAATCTTTAGAAAAACAGATATGTGATCTAGTTGCCTCCAAGAATGCTTTGTTGTCTCAGATAGAACAACTGAAATATGATCATAAACAACAACTTAACGCTCTCCCTTCGGAAACTCAAAAAGCCAAGTTTGAGTTGTTAACTTGTCAAAAACAGTTTTGTGAATACAAAAAGCATTTAAGGAAACAAATAGATGACTATCTTGAGGAAATTGTCGACTTACAAAACAAAATCAAAGAGTTTCGAAATGTTGTTTATAAACATGGTGAGTCAATCACAACTATTCAAAAGTTTACCTTTAAACCAAATCCAAATGGATATAGACCGAATCTTGCTGATTACAAACCACGGTTTTCACATAGAGCATTCAAACCAAATCCTCAAGTCTACAGTGCAGAACACAGAATTGATGATTCCATTATGAGTGTTGTTGAATATAATCGTATGGAGGAACTAGATGCAGAAGACGAGAGTCGGTCAAAATTTGAAAATGTTGTTTATAACAAACCATTTAACTATTCAAAAGCCATAACTTTAGTCACACAACAGGATAATTCTAACACACCTTGGGTTATCACGCCTACTTCTGAGTCTTCTAATGTTGGTCCCCAACCCAATCGCACAAATTCATGGTCCTTTACCTTCACTCGAAGTAAAACATTACCGAACAATGTCAAATTCTTAAATATTTTGAAACATTCTTATCGGACATCAAACTTTTGGAACGTGAAATTGAAATCAATTCTAAAATAAAAGTTGAACATTTTCAATCGCCTCATGCGCGACATCAAAGAGATATTTTTCAGAAAAGAATTTTACCTCATTTCCGAAGTTTGAAAATGTGTGCAATATATTGGGAAGGGGATTTTCACAAGGAGCTTGGACTTATGAAAACAGTTTTCGAGAAAACAGAAACATCAATTTCAAATACTAAACGTAAAAAGAAAATGTTAAGAAAAGATGTTGATCGACTCTTGGAAGATGTTATCTGTGCTGATACCATAAATTTTGTGTTACTTCATTCTGTTTCATATGCATTTGATTATATCATTGTTGATTCTGCTGATTCTGTTGAAAATGTTGAGAATATCGATAATGTGCAGCAAATCAAATCTTTGAAAATTGAAAATGAGCGTTTTATCAATGAACTTTCAAATGCAAAACGTCGTCGTCAATGGTGTCAAAAGGATTGTCAAAATTGAGAACTTGCTTTGCAAAACAAAATCAACTAGTTGCGTTCAAAATCTGTTGATCCAAAAATAGAACATCTGGATGATGAAAACGTGTCTTTAAAATGTCAAATTTCAAAATATGAACAAGAAATAGCCAAAATAAAAAATGAATATGGTGTCATACTTGATTTGCTCAAATTGACTCGTGAAAAAGCATCACACGAACTTGATAATTATCTTGCACACACTAAAGATGTTTTACATGTTAATGCAAACATTCGCTCTGAAAATCAAGATTTGTTGCACACTATCATTGAGTTGAAAGCTAAGCTAAGTAAGTGTGATAAAGATAAGCCTAGTAACACTAATGGACTTGCACCAGTAATGCCTAAAATTGACACCAGAATGCCTAATGACAAACCACAAGATACTAATGTGCTTCCTTCTACTGAAACAGGAATAGTTGCCTCTTTTCCCAACGCTAGCACTTCACAGCTTAAGAGCACATCAAGGAAGAATAGGAAGTTGCGACGTAAGAAAAGAACAATAAAGACCTCAAGTAGAAGAATACCTTAGGACTTTGAATAAGACTCAAGTTGCTCCCACTTTAGACAGCGTTAGACAAATGTAATAGAAAAAGTGATGTAACGAATCTTTGAACCTTTAAGTACCTTAAATGTTATGTTTGAAGCTTCTTGTGTTGGTTGTCGTAAAAGCATGTCTTCTGGATGTCATGATAAATGTGTTGCTAATGCTATCTTATCTCGTAAGCGGAATAATAGAAAGCGGAATACCTCTAGGCCCACTAATGCTTCTAAGTCAGTGCTAGGTAAACCACCCTCTAGTGTTCCAACTACGATCATTGATGTACCCATAGAACCCCTTCACCTCCTAGGAAGAACTTATCACCTAGTGCATTTACTAAGACCAAAGCTAAGAGTAGTTGTAGATGGCAGAAATGGTTACATAATACACTTGTTTTTTAAATGGATACCTAAAATCATAAACATGTGTGTTTCAACTATAACTGCATCGGAACCCTCTAACTCTTCGGGTTCCACATCTACTTCTATTCCATCCGTGTCGCCTCGTGTGTAATGCAGGTGATACATATCATCCTCTTGGTTGTTGATAGCGGGTGTTCCCGACACATGACAGGCAATCTTAAACTGTTATCAAACTTTGTTTCAAAGTTCATTGGCACTGTCAAATTCGGGAATGATCACTTCGCGGCTATCATGGGCTTCGGAGATTACATCAATGGGAACATCGAAATTAGCAGAGTTTATTATGTGGAAGGTCTCAGTCACAATATCTTTTAAGTAGGTCAATTTTGTGATGGAGATTTGGAAGTTGCTTTTAGTGAGAAAACTTGTTTCATTCGTGATCTACAGGGAAACGACCTTATGTCTGGTCAACGCACATCAAGTCTTTACACAATCTCAATACTAGACATGATTGCTTCATCTCCCATCTGTCTCCTTTCAAAGGCAACATCAACAAAATCTTGGCTATGGCACCGTCGACTTTCACACTTAAACTTTCAAACCATAACCAATCTTGAACGTTACAAACTTGTTGAAGGTCTCCCAAGATTTCGGTATTCTAAAGATCACCTATGCTCAGCTTGTGAACAAGGGAAAAGCACTCGTGCTCATTTTCCTTCAAAGGTGGAACACAACTCACAGCATATGCTTCATCTTTTTCACATGGATTTGTGTTGTCCGATGCGTGTGCAGACTATTAATGGCAAACGCTATATCTTGGTAATTGTGGATGACTACTCAAGATGGACTTGGGTTTATTTTCTTCGAACTAAAGATCAAGCTCCACATATGATCATCACCTTTCTCACGAAAATTCAAGTTCAACTCCGGAACACAGTCAGACAAATCAGAACATATAAAGGAACTGAATTTGTGAATCAAACCCTTCGTGCATATTATGAGAAAGTGGGAATTGAGCATCAAACATCAATTGCACGAACACCAGAACAAAACAGAGTTGTTGAACGATGAAACCGTACGTTAGTGGAAGCTGCAAGAACGATGTTGATAAATGCAAAACTTCCAGATTACTTGTGGGTTGAAGTTGTGTCAACTAAATGCTACACTCAGAACCGTTCAATGATTACCAAACGCCACAACAAAACACCTTATGAGCTTATCCACAACCGTAAACCGAATCTCAAATACTTTCATGTCTTTGGATCCCTTTGCTATCCAAATAATGATCGTGATGACTTTGGAAAGTTCAAGGCTAAAGCTGACATTGAAGTCTTTGTTGGATACTGTGAAAACTCTAAGGGTTACCGAATCTGGAATCGTCGCACAAGGGTGATTATGGAAACGATTCATGCAAATTTCGATGAGCTTACAGAAATGGCTTCTGAGCAAAACAGCTTGGAACCTGGTCATAACTGTCTAAACTTCCCTCAAACCCCATCATCAGCTGAACCAAGCCTATAGCTTACTCGTCAACAAATGGAATAGCTATTTGCTCCTCTATTTAGTAATGATATTGATCAACGTGCTCCAGATGTATCAAATGTTTTCGCTGCTCAACCTGATAATAATCCAATACCGATACACGGAAACAACAACAAATTGTTGAAGAAGCACCTCCAATTGATTCTACAACAACAGCCGAACAAACCACATCCAATGACGTTGAACCAGCTGATGATATTCTGAATCATGAAGTACCTACACCGGGATATTATG
This sequence comes from Chrysanthemum makinoi, assembly GCA_910596185.1. Taxonomy (NCBI): domain Eukaryota; kingdom Viridiplantae; phylum Streptophyta; class Magnoliopsida; order Asterales; family Asteraceae; genus Chrysanthemum; species Chrysanthemum makinoi. The sequence continues at coordinate 188,655,002 of OU343220.1, read as the reverse complement.
ATCCAAATGCGTTCTTTAATCCTTTCGCAAATGCAACTGCTTCTTCAGATGTTGCGGAATCATCTACAAGCCATCTGAATCCTCCCAATTTGCATAATGTATTTCAACATCAACCCTTCACACATCGTTGGACTAAAGACCATCCTCTTGTGAACATTATTGGAAACCCGAATCAACCAGTCGTAACTAGACAACGCCTTGGTGACGGAGAACATTGCATTTATTCTTTAACAGTATGTCTATCTGAACCCAAAAACATTAAAGAAGCAATGACTTACGACAACTAGATTGAATCCATGCAAGAAGAATTAATTCAGTTTAAACGTCTTGAAGTATGGGAATTGGTTCAAAGACCAATAGGGGTCTATGTCATTAGTCTGAAATGGATTTGGAAAAACAAGTTAGATGCTGAGGGTACGGTTATCAGAAATAAGTCACGTCTGGTGGCTAAGGGTTATAGACAAGAAGAGGGGATTGATTTCGAAAAATCATTCGCACCGGTTGCTAGACTTGAGGCTGTACGAATTTTTCTGGCATTTGCGGCTCACATGAACATCACGGTCTATCATATGGATGTCAAAACCGCCTTTCTAAATGGTCAACTGAAGGAAATGGTATATGTTAGTCAGCCGGAAGGATTTGTTGATCCAGAGTTCCCAAATCACGTCTTCAAACTGAATAAGGCTTTTTACGGTCTCAAATAAGCTCCTCGGGCATGGTATGATAAGTTATCATCCTTTCTCATTGCTAATAATTTCACTAAAGGTTCGGACGACCCAACACTTTTCATTCAATATCACGGGGCTCACATTTTAATCGTTCAAATCTATGTGGATGACATCATTTTTGGGTCAACACATAAAAGTACTCAAGCAATTTTCAAAACATATGAAAAAACATTTTGAAATGTCCATGATGGGTGAACTTACATTCTTTCTAGGATTGCAAGTTCATCAATCACCCCGTGGTATTTTCCTTAGTCAGTCCAAATATGCTCTTGAAATTTTAAACAAACATGAAATGCAAACCTGTGATACCTATGCCACACCTATGTCACATACCAAGAAACTGGACGCTAATTTGCATGGAAAATTGGTTGACCCTACCAAATACCGAAGTATTATTGGGTCTCTCATGTATCTAACAGCTAGTAGACCTGACATTGTATTTGTTGTATATCTTTGCTCCCGTTATCAGTCGAGACCAACTGAAACTCACCTCTTCGAGGCTAAAAGAATCCTCCGATACATCAAGGGAACCATTAACATGGGAATCTGGTATCCGAAGGATTCTGGTTTTGAACTAATAGCTTTTCGACGCGATCACGCAGGTTGCTTAGATTCTCGGAAAAGTACTTCAGAAGCTCTACAATTTCTTGGTGATAAACTGGTGTCATGGCAATCGAAGAAGCAGGATTGTACATATTTGTCCTCAACCGGCGAATATGTAGCTATGTCTGCGTGTTGTGCTCAAGTCATTTGGATGAGAACACAACTCAAAGACTATGGTTACGTATTGACGTAATCCCGATGTATCTGCGACAATCGAAGTGCTATTGCGATCTCGTGCAACTCCATACAACATTCGAAGTCTAAGCACATCGATCTTCGATATCATTTCATCAAGGAGCATGTGGAAAAGGGTACCGTTGAATTATATTTTGTGGGTATTGAATCTCAACTAGCAGACCTTCTCACCAAAGCCTTAGCTCCTGCTAGGTTTACTGAGTTGGTCCACCGGATTGGTATGAGGTGTTTGACTCCATAGGAACTGGATGAACTTTTAAAACAATCTTAAAACCAGTCAAACACCAAAACCTCTTTTGTAAATAAATTTAAAAAAAAAAAAAAATAGAAAAATATAAAATCTAATAAAATACAAAAATATTCTTCTATCTAATTTCTTTCAAACATTGCAAGTACAAATATTCCGTCAACACTTTGTTCTATCAAACTTTTCCCAATTTTCCCGAACAAGTGTTGAGGGGGATAAAGTAAATATTTTTGTTTCATAAAACCTTGTACTTGCATGTTACCCTGAACTTGTTGTATCTTTGATACTGGTGGTTACGTTTCTTGCTTCTTTACACTCCTCGGACTCAAAATTATAAAATTTCAATATTTTCAAAGTCGAGGGGGAGTGTCGTTAAGTTTCTTTCCAAATATCATGCTTTGATTAACAATAATGAAAGTTATAGGCTATGGATGAAAATGATTGAGGTGGAAGGGCCATATTTGTCAAATGTTTAAACTTATTTTTAACAAAACCCTTCCACCTAAAACACTTAACATTTATTACACTCATTTATTACTCCAACCACCTTCATCCCACGCATAAGATTCAAACTCAAATCCGTGTGAAAATCTTCGAATTTGTAAGTGTATTAAGCTTCATTGAGTGATTCTAAACAAAGGTTTTTAATGTCATTCAAATCTAACGGTTGGAATTTAAACTAGCGATGATTTTGTGTTCTACGCATAAGCGTATGAACACGAAATCACCATGGGATGTTTTGTGATGAAAAAGGTTGTGTCATTATTTTTAAAAACAAGTTTTATGTACATTTTCATCATGAGTATCAACCCATAAAATGTTTTAGATCATAATTGTAACCTAGGGTTTATGTGTGGATTTGGGTATTTCTTATTGTGAGTGTTTTAGGACTATTAAATGCTTGTAAGATGTTTGTTTCATGTTCAATTGTTGGATATTGGATTTCACATACACATCAAACCATAACACAAAGTGGGCGTATAATGGTGAGTTCTAGAGAGAGAAAGTTAGAGGTTTAGGGAACTTAGTGAGAGAAAGAAAAACTATTATTATGAGCTCCAACTCTCTACCTTGGGAGGTAGAGAGTATTTATAGTCTTACATAAAACGCCACACAACGGCGTGGATCGGGCATACAGTGGGTAAAGACCCGTCCGTCCTCCACGGTGTTACTTAACAAAATACTACTTAACTAAATATAACTATGACTACGAGCATTCTAACGATTACATATACTTGAGGTGACCGACTCTTTAATACCGGAATTTCTAATTCCTAACAATCTCCCCTAAGGGAGGTCACCTCAACCATATACTAAAATGACATTGAATACAATCGGATATTACATTAACAATTGATCTTGCATTCTTGATGTAGTACTTTGCTCGAGGCTCGTAGTCATTGATTCCACTCATTGCATGTTTGGTTAATCCAAGTGGAGGTCTTTTCCTGATCCACGTGATAATAATGTTGAGCCACTTTTGAGATCATCGGCAAATAGAAAATCTCGATACATCCATTGTGGTGTTGGTATTATGTGATGAAATGACTTTCGGACCGACATGCTCACATTCTGGATCATGATATCTTCTCATCGGAGTAGCGGAAGCTTTAGTTGATTCATGATATTAGCGTAGCGAAGCATGGAGTTAGAATATCAAGTCATTGATGCACCAATCATGATATCTTTTGATATGAATGTGTTGTGTGAGCATGCGGCTATGGATTGATCGCTCCATTCGATCACCGCAAACGTCGGGTGTACATGCATACAACAGTTAGCAATAAATCGCACGAAAGTGTCTTTGATCACTTTCGATGAATTGAGGTACACGGCCCACGGTTCCCGTTGATCGATACAAGTACTGCGTGATCGGAATAATTACGAAGAATTTCCTTGACACGGTTTCGCAGATGCTCTAGTTGTTCTCAAACCGGAACGTCTCAAAGAAGACAACACGGAGTGAGTGAACCAAATTACGTCCACGATTGATGAAAAGAGATTTGAAAAACAATCGTGTAATGCTCAATAGAAATTGTTTTTGCAATATAACGAAGGTTTTAATGAAAATCAATTATCAATCATAAAACACCTTTTGATTTGAAAAATTAGTACACGGTCGACGTGCTAATGAAAAGAGTTTTAAAGCACAAAGACCGGTTTTCAAAGGTATCCGTCAATCCATAACTCGAACCGGGATTGATTCAAAAGATTGAATCCCCATTGTTTCGTTCAGGTTGTCACATGGTTGATCAATATAATAGATCTCACATGCCACCTACCAGGAGCTTGTTAGATGTTGGCTCGAGAAGGCTTTCCATCTTCACAGTGAATATGTAAACACATCACTCGATGTTCGGCAATACCACAAGGACAATGCGTAGGACTCAAGATATAATCTCTCTTTTCACATTGTGTGAAACAGAGAGTCTTCATTGAAAGTGTCCTATTGAGATTTATTGATGATCTCGTGGCACTAGACTCAATTTGTGCATATTTGGATCCTATATCGGAGACTAGGGAGAGGGTCTCCTCCTTCAATATCAACAATCTCTAAGAGAAAGTTGATAGATAATGTCGGTTCCCCGTGAGAATGAAACAAGTCCTTTTAAGAGGAACTTGAGTGGTTTGGAAAGTTGAAGTGCAGTGCGTCACTGGGTCCATGACGTCTTGTCTTCAATACCGATGTTACCATCAGAGCATATGAATTGAACCCGGTTTACGCCTAAGGTTGAATAATTTGGAGAGCTATTTGTTTTCACCCTTTTCTCATTCAATTCTTTTTAATTCTTCAACCCCTTCAGTGCTTACCGAGACTTCATAGCTAGAACTTTGTTGGGTTTATTCCAGACTAGCTCATCTCACCGCACTCTTCCCATAACTCATTTTTCTCCTTTTATCATCATACCTAAGAACTCTACACTAACTAGTGGATAGTCCCTGGGTAGATCCCTCCGGTTCGGGCGGATCATGGGAACACATACCTAACCTTATCGTCCTTATATCACCATACATAATGTAAAGTTGGTCGGTCTTTTTGGTATTGTTCATCGGCCATAGGAACCAATTGAAAATCATTTGAAAATCAATCCAGATACTTATGATATTTTATCAAAGCATTTTGTACCGAATTGTTTTTGATATTTTTAGAACAAGTGCTCCCCTCAACATGTGCATCAAATGTTTGAAATCGTTTTGCACACGGAGGCAAGAGGAAGAAATTACTTCTTTGATTACCATTTAAAAAAAATATCAACATCACTTCCCTAACCAAGACAAGTAGATAAAGCATTTTTGGGAAGGATGATGTTTTCATAAGTTTTGCTCCCCCTCAATATGTGCCTCAAGATTTGAAAAGAGTTTTGCACATACTAGAGGGAACCTGCACATTGAGATAAGTGATCACGTTTCAAATCATAGGTTTAAGATAGATGCTCCCCTCAACATGTGCATGGAAAATTTGAAATCGTTTGTCACATGTGGGAAGAAGAGCATGTACATCCTTATAAAACCATTTACCAAATTATCAATTTAAATCCAATTTAAATCACACATTCTCCCCCGATCACAATTGTTAAATCATTTGAGATTTGTGATCTCTTATAGAATTAAATTGATTTTGAAAGCTTTTAGGGAGAATTGTGACTTGATTATGAAAGCGTTTTAACTGATAAGGATCGGATGTTAAGACTTTAAACTCCATTGATAACACATGCATGTATATCTTTTGAAAACAATTGAATGCCAAATAACTTTTTAATTTAATTGAAATCATTCTCCCCCTCAATCAATGACATAGGTTGTTGATTGAGAGATTGATATTTTGACAAATAAGTCCGGATGATTATCAAAAATAGAGACCGAGTTATTTTTCAAAGCAGTTAGTTTTCAGCAGATAAATGTTTAAAGAATCAGAGCATGGAATTTTGAAAACATGATAAAGTATGGCTCTGTTCTTTCCTTGAAAAAGCGGGTTACTGCCTGAAATGACAATAAACCATTCTTTTCTCTTTCTCCCAAAAATAATTTTTGATTTTTTGATTTTTTGATTTTTTTTTTTTTTTTTTTTATAAAAAAAATTCGAACAACATCTAAAGTCCCGTGTCATTCTTTGAATGACAACATCAAGACCGTAGATATTATCGAATCGAGAGAAACATGACAAAAAGACAATATTTTTTTTGAAGATTTTTCGAATTTTTCAAATTTTTATGGATTTTGAAAGTTTTATATTTTTCTATTTGATTTTTTGAAGGTTTTATAATTTTGTATTTTTTTTTTCGAATAAATATTTACAAGAGATAAATTAGTTTAAGAGAATGATGAAATGAGTACCGAGATAAAGATATCGCTTCAAAGACGTTGTAGAAGAAAGAAATCAACATCTCTTAAACTTTCGCCACCAAAGCATTCGATGCTTCTAAGAAAATCGTCTGGACATGAGCCTTCTCAATTTGAATCTTTGGTAGCTTCCCCTCCAAACCGACAAACATCGAATAAAGACCATTTCCCTAAGAAGTAGAGTTGAATACAAAGCGGTCTCATTGATTGAAGCTCGGCACCACGAGAACACGAGAACACCGAAGTAACAAGTTGAAACATTGATCGTCTGTTATCAAATCCGGATTAACTGACACGACCGATCACATGAACCTGTGCATCCCGATGTACACCTTTCTCTTCGAGATTGACCAGTTGTCTATTTAGGGGAACAATATATCAACATCTTCAATTTACCAAGTGCATTCCAGTTATATAACATATAACCAATCATCACATAATGTACACATGTACCCAACAAGAGTAGAGACGATGACATTCATGTAACATGTTGAGTCACTAATCATCTCTTTGGATGTCAACTCTGAAATAACTGGATTAGCTCGATCAAGTGAACATGTTGTGCATATAACCGAAAGCACTTTATCATAAACCGTATATAAGATGTCGATAGGCAGTATCATCTCACGCTCCAAATATTCTTCTCACATTTCTTCCAAGCGAACACAAGTAACATAAACCAAAGGTCTCCAGAGACCACTTTCCCCAAATAGATGGAATAATATATCCTTCCCCCAAATGGTTTTGATACCTCAGAATCAGAAAAACATAATATATCCATAAACTTGAAATCTTGTGAGAAGAACTCAAATAGCCCAAATGAATCCTGTGAGAATCAACTGCTACATAAACTCTCTCGGACTATCTTTATCAACCCATATGTAGACAATTTGAAGTGACCACTGTTGAAGAAAACCCAATATACCAAACTTGAAACTGAAGTCGAATTCCCGGTATTTGTGTCTTAAGCTTGCACTTAAAGATGGAAGAACGGTGTCGAGAATCTATGCTTCAAGCAAATCTCTAAGTACTCACACTCAAACAAGGTATGAGACATTAACACCTCTTGATATTATCCACATCGTCATCGCATGTGACAGAGTAAAACAACGTAACTCCTAATAGTGATAGTTAACTGTGTCTTCAACCATCCACTCCGACTGGCGGTAACTAGATAAACAAAAGCCTTCAACTCAAATTCTTAAGCCCGAGCAAGTTATCAAATAAGAACACGCCTTTGTGAAGGTCAACTTCAATCTCAAATAAGTGATAAATGATTAATTCTGAAGTAATCAACTTGTGTCAAATGCCCAACATGTGAATAAACATACAACCGGATGTACATTCACCCACCTGAATGAACCGGAACAAATGATGCCTCAACATCAATATATTCTTCCTAAAAGTATTCATGTAGAGATTGATCTGGAGGATACACCAATAACTTCGAGCGGATGAGGTAGACATTTTCCTTGAAGTTCATGTGGTTGATTTATAGCATGCACGATGTGAGGAACAATAATCCATGAAGATTTGGCAAAGGAATACCAAAGAGTGGATCATTATTCATGAACAATAATCCGTGAAGATTTGGCAAAGGAATACCAAAGAGCGGATCATTATTCATGAGTGCAACCGCAATATTATGATAATCATTATCAACGCCTTGAGGAATAACTGGAGATAGGGATTTTTGAGTAGTCTGAGTTGTACTTCTTTGATGATCATCAAACATATCTTGAACTCATGAATCACATATTCTTTGATGATCATCAAATATTCGCTAGCGGTTGTAAATTCTCATCAAACATATCTTGAACCAATGAATCCCAAACAATAAATCTCATTTATCCTTAGTGAGTGAAACATTAGGCGTTGGAGGAGAGTCATCAAACTTTAAGTCGTATAACCATTATTCAAACATCCATCATCATTTAGTATATTCACTCTTCTCCTCCTCAAAAATTGCATCCGAAGTTGCCATTTTTGATTTAGCAAGTGAATAAGAATATACATTAATGAATGTAGATCCACTTGATGATTGAATGAGCATGGGAGAAACATGAAGCTTGTTGATGAAGAATGTCGATGAGAATGGTCATAAACATGAAGATTTCTCTTCTTCTGAAGATAAAGCGCACTGAAGCGTACACTTTTATTTTCTTTGAGGAACGGGGCCTAAAGTGTTATCTGCAGACGCCATAATGATGAAGTACGAGGCCTGAACTGATGTGAACAGACGTCATAGATTAGAGCCCGGTTATATGTTTAGAGCCGCCCGAATCCAAAAATCAAGGGACGATTTGTACGACCTGCTTTGGACAACAGACGAAGATATAGAATTGGAAACATTGGATCCCCACGTCTTTGATGGGTTCCTTTTGGTTAGCACAAGAAATCTTTGAATCAACAGAAACCCTAGATGCAATGGCATTATCCCTAGGAGCTGAACTAGTAGAAGCATCGACTTAGTCAAGGGACATTTTGTGCTTAATGGGATTATTCTACCAGTTGGCTTCCAAACCTTAACAGGAACTATTCTAGGCATAGTGGATCTAGCTAAGGAGTAAGGTTTGCCATGCGTTAATATTCGACTGTGGGCTTCCACGAAATCCTACATTTGCAAACACATTCCCTGTAGGTTTCCAGGATTGCTTAATCTCTTTCGCTCTCCAAACTTTCTTAACTGGGTTATGAATCTTAGACCTCGAAATAACACATCACATTTATCATGATTACCAGAAATTAAACATTTTTACATGTTTTGCAGACAGCATAAGGCCTCGAATTAATTTTAGTAAGCTTAGAGCTAATACTAGAACTAACACGATTCTTTTGTTCAAATCAAACTTCTTGTCCCTATGGTGTTCTTTCACTTCCTTATCATGATCACTTTTAGTTTGCGTAATCCTATCCTTCTTTGCATAGCTTCTAGGTTTTGACCCGCTAACTTTAGTGTCAATCTTAACATCTGTAGAAGTAACGATGGGAACATTACATGGCTTCACTACTTTCGCATTCTGGTCTAGAAGTGGGATCGAAATTCTAGGAGGCAAATCACAGGTTGCTTGCTTGAATTTAGATATGGAACAAGGCATATCAAGGGTCACATGCTTGGCTTTAGGCATAGAACGGATTTCCTGTTTGGCACTAGGCATAGAACAAGGCTTCACAGCTTTGCCTTTTTCACCTAAGGGTTTTGGACATGTTGCAATTACACATTCAAGCAGCTCTTGAGATCGTTTGGCACGGAGGCAAGCAAACCTCATTTCACTATCAAGAGGTTTGTTAATGAAATCCTCTTCGACAATCTCACGGAGACATTCTAGACTATCCTTAAGGTGAGCACAGTAGTCATGAAAAGCATGTTCATTATTCCTAAGATGAGGAGGAATATATTTAACGTTCACAGTGTATTTGCAATCTAAGGGTGACTTTGAGACAACATTCTTATTGAAAACAAGTGGTAGTTTCCCATTTCACTGACTTCTCAGATTCTCAATTTCCTTTTGTAAAGACGTTACTTTTTCGTTATTTTGGTCACGGGTGACTTTTGTTGAATCATATAACTCTTTAAAATGTCTTTTAACTTTTTCATTTTCTTCTAGAAAACTCTCGTTTTCCTTTTGTAAGGCATTAACTAAGTTTTGAAGATGAAAAGTTTGAGAATTCGGAGAATCTAAAGGAGGAGGCATTTGGGAGCCTGCCATATTGTTCTTTTGACCCTTTAATTGAGAGATTTGGGCTTTCAACTTTCGGATCGTGTTGCAATGAGCTTGAATCTGTTCATCACGTTTGTTAATTTGAAAAGCTGCATCAAACTCTGGAGCATTTGAGGATGTCTTGATATTTGAAGTTTTGACATTTTCTTTAAGATGTTGATATTTTAGTTGTAAATTAAAATGCTCAACTCTAGTTTAGACAAATGTTTAACCAAATTGTCATGATCATCCAGTTCAATTTTCTCGGATAGTTTGGAATTAGTTTTTTCAAGCTCAATGACTCGATCATGGGAGACTTTCAGAGCAACAGATAATTCATGAAATTGAGAAGCATTAATGGAACAATTGTAGCGATGTAAAACACATCTTAAGCAATACATTCAGAAATAAGATTCTCATTCAAGGTATGCAAGTTCTTCCTCTCAATCTCATTATATTTTAATTCTCGCTCATAGTCACTAACCTCAACTATCATTGCATCAAATTCCTTTTCCATTTCTTTAATATCGATTTTATCCCCTTTTAAAGACTCTCAAAATGATCTTTTAGTTGTTTAAAGAAAGGCATGACCTCGGTTAGATAGCATTCTTTTGTTTGCTCAAAACCCCTTTCCCTTCGCTTATCCCATGGGTGTGATCCTTTACTTACAAGTTTTCTCAAAATCGGTAAATAGTTGAAGAATAACATATTGATTGATTAAGGTCTTGCTCTTAGTGGCAATAGTTCTAGGAACTAAATGCATTGGTGTATTTGGAGGATACACATTCGCTTTAGGGAATTTCCTACAAGGGGGATTCTTTTCAACAAGATTTTCAGCTTTTGCAAGTCCATATCCTTTTTCCAGAACACTTGTTCAGGGGTCAATAGAGTCTGTGGCTTAAACATGTTTAAGGATATCCAATTTTCCTTAGTGTAATCATGGGGTTTTATCGTTATCTTGTTCTTTTTACACTCGTGGTCTTCTAGCTTCATATGCATTTTCTCCCTAGTGACTTCATCTGATTTCTTATCTTCCTCAGTGCACTCAGTACAACTAGGTTTCTGTCTAGGCTTAAGGATCTCATTACCATCATACAATACCTTATGAGCTTCTCTAGCCTTTTTACAAGCCTTAGGGTTTGGTTCATCAACTAAGGCCACACTATGTTTGTCACTTAGAACTCTATGCTTAGTGATCATGTGAGCATTCTGAATGGTGTTTCCTTGTACGTACAACTTATTTTCAAGCTTGTTTTTCAAAGTCTTTAGATTAGAAAAATCATTCAAAAGTTTTGACTCCTTAGCACTAAATTCTTGCTTAAGCACTTTAACATTTTCTTGAAGTTCTTGTTTTTGCTTAGCAGCTTTTGAAAGCTTTTCTTGTAAGGAATTTAACTCTTGTTTTAATACTTCTTCTCTAAACCTACTTTTTCTAATAGTTGTACGTATTTGGACGTCCATTTCCAGCTCACGGGTGGTCAACTCAAACTTAGCACGCTGTTCATAAATAGCAACTTGATCCTTATATATGTTAAGCTCGGTGGTAACAGAATCATCGTGCACAAATGCAGTACTCATGCAGTTCATAATCATCATTTTGAGTAGAAGATGCACAACTAGGTACAACGGAAACTTCCATGCAACTTACCTCAGCATTGACATGCACAGGCTGTGACGGGTGCATCTCTATCTTGGGTACATCCGAAGCTTCCATGGAGCGTTCCTTTGCATTAACTTGCACAGGTTGTGTCCGGTGCACCTCTCTCTCTTGTGAATTTGAGCACGAAGATTCCATTTTTCCATTATCCGACTCATCATTTTTGTTGTCACTGACATTCTCGCATTCAGAACACCCGATTCTTCAACAAATACATTACCCAACTTATCACAACATTCTTTCATCTGCACCTGACACTCATTCACGTCTTCATTCTTTTGTGCAGATTCTTCAATGTACTTTTTCACATTATCCATGAGTTGGATAAATGTTTCAATGAATTCTCAATTTCCATTCCAGTATGTTTTTTGAAGGAAATTCCAGTCAAGTGTTGATCGTAATCTGCTGAATATTCCCCATCGATGAATGGTTGAAATTGTTTGTAGATTACTTGAAGAGTGCGACTGAACCATCCTTATGAACCTTTTCATTGGTAAGTTGCGCTTTAAATGTTCTAAGTTCAACAAGCAAGCTTCTTGTCAATGTAGGTAAGTCCCGGCGAAAAGAGCACTACATGTTCGATCCCCGCTATGGATAACATTGTATGAGGTGCATATGAAGTAGCCGATAGGGCTCAATGCTGCATTCCATTTTCATGGCATTCTCAGAGGTGCAATTCATTCGCATTGTACTCAGAACATGAAGATCTCACATCCTCATTGTTTAATTCAAACATCTTTAATCGTTCTCGTAGCATTCATTAACATTATTGTCCACAAAGATCATACAATTTAAGCACTTCGAAATCACCGGGTCAGGTAGAGTAAGACATGATGTGGTAGAATGCACAGGATTTTACGAGTCTATGATTTAAACCGAGAAATAGAATCTTTCGCGGGATTTTACTAAAATCAAGACCAAACCGTTAAGCAATGACCAATGGAATGTGTTAAGATGATTGATGGATCGACACAATGATAGACAATTGTGTGTTAGGACTTATGATTGTTTGTGGGATAAGCGAGATGTTGTTTGGTTATGATTTGGGTTGGTTGTTGCACGATTTTATGGAGAAATTTAGGTCTAAAACTTAAAAGCTCAATAACTTCCTTTCGGAGAGGATTTGGGCCTCGAAAATTCGTTTCACAACATCGTGGTGAAACCTCACAATATTCAGGCTGTTCCGGTCGTTTTGACAAGTATTTCGTAGAAAACGGAGTGACGGTTCAAAAGTTATGGCCGTTTGAAGTTTTGACGTAAAAAGTCAACTTTGGTCAAACCTCTTCTTCGTAAAAATCAACCAAGTCGCTATAACCCTTGAACCAAGTCGCTAAGCACCAAGTCGCTACACCCCCAAGTCGCTAAAGTCCCAAGTCGCTAGACAAATGCAAGTCGCTAAGTAGTAACTCGCTAACCCTCAAGTCGCTAGCAAAATTTTGGCAGCAATTCGCTACTCAAGTCGCTAAAAATTCAAGTCGCTAAAGAGCAACTCGCTACAGACCAAGTCGCTACCACCAAGTCGCTACCCGTAGTGGAGAGTCCACTACTTGTACTGTTAATCGCTAGGTCTAAGTCGCTAGCTCCAAAGCTGTAACTCGCTACAAAATTGTGAAGCAAGTCGCTACGAAGAAAGAGATCCGTATATCAAGTCGCTAGCAAGAAAAACCACATAAACATCACTTTTCAATCCAAAAACAACCCAACCAAGATGATTCAAGCTTACCAAATGAAAACCTAAACACTTGTGATGATTCTAAACATAAAAGTACTAACAAAATCCAAGCTTTAACACAAGAAATCAACCAAATGATGCACAAACCACTAAACTTTTTCAAACTCAAAAACCACTAGAAATCCAAAGATGTGCAAGATATGATCTAACCATGGCTCTTGATACCAATTGTTGGATATTGGATTTCACATACACATCAAACCATAACACAAAGTGGGCGTATAATGGTGAGTTCTAGAGAGAGAAAGTTAGAGGTTTAGGGAACTTAGTGAGAGAAAGAAAAACTATTATTATGAGCTCCAACTCTCTACCTTGGGAGGTAGAGAGTATTTATAGTCTTACATAAAACGCCACACAACGGGCTGTGGATCAGGCATACAGTGGGTAAAGACTCGTCTGTCCTCCACGGTGTTACTTAACAAAATACTACTTAACTAAATATAACTATGACTACGAGCATTCTAACGATTACATATACTTGAGGTGACCGACTCTTTAATACCGGGAATTTCTAATTCCTAACATCAATTAAACTAATTCACCATTGAATCCAACCCAGAAACATCTAAACTGCAGGATTTAACTTTAGGGTTTATGAACAAGTAGGTTTGGGTATTTTTGATTTAGGTGATGTTAGATGTTAAAACTTGTTGGAATCATCTCACAGAGCTTCTAAGATGTCCCAGAATTAATTTGGTGCAAATTCCATGGCTCAATCTCTTAGGCGTAGGATTTGAATAAGTTAGGGTTTAAACTTTACGCCTAAGGCAATATCTACGCATAACTGATATCTATTGTGATTCCATGCGAGGATGAAAGAGGTTGAATAAAAGTGTTAATGGTAATGTTGTGATGAATTTATTTCAGGTTTTACGCGTGCAAAATCAGAATCAAGGTTAAATTGGATTTCTACGCATAAGGAATACTTTACGCGTAGAGGTTACACGTAAGAGAAATCTTACGCGTAACACTTACGCGTAAGGGTCTACATGGGGACTACACGTATCCTGTGAAGGATATGCGTAAACTTGGATCTTACGCATAAGGTTCACTCTTACGAGTAAACCTTACGCATAAGCTCCTACATACGCTTACGCGTAAGCCTTATGCCAAGAGCCTTTTCCTACGGGCAAGATTTCTTACGCGTAAGAGAAACTCCTACGCATAATCTTATGTCTGCGCGTATGGTCACACACTATTTACGCATAAGCTTACACTCTTAAGCTTAAGCCTTAATTTAACCTCACTTATGAATTGTTACGCGTACAAACTTGTATATAAGTTACTCATAACGTCACAAAACCAATATGTCACTAATAAGCTATAATGGTTAATATGTTGTGTGAATGAGTGAAAATTTAGACTTTAAAATTCAAAATTAATATGCTCACGAAACTTATCACGACTACTTTGGACTATTGGACAAACAAGTGACATTGGACTCGTAACATTCATTAACATAACATATTCAATAATTGGACAATAAAAATCAACTTTTGACTAACGTAATGTCTTTCGATATGTTGGTTCTTTTGGCTCAATATCTTTCAGATCACAATATGGACGTCACAATGGAAAACGTTAATGCACCAAACGAGCTCACAATGGAAGATATTTTCCCTACCGGTTATAGTATGAAGATTGGAAAGAACAGCCTCAAAGTTGACTTTGAGAATTTCACATGCTCTGAGTCTTCATGCCGCAGTGTTGTGGACATTCTTAAGACTCATCCCTACAACAACATGCTCACTAACTCAACAACTGTACCAGTAATCTATATCCATCAGTTCTGGCACACAATGAAGAAAGTTGACGGTCTAGATGCTGTCACGGTGACTCTCAACAATAAACAAGTCACCGTCACCGTTGTTGACTTACGAGCAATTCTTCTGCTCCCCTGCCATCCAACCTGCTGAGTATGTTTCTAGTCCAACTGAAGAGGCTACACTCAGATTCATGGTCGATATTGGTTACGATGAAGCTGCGGGGATCATTACTAAACATTCTTCGGTCGATTTAAAGAACATCCCCCAGCCATGGAGAACTTTATACATCATGATCGCCAAGTCTGTTTCTGGACGAGACAGCGGTTATGAGCATCCTAAGCTCATGGAACTACAAATCTTCTGGGGCATGGTCAACAAGATGCATATTGACTTCAAAGTCGATTTGGGAAGACATGATGTCTTACCTCAAAAAGCCTGGCACCAAGGTCCCCTACATCAGATACACTAAGTTGTTGATCCAAAGGATACTCAGGAATAATTAAGACATTCCCTTGAGACTTGATGACCCCAACCATCATTCTGCGTTATTGAGCCTACCTTAAATGTTGTCAGATTCAAAGACTCATCAACAAAGAAGCAAGGTGTAGCTTTGACTGACTGCCTACTCACTAATGATGTTAAAAGCCTTCAATCGTATTCACGATATCAAGAAGCGGTGACCTTAGGCAAAGTCGGCTTTATGGATGAAAAGTCTTCTGCCATCCCAGCCAAGAAGACCATGAGATCAGGTAGTGCAGGAAGTGTAGCAAGCACTGGAAGTGCCCTAAAGTATCCAAAGAGGAATCCTTCCCTAAAAAGAAAAGTTCCATCAAAGGTTGTCGTTCCAAATGCTCAAACGGCACCTAAATTAATGGACGAACACTCCGAGGATACTAAAACGAATGAGAAGGTTCACTACTCAGAATCTATTACGAATGATACAATAACAATAGAAAAACCTCAAAGTCCCAAAATAGACAAGGGTAAAACTCCAGTTGAAGAGCAGGAAGAAGAAGAGAGTTCAGATGAAGAACCAAATGATGAGGACAAAGACTACCGCAAAACACTGAAGCATCTCAGGCAACAACAAGCTGCTACGGAATTTAATCTTCAACAAACTCGTGGCCCTGGAGGTTCCAGTGGTGGTGCACTTACCATACCAATTCGTGATGCGGTTAATCAACCCGATAAGCGAATTGGTGCCACCGCTAAGGAATCCACCGAGCAGCAGCAGCAATCTTATGAAGTTCCGTTTACCTTTGAGGAAGAAGAGGAAAAGGAGAAGGATGAAAAGATTACTGATGAAGATATTGAGGAAGCTACTAGGGAAAGAGCTGAAGAGGAAGCTCGCGCTAAAGAAGAGGCTAGGGTAAAAGCTGAAGAATAGGCTAAAGCTGAAAAAGAAGCTGATGATTATCTTCTAGATAATCCTGAACATAACCCGGAACAAACTTCTGAGCCTCCAAATGACCCAGAGCCTTCTCATGACTCATCTTCGTCTGATTCATCGTCTCATTCATCACCACCACCATCCAAAGATGCTACCATAAGATCCACATCCAAATCGGTTAAGAAACCAACCGACACTTGGGCATCACGGGCTAAGACTAAAATTGTGAAAGCTGTCAGACAAGTAAGGAAAAGAAACGTGGTCAACAAGAAACTGAATCAGCTTGCGGACAGAATCAATCTACTTCAGACTGTGATAAACGAGTTTTCGGGAGAACGAGAACAAATCCAGCAGTTTCTAAATAGAGATATCCAAGGGGAAATGGACAAGACGATCAGAGAATATACTCACAAGTTTCTTCTCGACACCGTCCCTGGAGTGACAAGAGAAATGTTCGCCAGACAACTCTATCCTAATCTTATGGCATTGGTCAAGCATACATTGTCAACTACTCCTGTTGCTATGCAAATCAATCCAGTCATGCCTCTGGCTGTCTTCGATGCTGAATTGATATCAAAGCTGGTATTGCAAATGTCCCAACGATCCGACACTTTCACTTCTGACGAAGCTAAACTATTTGAGGCATTGCTAGAATATCAACTCAAGACATCGTGTAAAGAGTCAGCTGAAAGGGCAAAGCGACCAAGAGACGATGATGATGCGGACAAGGATTCTGAGCCAAAACGCAAAAAGAAAACTGGCGAATCCTCATCTATGCCTCTACCAACCCAAAGGACCACCACCAATAGAAGATCTTCACAACAACCTCCTGCTAGTGACAAACCTCAGGACTCTGCGTCTTCACCACCAAAGGGGGAAATAGGTGATCATTTCGAATACACCGGTGGTGATGACGAAGAGATTCCTGAGCCCCAACAACAATCTCCTTCTTCTACATCAACAAAGCAACCAGCATCATCCTCAAAGCCAAAGAAGAAAAAGTCAACCTCAGTTGTATCATGGTTAGATGAAGATGAAACTGAAGAATATGAATGGTTTTCAAAGCTTGTTGATGCAACCCCTTAATTACCGGAAGGTCAAGAACCGGTAGATGATCGAACTCTAGAGCATGCCAAGTTAATTCAAGATAAGTTTAAAGTGAAGAAGATGACGAAAGCAGAGTTAAAGCGAATCAGGAACAAAGCTTTTCAACTACTTAAGGACAGCTCTGACAGTGCCATTGAAGTCGAATATCATCTCGACAACATAGCACGAGCCATGTCAAACAATATTGATTGGCTCAACCCTGAATCCAACATCGACTTCACCAGACCTGACAAGGCTCCTTATTACACTGACTGGACCAAGCCACTACCCACTATTGGTCGACCTGATCAACCTCAGATTCCCTACCGGTATTTCTTCAACAATGACCTAGAATTTCTTCAGCACGGTAGCAATGTGAGCAAGAGATACGCTACCTCACTCACCTTCCCTTTCCTGGCAGCAATCTTCTCCAACAATGTGGCCATCGAGGAAGAAGCCACACACATGTTCGTTGATAATGTGGTAAAGTATGACCTCGATGCACTATATGGAATTCATCATTGGCCTGAACGAAGAAGAATATACTACAGAAGCTGCCAGGTACTCAAATCGAAAAAGGAGGTGTACAGTGAACAACGGATCGTTGCCATAATGCATATTAGCCTGTCTACAAAGTAGGACTACTCATTCCTGAAGAAAATCGTAGTTAAACGCCAAGACGAATAGGAATATGACTTTTCTGAAGCGGATTTTCCGAGATTGTCACTCAATGACATTGAAGATATGTATCTTGCCAAGGTACAAGGACGAATGCGACACTTCTCCACGAACATCCAGCTCCAATACATCAAGTCATTGCTAATATTCATCAGAAGCATCGTTATCCAGGAACGTGTTGAAGACCTTCAACTTTCCATGGAATCATACAAAAAACGTGTTAATCTCACCAAACCACAAATAGACCTTCCCGATATCAACCATCTTCCTCAGTACACCATTCTTAAGAAACCAACGTTTGAGGTAGTTTACCGTAGTGAACTTCACCGTAATTTCTTCATGGCGTGCAAGGAGCTTCACAAGTTTTGTGAGCACACTTTAAAGAAGGTTCGGGACGGGTTAGCATATCGGTTAAAGGAGATTCATGAAGGCATAGGGTCGAAGAAGAGGTGGAATTCTAGGTAAAAGAGGGATGCGAAGACGATCATTACAAGGATTGATGAAAGGTTGTTTCGTCGCGATCAAATGAGGACTTTGGAGAGTTTCGTGGGTGGACATCAAAGCATATCTCTAATAGGCTATCAACGTCCAGAAAGAACTCCTGGTGTTATTGACGGACTTCCTGGTACTCCTTGATTTGTTTCTTTCATGAATATTTGGATGTGTTGATCTATACTTGACTATGGCTTATGCACACATAACAGTGTACAACCTGTACTTGTAATGAAAGGACCCTGTGGTACGCATCAGTGCCACAATCCTATAAAAGGAGCGAAAGCTTCTTACTTTTGAGTAAAACTTATCAAAATTTTCACTTTTCAAAGTTTTGCTCAAAAGAAAAAGTACTTCCCCTTATGATTTTCAAAACCTCAAAAGTTAATATCACTTGTTGAGGGGGAGTATTTTCTTAAAACTTTGTTCACAAATGATTCTTCGTGGAAATCTTCCCACAAACTCGAAATGGTCATATTCGATATCAAAATTTCATAAAAAATAACATTTATATGCCATTTTTGAGGGGGAGAAAAATTGTGTGATACTAATATGTTGTGAAATTTGTGATTGAATCCTCGTGCCAAAGATTTAACCCATGAATTGACGAGTTCTGAACTGTCATACATCGAAAAGATTTGTCCTCAAAGACTTATCCGAGTAGATTGTACCTATTCGAGAAACTCTTGATAGACATGAACTTTGACAGGTTTGACAACCTTTCGAGGTTTGTCTACACCTTCAAGGTAGTTATTAGAGCTAGTTGTCACCTAAAAGCTGACAATGTAACTCTTCAACTATGCAACGTAACCGTGTCTCGCGAGGAATTGTCTATCTTGAGTCGATCAATTCAAAAGTGTGCGCTCTTCTCTCACCGTGCAGATTTAAGTCAAAACACTTAAGCATGTGTTGAGGGGGAGTATTTCTGCTAAATACAAAACTCTCACAGTGGTACAAAATGTTTTTACTCATAATCACTTTTAGAGATTTTCAAGATAATGGTTTTATGGCAACATAGGTTAGTCATGGAGTTATAAGGTGACTAAGGTTAGGAATAACCGTCCTATGATCCGTCAGAGCCGGAGGGATCTACCCAAGGACACCACCAATAGTTAGAATTTAGAAGTCCTTAGGTATGATTATAAAAAGAAGAAAATGAGAATCGGAGAAAGAAGGAGTTGAAGAATTAAAAAGAAAAGTAAAGAAAAGGGTGAAAAGAAATAGCCCTCCAAATTATTCAACTTAGGGCAGACACCGAGTTCAATTCATATGCTACTGGTTGTCACTTGATGACACCGGTATTGAAGATTAAAGTCGTCATGGACCCAGTGATGCATGCACTAATCCTTCTTAGCCACTCAAGTTTCTCTCAATAGAAGCTTGTTTCATGTCACAGGGAACCCTATGTAAACTATCGGCTTTCTCTTAGAGATTGCTGGTATTGAAGAAGGAGACCCTCTCCCTAGTCTCCGCTCAGGAAAACCAAAGCGCACTATTGAGTCTAGAGCCACGAAATTCATCAAAAGATCTCTTAGGAACACTCAACATTTCATCACTTGTCATCCAATAATAAGGACGCAAGTGATACTGTTCTAGAGTCCTACACAGATCTTAGTAATTTGTCGAGAACATTTATGAGGGGTTCACAATTGTGATCCTCAGTGATTGAATGGAAACTCCTGCCAGGGTCAACATCAAACAGCCCTGATAGCAGGCCACTTCGGTAAATCCTTGTGGGTTACGCTTAGTGTTGTCTCAAATGGTCTACAGTCGTGGGGTGATGCTTCGGTGTACCTCAGCGACTCACCTGAACTGTAGGTGTACTTCGGTACATCGTGTTATCCTACTTGAGGGACTCCAGTTCAGGAACAGCCTTTGCTAGAATTAGAGATTTGTTTTTCACAATATGCAGTTAACACGCTCGAAGTTCGAACTTGTAAGTGCTGGAAATCCCGCTAAGGAGATTCCTTTCAAGAATCGAGTCTTGAAGATCTGGGTCATTACTTGAACTTGTTCAATGTAAAGCCAATTGTCCCTTATGGAATTCGGACGACTGATTCGCCCGACCAAGGTGAATGGAATCAAGACATTCATCAGAAGAACAATCGTAGTGGTCAACTCTTTAAGAAACGACCACAATGATCGATTGGTGTTTATCACTAACCCATTCTTATGTTTTCTTCTTATGGATGCTCTTGGGAGATGATCGTGCAGATTCTCCACATGCTCATACCAACAACAACACATATTAAAGTTCTCTTAAAAGGCAACACAAAAGTCAGAACGATTCTTCCTCAAAGTCAAAGAATCTACAAAGTATAAAGACTAAGAGAACTACATCTATCCTGATATCCAACGGCAAAGAGCATGTGAGCATGTTGGAGAAGAACGTGGAGACACCTGAGCAACGAAGCGGACCTGATGCAGATTACCACAACATAACATCACCATATCCACACCAGAACAAGGAACGGAGATAAATGAAGACGTCAAAGCTGAAAACTTCAAAGAAAACAAGATCCTCACACTGGGGAGATTGTTATAATCAATGCACTTCTTCTCACAAGAAAGAAGAATGTCAGAAGACGTCAAAGCAACTATTACATCAGCACCAACGTTTCAATATTACTTAAGTCATTAATTACCAACACTTAGGGGGAGATTGTTGGAATCACTCCTAAACTATATTTCAAGTGTTTGTAATCAATATGTAATAGGTTGCTTAATTAGGCTTTTAAGTTAGTATTAATGGCAAGGCTTATGTAGAAAGCCCATAAGCCTTGGCCCAAGCCCAATAAGAAGGAAGGGACTAGATGTGTTGCCTTAGCTCCCTTCCCCTATAAATAATGTTGTAAACTCCCATTTGGGAGTTGGTTGTTCACTTTTACACATTTCCTACGCCTAAAGGTTTATAGTCATTCGTGTGTTTGTGTATTGTGTATTGTGTGTTCATCCGATCACTTCTCTTATCTATTTCTAACATATTGATGCTTGTGTTACAATATGGTGACCTAACATCTTGCCCTGTATAGATGTTGTTGTGTAAATGGAACAGAAGCATGTATCAAAGTTCCATCAAGAGCTCCAACTACTCCCTGTTTAAGAAAAGAAAATTGTTATGATCCAACCATAACGAATGACAATACTCATTAAAATATAGTAATTACCTTAAATGATGTTGGTTGTATAACTTCTTGAGCAAACACCAACATTTGATCCAATACTTCGTGAAAACACTTATGAATTGTTTGTTTCGAGTGTTGAAACCAACGCTTCAAAACCGAAAAACGTTGGTTGTGTCTAATTGTCATTAGGAAAATAGCCATTTTCTCCTCTACCGATACATGTTTGCTATCTTTTAACCAACCTTTTGTTTTAAAATATGTGCACAGTCGAACAAATGAATCACGGGACATGCGCAATAACTCCATACATTGTAAGTTATTTCCTTCTAAAATCTCTCGAGTGTATTGATACCCGGTCATTGCCGACATATTATCTCTTTTTCATTTTAATGTTTTTGGACGAAAGTACTTAAAATAAAAGTAAACAAGAAAGATGAAGCAAAGTCTTTCTTGAAATACCATTTAAACCTGTAAATTTAAACCTGTAACAATTAATGATCATGCATTAGACAGATATGTAACATAACAATGAATAAACATCCAACAAAAATAATCTTAACAGTACATGCTGCTTATAGACACAAAATAGTTATTTATGATCATGCATTAGACAAATATGCAAAGTACCAAAACATCAAATACTTCAACATTACAAAGTACTAATTGACATAAAACGCAAAAAAGTTTAACACAAACACCTAATAGTTAAACATTCAAATAAGACCCAATTGCTTCCCAACCATTTGAATGTAGCCCTTTAACACGTTCGGGTCCGATGGTAAGGTCATCCAAGTGTCTCTATAGTTGCCTCCTGGTTGATTAAAGATAAGAAATGCCGTCAAATATAGCAGATCACTAGATTCCAACTCGAGGACCTTTAATTTTTCATGACACTCATCTGCGGATGGCCCTTTATTCTTAGAAAAACCACCTTTAGCCATGTTAATAATCGCTTGTTTCATATCCTCCTCAAACTTAGAAATACCACCTTTAGCTTTTTTCTTTGGCCTAACTCGACTAGGTGACTTAGGAGGAGGAACCGGAGTACCACTTTCAAAACCATTGTCATATTCGGTGTCAAAATCAACATTATGGTAGTCATTGGTAGGCGTAGGAGCCGGAGAACCACCTTCATTAAGAGGAACATCTTCAATTTGAAGCACTTGGTTAACGGAATTATGGGAAGATGGTGGTGGTGTTCGATTCCGTTTCCCAAAAACTTGACGTTTTGGACCGGTAGCAACACACTTTTCATACAAATCGGCACAAAGGTGGGGATAAAGCAATGGACTATTTCTCAAGTTATTAGCTTTGTTTTTTGTCTTCATAAAAAATGCACAAAAAAATATATCAATAACATAACTATTAGTATTAGATAGAGTTTATTTGTACAAAAAAAAAAAGTAGTCACAAACACACCTTAACATTAAGGTCTCTCCACTCTTCTTCCGTAAAGTTGAACGAATTTGTTTCAAAGTTTTAAACGTTTTCCGTTTTTCCTTTCAAGCTTGCCCAAAGATAATACTTTCCTTTATAGTAGTTGATAAGGTTTTAAAATGTACCTTTTTGAGGGGTCATTTAAGCCCTTATTTGATCACTTTTGTATCCGTTATTACTTAATATCGTTCCTTTTCACTTTTTAGGTCTCTTAAAGGCAAATTGCTGTAATGACACTTATTTGGACGAAAAGGTGCGAATATACGAAGAAAATGGCCAAAGTCAAGAATCGAGACACTCAGGCTGCTGAAAACATAAGGTGACGGCGTCACTGCTTATCTGCGACGCCGTCGGAGGATTTTGTGACGGGACAGAAGCCAAAACTCTTATTTTCAAGTGACGACGTCAAGTTATAAAAGAGTAGGCCGTCGCAACTCATACGGCCTAGATTCAATCCAGACGGCGTCAGA
This sequence comes from Chrysanthemum makinoi, assembly GCA_910596185.1. Lineage (NCBI taxonomy): Eukaryota > Viridiplantae > Streptophyta > Magnoliopsida > Asterales > Asteraceae > Chrysanthemum > Chrysanthemum makinoi. The sequence continues at coordinate 188,631,354 of OU343220.1, read as the reverse complement.
AGCTGAGGAGGACGGCGTCACAAGCATAAGGTGACGCCGTTGCAAGTTTAACGTGGCCACGACGAAACCCTAATGACGGCGATCCGACGGCGTCACAAAACATAAGGTGACGCCGTCGCATGTGTAATCTTATATATAGAATCCGAATTTTTCAGTATTTGTGTGTAGTCTTTTGGAGTAAAAAACCTAAACCGAACCAAGGCTGTCTTGTACAATATTTTAGGGTTCCAAACCCTATCTTACATCAAGATAAGTGCTTTACTTCATTAATACAATTATGTCTTTGATTATTTGTGTGTATGCTTGCATGTTCTCCATGTCCGGCTAATTTACTTTTGTGTTTGCTTAGGGAATATGAAACTTAATTATTGAATATTGATTGGTTGTCTCTTATCTTAGTTTGTTAATGATCTAGTAATGCGATAGGTCATTCGTTGTGTACTTAATGCTTGATTAAATCTTTGTGAACCTTAGAATATAACTCCTTGAGTAGTTATAAGCTAAACCATCCAAAGAGTGCCTTAGAGTAAGAGTTTATTATCCCTAGTGGGTTTTGTAGATGAGACCCTTTGGTAAGTTAAAAGAGTTAGGGAGAAACGCATACCCTACAACTTTAGACACACAACGCAATTAAGAATAAGGACGTGACAATTCAACCACCAATAGGAGATAATTAAGGAGTAGTAAAACCTAAGTAAACACATCTTTAAACTATCATACGAGCACACAATAATTAGACATAGACTACATACACCTTAGATTAGATAATTAGATAAGTAGAGTAATCGGTAGAAATACCAACCCCCAAATCCAAACCCCGAGATTCGTACCTTTCAATTTCCTAAAAAACATAAAAAAGATAAAAAAATAATCTTCCTCAACCCCAACCTTAGCGTAGTAACTTCTCACTAGCATTCCTATTCCCCTAGAGAACGATATCAATACCCGTGGCTTACCCTAATACTATACTACAACGATTAGGTTCACTGCCTAGGGTGTTATAAAACTTGCTCGAAGAAAAGGAAGTTCCTTTGACCCCGAACGACGCGTGTAGCGTTATCAGTAGTCAAACTTATTCTTCAATTTTTTTGAGTAGTCTTTATTCCGTAAGTGTCCTCAAGAGCTTGAGCTACTTTTTTCCAAGAGTCCACGCATAAACTACCACCACTAGGACTAGGACCTAACCTATTGACCTCATCGATACATGTGTAAAAAAAAAAAAAACTTCAATTGTTCCGCGGTAAAAATTAGTTTTTCACTTGAGTCACTCATTCCTATAATCAAAGAAAACACCTAAATCAACAAAGTCATGTATAAAATATCCTAAACTATATGGTTACCCACATCAGTTACATGGTTACCCACATCTTTTTAGTTTCGACCTCCATATCAATATTATAAGCACATCCGTGAAAGTAACACATTAAGGATAATGATAAAAAAGGTCCAATTAAGAATAATGATAAATTATAACATACTACAAATTATGATATCACTTTCTATTTCAAGTTATTAGACAAGTCACTTCAAATACACATGAATAATATCATAAGCTTTTAGAGCTTGTAAGTTAACAAATAGGAAGATAACCTGTTACAGTGACACTCTTTTACTATAGATGCGCCAAATTATTCGTTCTTCATATTAACACTACGTTCAATATATATCATGTTTCATATATTTTTACCTATAGTAGTTCTAAGCAACTTTTGAAATCGAGTAAGTATCGGATAAGATATGATGACACCACTCTGATTGCTTATGGCTTTTAAAGGGACTATTAGAGCCATATGCTCTTGTTTAATTACCATGTTCTCATATCAAGTGTCATACTACGGTAATTACCATGTTCACGTATTAAAATTTCATTAAGCTCGACGCAATTAAAGATATGTTTATGGATAGCTTAAAACATATGTTGTACTACTTTAGCTCTTGAGGCATGTTAATTATGCACACACTTACAAGAAGTAAAATGAGGTCTAACAATTCCAAAATGTAAGTCAACACTTCTGAGCATATATGAGTTTATCAACACTAATTAAACTAAACATGTTGATTTGATGTGGTTCTTTCGATATTGTGTATGATTTAAGAATAAATAGTTTAGAGGTGTCAATAATAGCCTAAAAAAGCTACGCTTCAATATAAAGAGCTATTGAATGACTTTTTAAAAGAAAATAGCATTTTTTTACCTCCAATCGGAGATGATAACAAATTCATGTTAAGTACCCAAAAGTCCAACTGCACATCTTTCTTTGAAGAACAAATAAATTGTACCACCCAATTCTAAGCATATGGAGTTTAAAATTTACCATGTGAAGCTTAAAACTAAAAATGAAAGCATGACCACAGTCACACAACATATGCAATCGTTTACATATAAAGAATACAATACAAAAAAAAGCCCATAAGCCTATAAAAGTGCATACAATGATTAGCATCAGTGAGGCTATTTTGATATGTGATTTTGATATGTGATGATTTACTTATGAATTAAAGAAAACAAATTGTTTTAAAAATGGATTAAAGAAAACAACATACCTGATGTAGAAGGAGGATGTAGTGGCGTCTTGTGGCTGGAAAAGAAGCGGCCGGCGATGGTGTTGGCTGGAGATGGGGTAGGTAGAGTGATCAGGGTTGAAGAGGTAGGTGGGGTATGTGGGAGAGTGAAAGGTTTTTTTGTTATTTTTTGTCAACAAGAGGCATTTAGATACCTCTCTAATGTCTAGACCATTAAGACATTATTACCTCTGACTGCGTCTGAACGAATAAAAAAACAAACGATCTGAGTGTCCAAAATGTCTGACCGATTAAGATGTTTGGCTCATTAAGAGGCTGTTAAGACATTTAAAAAAAAAAAAAACATCTTATATTATTAATGCATATAATACAACATAATATATGCATAATATGTATGCATCAAGTATGATGGTGTAATAATCAAGGTTGTTAAAATCGCGATCCTGCTCGTAGGATCGTACGATCCTACGATCCTACACACACAAAACGATCAGGATCTTAACAAGATCGTAATCTAGGTAGGATCGCAGCAGGATCGTAGGATCGGATCGTATAGGATCGCATATTATTAGTAGTTTTTTTTGTTTTGTTTTTTTTTTTTTTTGTTTTTTTTTTTTAACTTATTAAGTATAAGCTCATGTCTTAAAGCCCAATGACTAAGAATTTTTAAAAAAAAAATATTATTTTGGTGTTGTTAATTAATTGTCTCTTGCAAGATTAATGAGTGTAAAATCATTATGTTTTTATGGACTATTTAGAAATAGTTTAGATGTGTCTTTTGGGTTTATTATGAAAAACGATTTCGTGCTTTGTAAAATGTCATAGGCTTGTTTTTGAAGTAAAATATCTACATACTTGACCCAATTTTATTCATATTTTATTTTATGTTAGATAAAAAAGCATGAATATTCTAATTTAATTTATTTGGTCATCAAGAAAAAAAATCAGTAATATTACAGAATATTCTAATTTAACTTATTTGGTCATAAAAAAAAATTGTGTTGCCTCTATTATAATTTATGTCGTTTCATTTTCAGATACAATTATTTTATCTTTTTGCATTAATCTATATATTGTAACAAAAAAGTTACAGAATCACGTGCTAATAAATTAACATTATCTTTTTGCATAAATGTTATCACGAAAAACCTATAATAAAAAAACATTAAAACAAGAAGTAGGTGCACCGTGCACGTTGTAGTAACTTTGTGCAAGTATGTATTGCAATATATCTAATATTCTACTACTACAGTATTTGAACATATAACTTTTTCTTTTATCATCCATTTAGATTTGTTTATCATATGAAATATTATATAGAAATATAAAACTACAACCCCTATATAAAAATATATACAGTTTCATAGGATCTTACGATCCCGATCCGATCCTACGATTACGATTTTACAAAGCTGAAAACGATCGTAAGATCCCGATCCTGACAACCTTGGTAATAATCAATGCCCCTCTATAAACATTTGTAAGCCCGTGCAAACAGAACCTTAATTATTAAGCAAAAGCAGTTTCACTAATTAGAACTTGGGCAGCAAGTAAATGACTTTTGAATTTTCATTTTTGTCCTGATCTTTTACTTTCCACATCACAAACACACCGCCTTAATCACACTCCCATTAATAAAACCCCTCCACTAACCACCCTTTTCCATTTCATAATAACACACTCACACACACACGGAGCTTTTTGCTCTCAAAATTAAATCTCGATCAATCATATTTTTATAAAAACAAACCATTAAATCAATCATCAATCATCGGTTCTTCGATCAGTTATGGCGGAGCCACTCGCCGAACTTGTCGGAACACTTTTCGACGACAAGGCAACCATCACCACACTCCGGTCACACAAATTAGGGCTTGAATCACTCTACAAAATTCTAAAACAAGGCGTTGAAATTGATCATGATAATAAATTAGGGCTTACAGTATGGGAGAATACTCAGATTCAATCCGTCGTTTCTGTTGCTTATGCTATCGTTTCTTTAATTCGATCCGTTACCGGTACCTTTTTTTTTTTTTTTTTTTTAATTATTTGGATTATTATAACTGTGTGTGTTTTTATGGTGTTTTAGTGTGTGTGTTTAATATTTGGTTTGTGTGATGTTTAGTTGAGCAAGTGGAACCGATTGCTGTTGCGGTGATGGAGAAGTCGTTGGAGTTTGTTATATGCTGTTTGGAGAGTTCGGTTGGCGGTTGCGATGATTTGACCTTTATTCAGGTGTGTTTTTTAGTTTTGGTTAGTGACGAAATGACGTGTTATTGATTTTATGGTGAAATATATGGTGTCTCTATTTGGTGACTTGTCGAATATGTTGTTGATCACGACGGTTTCGGTTAATAATGAGTTGATATAATAGTGATCAGATAGTGAGTGGTTTTATGATGAATTATATGCTATGACTAATTAGTAACCTGCCGAATAAGTTATTGATAACGGTATTTTCGGTTAATAACGCATCAACATGTTAGCGGTTATATATTTAGTGATTTTATGGTGAATTGTATTGTAGTACTAATTACCTGCTGAATTTGTTATTGATCATGATAGGCGTGTGCGATGTTTTTATTCAATTCTAGTGTTTTGTTTTGTATGTTTTGTATTAGCGGTTATGGTTTGTTTAATTAAATTCCGACAGTTATAGACATGAACTCAGGAAGACGTTTACTATTTGTGTATTTGGTTATTGATGAAGTCATCAAGTAATTACGGAGTAGGTGACGTGCGTATGCTATGGGAATGTTATATTTAGAGAAGCTAGTGAGTAGTGACGTAAGTGTTGCACAAGGCCCAACGTTATATTAGATTTGTGTCAGTTGCGTAGGCATCATGAAGTTGCTACGAAATCTCATACGTCAATAATATTACATACTTATTATATCTAGTATCTTGTATAAAAGGCAATTTGTCTACGACTCTGGATAAATATAACTTCTGTGTCTTTATATAAATAAGCTGCGTGGAAATCGCACGTATCTGACTTGGCTAGGGTTGAACTAATTTACGACACTAGGGGAGGAACTGCATGCACTTAACTAAGGATCTAGGGAAACGTGTTACGTACTTTCAAGTGGCTGTTGACATAGGCGGACCTTCATAGAGACCGGGGGGGCCACGCCCCCCCCAAAATTTGCGGCACCTAATGTAAATATTAGTATAGGTTTTAGGGGTAATTTAATTGAGGTTACAAACAAATCTCCGATTTGGCCCTCCCAAAATAAATTCGGCCCCTCCAAAAAAAATGTTCAAGTTCCGTCTATGGCTGTTGATGAAGAATTTGATTATTAGAAGCTTGAATGAGTAGATGAGCAATATTATTGTGTTACTAAAGAAAGTCCTAAATATATAACACCGGGAAAGGTTCCTTTGGATATAGTAACTTGACTCCCAAGAATCCCGGACAGAAATTACTCATAATGCACGCATTTAGGTATGATACAGGAAATAGGCACATCAAAGAATACGTCCGAGTATCTGAATTTCCAGACCCTAACTTGCTTTTTGTAGATACAATATATTTTTCTCTCAGTATGCACATTTAAAAGGTTACAAAAAATATTTTACAATATTGGAAAGTTGAATCAGGCTGTTGAGAATTTTTAATGCTAGGTGTTCTATGTTATTTCTGTACGGAGGTAAACGCTGAATGGTCAATGCAATTATGACCAAGTGAAAGGGATGCTGTCTGGAACCTGTATGCTGAATGGTGAACTCTGGGAACTGTTTGCTACTTTAACTAATAGAATTTAGTAAAAGGTTCCTCATGGCCAATTATAATATGATCAAATATGGATGTGATTTGGGTACAGGTTTGAGTAAGTTTAGGGACTGGAAATGTTGGCTGAGTGTATCACCTACAGTCAAAGGGAATCCAGGGGGTAATAGTAATTTTTAATCAGCATTTTAGATAGTTGTTTGGAGTGCGAATTTTTGAAAAACAAGTAATAGCATATTATTCCTAGGATTCATTTCTATTTATCGAGTCCTAGACTAGTGGGAACCCTGTTTCTTGAATTACAGGGCACTATGGGCTGTTTATTCGTTTACTTTGTTTATGATTATTGAGAATCTATATCCCTGTTTCTGTCGGTATCCATAACCTTATATAAAATATATCTTCCAAAATCCTGCAGTTGTTGGAGATTGCACTAGTTGATGGAACAATTAAAGAGGCTGATGTGTCTCACCCTTCTGTAAATCTGCTCATAGATTCATTGAAGTCGATTTCAATAAAGAGTGATAATGTTGATTTGCAAGAACACGTTGAGTGTATTATTCGAGGTATTCATCTTTTTTCTTTCCTTGCATCTTGTTTTTTTCATGAATTTGCTGCAATGTCTCCTAACAATTGTGTTTTTTATATGTCATGGAAAAGGGAATAGTTGCTCGAAGGAACAAAAGCCTGTGGATCGTCTTCTTATGACATTAGCTTCTGAGTGGACACAGAATGATAATATGAACTCATGGACAATTGGAAGGAGTTCTCATGATTTCAATAAGTTGGTTCCACTGTTGCAGCACTGGGCAGTTGTTCACCTTGGATGCATACAACGTCTTGTTTCATACTGCACGAGACTGGTTGAGGGTCTGGATAAGTGTGATGAGAAAATAGACGGTATTAACTTGCGGAAGAGAATGTCATTTTGTACCAGAATTTTTAAATTACTTGCAAGTGTTACCAAAGACACCCCATATGTTGAATATGGTGCAGAACTGATGGGATCTTTTGCGTGTTTTACCAATGTTCTTCCTAGTTTGTTCAGAAGTGGATATGAATTCGCCACAAGTAATTTGTCGGCTGAGTTTAGTATTGAAAATCTTGTGTTGTTGCTGTTGGAGGCGTTTCTCCACCTAGTTCATACAATTTTCTGCAACAGCAACGTGTTTCAAAACATTTTGGCTTGTGTAATAGTTTCCGTAGTAGAGAATCTTGACGTTGATGTGTGGAGGTACGATAAGTCTATTACAAACATAAAGCTGCCAGTGGCTTACTTCCCTAGAATTATTCTTTACACACTGAAGTTAGTTGATGATATAAAGAAACAACATTATCAGGCCCTTGAGTTAAGGGGATTACATGCAGCAGATAGCGGCAATTCTACTGATGTTGAGGTTGATTCATTTTCATTTGGTGTCGGTTCAGGAAGGATTTTTTTGGTAAAGGTGTACACAGTTGAGGAGTTGCTAAAAGTGATATTCCCAACTTCGAAGCAATGGGTAGACAGTTTGATGCACCTTGCTTTCTTTCTCCACTCCGAGGGAGTCAAGCTGTTACCAAAACTGGACAGATCCTACTCCAGCTGTACAAAGGCCTCTTCTACCTTAGAACCTGAAAGCACAGTTTGCCATGAGGATGAGGCACTGTTTGGGGACCTTTTCTCTGAGGGTGGGCGCTCCGTAGGATCAGTGGATGGATACGATCAATCAGTTATTGCTGCTAGCTCTGCTACCAATGTAAATATGCCTCTCCATGCTGCTGCAGAACTGTTCATCTTTCTGAAGACATGTGCTTTTTCACCTGAATGGAATTCTTCAATATATGAGGATGCTCTCAAAAAGCTTACCACATATCATATAGATATCCTACTTTCTGTTCTCAGTTGTCAAGGGTGTTATGCTGGCGATAGAACATCTGATGTTGGTGATAGGAAGTATGTTCATGCTCATGAGGTTTGCTATGAGGTGCTGCACAACTTGATCTTGTTCAATGCTTTATCTGAATCTCTTGAAGATTACCTTGTCTGCAAAATATTGACCATAGAGAATGGCTCTTTCGTATACAACCAGCAGACCCTTGCCCTATTAGCCCATACTCTTATATGCCGGGTTGATTTGTCTGGCAATCAATTAAGGACGAAAGTCCACAAGGTGTTTGTGGAATTTGTTTCTGAGAAGGTTAAATCAGTGTGTGCACGCTGCCCGAGTCTCAAAGAACTTATTGAGACTCTTCCCTCAGTCTTCCATATTGAGATTCTTCTGATGTCATTTCATTTATCTTCAGAAGAAGAAAAGGCAGTGCAAGCGAAGTTCATATTTTCCTCCATTAAAACTATTGAGCCTCTCTCTAATGGTTTTAGCAGCACACAATTATCATGCTGGGCATTACTAGTATCACGGCTGGTTTTAATTCTTCGACACATGATATTTTATCCCAATGTTTGTCCTCCAACGCTACTTTCAGAGTTGAAATCCAAGTTAAAGGAGGCTCCCCTCGTTAGGTCTGTTCTTCCAGGCAATGTAAGCAACCGTACATTTTGGGCATCAGCTTCCGTGGAGAACATGATGCAAATTTTTACAATTGAAGGGGAAGTCAGCAGCAGTTTTTTGAATCAGCTGATTGATGTCACATCGTTTACCACTTCAGCATGCAAAGAAGATACTGCGGTTGAATGCTTAGGTCTGAGTTGGGCAGAAGTATGTTCTTCCTTTTCTTGGATCTTAGGGTTTTGGAGAGGCAAAGGAGCATTGACAATGGAGGACCTGGTTCTAGAAAGATACATCTTTATGCTTTGTTGGGATATCCCTCCTATGCACTCTGCCTTGGATTTGCTTCCTTCTTCTGGTGGCAGTCAGGCTCTTGACATCACTAGCACAGAACATCTTTTGTACTTTGGCCATTCAATACTGGCCAGTTGTGGAGTTGTCAAGGGTGGGAATTTTCCAAAATTGGTGAGTTGTGTGCTAGAACAGTTGCAATCAATGCCAGTGTCCGAGGAAGCTGAAGAACTTGGCTGGGACTTTCTGAGAAGTGGATCATGGTTATCTCTGGTACTCTCCTTACTAGGTACTGGAAGTTGCAGGTATTGCATCAACAATGGAATTTCTTCAGTGGATGTAGTTTTACTGGAGCACACTTCTAGAGATGCCGAGTTTCTCACGCTTGCTGAAAAGCTAGTCATCAGTTCCCTTAATGCGGACACAATTGCAGAATTGTTGCAAGCATTATCTGTACTATTACGAAAGTACAGAAATGTTTATCATAAAACCTTACTTTCGACTTTCGGTGATAGCCAGAGCTCCGCTAATAAGTTTTCACCTCTATTGCTTCTCAAACACACTGGATTTGAGAAATCCGTACAGGATGTGCTTTTTGATAAATCCGCTTTCAGCCCTGGCCAGCTGGAGTCTATCTGTGAACTTTTGCCAAAGTTGGGCACCGCTCTTGATAAGATGGCACCAGGAATCTGGAATAAGGTCTTTTTTGAACTTATAATGCATGGTTTCCCGTGTAGTAGTCAAGTTCCTAGTGCGTTCCTGCTTTCTTCCATTCTTAGCATTAAGGGAATCATTTCTGTGCTATATGGACTTCTCAAGGTGATACAGGCGAAGGAAATTACCACCATGCAGGCCGAAGTACGCTTTGAGATTCTTGAGTCAATATTATCAGTTAAAACTGATAGGGTCTTTAGTAGTCTCCATGGTCAATGTGATGCAATTTATGGAAGCATGGCTGATAGCTTGGAAGGGCTTGATTACAAAAGTTTCTTTTCAATGAAGAACATGTACGAGTTTTTGCGGGATATCAATGCACGAGAAGTTGTTGATAGCTCTGTTAATGAATGTGTAGTGTCCAAGGCTGTTGATGTCATTGACAACATCATGAAGGATCCTTCACGGGCATCTGTTTTGAAAAAAATTATGTCTGATGGAGATGTTGATGAACAAATGGAAGATGCATGTAGTTCTCAGCATGGGGATCTTTTGGTCCTCATTAGTGCATTAGATAATTGCATATCTGAATCGGTTAATGTGAAGGTTCTTAGTTTCTTTGTTGATCTTTTGTCTGGAGATATATGTCCTAGTTTCAAACCGAAATTACAGCAGAAGTTCCTTGACATGAAATTGCCTCACCTTTCAAATTGGCTGGAAAAGAGGCTATTAGGTTCCACGAGTGAAGCCTCGGGCGATCTCATCTGTGTAAATGGAAGTTCATCGGCCCTAAGAGAGTCAACCATGAAATTTATTGTGTCAGTAGTGTCTTCTCCCGAAGGCCAATCTGAAGAACTGCAAGATCATATTTATAAAGCTTTGTTAGTTTCTCTTGATAATGCCTTTATGCTGTATGATGTCAACACAGCAAAATCCTATTTGAATTTTGTAGTTCAACTCTCAAGTGGTGAGACCTCAATGAAACTCCTTTTGGAACAGACAGTGGCACTGATGAAAAAGCTGTCTTGTGATGAGCGTCAGCTTCAAGGCCTAAAATATCTATTTGGTTTTCTTGGATCCATGGTTAGTGATTTCGGGTCTGATAATATCACTTCTGCAAAGTCAGTCGAAAAGCCTTCACGTAGGGGTGGTTCTGGGCTAGGGCAGATGGCGTCAAGGTCTTTGGGTTCAAGGAAACACCCTGATGCGTTGCTTCTTTCTTCTAATCAAGAAGGTGTATCTGCATCTCTCGATGGTGATGCAACTTCAGCTGATGAAGACGAAGATGATGGCACTTCGGATGGTGAGGTGGGTAGCATGGACAAGGATGAATTTGATGATGGTAACAGTGAAAGGGCTCTTGCTTCTAAAGTTTGTACATTTACATCCAGTGGCAGCAATTTTATGGAACAGCACTGGTATTTCTGTTACACATGTGATCTAACCGTGTCAAAAGGATGCTGTTCTGTGTGTGCAAAAGTTTGTCATCGTGGACATCGTGTTGTCTACTCCCGATCGAGTCGGTTTTTTTGTGACTGTGGAGCAGGGGGTGTACGAGGTAGCAGTTGCCAGTGTTTGAAGCCTAGGAAATTTATTACTGGAGGTAACAGTGCGCCCACCCGTAATTCTGGTAATCTTCATTCGTTTCTACCATTCACTGAGGAAGGGGATCAGCTGCCTGACAGTGAGTCGGATGTGGATGATGATGGTTCATTGGACATGGATAACTCTGTCAGATTATCTTTTCCAAGGGAAATACAAGAGGCGATGCCATCAATGATAAAAGGACTTGATGTTGAAGATCGGGTGCTTGAACTTTGCTCCTCGTTGTTGCCATCTGTAACAACCCGAAGAGACTCCAACCTTTCAAAGGATAAGAATATTTCACTAGGTGAAGACAAAGTGATGAGTTTCAGCACTGATCTTCTACAGCTGAAGAAAGCATATAAAAGTGGCTCCTTAGATCTAAAGATTAAGGCAGATTATTCAAATGCGAAGGAACTTAAATCCCATTTAGCTAGTGGTTCACTTGTGAAATCTTTGCTTAGTGTCAGTACTCGAGGCCGGCTTGCTGTTGGAGAGGGTGATAAAGTTGCTATATTTGACGTTGGCCAGCTGATTGGACAGGCCACTATTGCACCTGTTACTGCTGACAAGGCTAACGTGAAGCCTCTGTCAAAGAATGTTGTTCGGTTTGAGATTGTACATCTTGCTTTTAACCCATTGGTTGAGAATTATCTTGCTGTGGCAGGCTATGAAGATTGCCAGGTTCTTACTGTAAGTCATCGTGGTGAGGTCACTGATCGTCTGGCAATTGAACTTGCACTTCAAGGTGCCTATATTAGGCGTATAGAATGGGTTCCTGGATCTCAAGTGCAGCTTATGGTGGTCACCAACAGATTTGTTAAAATATATGATCTCTCTCAGGATAATATCAGTCCCATGCACTACATCACATTGCAGGAAGACACAATTGTAGATGCAACACTTGCTGTGGTTTCCCAAGGACGAGTTTTCCTTCTTGTCCTCTCTGAACTTGGTTGCATATTCAGGCTAGAATTGTCGAATGAAGGAAATGCAGGTGCAAAAATATTAAAAGAAATTGTGGAAACCCCAGGCAGGGAAACACATGCAAAGGGTTCCTCTTTGTACTTCTCATCAACTTACAAGCTACTATTTGCATCATATCAAGATGGAACAACCTTAGTAGGGAGGCTCAATCATGGTGCTTTATCTCTATCTGAGATATCTGCCGTTTATGAGGATGAACATGATGGTAAACATCATCCTGCTGGGTTGCATCGTTTTAAGGAGTTGCTTGCTGGCAGTGGGTTATTTGTTTGCTTCTCAAGTGTAAAATCCAATGCTGCCCTGACTGTTTCAATTGGAGAACATGAAGTCCTTGCACAGAACATGCGGAATGGAGTGTATTCAACCTCAGTTTTGGTGGGTATAACAGCATATAAGCCTTTATCCAAAGACAAAATTCACTGTCTTGTATTGCATGATGATGGCAGTCTTCAGATATATACACATGTTCCTGTTGGGGTTGAAGCTGGTGCAAATGTGATCCCAGATAAAGTTAAGAAGTTAGGATCTGACATTCTCAACAGTAAAGCTTATGCTAGTTTAAAGCCAGAGTTCCCACTTGATTTTTTTGAGAAAACAATGTGCATAACGACTGATGTTAAATTAAGTGGCGATGCCATCAGAAATGGGGACTCTGAAGGTGCAAAGCAGAGCTTAGCATCAGAAGATGGATTTCTTGAGAGTCCAACGCCTGCCGGTTTCAAGGTACTTGTTTGTTACTATGCCTGCTATGCTTTCATTTGCATCGTATATTTTCTTAATCGAGTATATGTTCTTAATCGAGTGTTTTGCTTCTCTATCATGTTAATGCATATAGGCTAGATAGGAACATTGTGTAATGTATGCTTCCCATTAAAGGCAGAAATCTATATAACATGCCAGCTTTGAAGTTACAGCTCTCAAGGGCCCTAGACAAAGGCCTTTGGGCCTCAAAAGCTGTAACCTTAAAGCTGCCACGAACTTCTTGCGAGTAAATTATACAGGGGGTAAATTGTTCTTTTATTTTGCTGATATAATATCTACTCTAGTCCTTCTTGTAATGCAGTCTCGGTTATCGAGGTGGCTCATTCAGAGCTAGAAGTTGGAAAATAACTATCACTAATTGTTAATTCATTCATGCACACGGTATAGAAAATTTCAAGCCTAGCCGTGTATATTTCTTAACGATATCAGCTAAAAAGTTTAGCTTGGTTATTAGATTTTACTTTCAAGCATGTTTGCACACCTGACATTTAGAAAGAATGATGGCCTAGAAATCATCACAATCTCACTGAAAAGGAACAAAAGAAAAGATAGAGAACATCCACCCAGTCTAGGTGACAGATATAGACATTACAGAGCCAATTGAACCTGCATCCTAGCAATGCAATTGTTTTAAAGAGACAACAAAGTGGCCTTTAGAAATGGAGGCAAAAGTTTGTCCTCGTAATCTTTCTACACTACTTTCTTTTTACAAGTTAACATTAACCTGTTATGTTAACATTGTTGCTAACATTCGGTTGATATCTGATGCTGTTTTTTGTTTTTTCAGGTTACTGTTTCCAATTCGAATCCTGACATAGTCATGGTTGGATTCCGTGTCCATGTGGGAAATACATCAGCAAATCATATACCTTCAGATATAACTATTTTCCAGAGAGTTATAAAACTAGATGAGGGCATGAGGTCTTGGTATGACATCCCGTTTACGGTTGCAGAATCGCTTCTTGCTGATGAAGAAATTACAATATCAATAGGACCAACCTTTAATAGAGCAACTTTGCCCAGAATAGACACCTTGGAGATTTATGGTCGAGCAAAGGATGAGTTTGGTTGGAAGGAGAAGATGGATGCAGTACTGGACATGGAGGCTCGTGTGCTTGGTAGCAGTTCTTGGGTTGCAGGCTCTGGGAAGAAGCGTCGTACTGGTCAAGCCGCACCTATTGACGAGCAAGTTGTTGCAGATGGACTCAACCTTCTATCAAGGTTATATGCATTATGCAAGCCACAGGGATGTTCAACGGTGGAGGAAGTAAAATCAGAGCTCAGCAAATTGAAGTGCAAGCAGTTATTGGAAACGATTTTTGAAAGCGACAGGGAACCGTTGTTGCAGGCTGGCGCATGTCGTGTTCTTCAGGCTGTGTTCCCTAAAAAAGAGATATATTATCAAGTATATCCCAAGTCACTCACTTTTATGAATGCTTCTCGGCTTCTTTGTTACTGCTATGATTTAATTGTGTTGTTTTGTATACACACTCTCATGAATGTTAGTTCTTCAACTGAATACATATTCTTGCTTAGGTTAAGGATACCATGCGGCTTCTAGGGGTGGTGAGATCAACTTCCACACTGTTATCAAGGCTGGGAGTTGGTGGAAGTACATCAGAGTGGATCATCAAAGAGTTTACAGCCCAGATGCATGCAGTTTCTAAGATTGCCATCCATCGTCGTTCTAACCTGGCCACCTTCCTTGAAACACATGGTATATTTAAATTTCTGTGATAGTACTTAAGTCTTCTCTGAAAATGATGCTGTCGTTAAGTTTGGAGTTACATCTGGCCTCATACATTTATCTTTCTAAAAGCCAGGCCTCTTTCTACCGTTTGTGCATCTGAAATCCTATGCTGGTTTTGGGGATGCCTTTCCTTGATTAGTGATCAGACTCGTCTCTTTAGTCTTCCTCTTCAATTTTTGAACACTTAGTGAGGTTTCTTGACTTTGCTTTGCCTGCTTGTTGCATCCTTTGTAGGTTCAGAGGTAGTTGATGGGCTAATGCAAGTTCTGTGGGGAATTTTGGACATAGAGCAACCTGAAACACAGACCATGAACAACATTGTCATCGCTTCTGTTGACCTCATTTACTCATATGCGGAGTGTTTGGTTTCTCATGAAAATGTTGCAGCTGGTGATGCAGTTGCCCCGGCTGTTTCTCTATTTAAGAAGCTTCTGTTTTCTTCTAATGAGGCTGTTCAGACCGCTAGCAGGTGATTATCTATCTCTTAAAAGATCAATATATACTTCCCATCTTAAATTGTAATTACTTTTAAACATTTTTCTCCGCAGCCTGGCCATATCTAATTGTAATTACTTTTAAACATTTTTCTCTGCAGCCTGGCCATATCTTCTAGGTTACTCCAGGTTCCATTTCCGAAGCAAACTATGTTAGGTGCAGATGACTCGGTGGACAGTGCAACCTCTGCTCCTGCACGTGCTGATGTGGCAAGTTCAACTGGTGGAAATGCTCGGATTATGGTGGAGGAGGACTCGATCACCTCATCTGTTCAATACTGTTGTGATGGCTGCTCCACTGTTCCTATACTCCGGAGAAGATGGCACTGCACAGTCTGCCCTGATTTTGATTTATGTGAAGCCTGCTATGAAATGCTTGATGCAGATCGGCTTCCTTCACCTCATTCACGAGAACATCCGATGTCGGCAATTCCAATTGAAGTTGAATCATATGGTGGAGAGGGAAATGAAATGCAGTTCTCGACTGATGATATAAGTGATCCAATGTTGCTGCCAGTGGCATCTGATGCTGGTATGCCGACTTCTGCTCCTGCAATCCATGTGTTAGAAACGAATGAATCTGGGGAGTTTCAATCTTCAGTTGTTGACCCAGTTACAATTTCTGCATCAAAAAGGGCTATAAATTCTTTAATTCTTTCAGAGTTTCTTAAACTTCTTAAAGGATGGATGGAGACTACCTCTGGTGTTCGGGCTATCCCAGTTATGCAGCTCTTCTACAGGTTATCTTCTGCAGTGGGTGGACCTTTTGTTGATAGCTCAAGGCCCGAAAGTTTAGATCTGGAGAAGGTGATTAAATGGTTTTTAGATGAAATATCAATTAACAAACCATTTGCAGCCAAATCCCGTTCTTCTTTTGGCGAAGTCACTATTCTGGTCTTTATGTTCTTTACGTTAATGTTGCGAAACTGGCACCAGCCAGGTGGTGATGGTTCGGCTCCAAAACCAGGTGGGTCAACAGATTCACATGATAAAAGCACTGCCCAGATTTCGCCTTCTACTTCAGTTACTTCCTCCTCACAAGTTGATGATCAAGAGAAAAATAGTTTCCATTCTCAACTGCTTCGAGCTTGCGGGTCACTTCGACAACAAGATGTTATCAATTACCTTATGGATATTTTACAACAGCTAATGCAAGTTTTCAAGTCCCCGTCTGCTGGTTTTGATTCTTCGCATGGTGCTAACTCTGGATCAGGATGTGGGGCCCTATTAACTGTCCGCAGAGAGATACCCGCGGGTAATTTCTCCCCATTCTTCTCTGACTCGTATGCAAAATCTCATCGGTCAGATATGTTTGCGGACTACCATAGGTTATTGTTGGAAAACACTTTCAGACTTGTTTACAGTCTGGTTCGCCCTGAAAAGCATGACAAGGCTGTTGAAAAAGATAAGTTTTTTAAAATTCCATCTGGGAAGGATCTGAAGCTTGATGGATATCAGGATGTTCTATGCAGTTATATCAATAATGTGAATACGACTTTCGTAAGAAGATATGCTAGGAGGCTTTTCTTGCATCTCTGTGGTAGCAAAACACACTATTACAGCATAAGGGACTCCTGGCAGTTTTCAAGTGAAGTCAAGAAGTTGTATAAACACATAAACAAGTCTGGTGGATTTCAAAGTACTCTATCCTATGAGAGGAGTGTCAAGATTGTCAAGTGCTTGTCTACTATGGCTGAAGTGGCTTCTTCGCGTCCAAGAAACTGGCAGAAATATTGTTTGAGGCATGGCGACGTGTTGCGTTTTCTTGTAAATGGTGTCTTCTTTTTTCCAGAAGAATGTGTGTCTCAAGCTCTTAAGCTTCTGAATTTGTCTTTCTACAACGGGAAGGACATTAGCCTGTCACTACAGAAAACTGATGGAGCTGAAACCGTAACTGGAACGAGTACGAGCAAATCAGGGCAACAATCTGTTGATTCAAAGAAGAAAAAGAAAGGCGATGATGGAATGGAATCTGCTTTGGATAAATCGTATATGGATATGGAGCCAATGGTAGATATTTTTGCTGACAAAGGGTACGACGTGTTGAGACAGTTTGTTGATTGCTTTTTACTCGAGTGGAACTCCAGCTCTGTCCGTTTGGAAGCCAAATGTGTACTGTATGGATCCTGGCATCATGGGAAGCAACCATTCAAGGAAACAATGTTGACGATTCTTTTGGAGAAAATCAAATACTTACCTATGTACGGTCAGAACATTATGGAGTATACAGAACTCGTCACATGCTTGTTAGGGAGGTTGCCTGATAACGGTACAAATCAAAAGAGCAATGAGATCGTTGACCGATGCTTAACTTCTGATGTGATCAAGTGCATCTCTGATACGCTTCACTTGCAAAATGAGCTATTGGCCAACCATCCCAATTCACGCATATACAATACTCTAAGTGGGTTGGTAGAGTTTGACGGTTACTATCTTGAGAGTGAGCCTTGTGTTTCTTGCAGCTGTCCTGGGCTTCCTTACAGTAAGATGAAGTTAGAAAGTTTGAAATCAGAAACAAAATTCACTGACAACCACATAATAGTTAAGTCCACTGGGAACTACACCATTCAGAGTGTGACCATGAATGTTCATGATGCTCGTAAGTCAAATTCAGTGAAGGTATTGAATCTGCATTACAACAATAGACCTGTGGCTGACTTGGTGGAGTTGAAAAACAATTGGTCCTTGTGGAAGCGTGCAAAAGTATGCCATCTTTCTTTTAATCAGTCTGAGCTGAAAGTGAATTTCCCTATTCCCATTACTGCATGTAACTTCATGATCGAACTTGATTCTTTTTATGAGAATCTACAGGCTCTATCTCTTGAACCATTGCAATGCCTACGCTGCAGTCGCCCTGTCACTGATAGGCATGGAATCTGTAGTAATTGTCATGAGAACGCTTATCAGTGTAGGCAATGCCGCAACATTAATTATGAAAACCTGGATTCTTTCTTATGCAATGAGTGTGGTTATAGCAAGTATGGCCGTTTTGAATTCAATTTTATGGCAAAACCGAGTTTCACATTTGATAACATGAGAATGATAATGATATGAAGAGGGGTTTGGCTGCTATAGAATCTGAATCTGAGAATGCTCAGAGGAGATATCAGCAGCTTTTGGGCTTTAAAAAACCTCTACTGAAGATCGTATCAAGCATTGGTGAGAATGACATGGACTCTCAACAGAAGGATTCTGTTCAGCAAATGATGGTGTCTTTGCCTGGACTTTCATGTAAGATAAACCGTAAGATTGCACTTCTTGGTGTTCTTTATGGTGAAAAATGCAAAGCCGCTTTTGATTCGGTCAGCAAAAGCGTTCAGACCCTTCAAGGGCTTCAATGGGTTCTAATGAATTACTTGCATAAAAAACATTCGGATGACTCTGCTGCCTCATCCAGACTAATTGTTTCTAGGTCACCAAACAGTTGTTATGGTTGTGCTACTGTGTTTGTTACACAATGTCTTGAAGTGCTACAGGTGTTCGAGTTCTAAGAGGCAGCTCGTGTCTTCTGGAATCCTATCAGAGTTGTTTGAAAATAATATTCATCAAGGTCCCAAAACAGCCCGTGTCTAAGTCAGAGCAGCACTTTGTGCATTCTCTGAAGGTGACAAGAATGCAGTGTCTGAGTTGAATGCTCTTATACAGAAGAAGGTAATGTATTGTCTCGAACATCATCGCTCAATGGATATAGCACTTGCTTGCTTTCAGAGGTGTGCTCTTTAGCTGATGAATTTCGGGAGTCAAGATTACGGGTTGTCTTCCAGCTATTATTCTCTTCAGTCAAATTGGGTGCCAAGCATCCTTCTATATCTGAGCATGTTATTCTTCCTTGCCTGAGAATTTCACAAGCATGCACTCCTCCAAAACCCGATTCATCAGATAAAGAGCCAGGAGGAAAACCTGGCCCAGCTTCATTACAAAAGGATGATAACAGCTTAAATTCGTCTAGATCATCAAGTGGTGGCAAGTCTGTGCCTGATGCATCAGAGAAGAACTGGGACGGTTCTCAAAAGACTCATGATATTCAGCTGTTAAGCTATTCAGAATGGGAAAAAGGCGCTTCATATCTTGATTTTGTTAGACGGCATAAAGTGTCACAGGTAGGTAGACCTGGGCAGAGGTCGCGGCCTCAGAGGTATGAATTCCTCGCCTTAAAGTATGCTCTCAGATGGAAACGCCGTGCTTGCAAGACAGGTAAAAGTGAAATTGCATCCTTTGAACTGGGTTCATGGGTTACAGAATTGGTTCTGAGTGCCTGTTCTCAATCTATAAGATCTGAGATGTGCATGTTGATTAGTCTGCTTTGTGCTCAAAGTTCTTCAAGACGTTTTCGCCTGCTAAATTTACTCATGTCATTGTTGCCGGCAACTCTTTCTGCTGGTGAAAATGCTGCGGAATATTTTGAATTGCTCTTCAAGATGATAGAGACAGAAGATGCACGTCTTTTCTTGACTGTACGCGGATGTTTAACAACAATATGTAAGTTGATTACTCAAGAGGTAAGTAACGTTGAATCTTTGGAGAGGAGCCTGCGTATTGATATCTCACAGGGATTTATCCTTCACAAGCTTATTGAGTTGCTAGGAAAATTTTTGGATATCCCCAATATCAGATCCAGTTACTGTTTTGTAAATGCTTTGTTTTCTGTTAAAGCTCAATATTCCTTTCATCTAATTGATTAGTTCTCTTTGGATGACAGGTTCATGAGAGAACAGTTGCTCTCCGAAGTCCTTGAGGCCCTTATTGTTATTAGGGGATTGATAGTGCAAAAAACAAAGTTGATAAGTGATTGCAGTCGGCTTTTAAAGGATCTTCTAGATAGTCTTTTGCTCGAGAGTGCTGAAAATAAAAAGCATTTCATTCAGGCATGCATTGGCGGTCTTCAGATTCATGGGGAGAAAAGAGGACGAAGTAATTTGGTATGTATAAATACAGTTTAAAACACTTTCTGTCAACTCTTATGCCAATCTTAATCTCTTATCTTGAGCAAGTTAATATATTCATTTCCATCGACTAGTTTTTTTGCAGATTTTAATGAATCATCAGTTGATAGTAATAACAATAGATGTATTTCATGCTAATATAAAACAAAACAGAAGTAGCTCATAGGTGGATGAATGGATCTCAAGATTTTATTCCGAACATAAGAATTTCTTGATGATAATAATGATGGAATAGACTCATGGATGGATGAAATATTAGTGGGTCTGAAGACGTTTTAACTTCCTAAATTGGAATTAGGAAGATTTAGCTGTACTTTACTAATGAGCATATTAATTGTTGACAGTTTCTATCATCACAAATTCGGAAAACATAGCCTTGATACATTTTAAATTAAATACATATTAAAGAATAGAAATGTGTTCATTCGTTTTTTAAATCCCATGGGCAAGAAAAAATCCTGATAATTTAGCACCTTGACTATTATTTATTACTCAATCTGCATACTGGTAGTTGACAAATGGCTACATCTGGTTCTCGCGTGAGTTATTGTTGGTGTCGGGTAATGTTATGATGATTTTATTGCTGATTCACAACTAAGATGCAATCACTTTTGCAGTTCATTTTGGAGCAACTCTGTAACCTGATCTGCCCGTCAAAACCTGAAGCTGTGTATCATTTGATATTGAACAAGGCACACACCCAAGAGGAGTTCATTAGGGGTTCAATGACCAAAAATCCATATTCGAGTAGTGAGATTGGTCCATTGATGCGTGATGTTAAAAACAAAATCTGTAACCAGCTGGATCTCTTGGGTCTTATCGAGGATGATTATGGAATGGAGTTACTTGTAGCTGGAAATATAATCTCTCTTGATTTGAGCATCGCCCAAGTTTATGAACAAGTGTGGAAAAAGTCAAGTAGCCAATCCACGAACGCAGTTGCTGCTACATTACTTTCTTCCAATGCTGCAACGTCAGCAAGAGATTCTCCTCCTATGTCTGTAACCTATAGGCTCCAGGTTTGTAACCACAATAGAGTATTTGCTATGAGCCAGCTACTTAAATACTTCTTTCGACTGTTAGTAATTATGTATATTGGTGTCCATCTATCAGGGGTTGGATGGTGAAGCTACTGAGCCCATGATCAAAGAATTGGATGAGGATCGAGAAGAGTCCCAAGACCCCGAAGTGGAGTTTGCTATAGCAGGTGCAGTTCGGGAATGTAGCGGGCTGGAAATTCTTTTGGAGATTGTTCAGGTGTGTTTTCATTTACTTATTCTGCTATATGCGATTGATGCTTGGTGCTATAATGTTTTCATTTCCTTATTCTGTTGTTGTGTTGAGATTTTGTTAAATTGCATTGTAATGATGGTTGTTACTGTGCAGCGTTTGCGAGATGATCTGAAGTCAAACCAGGAGCAACTGGTGGCTGTTCTGAATCTCTTAATGCTCTGCTGCAAAATACGGGAAAACAGGAGGGCCTTGTTGAGGCTTGGAGCTTTGAGTTTACTACTAGAAATTGCACGACGTGCATTCTCTGTTGATGCCATCGAGCCAGCTGAAGGCATTCTCCTAATTGTGGAGAGTTTGACAATGGAAGCTAACGAAAGTGATAATATCAGCATCACCCAAAATGCTCTTACAGTCTCCAATGAAGAAGCTGGTGCCGGAGAACAAGCCAAGAAAATAGTTCTCATGTTCCTGGAAAGGCTGTCTCACCCAGTAGGCCTTAAAAAGTCAAGCAAACAGCAGAGAAACACTGAGATGGTTGCTAGAATTTTGCCTTACTTGACCTATGGCGAGCCTGCTGCAATGGAAGCTCTCTTTCAACACTTTGATCCTTACCTAAAGAATTGGGTTGAGTTTGACCAGCTGCTGAAACAGCATCTAGAAAATCCGAAGGACGAGACTGTCTCTCTGCAAGCATCAAAACAGAGGTTTGCAGTTGAGAATTTTGTTAGGGTCTCAGAGTCGATGAAGACAAGTTCCTGTGGCGAAAGACTCAAGGATATCATATTGGAAAATGGAATTACTGAAGTTGCAGTTAGACATCTAAAGGATAGTTTTGCGTTTACAGGAGAAGCAGGTTTTAAATCAAGTCCAGAATGGCATTTGGGCCTTAAACTTCCATCTGTTCCTCTTATTCTGTCCATGCTCAGGGGATTGTCAATGGGACACTTGGCAACACAGAAATGTATTGATGAAGGAGGGGTATTACCTTTGCTTCATGCCTTGGAAGGTGTCTCTGGAGAAAATGATATTGGAGCGAGAGCTGAAAACTTGTTGGATACGCTCTCAGATACAGAGGGAAAAGGGGACGGGACGAAATGAGACGCCTCGCCTTAATGAAGAGAAAAGAGTTGCTTCAGGTAATTTTCTTTTTTAGGGAAATTAGTTCTGTGATCTAATCGGTATATTGATGCATTGTTTAATTTTTTGTAATTGAATATCATCAGGGACTTGGGATGCGTCAGGAGTTGGCTTCTGATGGTGGTAAATGCATCGTTGTTGCTCAGCCAATCCTTGAAGGTTTGGAAGAGATGGAAGAAGAGGAAGAGGGGGTGGCTTGCATGGTATGCCGTGAGGGATACAGTCTTAGACCAACAGACTTACTTGGCGTCTACACGTTCAGTAAACGGGTAAATCTTGGTGCCGGGACTTCAGGAAGTGTTCGTGGAGACTGTGTATATACAACAGTTAGTCATTTCAACATCATACATTTCCAGTGCCACCAGGAGGCCAAGAGAGCAGATGCTGCACTCAAGACTCCAAAGAAGGAGTGGGATGGGGCTGCCCTCAGAAACAATGAGACACTTTGCAATAATTTGTACCCAATAAGAGGTCCGGCTGTTCCAGTGACTCAGTACACACGCTATGTTGATCAGTACTGGGATTATCTTAATGGCCTGGGACGTGCTGATGGAAGCCGACTTCGGTTATTAACTTATGATATAGTTCTGGTACGCAACCATTTTTCTTTTTTTAGTCTTTGATGTCTTGTATTTCTTCTAATCTTATTATATCTAAGTGATGCTATATATTTTGCAGATGCTGGCACGCTTCGCAACAGGTGCATCGTTCAGCACTGACAGTAGAGGTGGAGGAAAAGAAAGCAATGCAAAGTTTCTTCCGTTTATGATTCAAATGGCTCGTTATTTTGTTGATCATGATTCTTCTCATCGACATAATCTGGCAAAGTCTGTGGGAGCATATCTTGCTTCTTCCACTTCCACATCCACACCGGACTCCAAATCCCCCACATCATCGTCTGCAGGAACAGAGGAAACGGTTCAGTTTATGATGGTGAGTTCACTTCTTTCAGAATCTTACGAGTCTTGGTTGCAACACCGCCGCGCTTTCTTGCAGCGAGGTATATACCATGCATACATGCAGCGGACTCATGCCAGGTCATCTCACCGTTCTTCCTCCTCCTCATCATCTTCACCATCTATTCCCACCAAGCCAGATGCAAAACCAGAAGAACTCCTGACCATAATTCAACCAATGCTCGTTTACACTGGTTTAATCGAGCAACTTCAACACTATTTCAAGGTGCAAAAGAAAGGTGTAGGCCAATCGGGTCAAACAGGGGAGAAGGATGAGAAAAACTTTGAAGGTTGGGAGTTGGCAATGAAGGATAAACTATTGAATGTGAAAGAGATGGTAGCATTCTCGAAAGAGATGTTATCTTGGCTGGATGATATGACTTCTGCCACTGACTTGCAAGAGGCGTTTGATGTAATTGGTGTTTTGGGTGATGTCATGTCAACCCCTTCGGGCAAGTGTGAAGATTTTGTTTACGCCGCAATTGAAGCTGGGAAAGGATGAAGTTTCTGAAGCATGCTAGGGGTTCTTTCATGGTTAATATGTAAATGCGACGAAATTTTGACTCTGCGTAAATTGATCATATTGTTGCTGTAGGGGTCGATGAAATATTTTCTACTTTGAAACTTAGTGTGGGATATGGATATTCATTTACCAACTTCAATTTACATCTAAAAGTTGCATGCATTTTGCTATATCTCATGGTTTGATTATCTTTTATGCTAAAACAAAATTGTGAAATGATGACACTTCTGGTTCGTTTTCTTAGTATATCTTACCTTCCCAAAAAGAGGAATATTTTCATATGACCAAGTGCTTCTAGGATTGCAAATAATTAATTCAAAATCAGCATATAAAAGTATTTCATTGGGTATTGTAAAACGTAAGTATTTAAAAATAACTAATTAGAGTAAATTGCAAAAATCTTTCACGTGTTTGTGGTTTTTGGCAAGTATCATCTCTTTCTCAAACCTTTAGCATTAATCATCTTTAAGTCCATAAACTATCGGCACTAATCATCTCTGAGCACTAACGTCGTTATCTTCTCCGTTAGCTCTCACTCTAAAGTGGCAACGTTAGTCCATTAACCAAACGATCGTTTGCAACGTTAGTCCTTTATACTATAATTGTTTCTAATTAAATAAAAATTTGGTTTTCTTACGTAACTCGTCTGTATTCTTACATTTTTGTCCGTTTTATACGTTTTCGTCCATTTTTATACGTTTTCGCCCGTTTTGCTACGTTTTTGTCCGTTTTTATACGTTTTCGTTCGTTTTTCTTACGTTTTTACACATTTTCGGCCGTAAGTTTTCATCCGTTTTAAAACATTTTCTTCCGTTTTAACATGTTTTCATCCGTTTTTCTTTTGTTTTCGTTCTTTTTAACACGTTTTACTCCGTTTTTCTTACGTTTTCGTCCATTTTTTTTACGTTTTCATATGTTTCTACACGTTTTCGCTGTTTTTATACGTTTTCAATTGTTTTAACACGTTTTCGCCGTTTTTATACGTTTTCATCTGTTTTAATAAGTTTTCGTCCGTTTTCACTCGTTTTCGTCCATTTTTCTTACGTTTTCGTCTGTTGTTTTACGTTTTCACACGTTTTCATATGTTTTTACACGTTTTTGAATGTTTTTATACGTTTTCATCCGTTTAACACGTTTTTGTCCGTTTTCGCACGTTTTTTTTTTCATTTTTCTTACGTTTTTGTATTTTCTTTTACGTTTTCATCCGTTTTAACACGTGTAAAAACGGACGAGAATATGAAGACGTATAAAAACGGCCGAAAACGTGTAAAACAGACCAAAACGTGTTAAAACAAATGAAAACGTAAAAAGCGTAAGAAAGGGACAAAAGCGTGTAAAGCGCAAAAAGCAAAACGGGAAAACCTATATAATGGATGAAAACGTGTTAAACGGACAAAACGTATAAAAAGCGGAACAGCGGAAGCGTAAAAGGCAAACGTGTTAAAATGGAAAAACATGTTAAGATGTATAAAAGCGGCCAAAACGTGTAAAAGCAGGATGAAAACTGCGTTAAAAGCGGGAAAACATAAAAAAAGAACAATAACGTGTTAAAACAGAACAAAGCGTAAAAAAGCGAATGAAACATAAGAGAAAACGGACCGCGTGTTAAAACAGACAATATCGTCGTGTAAAACTAGTGTTGCAAAAATCGGCCTAGGCGGCCGATTAATCGCTAGGCGGGGATTAACCGCCACAATTTTCACTAATCGGCCTTATTAATCGGTTTGGTCAAAAATCGGTCAACATACCGATTAATCGGATAAAAATCTGTCAAATCGGGCATAAATCGGTCAAGTCGGATAAATTGGCCAACTCGGTTATGGATAGAAATCGGTCAAATCAGAGATAAATCTGTCAAATAGGAGATAAATCGGCCAAATCGGAAAAAATCGCCCAAATCATGCATATAGTTTCAAAACTTTTTAACTTTATATATATAAAATCCAATCCGATTAATCCCCGCCTAACCGATTAATCGCTAGGCGGTACCCGGCCGCCATGCTACCGCCTAGCGATTTTTGCAACCTTGGTAAAAACAGATGAAAACGTGTTAAAATGGACGAAAACGTAAAAAAACAAACGAAAACGTAAGAAAAACGGACGAAAACGTAAAAAAAAGACAAAAACGTAAGAATAATGGGCGAAGCGTGTGAAAAGCGTGTTAAAACGGACGAAACCGTGTAAAACGGCCGAAAACGTGTAAAAACGGACGAAACGCACAAAAACGGAGGAATACTTATAAAAACAGACAAAAACGTAAGAATAAAGACGAGTTACATAAGAAAACCAAATTTTTATTTAATTAGAAACGACTGTTATTATAAAGGACTAACGTTGCAAACGATCGTTTGGTTAATTGACTAACGTTGCCACTTTAGAGTGAGAGCTAACGGAGAAAGTAACGACGTTAGTGCTCAAGGACGATTAGTGCCGATAGTTTATGGACTTACATATGATTAATGCCAAAGGTTGAGATAGAGATGATACTTGCCAAAAACCACAAACCACAAGAATAATTTTTGCAGTTTACTCTAACTAATTTGAATATGGATAGGTTATTTCTACACCCCAAAAAATGATATTGGAAGTGATATTTTGTTAATGTAATGATTTTATTACAAATCTTTATAAATAATCATGTTAGCAATAATATAAAAAATATAAAATATTAATACGAATTAACATTTTAGCAACTAATAACTAACTGATACATGAGTGTGTATTAGTGATACATACAATTATAAATTTTATATCGATACATCAAAATCTCGAAAAACTGATATCTTATACTTAAACTAGTACACCTAATACATAGCAACCACAAAATAAACTAATACGCATATCAAAACCTGATACACATTAAATGTCAAATCAAAGTGTATCACTTTGGTTTCGTCAATTTTAAAAAGAAAACCATCGAAACTTTAACAATTTTAGTTGTAATTAATAAAAAAATTAATTTAATTTTAACGAGAGTGTCACTTGTCAGATTTTAGTTTGATCTCATTTTTAAAATTTTAAGTTTGATCTTATTTGATCTCTCTCTCTCTCTCTCTCTATATATATATATATATATATATACATGTATATATATATATATATATATATATATATATATATATATATACACACACACTAGCATAGTACCCGCGCAAAGCAGCGGCCCGGTACCCAAGATGTCAGTTTTTCTCGTACCTTGTCCTTCAGCGGTATGCAACGAGAGTTAGTATTTGACGGTTTACCCGTTTGATAGTTCTAAAAGAGTAGATGCATATTTTAATTTCCGTAAAGTACATCAATACAAATATAAATATCCATACTTATACTCATTTGAACATTGTATAACTTGAATGTTTATGATAAAAATTGCAACTTTAAATTTGTATTATTGTAAGTTTGTAACATTAATTTTAATACTAAAATTTAATATGTCATTAGTGTACACTTTAATACAATTATTATAGTGTATAATTTAATTATATGAATTACTAATTATATTAAGATGCGTAGGCTTAAAAAATTAAGTCTTCCTTCTTTAAAAAGTCCTAAATACATTATAAGGTTATATATATATATATTTATATATATATATATATATATATATATATATATATATATATATATTATATAAAACATTTAAGTTGTGAGCTCCACAAAAAATTAAAATAAGGAGCTCCAATCATTGAGTGACATGTGTCACACCTCTAACTAAAAAATAACAAAAATGGAGGAGCTCTAACAAACTAAAATAAAGAGCTCCAATAATGGGGTGACATGATGAGTGTGTAAATACTCATCATTTTTGGTTAAATCTGAACTGCAAAACGTTTAAAAATGCTCAGAAATGCATCAAAATACTGAAAATATCTCAAAATTGCATTTTATATGTTTCAGATGCAAAATGTTTAAATCAGATGAAAAATGAGCTAAGTTTGCATAATTGGCAGTTTCAGTCCCCCAAGTTTCAAAAATTATCAGAAATAGTCCCTGAGCACTTATTTCAAAAGAAAAGTCACCAAAGGTCCTTTTAAAATCATAAGTTGTCAAAATTAGTCCTTTGGTGAAAAATATCAAAAGTTTTGAGAAATTACAAGATTGGTCCTTCAAGTTTAAAAATTGGCAAAAATGGTCCTTGGAAATTTGAAAATGTCAAGTTTGGTCCTTGTACTATTGGAGCTTGTCACTTTTAGTCCCTTGGAGCAACTTTGCAAATATGGCAGCCTTGGTCCCTTGATTTTTAGAAATTACACAAAAGGTCCTTGATTATTAATCCTTTAAACCTTTGGACCTTGTCAAACCCTTGTGACCCCCCTGCCAAGCCATTTGGACCCCTGCCTTTTGACCCCCTTTCATATATCACCCCAGTCAACAAATAAGTCAAACAAACACCCCGCGCCTTTTTCTTTCTTCCCACCAACTAGCCCAGCAACACTCTACATCCCATCCCCCACTCATCCTCCACTTCCCTTATCCTTCCACCTCACCAAACTCCAAGAAACATTAAATGCTTCTTCGATCTCACACTCAAACCCCCCCCCTGTTGATATACATTTTGGCGCCAAATTCAATCAAACGGCCAAGATTATATCAAGCCATCCAATGGTCCTGAATTAAAGTGGGAAACGCTCAGAGATGTGAGAGAAGCAATTTGGTGTATAAAAGGAAGCAAGAGATAGAGAGATAAGGGCAGTACTTAGTTTTTTAAATTCATGTATGTCGTTTTTTCTTAAAATGTCTTAATTAGTTTATAAATCTGTAATCTCAAGCTTTATTGTACTAAGACTAAGCCATTTAGTCTTTGTAACTCATTTTCAAGTTTTAATTCAAAGTTCATTCAAGTTTCATGTTTTCATTCACACTGTTAAGAAATTTAGTTTCAATATCTTATACTCAAAGCTCCAAGTAGCTTCATTTCCATTTAAACAAGCTTACTCAAGCTTATTATAGCTTGAGATAAGCTTGGAACACAGTTTTAAGCAACTTTGGTAAAAAGTCAACAAAAGTCAACTGAAGAAGCAAAAATTGGT
This sequence comes from Chrysanthemum makinoi, assembly GCA_910596185.1. NCBI lineage: Eukaryota > Viridiplantae > Streptophyta > Magnoliopsida > Asterales > Asteraceae > Chrysanthemum > Chrysanthemum makinoi. Next base: position 188,602,271 of record OU343220.1, on the reverse strand, counting down.
TCAAGCAGTTTGGAAATGGAATGGGGTTGTTGCATTGCTTGATTTGGATTGGTTTGGTATAGAATAGCACAGTGTGGGTTCTGTATAAGCTACATCATAGCTGGGACACTTGTGAGTTTGTTTATCTCATTTTCATTTTTAGTTCAATTTGCATATTGTGCTTTTGTTGGAATCGGTGGACATTAAATGGCTTAAACTTGTTCACTTAGTTGTAATTAGGGTAACTAAAATCAGTTTAAGTATTAGCATAAGCTAATTCAATGTCAGCTCAGTTTAAATTGCATAACATTTTAGAAAAGTGTGTTTGGATCGAGTTTATCGAGCTTGAGCTCTTGCTTATGTTTGTAATCTGTCTACTCAGTCTTATTTAGTCATTTGCAACTCATCCTAGTTCATTTGTACCATTTGTAATAGCTCAAAGTCAAAATTACATTGAACCTGTTCTAATCTCTTAACTGTTGAGATTTTTGAAAACCAAAGGCTTGTTTTGTGTTTAGATAGCATTAGCTTAGGTTGCATTAGTCTTAATTCATCATAAAACAACATAATCAGTCCACAAATTAGGATTAAAGTTCATAAAAGTCAAAATTGGCAAAACTGTTAAAAGTCAAAAAGGTAAAATACCAGTTTTTCACCAACCTAGGGTGATTTTTAATTAAGTCATTTCTGGGTAAAATCAAGTGAGACTTTGGGTTCTAAAACTTCAGTTGGTCAAGTTACTTATTATGAATTTTATTGATTTTTAGTAATTTTTATAAGCCCCAAAAGAGCTTGTCAAACAGGGCTTATTTGCCCTGTTCACAAACTCAGTGAACACTGAGTTTTGCACAGTTCTTGCAGATCTTGTCACAAGCTCATAAGAGCTTGTCCAGGTCTCATTCTTGGTTTTTAAGTTCTTAGCCAGGTCTAGTTTAGGTTCCAACTCTTGGTTTTAAGTCTCAGCTTATTAGGTAGCTTATTGTCTAGCTTAAAAGTCATAGGCTAAAACTGATTTTGGCACTTAAAGCCAATTCACCAAATCTTTTGAGCTTGCAATTCATAGGTTTAGGCTTGTGGATACTTGTTGCATTTGGGTACTTTTAGCATTCTATAGCTTCTGTATCAGCTTGGTTCTCATTTATAGCATTTTAGCTTATTTAGAGTGCTTATTAACAAGCACTTGTGATTGCAATTCCATATTCTTGCACACAACCCTCTGTTTTTATATTTTTCCCAGATTCTTAATATTATTTTAGACTTTTCTTGAATTTTTCAGATTTTTCTAAGTCAGTTTGCTATTTTTCTTTATTTAAAACAGTTTTTAAGCCTTTTTAATTAGCATTTAATACAAATAAATCAGAAAAGTTTCAAAAAAATAATTTTTCATTTTTCCTAGGATAAGATAAATATAAAAAGTCAAAAAAATATTTTTTCAGATTTTTCTTAGTTAAATTTGTATTTTTAAGCAATTTAAGTAGTTTTAAATAGTTTTTAATTCATAAAAAATACAAAAATATTCAGAAAAATACAAAAATAGTTTTGAAAATTCTCTTTTGTTATTTTAGATTTTTCCAAGTCATAATTTCATTTTTCTAGCTTTATTTTATATTTTCTTGTGTTTTAGGCTATTATTTAATAAGTAAAAATAGTTTTTAATTAATAATAATTAGATAAATAGTAATAAAAATAATTTTCTTTTTCTATAAATTTTATTTTATCATTAGGATTGTAAAAATGTCATTTTCATATTTTTAGGATTTATATTGTTTAAGTTTCACATTTTCTTTTGTACGCTACGTAGTTTTTAAATTAAATTTTATAAAAGAAAAATCAAAAACATCATTTTGCAAATAGTGATAGCGTTTATTTAATATATTTTATCTTTTTAATTTTATTTAATTTGCATTTAAGCCCCTGTAATTTATAAACTTTTCCTTAGGTATAATTGTTCAATCATATCTCTTTTCTCATTCAAATCATCTCGATCACTATTCGTTTGGTGATTCATCGCACAGCTCGTTGGGACATAACGACCTGGGGAAACACTATACTCTCCTGATCTTCATTGCATTTGACTCCTGAGCTGTTTGAAGTTTGTTACGGTTGGCCATTCACAAGTGGCCAGCTCGTGTGATAAAACTTGACGGTCTGGGAGCGAATCATGACACATGTCACTTCTTAACTAATTAATCACCTTTATTTTTAAATTTAAATATTTTTTAATTCGTTTAATTTTTTTATTATCTAATTTCACCATATTTTTTAAAACTTTGTGCTATTTAATTCAACATCCATTTTGATATATTTTTATGAGTTTTTAGTTTTTACATTTTTAGTAGGTTTATTTTATTTTGCTTCAAAATTTTATAACTTTAACCTTTATTTCAATCAATACAAACTTTATTTATCAAAATCATTTACTCTTGGGAAAGTGTTTGACGGGAAAAAGATTGTGAAAGTCTTTTTATATGCGGGAATAATGATATCACGGAAAATATACGGAAAACCCAAACAAACACATACAACTAACACATATACATTTGGATTGTTGTGAATTGAATTCACTAAACGGGTAGGAAATTACGAAGAGAGTTGGGTTATCAATTCATTTACTATATTTATTATATAACAATATTTATTGCGCCGCGTGCTTGGGTATCCAGTATATATATATATATTTATATATATATATATATATATATATATATATATATATATATATATATATATATATATATATATATATATATATATATATATATATATATATATATATATATATATATATAAAATCTAGATAAAATAAGATCAAACTTTAAGTTGTTAAAATGAGATCAAACTAAAATTTGGCAAGCGACACTCTCCTTACAACAAATATAAATTTTTTATCAACTACAACTAAAATTGTTAAAGTTTCGATAGATTTCTTTTTAAAATTTATGAAACCTAGATGATACACTTTGATTAGAAGTGTAATGTATCAGGTTTTTGTATGTGTATCAGATTTTGGAATGTTTATTAGTGTAATGTGTATCGGGTGTATCACTAATCCAAACTCATGTATCATTTGGTTATTAGTTGCTAAAATGTTAATTTGTATTAAAATATAAATTTTAATACAACAAATATAAATTTTTTGTTGTTAAAATGAGATCAAACTAAAATTTGGCTAACTACAACAATATAAATTTTTATTTACAACTAAAATTGTTTTTTATTTCTTTTTAAATTTAAACCTGATTACACTTTGATTAGAAGTGTAATGTGTAAGGTTTTTGTATGTGTATCGATTTTAAAATGTTTATTAGTGTAATGTGTCATCAATCCAAACTCATGTACCATTTGGTTATTAGTTGCTAAAATGTTAATTTGTATTAAAATATTATTTTTATGTGTATTATTGCTAAAATTGTTATTTATAAATGTTTTAGTGGTTTTTAAACTTGATCTTATTTTTACAACTTTAAGTTTGATCTCATAACACCTATATATATATATATATATATATATATATATATATATATATATATATATATATATATATATATATATATATATATATATATATATATATATATATATATATATATATATATATATATATATATATATATATATATATAGGGTAGAGATACAATGAGAAGGGTCTTATAATGAGAAGTATGAGAAGCGATCTCAACTATTGAATTCACTATACAAGATTAAGAAAACGGAGCGGCTTATTTGTAAATAATAAAAAGTTGAGAGGCAAAGTGTTAGTAATGAAAAGTTGAGGAACTTATCCCGATCATTTGAACAAACACTCAAAAACTATTTTCTCTAAAAAAACACATTTATCACGCTACAATAATTTCTACTACCAAAACAGTCACTTAAAAACACATTTAAATCAAGAAAATCAAAATCAAATTACTGCATCAAAGATGGCTAAAACAAAATTACATAATCATAAATCGAATAGTAAGTTTAAGTTTTAACAATATTTTTGATTACTGCATCATTTTATTAATTTTTAGTTACTAATCTATTGTTTTTGTGTAATAATTTTAGCAATTAGAAAAAGTAATCAGATTAATGATGTTGCTAAAGCGTTAATCGTATCATCAAGTAAGTATTTTTTTTTATTGAGATGCAGTAGTTGTTAAATATATGTTGCTTTGTCTGTGATAGTAGATTATAAAAGTATGTTCCTTTATGTTAAATGCATCTTAATTGAATTGAGATGCAGTAGTTGATAAATGTATGTTGCTTTGTTTGTGATGCTGTATTTTATAAAAGTATGTTGATTTATGTCAAATGCATATCAATTTAATTGATAAGCAGTAGTTTTTAAATGTATCTTGCTTTATGTGTGATGCAGTAGTTTATAAAAGTATGCTGATTTATGTCAAATGCATCTAAATTTAATTGATATGCAATAGTTTTTAAATGTATGTTGCTTTATGTGTGATGCAGTAGTTTATAAAAGTATGTCGCTTTATGTCAAATGCATCTCAATTGAATTGAGATGCAGTAGTTGATAAATGTATGTTGCTTTGTTTGTGATGCAGTAGTTTATAAAAGTATGTTGCTTTATGTCAAATGCATCTCAATTGAATTGAGATGCAGTAGTTGATAAATGTATGTTGCTTTGTTTGAGATTCAGTTTATAAAAGTATGTTGCTTTATGTCAAATGTATCTCAATTGAATTGAGATGCAGTAGTTGATAAATGTATGTTGCTTTGTTTGTGATGCAGTAGTTTATAAAAGAATGTTGATTTATGTCAAATTCATCTCAATTTAATTGAAATGCAGTAGTTTATAAATGTATTTTGCTTTATATGTGATTCAATAGTTTATAAAAAGTATGTTGCTTTATGTCAAATGCATCTCAAATTTAATTTAGATGCAGTTGTCAATGTGTTTGAATGCTTTTTTGATTGTGTAATGCACTTGATATTGATTTTTACTTGAGATGCAATAGATGTTAATTTATATAATGTAAGTTTGAATTAAAATAAGAGTTTCTTGATTTATGCGTGTTAAATTGAAATGCAGTAGGTATATTATTTAATTATTTAATTTTTTAATATTACCCATTAATTATTGTTTTATATGTGGGAGAGATGCATTGAGTTTTTTTATGTGCATGAATTTGGAATGGTCATAGTATATCAACTGCAATAGATGTTATTTTGAGATTAGTTAATGAAGGGGTGTACATGATATAGAAACTGGAATTCATGGAGGTAATAGGAGGACACAAACAAAAAACGTACCAGTAAAGAAACGTCATGGGGGTAGTCTGGAAAGGGATGTGTTTTTACCTTCAGTTGTTGGGGAAGGTGCTGTAGTCAATAAGAGAAATCGGAAGAAAAGTAAATTCCTGATTGTGTGTCTGATGCATTTTTTCTTGTTTATGCTTAAATGTGCTTTAATGCTTGGGTTTTTTTGTGATTCATTTTAGAATTAACTGAGTTTATGTTAGTGAATGTGTATTTATAGCTTTTGTGTTTGTTTGAATCTTTATTTTTGAACTGAGATGCAACAGAATATATGTCTATGTTTTTAAACTTTGTTTTATCTAATAATAACATAACAGACGGGCAAACTTGAAGATACAAATAAAAATAACAGAACAAACAAGCGTAAAAGGTCTACTGATGAAAATGATTCAGAATCAAAGAAAAATATGTTGGTTCTTTATTGTAAAAAATAATGATGCTGGGAAGAAACGGAAAAAAAATTGAATCTGAAAACGAAGATGCTGGCGATGTAGCTACAAAGTATGAACCAGTGAATTTGAGAACAAGAATGTCATCGGGTAATTTGCAAAACCTTATTCAATCTTGTACCCCTGGACAGTTGAAAGTTATAGAAGAAATGGGTTTTGGTGATTTTTGTGAAGATTTTAAGTTTCATTCTACACCAACAGCTTTAGGATTAAGGGTTTGTAAGATTTTGATGCAAAAAAGTGTACTTTGGTTTTGAGTGAAAATAAAAAGATTAAGATCACACGTGAATTGATTCATGATATTCTAGGTATCCCAATGGGGGATTTAAAGGTTACAGCTCTTCCGGAGACCACAACATCATCTTCCACCTTTCCATCACCACAACCACTCATGGGTTATCCCATTCTCTACCCACTTGAACCACATAGCCAAAGTTGTCCATGTTGTCATCACAATAGAAACCTCATCTTCAACCTTAGGGATAAAATGAGCTTTATGTTCTCCTACCTTGAACACCTCTTGAAACCACCACAAGGACCCATCATACCACCTCCTCCACCAACCAATAGTCCAACCAACTAAACATGTTTATGTTTAGTCTTCATGCATAAATGTCTAGGATCCCTTTTGTAATTGAAGCAAATCTTAGAGCCTCTCAAGTCACTAGAGATTTTATGTGCTTCATGTAGCTTTCATTTTCTTGTCTTTGTGTTATATTCACACATTATGTGTGACCACTTATTTTATCTATGAATGCATATTTCTTATTTTATGGTTGGATTGTCTTTTTCAATTTTAAGGCTACTTAGCCTCTTTGTTTATGGTTGGACATTTGTCTTAGTTGCTACATGTTATATATTGTATTTGTGTCATCTAACTTTGTTTTGTAGCAACAACCATTGCTCGATTCCTTGGTGCCCTCCAAGCGAGGGGGAGCATACATCAAGGGGGAGCCTTAGTGGTCGTTTCGACAATCTTTTTGATTCGACAAAAAGGGGGAGAAGTGGGATATAAACTCAAATTAAAAACTTGTTAAAATTAATTTTTTTTTACCTAAAATGAGTTTATATTTTGTCATCATCAAAAAGGGGGAGATTGTTGATGCAAATAATGTCTAAAAACGTTATTTATATCTTTCGATATCTCTATGTTTTGATGATAACAAAATGTAAAAATATGTTACGTCAAAATTAACGTAAACAAGTTTTAGTCGAAATATCCAGTTTCTACATATATCACTCTAGGTATGAACAAACAAATTTACAACTTAACAAATAATCAAAGAAGTGAATTTGTGTTCCAAGCTTCACATTTTTAATGTGACAAAACATTTTTTCAAAAACACATTTTACAAATTATTTTTGAATAATAAAAAAATATTTTAATTGGAAAAATAAGTTTAAAAATCCCAACCACTATTCCCCCCCCCCCACCCCCAAATAGCTCCTAACTTCCCAAAATAAACTTTCACCACTAAAAACAAAAATTAGATCGTTTTTGTCTGGCACGGTACCGTACCACGGTACCACTAAATTTAGTGGTACCGTCTGGTATTTAACGGTACCGTGATACTGTAATGGTCAAAATGTTTCTCCCTATAAATAGCAGCCCACTTCACAGTTTTTGGGCATCCTTTTTCACACAAAACTTTTTGAGTTTAATTCCCTTAACACACTCACACTCCTTTGATCATTTAGATAGTTTTCTTTTGTTTAAGAGTGATCATTTCTTTCAACCAAGTGATTATATTCATTCCTTTTTCTTGTGCAAGAGAAGAACACATTGTATCAAGAATATACTAAATGTTGTAGTCATAGTAGTGTGCACTTGTAACACTTGTTACATACTTGTTGTATCTTGATATACATCAAGTAGTCTTGAGTCTTGTTTAGATAACTTGTGTGGATCATTGTGATCTTGTGAGATCTTGGAGATCTTTTGTAGTTTGTAAGTTAGTGTGTTGATCAAGTGGGTCAAGTCTAGATCGTGGTGATCTAGTAGGTTGTGTGATTAGCAAGGATCGGGTAGATCGTGAGTGAGATTGGTACTAGCTAGATTAGTACTCGACATTTAGATTAGTGTCGGAAATTGTGATAAGCGACGTTGTAGGGTTTTCTCCACCTCAAGGGAGTTTGTTGCTATAGTGCTTAGAACTCTTGAGTTGGGTACTCGGTGTAACACCCCCAATTTCGTGATACGCAGCGGAATTCAAACTAGGAGTTACTTCATGGCACAACAGTTATAACAATAGAAAACGAACTCTAATGGAGTCGTTTTAAAACATTTATCATTCGATTTATATAAATATCAGAGTTTACAAAGATGAGGTCCCAAATGGTTCGAAGTTTACAAAATACATTAAATGGGTTTTCGAATGATAATAAAATTTATAGCCTTCTTGAGTATCCATGCTCCTCCGTGCCAACCTCGTTTATTATGGACCTGAGATACATGCTTAAAACAGTCAACACAAAGGTTGGTGAATTCATAGAGATTATAGTTAAGTATTTGAACACAATTATTCGTAGTGTGAGGTAATTAGTCTCACATTCATAGTTTAGAAAACAAAACAGATATTGCTGCACTAAGCTCATGATACCGAAAACTTTAACAGCTTGTCAATAGAAATTGAGATAATAGTTTGCCAGGTCTTGGTCAAACAGTGGCCCTAATAGGTAATTTGCCAATAAACCTATGGTTCTTCAAATAGAGTGTGTTTGTTTACTGGACTTGGTAAAAAAAAAGGGGATTCGTCAATCCCGATAGATCTATCCACATTATTCGCGTTCACCCGCAAGTGATTAATGGTTCATGATAATAGGGATTTAAGTTTGGCAATAGTGGTACTTAATGCAAATAATACATTCAGGTATAACATACAGTTTCAAAGCAATGTGTTCAGTTTAAAAATAGCATGTATCCCCCCCAAGGGTTTGTAAAACAATTAAGTAATAGAAAGTGGGGCTATGAACTCACCGTGAGTTTGATGATGATTAGTACTCTAACGAATAGGATGGATAAGCCGGGAAACCTCTATGTGCAAACCTAAAATAGGATGTTGCGACTTAAGTTTGGAATAATGTCCGAGAAAACATAAACGAGCCTATATATGTCCTTATATTGATCATGATGTAGTACTTAGTGGTTTAGTGTATGTTGATTGAAATGGTTTATAAAATAATTATAGTTTATATATCTCGTTCTACCATTCGGGCCATCATAATTCAGAGGTCATGTAGTAAACGTTCGAGGAGTTAGGACACTTTAAATCGTAAATCCAGCAACTCTTTGATACATTTTACCTAAATGAAACCCCTCACATGAAGCTCCATAGTATTTTAGCACTTAGAAGATAAAACATATGTTTTGCTTATATATCATAAGTGTCGAAAATGTTTATATGGTTTGTAAAACACAAGTTACAAGGTTGTTTGGTTATGATTAGGAAATCATAATGGTTATCACAAGTATCATCATAATTTATGTCACAAGTGTTTAAAGAAAAGTTTACAAGTTTCTAAATTGTAAAGTTGGTTATTACAAGTATAGTTTAACATGTGAAAGCAGTATCCGAAGGTTGATTAAGGTTAGGAAAACTAATTGAATGAAGTTTGTTAATTTAGTATGTAATTAGCCTTGATAACAACATGGTTTCTATATTCTTTAACTTGTGGAAAACCAAACTTTGACCCTAAAAACTGTTTTACAATTTGAGGCAGAAAAATGCTATCGTTTGGTCTTTTTCGGCCGGGTTTCCTCGCTGTAGACGTGAAACATCGTTCCGGAAAACTTTCGTGTTTTAACTTTTTGATGAAACGTACCAGAAGGGCTTAAAAAAATGGGCAGGCCCTTAACAGTTTCAATTTGGCAGTTTCGGCGTTTTGGTTTTGCTAACTTCTTTTGGCCGTATCTTTTGACTCGTGTACTCGTTTTGGGTGATTCAAATTGCTATAATTTCCTTGTAAAATCCTTTTTAACAGTAGGTAAGTTTCTAATATCATGGTTATACTATTTTGGTCATATTTCACAACATGTGTCACTAGTTTTCTTGTTTACCAATTTTAAGTTATCATATAGTTCTCATAACTTGTTTTAAATATTTTCGTACATCATGATCAAGTATAATGAGCATATATAGCATAGATTAAGAATATTAAACATGATGTTAAGCACAAGAGTGTGTTAGGGTTTCTTACAACTTTTGGCTTTCTAAAGAAAGGAAGTTAAGAATAAGGATTAGGGCTTTGATTGAACTAGGATCTCTAGCTTCCAACTTCTTCAAGCTCTTGACACCAACTTGTGACTACTTGAGAAGGCAATTGAAGTCTCTACTAGAACACTTCTTGTGGATGGAAGATCACCAAAGGATGGAAGAATAAGGACTTTGGATCAATCAAAGCTTAACAAGAGCTTTGGAATTGATATGGAGCTTGTGTTTCTTGAATAAAACTTGAAGTAACTAGCAAAATAAAGCGTGTTTTGTGTGTGGTGATGGTATGAACGACCAAGAGGGAGGGGAGGGGTTTATATATGGTATTTAGGAGGTTAGGAAGGTGTTAGGAACGTGTAAATGAGGAGGTGTTAGTTTAGGATATTTTTGGAAGCTTAGCTTAGAAGTTTACTTACATATGCATGTATCCTAAAGTCCAAGGCTTATCACTTAGGCACATGGCATGGTGAATCACCTATATACACGTTCATATGATGGTTAGGGTGACTAAGTACTTATTTTTGGTATTATCTTGTTTTACGGAGGTCGTTTAGTCCCGATAACCGCTAACAGTAAATCGTAAAATCATAAAACTTAAAACCGGGTATCGTAAAAATATGAAACTTTTAGAAATGATTAAAATCATCATTATACTTCATAATAAAATATAAAATGAGTGGTAAGTTCCATCGAGTTGCTTAAACGCTGTTAAAACTGGAAACGCGGGTAAAAAAAGCGTAAATCGCGTAAAACGCAGAATTGGAAAACGTAAAATTCCAAAACTTGTGGAATTGTCATAAAATGGTATAAATTCATATTTCTATTGTTTATAGTGTTTTATGGACATATCGGGATGCCTGAATGACGTTTAAACCCTAAAGTAATTCTCAGACATGGTTTCGTGAAATCAGTTCTGTATGGATTCAACGTACATCGTCAGGACGACTTGTCGAGTTTCATTTATCTTGTCATGAAAGTAAAATTAAAAAAAATTACGGGATGAATAGTGAAAGTGAATAGTAAAAGTGAATAGTAACTTTTCAAAAAGAATAAAAAGTAACCTGAAAATGCGGGTTGTTACACTCGGGGAGTGGAGTAGGGCGAAGAAGAGCTTCGTGACCGAACCACTATAAATCTCTTTGTCTCGGTTTGATCTTTCAATCTCTTACTCTTTACATTCGTTACTTACATTCAATTGTTGTAGTGTGTTTATTGTAGTCTTATTAAGTAGAATTCATATTGTTGTTGTTTGATTTCACAAAGGATTGAAATCGAAGTTTTTCACAAGTAAACTTTGATAACTAAATTAAAAAGCGGTGAAACTATTCAAACCCTTTCTAGTTTCCCACACACCAATCGCTTGTTCCATAGCTTTTAAGGATGTGGTCATTTTGAGGCAAAGTTGTTTCAAGTTTTCCTTACATTGCTTGTCTTTTTGAACTTCCTTACTGAGAAGCCTGGTTACAAATATGCCATTTTCGACTCTTCATTGCGGGTAGTAGCCATTTTGATGATAATAAAATGTTTTTTTTAGGCTTAAATTTTTTTTTTATTGGTGGCGTTGAAGAACTCTGGGTAGATTAAATATCAGTGAGGAGGAAATGAATTTAAAAGGTTTTTAGGAATTTGGAACGGTGTTTGATCAAATTATGAGCAGAGAGATGATATAAAATAGTTGAATTAAGAGTTTGCATGATGTCCCTGCGAAGGGTGGCATCGGGAACATAACCAAGGAAGTGGGTGTGTTAAATGGCGAGAACAATAAAATAACTAAAATACCCCGACTCGGAACAATAACTAACGAGACTTTCTATCTATCGTTAGGCCGAGAGACACAATTTGCAACAAAAAACAGGAGTGACATAATTTGCAGAAATAGAGCAGTGATGACAAAACTTGCGAATTCAGGAAGGATACTATTATTAGTAGCCCTATGGCCTACTTTATATCATCACTACCCCTCTTTGACTTTTCTATTAACGGTATAATACAACTTTTATCATTATGTTCCGTATTATTTGTTAGTTTAATACTTTTAACTTATTAAGTTTTATATTTTTTGTTCCGCACTTTCGTTTCAAAGTTTTATACTAAAAACAAAAGTATAAAAATTAAAAACAATAAAAAGAGGGTGTCAAAATCATTTTTTGGGAATAACATGTCCCATTCAAAAAACCTCAGGGACATTTTTGGCTGTTTACTCTAAATTGTTTAAAACACGTTGCATAAAACAAGTGAAAAATGAAAAGTAATCTCATTGACTTTCTTTTAGGCATGAAGAAAATGATCATTTGATTTTAGTGAAGTAGTGATTCATAACGAATCATAAAAGATAAGCCGGGGGCTATTTTGCAATTGTCTATTTAAAGTTTTAATATTAAGTAAAGAGTAAACTACACCATTCGTCCTTGTGTAATACGTTGACCATCAAGTTTCGTCCTTTGACCAAAAAAATTGCACCGTCGGTCCTTAACTGCGAAACGTTAGTCATCGTTGGTCCCTCACCCTAACTGGTTGGACTAACGGGCGTTAAGCCTTGTTAAGTGGAGGGTATATTTGTCTTTTCACAACCAAAACCCACCATCTCCCCAAATAAAACTGCCCCTACCTATTTTTTCTCCTCCAACTGCGTACCATCACTTTCTGCTTTTTCTTTTCTTTCTCACTTCTTCCCATACCAATACACAAGTAGATCCTTCTCCCTCTTTTGATAGTCAACTTCAAATCTATCATTATCACCCTCCTGTTCTTGCCCACTATTTTTCCCTAGATATCACGGGAAATCTTTAGAAGAGGCGGGGGAAAGAGATGGAATCTAAAAGTGGGTACTACTCCTTGAAGCCCAAAAAGCGAGAAGCAGGACCTCCTTGATGTTCATCTACTAATAGTAGTGTTTTTCCACAAGTTCTAATCACTATCACACACAATTTCACAAACAGAGATCTTTGAAGATGATGATTGACAGAGATGATTGACAGGGATCTTTGCTCTTTTTTGAAGATGATGATTGAAAGGGATCTTTGCTCAAATCGACTCTCCACAAGACCTTATGAAAGAAAACATGTCGAAAGTTCTCCTCTTTGATTTATATTTATACCCATTCGAAGGCCGAGATCCACCCAAATCCCATCCCAATCTCACCACAAAGAATAGTATTCGAAGATATTGTGAAGCCTTTCGAATTTGGCTGGAATCGATTGTGAGATTTGTTGGGTTGGATCCTCGTGTTAGCCTTCAACCTCATCACACTCCATATTGTAAGGGTCTTCTTAAATATCTCCTAGTTTGTAAATTAAGAATATTAATTTGTTATTAATTTTGGTGATTTGATTGTTTTTTTTACAAGTAGAAACATTGTTTTGACCTCTCAATACCTTGATCAATTCATAAAAATTTATATACGACTGAATTGTATATTGTTGTTGTTATTTTCTTTGTTTTGTTTTCGGTTAGCTTTAAACTCGAGTCGAGTACAATTAGTTAAAATGAATTCGTGTGATTAAAATTTGTGTTAAAGTGGTGTTTGTTCAGGTTATCTTGCGTCGGGTCGGGTGTGAACCCATTTGACCTCGGTTGAGATTTGATGAAGCTCATTTAGAGTTGTGACTATTTTTGTAACGCCCCGACCCGACAAGGGTAAAGGAATCACAAATAATGGTGTCATATCAAAGCAAACATAAATATCCAAAAGAAGTCTTAACATAAATCTTTGAAATAATTCAAGTCAACATGACTTCAATACATAGGTCCCAATGGAAAAATAAACTCCAACAAAATATCTGAAATAATGAAGTCTTAAATGGCATCATAAGATCAAAACTAAATATCTCTAAGGTAAGTCCGCTCAGCACTCATCCCAAAGCAAAACCCAGCTTCAATGCTTAGATACCTGCCGCGGAAGAAAGGAAAATGCGGTTGAGCTTCAAAAGCTCGAATGAACAGATATAAAAGCAAAGCGAATACAACGATATCGAATCTGAAAATATAACGAACGAAAAATAGCAAAATCATAATCATTTTCAAAGTATAAATTAGAATTAACGAATAAAGTTTATAGTTAACTACCACGAGCCCGAAACATATATCGATCATAATCATATTCACATAAGGAAACATTTGTAGGGAGACCTACGAGTTATGAAGGACGTGCATGCACGCAACATCAATCATCGATAACGAGATAACATATAACAGATAACGAGATAATAGATCTAGGATGCATCCATACGCCCACAGGCAGGATATTGGTCATATAACATAACTTGAGCTCATAAATGACAGATAAGGGGCGTGGCGTAACATCACTCATGCAGAGTCATGTCGAGGTGCATCAGCGACACGGACATGGAACCCCCATGACTAGTGAAATCTTTGGCTCGGGTGTCAAACTATCTTAGGTCAAATCGAATGTCAAAACTCCACAGATCATACTTTAACATAAGGTTAATCATATTTTCAAAATCAGAGTTTTCATATCATATAGTTCAAAATCGGATGTTTCATAATTCGAAATCATAGTTCGGATAAGCAACGGCTCAAACAAACGAGAATGGGGTTCATAACAAAGGCTTAGGAAACCCTAATATAAAAGCTAACGAAAGAAAACGTTATAAGGAACCTTTACTAAAAGGTCGAATATCATACCTTATTCCAAAGCAAATGACCAAAAAGCGAAATACGGAAAGCAAAGGATTACTCCTTCTTCACAGAACCTATACACATTAACGATCATACATGTTATTTATGATTCCATAATTGTCGAAATGGTCTTTTAATGTTTGGTGTTTATACTTAGAGTATTCAGTGATCTTAATAATTTAGAGATTTATGATTAAATGAGACTTAAGTGTTTTATAACCAATATTGTAGGTTAGGGTTCATTATGTCATTTATTAAAGTTTAGGGTTAAGTGTGAAAATAGTTTAAAAGTCATAACTCACACAACTCATTAACTCTTGTTTATTTACTCAACACCTTCATGACTTTAACCATACGTTACTTATATACATATTATACGTCAACTCTTATACCCATGCGCGCTTATGATTTCATGTGACAATAAAAGTTACTTATTATCTGGATTAGATACACATCGACACACACATGCACAATAGCCGAAAGATATGGGCATACTACGTTTACATATCCACAAGCTCACTTGACTCACAACACACGCGCATGATACACGGTTCACAAATCAATTGGTTCGGTTCACACATCACTTAGGGTTTAGGTTTTGCATGTTCTTTACTCATTTAACTCACGTTCACAAACACTCACATGGTTTGGCTAATATATATGTTTCGGCTTCCATGTTTTACATAAACCCTAACTCCTCATTACCTTACATATTTACGTTTGCATGTTATACCTTGGCCGATTTATTATATATGTGGTTCGGTTTATATATAGCTCGACATACTTAATACCGATTCACACAACACATATTACAATACATGCTCTCTAATATTTATAAGGTCCGATTCATATAAGTTGTTTCGGTTTCATATGGTTCGGCAAAACACAAGCTTCGATTAAAACAAAACATGTTACAACATATAATAACGTTAGGTGTATCAAAGTGAGACGAGAAGAACGTAGTTATACCTTAGCTTGTCACGTTGGAACCAAAACTTCGACACCAAGGGGTGTTAGCGATCGGCGAAGAAAAGAAAAAGAAGAGGCAAAGAAAATACCAAACTTGCAAACTAGGGTTCCAATTTGTGTTAATGTATTTGTATTTATAGGTGGTACAAATCGGATTAGGCTTGAGGGTGTGTGGGCGGCGATCCAACCGAACAAAAGAAACACGGCCCAAATGGGCTCTCGGCTTGAGTCCAAACCAACAAAACGAACGGCCCAACTTGTTTCACAAATAAACGAAAGGCGAGACCCAACTATTTATGCGAGAGCGTTTAACTTTAGTCATACAAATGTCGATTTCTTTAATATATCCGTTAGGTTTTAATTATAGATAAGTTAAGTTTTTAATTTCGTTAAATGAATATAAATGTCTTTTACGTATTTTATAAATTTCGATTCCAAGGGTATTTTAGTCTTTATTCATGTTTTAGATTTTCAGGTTTTACAACTCTTCCCCTCTAAAGAAAAATTTTCGTCCTCGAAAATTGAAATGAAACAACAAATGAGAACATACCAAATTATTCAAAGAAATGAGGATAACTAGCTCGCATCGACTCCTCGGTTTCCCAAGTAGCGTCCGCGCTCGGGTGATTTTTCCAAAAAATCTTAACGAACGGAATGACTTTATTTCTCATGACTCTTTCTTGCCTTTCTAAAATAGCTTCGGTTCTTAGATAAAGACATATCGGTTTGAATTTGATCAAACGGATAAGAAGCAACGTGTAACGGATGATAGTTGTATCCCCTTAGGAGATACATGGAAAACATCATGAACATGCGATAAGCGGCGGAAGTGCTAATCGGTACGAAACTTCTCCTATACGTTCCAAAATTTCAAACGGACCGATGAATCGAGGACTGGGCTTGCCCTTTGATTCCAAAACGTTTCACACCTCTAAACGGTGAGACTTTCAAAAATACACGATCTCCAACCTGAAACTCCAAATCACGACGATGCTTGTCAAATAACTCTTCGGCGAGACCTAGCCTCCTTCAACTTTTCTCTAGCAGCAGCTACTTTCTCATTCTTGATCTCAATCATTTTCGGACCTTCAATTAAACGTTCACCTACTTCATCCCAACAAGTAGGTGATCTACATTTTCTCCCATAAAGAAGTTCAAACGGTCTTTGCCTTAATGCTAGCAGGCCAACTGTTGTTGTATGCAAACTCTACTAAACACAAATATTCATCCCAGCGGAGTCCATTCCAAAGCACAAGCCCTTAGCATGTCCTCTAAGGTCTGAATAGTCCTTCGGTGACCATCCGTTTGAGGATGAAATCTTTATCGAAATTAAGTCGAGTACCCCAAGCTTTTGCAAACCTTTCCGAAACGGGAAGTAGCGGATCTCTGTCGGACACAATAGATGTCGGAGTACCATGAAGCCTAACGATCTCTTGTTGAAAAATTTCCGCCAATCTACCAATACCATAATCCTTTCTAATTGGTAAGAATGAGCAGATTTGGTTAGTCGATCAACAACTACCCAAATCGCATCATGCTTCTTCCGAGTAAGAGGTAGTCAAGTCACAAAATCCATAGATATCTTATCCCACTTCCATGTTGGAATATCCAATGGTCGTAACATCCACTAGCCCTTTGATGTTCAATCTTAACCTCTGACAAATCATACACTTCCACAAACGTCGCCACATCTTGCTTCATGCCATTTCACCAGAAGTACTGTTTCAAATCCCTATACATCTTGGTAGAACCAGGATGGATAATGAAAGGAGAACTATGAGCTTCAGTCATAACTTTCTCGCGAAGTCAGAATCATTGGGAACACAAAGCCTATCTTCATACCATACAATTCCGTCATCAACAACCTTAAACTCCGTGCACACACCTTCTTCAACATTTTTCGCCACGCCCACAGCTCACCATCATCTTTCGAGCTTCTTTAATTTGCAGTATAAGGTTTGACTCCACCTTCATACTAGCCCAGTATCCATCAAAACCCCGTACGCACAACTCAACATCCAAACGCTCTAAGTCACGAAGAATCCTAGATTCAATTTCAATACTTGCAAGAATGCACGATTTCCGGCTAAGTCGTCGGCAACTACATTAGCCTTATGATGGTACTAAATGTTGGTGTCATAATCCTTAAGAAGTTCTAACCATCTTCTTTATCTCATGTTAAGTTCTTTCTGAGTGAAATTATACTTAAGACTCTTATGGTCATGAAAATATCACCGTCTCTCCATACAAGAAATGCCTCCAGATCTTCAACGCGAACACCACTGCAGCTAACTCAAGGTCATGAGTCGGATAATTCTCCTCATAAGGTTTTAGCTTCCTTGAAGCATAAGCTATTACCTTTCCATGTTGCATCAAAACACAGGCCAATCCTTTCTTAGATGCATCACTGTAAATTTGAAATCCTCTAGAACCAGATGGAAGAGTCAAAATAGGAGCGGACACCAATCTCCGTTTCAACTCTTCAAAACTCTCTTCTCGTTCATTCGTCCATACAAACTTTTCACCTTTTCTCATCAGTTGGGTTAGGGGCAAAGCTAAACGAGAGAAACCTTCAACAAAACGTCGGTAGTAACCGGCAAGTCCTAGAAAACTCCTAACCTCGGTCACATGCGTAGGTCTTGGCCATTTAGTGATAGCCTCAACCTTAGACGGATCCATGGTGATACCATCGGCAGATACAATATGACCAAGGAAAGCGACTTGTTTTAACCGAACTCACACCGAAAATTTGGTACAACTTCTTTTCCTTAGAATCTCCAAAACTATCCGGAGATGTTGTTCATGCTCTTCTTCAGACTTAGAGTAAACTAAAATGTCGTCGATGAAAACGATAACAAACTTGTCGAGGAACTCATGGAAAACACGATTCATTAGGTCCATAAACACAGCGGCGGCTTTGTCAAACCGAAAGGCATAACGAGGAATTCATAATGACCATATCCGTGCGAAAGCGGTCTTAGGTGCTCCCTCACACGTAGGCGGTGATAACCGGATCTCGGATCAATCTTAGAAAAGAATTTAGCTCCTTGCGGTTGATCAAACAAATCATCAATACGTGTGAGGATAACGGTTTCGAATGGTAATACGGTTGAGTTCACGGTGTGTCGATACATAGACGTATGCTTCCATCCTTCTTCTTCACAAACAAAACAGGTGCACCCCATGGAGAAACACTGGGTGGAATAAATCCATTTTCTATCATCTCTTGCGGTACTTTCCTTTAACTCCTTCAATTCTCACGAGGGTGCCATACGATGCAGACTTTCAAATGAGTTCCGGCACGGGGAATTAACTCAATGCTAAACTCAACTTCTCTAGGCGGGAAGCCGGGAAGTTCATCGGAACGTCGATCATTCTGCCGCCCATCGTCAGATCATCAGCCATGTAGTTTCGCAAGCGTAAAATAAATAAAAGTAATTTATTTAGATAGTTTTGCCCTTCGCATTTCTTACTTAAATGCCAGCGAGAAATATAATAGAGTATTGTAGCACCCGGTATAAAAATAGCGAAAGCGAAATAATCATCAATAAAAAAGTGCGTAGTAATGGTGCACGAAGTCGCGCTCGCTGATTCAGTGGTAGCATAAACCGTCCGATTAGTAGGTGGCGGCTTGATGTAGTTTCCAGGAATCACCGGGTTCTTCTTAGGGCAATCCTTGATCTTGTGAGTAGTGGAACCACAAGAGAAACATCCACCGGTGGCCTTGAAACACGGTCCCGGATGAGCCTTTCCACAAGTAGTACGAGAGAGGGGGAGGCAAAACCTCACCGTCCTTTGACGAGAAGATCACGAAGCCCGACCGATATGATCCTCGAATGACCGGTCCCTGCTGTTGGCTGGTTGTTGTTACCTTGATTCGACGATCATTTCCATTTCTACCAGAGCTCTGCTATCCCGACTCCTCGCCTGAGGCGCAGAGTCCACATTCCTTCTGGTGACCCGGTGATCATAACTCCTATCCACTTGACCCTCGAATCATAACTCGCGCGAATTTCCCTTATAATCATTACTTTGAGTCCTACCTTGAATCCGATCACCATCGCGGTTCGCTTGTTGGAACCGAAACCTCATGAAAGATCTCAATGTTACGAGCTGCGTCATTGCGGCGATACATCCTCATACTCAATATTCAGATCGGTCCAACACCCTTCTTCATCCCAGAAGTGCTTAGCTTGGCGCCTACCATCTCCAACAATCGTTCCACAAAACTTACCACCCTCATAAACCCGCCCATGTACTCATTGGAGTTCTCATGATCAAACGGTAAATCGCGATAATCCCTCTCATACCTTTGTTTCAAACATCGATAAGTGTTTATAGAAGATAGTCGAAACTCGGCCCAAGTACAAGCAATAGCAAAGGCATCTCCTCCTCTTGCCTGTTTGAGTGCCTTCCACCAATTGAAAGCATCACCTTCCAACTTAAATGTAGCCAAACGGGTCTTAAACTCGTCTCCACAACCCGTACTTCAAACGGCTTCTATATGAGTGATCCGGTCGGCCTCGGTGGGAGTAGCAGCGAGTGCTAAAGGAAAGAGGCTTGAGCTTACCGAAACGCTCGAGCCAAGTATGAATGCCGACGGGTTGATTTCCTCCACCACTACCCGAAGCACCGGTCGATTCACGAATGTTGTTGATCACTGTGTCATCATCTCGAGGTGTGGTAAGACCGAGGAAAAGTGTTGAGAGCATTGGCAATTGCAGCATCCAAGTTAGGAGCATCATCGTCTCCATCCAAGTTACCGTTACGACGAGTTTGAACCATCTGAACGATATTCAAACGATTAGCAAAATGAACAAAGATGAGATACTGAAATGGAATGCAGAAGGAATCCTAAATTCTACCCAATCCTCACAGGTCATAGCCTAGGCTCTAAGGGTCTCAAAACCTAGGGTCCATATGTCACGAGTCACTACAAGTCGTAACACGGGCTCAAAACCATAAATTGTAGCGCCCACGACGGACAAGGGTAAAGGAAATCACAAATAATGGTGTCATATCAAAGCAAACATAAATATCCAAAAGAAGTCTTAACATAAATCTGAAATAATTCAAGTCAACATGACTTCAATACATAAGTCCCAATGGAAAAATAAACTCCAACAAAATATCTGAAATAATGAAGTCTTAAATGGCATCATAAGATCAAAACTAAATATCTCTAAGGTAAGTCCGCTCAGCACTCATCCCAAAGCAAAACCCAGCTTCAATGCTTAGATACCGCGGCGGAAGAAAGGAAATGCGGTGAGCTTCAAAAGCTCGATGAGCAGATATAAAAGCAAAGAGAATACGAAACGATATCAATCTGAAATATAACGAACGAAATAAAATAGCAAAATCATAATCATTTTCAAAGTATAAATCAGAATTAACGAATAAAGTTTATAGTTAACTACCACGAGCCCGTATATATCGGATCATAATCATATTCACATTTGTAGGGAGACCTACGGTTATGAAGGTGCATGCACGCAGCATCAATCATCGGATAGCAGATAACATATAACGAATATGAGATAATAGATCTAGGATGCATCCATCGCCCACGCAGAGATATTGGTCATATAACATAACTTGAGCTCATAACAGGATAAAGATAAGGGCGTGCGTAGAACATCACTCTCTGCCCTAGAGTCATGTCTGAGGTGCATCACTGACACGGACATGGAACCCCCATGACTAGTGAAATATTTGGCTCGGTGTCAAACTATCTTAGGTCAAATCAGAATGTCAAAACCGACACAGATCATACTTCATCATAAGGTTAATCATATTTTCAAAATCAGAGTTTTCATATCATATAGTTCAAAATCGATGTTTCATAATTCGAAAGGAGTTCAGATAAGCAACAACTCAAACAAACAGAATGGGGTTCATAGCAAAGGCTTAGGAAACCCTAATATAAAAGCTAACGAAAGAAAACGTTATAAGGAACCTTTACTAAAAGGTCGAATATCATGCCTTATTCCAAAGCAAATGACCAAAATCTAAGAAAGCAAAGGATTACTCCTTCTTCACAGAATCTATACACATTAACGGTCGTACATGTTATTTATGATTCCATAATTGTCGAAATGATCTTTTAATGTTTGGTGTTTATACTTAGAGTATTCAATGATCTTAATAATTTAGAGATTTATGATTAAATGAGACTTAAGTGTTTTATAACCAATATTGTAGGTTATGGTTCATTATGTCATTTATTAAAGTTTAGGGTTAAGTGTGAAAATAGTTTAAAAGTCATAACTCACACAACTCATTAACTCTTGTTTATTTACTCAACACCTTCATGACTTTAACCATACGTTACTTATATACATATTATACGTCAACTCTTATACCCATGCACGTTTATGATTTCATGTGACAATAAAAGTTACTTATTATCCGGATTAGATACACATCGACACACACATGCACAATAGCGAAAAGATGGGCGCATTACTACGTTTACATATCTACAAGCTCACTTGACTCACAACACAGCGCATGATACGGTTCACAAATCAGTTTGGTTCGGTTCACACATCACTTAGGGTTTAGGTTTTGCATGTTCTTTACTCATTTAACTCACGTTCACAAACACTCACATGGTTTGGCTAATATATATGTTTCGGCTTCCATGTTTTACGCAAACCCTAACTCCTCTACGTACCTTACATATTTACGTTTGCATGTTATACCTTGGCCGATTTATTATATATGTGGTTCGGTTTATATATAGCTCGACATACTTAATACCGATTCACACAACACATATTACAATACATGCTCTCTAATATTTATAAGGTCCGATTCATATAAGTTGTTTCGGTTTCATATGGTTCTACAAAACACAAGCTCTGATAAAAAACAAGACATATTACAATGTATAATAACGTTAGGTGTATCAATGTGAGACGAGAAGAACGTGGTTATACCTTAGCTTGTCACGTTGGAACCAAAACCGACACCAAGGGTGTTAGCAATCGGCGAAAAGAAAGAAAAGAAGAGGCAAAGAAAATACCAAACTTGCAAACAAGGGTTCCAATTTATGTTAATGTATTTGTATTTATAGGTGGTACAAATCGGATTAGGCTTGAGGTGTGTGGGCTTCGGCTTGATCCAACCGAACAAAACGGCCCAAATGGGCTCTCGGCTTGAGTCCAAACCAACAAAAGGCTTACTTAACTTGTTTACTTAAAATAAAAAAGGAGACCCAACTATTTATGCGAGACATTTAACTTTTCGTCATACAAATGTCGATTTCTTAAATATATCCGTAGGGTTTTAATTATAGATAAGTTAAGTTTTTAAATTTGTTTAATGATTATAAATTCTTTTACGTATTTTTATAAATTTGATTCAAGGGTATTTAGTACTTTATTCAATGTTTTAGATTTTCAGGTTCGTTTTACAATTTGTTATGGTTAGTAATTTTTGTAGTCACTTGTGTTTGATTCGGTGGAGAAGATTCCGAGAATGTGGAGTTTGTGTTAATGGATAAGTGGAGAAGATGAAGATTGTGGGTAGTTTCTTGTTTGAAGATGAGGTGATGATATATTAAAGGAAGAAGATGAACTTCAGGTTAAAAAGATAAAAATACCTTCGACTTAAATAGGTTTAACGCCCGTTACTCACGCCAGTTAGGGTGAGGGACCAACGATGACTAACGTTTCGCAGTTAAAGACCGACGGTGCAATTTTTTTTGTCAAAGGACGAAACTTGATAGTCAACGTATTACACAAGGACGAATGGTGTAGTTTACTCTTAAGTAAATGGAGCAAGTCAACCCAACCAATTAATTTCGAGGATTTAGGTACTACATGATTAGTCAAAAAAGAAAAAAAGAAATAATCAATTATTGATATGCTCTTATTAAAACAAAACCACGATACCATAAACTGAACAAAAGTACAAAACCCTTCACCCTAAAATGGATCGGACCTTTTGTATTGAAGTAATAAATGTGTATATACAACGCATAATTCTCTTTGTGTATGTGCCAAACATAAATCGAGTTTTTTATCGTTTTTTTTTAAATCAAGTATAAATTACTAAAACTGAATGCAATAGGAACAAATTTACCTTGCATGAGGCATTTTTTCATCTAGACTTATTATATACGACACATAAATAGATCATCATGATGGCTGAAAAAAAAAAGATGAGAGATTGTGTATTTCATTTATTAAAATAAGTAGTAGTCATATATAAATTGAGAGGTGATTTTACATATTTTATTTTTTATTTGCACACACTATTATATAAGCAGTCAAAACATTATTTAAATGTGTTACAACTCTCTAGAGCATAAAATTATTTGCATCGATAAAAAGTAAATGTGTACAAATCAATTTACAAATAAATTATGTGCGAGGTTATGAATTTGTGATTGATGGTTGATTGAAAAATAAATAAGATAACTTGTCACTGAAGTAACTGCCAAAATTTTAGATAAACTAAAATCACAACTAACAATAAATACGTTTATCTTTTAACGCTATCTGAAATTCACATAGAAAACTCTCCATGAGACACAAGTTTGAGGTCGTCATATTACGACTTTAACGTAATGTTTGGTATGTCGTAATCAAAGCCGTAATGGAAAATATTATTACAATGTAATGAATAAATGTTGTTTGTTTACATTTATAGAATGTAATGATTCATTACAAGTAATGACCCATTACACCAAAACCATTCCTTAGAGGTCTCATACTTTTTTTTCATTACAACTTGTAATGGAATCAAAATTACATAAAACTCCATCATTAATTAACCACATTAAATAAATTTTCTATCATTAATGAGTATTTTAGTCTTTTTATTATTGATTTCATTACGTCTTATTATACAAACCAAACATGATTAATAACTGGGGGTTGATACTCACACCATTTTTCTTATACATACACCACATTGTATAACACGGTAATACACACTGTACAAGATAGTAATGCATAATTGTGGTATTTGTATTAAAAAAATGGTGTAAGTATCAACTCCGTTAATAACTACAATGGATTATTATATTACACTATTCATTTCATTACATTCAGTTGACATTTCATTCCATCTTACCAAACCAACCATAAATCTCATGTACTCATATAGTCATATCACACGGTTTGTGATGTTACATTACACGACACGCCTAAGATGAAAGTGCAATAAATAGAGAAATGACGAAAATAAAAAGTCATTAATTAAAAACACATTCTTTCATTAAAATGAAAATTGACATGATGAAAAACAACTTGGACACCCAATCCGGCTGGCTAGCAGTATTTGGTTGAACGAGTTTATATTTTGAGTAAATTACACCGTTCGTCCTTGTGGTTTGCGTTGACCGCAGGGTTTCGTCCTTTGACAAAAAAAGTTGCACCGTTCGTCCTTAAGTGTGAAATGTTATGCGCCGTTCGTCCCTTGACCAAACGACGTTAAGTTTGACTGTTAAACTCGGGTAAAAATACTAAAATACCCTCACTATCTTCTTCTCTTAAGTCACTTTCTTGTCTATCCTCACCATTTCTCTCATTTATACCCTAACCCTAAACCTAATTCATCTCTTTCTCTCTCACCTCATCACCGGCCGCCACCACGTAACCACCATCACCCACCATCATTTCATCTCGAAGTTTTGATAACATATTGATATCAGTACTTTACAAATAGAAGGAAGTCAAGAAAACCTTACAAGACAAGGTGAGTGAATCGATTGAAAGGAGGTCAAGAACAAGAAAACTTTGATTACAATATAACCAAATCTGAATCCGAGCGAGACCACAACCACAGCTTCAACACCACCCTTTTAAAAGTATTGAATTTGTGATAGATTCAAAGTGTGTGAATTCAAGTGTGTGATGGGTGTGGGTTTAGGTGGTTCGACATCACACAAAAGAGAAGAAAACATGGAAATCTTGACTCCTCTTTCATGGTGATAGTCTTGTGATGAAACAATTTTAGCAAAACTCACTTTCGTTTTGAAGACTTTTAGATGGTCTCGTGATTCAGGTTTGGGGAAAAGAGAAAGATTGAAAATGATCTATCCTGCTGACCTTGACAAGATCTGAACCTGTGATTTCTTCTGGGGAAAAGGAGTGCAGTGAAATAGAAAGAAAGAATAAGGGGACATGTACAGGAAAAAAAAGTAGAAAGAGGTAAACACAAAAAAACATTCTTCGAAGCCTTAGGGGACATGTCAGGATCTCTTAATCTCTCTAGTTCGTGGTAAGTCGGGACATATTCGTGTGGTGATCGTATCTTTAATAAAATTCGCAGTCTTAACTTTTGTTAATAAAATTGCTTAAGATTCAGTGTACAAAGGTTATGTTGGAATTATAGTGAGGTTAATTATCACAAGATTTTCGGATGAGAAACAGTGGTGGTGCTATGGTGGGGTAGGGTTTCAAAAGAGGAGAGAGAGAAAAGTGGTGAGGATGATGAATTGGTTTTGTTTGTATGTGGTTTATCCACATAAACTACGCCGTTCGTCCTTGCAACGCTCGTCCTTTATGGTGTTGAAATGATGATTATACCCTCAGGTTAACAAGACTTAACGACCGTTAGTGGGCCCAGATGGATGGAGGGACGAACGGCGCATAACGTTTCACACTTAAGGACGAACGGTGCAACTTTTTTGATCAAAGGACGAAACCCTGCGGTCAACGCAAACCACAAGGACGAACGGTGTAATTTACTCTTATATTTTTATGACAAAACCCAATATTGAAAACTTCTTAACACCACACTATTGGTTGACAACCCTTTTACTAAAACAAACCACTTAAATCGACCCAGTCTCGTATTATTATTTTTTCCAACAACTTGTTTTCTTTTTCTTCCTATAATCAGACAAAAGTAGAATATCATCTCTCATTTGATTCAAAGGTAAAGATCTTATTATTTCTTGAATTGTTGTTTGATCATATGATCTGTTAAGTTGATGTTACCTTTTAAGGTTTTTAGTTGCTTGTTCCTGTTGATCTATTGGATTCTCATATGGATCTTAGTTACTGTTTCAATTTAGGGGTGGTTGGTTACTTGTTGTGCATAATGATTTAGGGGGTGTTGTTTCGGCTTATGGCTTATGTTTCATAAGCTTACTTTTTGTGGCTTATTTTGAATCTTTTCGGCTTATGTAAGTTTCTTATTGTCCCCGCTGCATCTTATACTATTGTGTAATATAAGAATCATGTTACTTGTTATGTCTTGCCTTTTGGATTTAGGAGTTAGTGGGACGTTCTGTAAATCTCATTATCGCGATTGGAATAGTAGTTTTAGTACATGACAAATCTTATTTGGGTTCTGAGATTATGACTTTTTAGGGTTAAAATAATCAGATATTAAAATATATGTTGCAACAAAATATGATGTCTAGGGTAAATGTTAAAGTTATTTGATAATCCCAAACCTACTCACTTTGTTGTAGCTAACGGGGTGCTTGGCATTGCGTCTTGGACCTCATGATTATGTTTTTTGGAATAATATAATAAAATATTAAAACAGGTTGCAGGCGATAATGTTTGGGTGTGTTCCACTGTATGAAGTTGCGATAGTAAGATTTGTTCAAGAGTTTCTCTAATCTGACTATTTAAGGATTTACATGTAAAATGACTTTTAAAAATGAGATAAGCAGAATCGGTTTATTTGCAGCTACTCCCATACTGATTAAACAACCACTAAATAATCAAATAAGTTTCGGTAAGCCTAAACAGCAAAAAGTGAGAATCTGTCACTTAAAAGGAAATAATCATAAAGTTGCTACATAAGTTCTGATTCTTGATACATATTCCCCGCAATAATAACTTTGAAAAGACTCATCCAAACACGCACCATATGCTTTTGGATCAGGGCTTCTCTCATTTTTGTCATTGTCTCCATATGTTACTTGCATCATAAAGTTGTTACATAAGTTAAGGGAATAAATGAACTTTGATTTGGTGATTTAGGAAAGAAGTTAGTTGCAAAATGTTCTCATTGATGCTACAAAGAGATCGAAAGCATGGTTCATAAAGCTGATTTAGTGATCATCGGAGTGTGTGTTGGTGTGGCGGTTGGCCTTCTTTTAGCAGCAGCTGCATTCTTTGGCCTACGATGGTATAGAAGGCGAGCTCATCTTAGAAAGTGTGCAAATGACCATGGTGCATCAACTCTTCCTATACGCCAAAATGGTGTGGATGCAAGTAACATTTTGAGTGAATCATTCCCGAACTCTGTGTCTATCAAAGTATCGACTTATCCTGTAAAAGCTGTAAAAGCTGCCCCGCTCTCTAGATGGAACAAACATGGTAAAGATCAGTTGGCGTCAGCATCTGGCCTGCCAAAATATCACTATAAGTATGCTGTTTTCACATCTTTTTAATCTATATTCATATAGTAATTTTATTTGCAAGGTTGTAAAAATCGCTCGGCGGTACCGTGGCGGTTGACCCCCGCCAAGCGCCATAGCCGCCATAGCGGCGCCATGGCGGTGACCCTAAAGTATAAAGGAATTTATTAAAGAAATAAATATTAGCAAGATTAATTATAAAAACTAGCTTAAATTAGAATAAAATCAATAAAATCGAAGTTAATTGCCGTGAATCTGGAAAAAAAAACCCTAGATCTGAAGTTGACCGGCGTTGATCAAACCTCCGCCAAGGTCGATTTTGACCGCCAAGCTCTGATTTCTGACCTATTTTGACCAAAACGCCATGTTAGACCGATTTGGGAAATATCGTGGCGGTGGACCGCCGATATCAGCCATGGCGGCCGCCATGGCCGAGTTTTACAACACTGTTTATTTGTACTATTAGTCCCCCTCCCTCCAAGCGAACGCAAAAATAAAAACCAAGTTGTGGATAGATACATGATAATATAAAAACCTATTAGTCGATTAGTCATTTGTTGAAGTTTCATCATAAGCAACCACCTTTTACATTTCGCCGATAAAGGAAACTAATCGAATTTTACTAGTCATGTGAGATCACCCTGAAAACGAGGTGACTTAGATCCTGACTCTTAAATGGTTTTGGCTCTTAGGGGCTTATATGTAGTATCTTACACAAAACCGAAACTAGTGAAGTTTTTCAGGCAATATTGAAAGAAAGAACAACTTGTTATTCTACAATTCTTCAATTAAGTACCAGATTTATTTTCTGTTTTCAGTTATCTAGAAATTCATTGGAATTGTTATTTGAGCCCATATAATTTTGCAGGGACATACAAAAAGCTACCAAAAACTTTACAACCATTTTGGGACAAGGTTCCTTCGGTCCAGTATATAAAGCGACAATGCCTGTTGGTGGAGTCGTTGCTGTGAAGGCTCTTGCTTCTGATTCTAAACAAGGGGAGAAAGAATTTCAAACTGAGGTAATCACCACTTAATTGGAACTTTTCTATGTCAAATAACCTATACGCCCTTGTATAGTTTTGGTTTAGGTCACTTAGTTATTTTCTTAGTTTCAATGTAAAATTGTGTGCATGAGTGGTGTCTGTTTTTCTGGTTAATGGCAGCATAAGTACCAAATCATGTCAGGTGTCTATTGCATGATATACACACACTTTTCTGTTCACCTAATAGAAGTAGTCTAATGGCCAGTAATGCATTCATATTATACAAAATTGGTTGAATTTAAACAATTACTCCCCTCACCGCACAAAGAAATCCCAAGTTACGGTAATTGTGTGTCTGGTAGGTGAATTTTTGTAAAGTTACTTGTCTGCACCATCTTTCGAAATATTAGATAAAGAGTCATTTTGTTACTATGCGTATAAGCCAGTTTTCGATATGTGCACAGAGTCTTCGTTGCTTTTGGAAACTTGAGTCTTATCTTGATTTGTATAGTCTCTCTATTTCTGGTTTTAATGGTTCAATAGAAAACTACAAATAACCCCTTTATAAAAGTTGCATCTGATAGTTCCCAATATGCTAAGGTTAGTAGGTTCAGAAAAGTTACACTAATAAGACGCTGGTAAAGGCTTGTTAAGTTCAGCTCTGTTAGACTTACTAAACGGTGAAGCCCGAGGCATACTAGGGAAATCAGGCTCAGGCTTGCAGAGTCAAGTGAGCCAGCTTGTCTTAGTTGGGCTTGTCAAACACACACTTCTTATCTAAGGAGGCGAAATTTACTAAATGATATTTACAATTTCTATGCTAAAATTATTAAACAGCTAGATTATTCCCTTTGCGTACGTTGGATATAATTTGGCATAGTCTTGTGTCAGGTATCTCTTCTGGGAAGGTTGCACCACAGAAACCTGGTGAATCTAGTTGGATATTGCGTCGATAAAGGACAACGCATGCTAATTTATGAATACATGAGCAACGGAAGCTTGGCCAGTTCTCTATATAGTACGTCAATAACCATTTTTTTATTCTTTTTTGTAGTGTTGTAAAAATCGGTCATGGCGGCGCCATGGCGGTTGGTTGGTGGCGGTCCACCGCCACGAAATTTGCATATCGGTCATGGTCAAAATCGGTCATTATGGCGGTCAAAATCGGTCAAACTCGGTCATTTTTTGTTATTTTTTTAAAATTGATATATAATTATGGACTTATGGTTTTTATTTTTCAAGCATGTTAAACTTTTTAGTTTTTTGTTGTTACTGACTTATTTTGTTATGATACTACTAATGTTTGTTTTTTTTTTAAAATAAATTCCTTTATAATTTATGGTCCCCGCCGAGAAACTGATATATCGCCGCCAAGACCGATATATCTCTTGAAGGTGGTCGACCGCCACGGTACCGCCGACCGATTTTTACAACCTTGCTTTTTTGTAATTCAATAGCGTTCTACATTTTAGGCATAGGAGTTAAAATGCCCAAAGATTACAAGAAATTGTATGTTCTGTTTTAAGTTACATCATCTATATTTTTTATACTAAATTTGGACCTTATAATGTTCAAAATTACATCTAGGTGAAGAAAAGCAACCATTGAATTGGGAAGAAAGACTTCAAATTGCCCTGGATATTTCACATGGTATAGAGTACCTTCACGATGGGGTTCGTTTTTCTCTTTTCATCTTTTGTGTTTTAAATGTTGAACGATGCAAACTTACGGGCGTATATTCATGGAGCAGGCAGTTCCACCTGTCATACACCGAGATTTGAAATCCGCGAATATATTGCTAGACCACTTAATGAGAGCCAAGGTGATTTTTGTTTTCCTAAATGATTGAATTTTTGTATCACTCTATTTAGCTGTTTGCTTCGAACGAGCTATTATTGTTACAAAAACTCTACCTTTTGTTCGATTTAATGATATGAACTCCAAATGCTAAAAAACCATTGTACACAATGTTATGATTTTCGTGTTTTCTCTTATTACTACAAAAATCGAAGTACAATGGTTTGGGAAGTTAATAGCTTGATTTCTTTGGGCGCATATGACTTACAGCGACATACAATGTATTAATGTAATAGGTTGCTGATTTTGGTCTATCGAAAGAAGAGGTTTATGATGGTAGAAACTCTGGCCTTAAAGGTACATACGGGTACATTGATCCTATGTATATATCCACAAACAAGTTCACAATGAAGAGCGACATCTACAGTTTTGGGATCATCCTATTTGAACTCATTACAGCCATTCACCCACAACAAAATCTTTTGGAATATGTCAATCTAGTAAGCTTATACTCTCTATTCCAAATCTTTTAAAAGTTTTAGTTGATGTGACAAAATGCGTAACGGGTTCAAAATGGGTTCAGGTAAAAAGAAAACAGTCAAATGTTTAGTCCACATCCATAAACAGATATTCTTATCTTTGGGAATGCTCTTTTTTCTATTTAGGAAAAAATGTGATCTATTAACTATGATTACGATAACTTTGTTATTAAAATAAATATCTAGATGTCTTTTTAAATATTGATTCAGGAAGTTGCAAGTATATGAATACATTTTGAGGGACTATTGACCAGTTTGACGTGTTATAGATAATTCAACCAAAATCAACCCATTTGGGCGTATGTCAAAATGTTTTAAGGTCAACAAAAGATAAATATATACTAGTAGTACATGTCCTAAAACAGAATTTCTCACCTGCCAATATTTTTTGTTTAGTTTATTCAGCTTATAACTATTAATGCTATAACTTTGACTTCACTAAAACTGTATTACTATAAAGTTGTTCAAATTTTGTAGCTTTTTCTTATCCATTTGTCTAGTTTTAGAGTATTTTGATATTTAAATGTAAACTCTATTTATCAAAAGGCAGCAATGAGTTCAGACGGGATCGATGAAATTCTTGACAAGGCACTTGTTGGTGAGTGTGATCCTGAAGAAGTGAGGAGCATGGCACGGATAGCTCACAGATGCTTGCATAAGACGCCTAGAAAGCGGCCTTCAATAGCGGAGGTTTCACAGGCTATATCCAAGCTGAAACAGAGGCGGCTAGTTAGGGAAGATAGTACAATGTCATTTGCGAGTGAAGAGTTCTCAGGGGTCGTTGGGTGCATTGAGTTACAGCAAAATCAGCTGAAGAAGATGACCAGCATAGCTGAAGCGTGAAAAACTCTAATCTGATATTTGAATGTAGAGCCTGTTGTTGCAGTAATTTTTGGTAGAAAAAATGATTAATATGTACACTTTTTACATATAGAAATGAATGAATTACTTGTCCGATTTAAACTTTTGCTGGCAAATGTTAGCTTTACTGATGAATAACGTTTTTAACACCAATGCACGCAAGCAATCTGTTCAATTACCATAACACCAATGCACAAGCAATCTGTTCAATTACCATAACACCAATGCACAAGCAATCTGTTCAATTACCAATTTACCATAACTAATATCCTAACATGAAAAATGGTATATCTTCTACATTTTGTTTCTACTTATCTAGTTATCTTCTAACAGTATGAATATGAACGATCATTGTGGGCCCGAACTAATCAACTTTAGAGAAAAGAATATAAAAAACGCTTTGTTCACTAATCATAATATGTCAACCACTCATAAGAAACTAATTTTTTTTTTTTTTTGAACAGCAAACAAACTTCATTCAAGAAGCCAGCAAGGGGCTAGCAAGCTACAGTCCGGGGAACAAATCCGAAAAACAACAACCAAATACAAAAAACAACCGTCCAAAAGGAAAACAAGGGACCCCAAAAACTATCCCATCTTAGACGAGTCAAATCTACCCCAAGAATCCCAAGTCATATCCGTCATCCTACCGCGATTTGTAATCCACAAGTAACTCATGACTTTTATCTCTTCAATGATTCCCCGAACCAACACCTCCTTTTGATTGAAAATGTGATCGTTCCTCGCTTTCCATATACTCCAAAAAGTCGTTAAAACAACCCCATAGAATGCTTTTTTAACACGAGCACCATTCTTTGCAGTCAAGTAGAAGCGCAACAAATCCCGAGCATGGAAAGCGAAGAAGGACGGTACTTGACACCATGATAACACCTCTTGCCAAACCTCCATGAAAACTGGGCAACCCGTAAATAAATGATCAACCGACTCCGTATTCGTCTCACAAATGCTACACAACTGCGACCCTACCTGTATATTCCGCCGCAACAAAGCATCAGCCGTTGGGAGCCGATCCAGGAAAGCTCGCCACGCAACAACTGCCACCTTCTTGGGGACCCAATTGCACCACTCGAAGGAAGAAGCCGGAAGAACATTTGTTGCATCAAAAATACACCTCTTAACCGTGCTGACGGAGAATTCTCTTGAGCTACCCACGGTCCAGGTCCAGGTATCAATACCACGAGATGTTGTCACACCATTTAATAGAAGCAGTAAGTTATCAAGTTCAAGTTGTTCCTCATTTGAAAAATCAAGTCTCCTCCATTCCCCATTAAAATTCGTAGACTGTGAAGAGTTAGGGAATCGGTCCGAAACCAAGCAACCTTTATTCTTTTCCAATGCAAATAGTAGAGGAAACTTCTTATGTAACACATCATCCGAAAACCACCAGTCATGCCAGAAGAAAATGGTCGTCCCACTCCGAAGATTACCTTTGATGGCTTGGTCTGAACCGATTGGAAGTAACCGTGGGACACTAGCAATTTGCTTCCAAGCGCTCCCTATAGAAACCTTCACCGGAATATTATACCACCCCCGACCGCTACCATGTATGGACCACACCACCTTGCGCCAAAGTGAGTCTTGATTCCTTTTAAACCGCCACCACCACTTGGACAACAAGCTCAAGTTTGCGTCTCTAAGAGAACCCAACCCGATACCCCCATAATCAATTGGAGCGACAACTTTATCCCAAGCCACCCAACTCATTTTGCCCACATCATCTGTCCCTCCCCAAAAGAAATTGCGGCGTAATTTCTCTAAACCATTAATCACTTGAATGGGGCTCAAACAGGAGAAGAAATAAAGAGGAAGCGAGCTTAAGACTGATTTTAGAAGCGTAATCCGACCACCATACGAAAGGTACTTAGATTTCCACGAAGACAATCGCTTCCGAACCTTCTCTAAAACCGGATCCCAATTTCTAACAAGGTTCATATTAGACGCAATAGGAACCCCAAGATGGGTAAAAGGAAATCTGCCTGAAGCTACACATAAAGCCGAAGCCATATCTGCAATTTCAGAATCACCCACACCAATTCCATAAATACAACTCTTGCGGGAACTAATCTTCAATCCGGAGATCAAATAGAAGCCCCTCAATAAACGTCTCAAATTCAACGCGTTTGTAATCGACCACTCCCCACAAAACACCACATCATCCGCGTACATAAAATGAGAGAGCATAGGACCCGTACCCCCCACCCGAATACCATGAAAAACACCCAAGTAAGCAGCCCGTCTTATGATCCGGGTGAGACCCTCCATGGCAAGGATATATAAAAACGGGGACAGCGGATCCCCTTGGCGTAGACCACATTGACAAGAGAATTCGTATGTCGGTGACCCATTAACCAACACGGATGCACGAGAGCTTCGGACAATAGACATAACCCAGCCCCGCCACTTAGAGGAGAAATTCATTTGCGCCAAGATGTCTTCCAAAAAGTCCCACCTCAATGAATCATAAGCTTTCTCAATATCAACCTTTAAGAGAAAAGCCTTCAACTTAGCTTTCTTCAACCATGCAATAGTCTCGTTAAGAATCAATGGCCCGTCGAGAATATTACGATCACTAAGAAAGGCGGTTTGCTCCTCGGATACAAGCCGTGGCATAACCTGCTTCAGCCAAACTAAACCTTGGATAACACTTTATTCAAAACACCAACTGACTTATTGGGCGATAATCCGATAAAGAAGCTTGGCCCCGACCTTTTGGAATTAGAGCAATGAAAGCCGAAAAACACCCAGGCCGAATGAAACCATTAACATGAAACTCCACAAACATATTCAGAAAGTCTAGCTTCAAAATAGGCCAAAACTTACGAATAAAAGAAAAATTAAACCCGTCAGGGCCCGGCGCTTTACCCCCATCACATTCGAATACTGCACGCGTAATCTCGTCCATAGTAAAAGGCCCATCCAATAAAATAACATCATCAGCAGTTAACCGAATGATGTCAGGACATATAAAAGGCGGCTTCAATCTTCCTTTATCACTAAATTTGTCCGCAAAAAAAGAAGCAATTTTAACCTTAACCTGAACCGGATCCGAGACCCAACCACCTTCGCAATGCACCCCATGGATCCTATTATTCGCCGTATTGAGTTTGATGATACCATGGTAATATTTCGAATTCTCATCCCCATCAAGAGCCCATTTAACTCTGGATTTTTGTTGCGCATCCAAAGCTTTCAACCGCTCTTCTTCAAACAATGTCTTCTTAGCTATAACTCGAGACTCCATCTCAAATTCGGTCAAGGCTCTATAATCGGCTGTTTTCTCCAACTCTTCAATCCTACGTTTACATTTCGAGTATTTATCATCTCTGCGCTTACGGTCCGCATAAACCCACAACCTGATTCTACCCTTCAGCCATTTCAACTTAGTCGCTAAGGCTACGTCTGCAGGCCCCGTTGACTCAAAAATAAGGAGCAATCGAATTAACAAACTCCACAAACCCGTGCAATTCCAACCAAGAGTTGTAAAACCGAAAAGGTATATGACCAAAATCCGAGTCTTCCAATGATAGCAAAAGCGGGCAATGATCTGAAAGATGTCTAGCAAGTGCCGTGACTGCCGCCCCTGACCAAGACGTCATAAAGTCCTTACAAACCATTACCCTATCCAATTTACTTAACTTGTCTCCCTTCCCGGACATATAAGTGAACTTATGCCCGCACATATTATATTCAAAAAGTTCGGCATCCGTAATAAAGTTGTTAAAATAGACCGCGTTTTGTAATGAAAATTCCGAATTACACCTTTCCTCAACACACCTCACCTCATTAAAATCACCCAAGAAAACCCACAATCCGCGAAGGGACCGTCTATACAATAACAACTCATTCCAAAACTTCGCTACCTGCCGGGTCATTAGGAGCATGAACATTTGCAATATTAACCTGAACATTAGAGTGAATCATGAGCCCCGAAACCACCAAAACATGACGAGACTTAATGACCCCTGATTGACGGAAACAAGATGGATCCCACCAACAAATTAAACCCCCCGCATTCCCATCCGAATCTACACAATCAAATTGAAAATTAGAAATACCCCAATACCTTGATAGCAACCAAAGAGGAGGATCCGAAATCTTCGATTCCTGTAAGGCCATGAAATCCACACCATGACTCGACCTCAACCCTCTAACCCATCTCGCCTTACCTTTACGCCTAATCCCACGGATGTTCAATGAAAGAAAGTTCATTGACAATCCAAAACACCGTGTTCCGAAATGATCTCCTCTGCAATCGGGCTACAAAAATTTTTCAAGTTCATACCAACCATTTCCCCTACCTGAACCGTGGCGTTAACCTCCGTATAAGACCGATCGCCTCTCTACCTCTTCATTCGAATCTGATCCAAGACCCAAAGATCATCCACATTAGCAAAGGAGGAATCACAACCAATTGCTCGTGATCCCTCGTCACTAACACCTTGTTCATTTCAACCATAGATACCTCCACAGCCATCCATTAACCTCGTGTTCAAGTCCGGCATATTTGTACTTTCTCCAGAAAAGGAGTTAGTAAAACCGAGTCACAAGTATTGTCCTCTGGTGAATTGTGGAACAATAGACGGATCTCTTCCTCGCTCTTAAGCGAAGTTGAACAACCCATGTTAAAGCCCATTACACCATTCCTTACAAGCCCGAAGACGTAAGCCCATCTTCATTGGCCACAACCGACTCTCCCACGTGCCCACGATCTAGTTGGCCCACATCATTTAAAAACTGAAGGGAAGAGTCAACGCCTCGATATTTTTCCTCAAGACTTTCCACCGATTTATTGTCGATTAATCGGCTGAATATTACCGTCATCCCATCTCATCGGTCTCTGGAATGACATCTCTAATCTCACCTTCTTCCACCTCATCATCTTTTTCTCCTACATCGAGAGCTACAAATTCCGGGACCCACGTAGAGCTTTCTTCAACAACCCAAACGGTGTATCCATTACCTTTCCAGAAAATCGTGACCTCCTCATCAATCCTAGAGGCAATCTTAGTAAGGACGTGAGTGAAACCAACCGAGTTATCTATTCCGATCCATGAAAACTCCGATGGCCATACCACCTCTCCGAACAAGGTGCCAACCTTATCAAAAACAATATTTTCACGAACGGAAACCGGCATACCAACGACCTTTAGAACTACAATCCGTTCGAATGGCAGCACTTGACCAGTCCATGGTGACACTGAAACCAAAGCCTGTTCCCAAACATCCTTCTTGGAGACCATAAATTCAGTCATCTCACAGTTATCACGAAACGTAATAAGCACCGTCAAACCTCCAAGATAAGAAACAGAAGCATCATTATAACCTGCCGTCCCCAACATCTTCTTTACCACGTGCAACCGAGCAATGGTATTTGAGACACCGACCACTGCCCGTCCCATACAATGCATAGGATACCTCACACCCTCGTCTTTTAACTGTAACGTCTTCTTAGACCCTGAATTACCACCATAAACCGTTGCCACAGCCGGGAACTCCTCATCCACAATATTCTTCTCCCTAGGAATCCATGTGTTCTTCCCCATGTCGTCCTCATCTTAAGAAATCCTCCTATGAGAACGATCGAACATGGCCAACGAAACAACAATCCGAGAGTCAATGATTTCAATCTCATTCAAGCTTTGTAGAATAGAATAAGGATCCCTGATCTTCTCACACCGAACAAATCCGAAAACTCTCCCTTTAATCGTTCGCCTCCTCGGAACCCATGCATCCGTAACTGTGACAAAATCCCTGAAAGCCTCCTTCAACTTCAAGCCTGTGACCCAATCCGAGATGTTTGTGACGTAAAAAGTAGTCCTTGTGGCCGGATCATAGTTGTCATAACGGTTGTTGAAAGACTGCCGCCGTGTTCCGCCTCTCATATTAGGGTTTCCCATAATTGACCACTGTCTCATAAGAAACTAATGATCTGATCATTGAACTCTCAAAAAGAAAAAAAACATATCCACACATGACGCACCATTTTCTTTCACATGTTTTGAGTACATACATACTAGCTAGCTGCATCTTAACTTTTTTTAGCTTTAGTAGTCAAGTTCACGTTAGAAAACAATAGCACGTACTATATGGTATGTTAATTAGTTTTCGTTTAGTTTAGACCATGCTAACTGTCTAAGCTGACCAGCGCTCAAATACTCGTTAAGTTCCTCTTACTAGTTGTTGATATCTGATCAAACTTGAATAAGAGGGAAGTACAGTACTTGTTACACACGTTGAGATACTAGATGTTGCATAAGGAGACTGAGCTGTACGTTTTTCATGCGCTGCTTATCTTATTATTTCAAGAAAA
Source organism: Chrysanthemum makinoi (assembly GCA_910596185.1). Taxonomy (NCBI): domain Eukaryota; kingdom Viridiplantae; phylum Streptophyta; class Magnoliopsida; order Asterales; family Asteraceae; genus Chrysanthemum; species Chrysanthemum makinoi. The sequence continues at coordinate 188,563,912 of OU343220.1, read as the reverse complement.
CATACATGATAACAGGCCAATGGATACTTATGCCATGTACAAAATTACTGTAGCAACTATGGATGAAAACACATACTGTAATTAACAACATATTAGCAAAACATTTTATGACTTCTATTAAACAAAACAAAAAAACTATTACAGAGACACCCAAAGAAAAAAATAATACCATCTTGGGTTTTGCTAGTTGTTACTATACTATCTATATATGTTAGGGGACTGCACTTCTATAAGGGGGGCAAAATTGTGAGCCTAAACCTAACCTTTTTTTTTTGTTCTTATTTTTCACTTTTAAAGTTCCTATCACACGCCTAGCTATTAAACCATATTCGCTTCATTTAATCAGTTTTGAGGCTCGTTGTTATTAATTGGAGGCTTTCTTCGAGGCTTCTTGAAGCCACCATAATCCCTTCTCATCAATTGCATAACCTTTTTGTCGGCTGCTTCAAGAAGTTTTCTCCATTCTTCACTCTGGTCTTCATCAGAAACGACCTTGTTTGTCTTCAAATTCGTGGAACTTGCATTAGATCCTGAACCTTGTTTTTGTGAGCTTTGGCTAGGACTTGTTTTCGTTATCTCCAAAGTATCTTCTTGTCCCTGAGACAAACACAAAAAACGTCTTAGTAATCTATCAAAGATATTTCAATATACGTTATCATATATGTATGTAAGCTTACTCAGACACCAACTAGCATTTACATGTACAGTGTGAGAGAAGTAAAATAATGACTTACTTGGTTATTCAGTAACTTTTGTGGTCCTTCCTTTGCAGCATTCTTATCTGTTCACCAAAATAAAACAAATTAAAGAATGCTGTTAATCCCATATAATATTACACATTAAGCTTATATTAATCAATACCTAACACATCTTTTAACGTAAAAACTAAATTAGTTTCTGGTTACTATAACACTTTCTCCGTGTCCAAAAAAGCTAGATGTTAAAGGTCTAATTTTATATTTGGAGCATCAAGATTTGTGGTTTTACATAAAATATGTTATGTATATACATTGAGTTATATAGAAGTGTGACAAATAATGGAATTTTCTTTCCTTTTAAAAGTATTTGTTTAAAAAGAAAAATTAAAGATCAAATAAATCATTCTCAACCACTCATTTTTTCATCAAAACAATAAAATAAACTTTCACCTTCATTTTTAAAAACTAAATATCTCACAAACCATTAATCATTATACGAAACTAATTATACCATCACGACAAGCATAAAATTACCTTTAATTTGATATCCCACATCATATACTTTCGACGAAATTTTTTTTTTCGACTTTTTTGTGGGTTTAGGGTTTACGGTTAGGGTTTAGGTGTTTAGGGTTTAGGGGTTTGACTTTTTTGGGTTAAGCTTTTTAGGGGTTAAGTGTTTAGGTTTTTTACGGTTTAGCGGATAGGGTTTAGGTTTTTTTGGTTTAGCGGTTAGGGTTTTAGGGGTTTAGGGTTTTTAGGATTTAGGGTTTTTAGGGTTTAGGGGTTAGGGTATTTAGGGTTTAGGGGTTAGGGTTTTTAGGGTTTAGGGGTAGGGTTTTTTAGGGTTTAGGGTTTGTTAACGCAAAAGAGTATTTTAAAAATTTCATTTATAGTGTAATATATCAAACCGCAAAAACGATAAAAAAATAAGTTCGTCGAAAGTATACAATATTGGATCTCTATAAAAAGATAATTTTATTCTTGTCGCAATGGTATAATTAGTTTTATCTAACTATTAACGGTTTGTGAGATATTTAATTTTTAAATATAAAGGTGAAAGTGAATTTAATTAATTTGATTAAAAATGAATGATTGAGAATGATCCGTTTGATCTTTAATTTTTATGTGATCTTTATTCTCACCCCATAAGAATAAATGGTTTCTAAGCCTATTTTCTTTAGTTGTAGTAAGAATAAATGATTGCCTTTTTTCAATTATTTCTAGGAGGATGGCGTTTTGCCATATGCTGATAATCAGCAGTGAAAACAAAACCTGCTTCCACATTCAACTTCTTGGCATGATCACCTGTGCTTGATCTTGAAACGACTTCTCTAGTCATTCCCATTTTCCTTCCACCGACGATTCTCATTTCATTTGATCCGCTACGGAGACCTAAAGTTCCAGCAACGAGTTCCTGTTCAAAGAATAAAGATTAACATCCTAAATACGAGACATGTTAAAATATATATAGCACATAAGTATACATTAACCTCCTAAACACGAGACATTGTGTGGTACTCACAAGATCAATAATGTGATAAGACTCAATAGATGGACCTATAAATAGCTTGCAACACTTCCTATTATAAACGTAGAAGGACAAGATTATATGAAGAAAATACGTACACATGTTGTTAATTAGTGTCTAGTGTCAAACACTCTTTTAAAGAATACGAACCCAGAACGGCATGATAGAATGATAAGTTTACTTTGTTAAAGATATGATTGGAACTCATGACCACTAGCTTCATAGAGGTTTTCGGATGCTAGTTAGATCAAAGACAACTTTAAGTAGAGTAGAAGTTTACTATACAAGAAAACTACCTTGTTAAGAGATGCATCATTCTCCTGAGTCTCTTCGAGCGAACGTCTTTCCAGTAATCTCCTTTCTAGCAAAGAGACAAGTGAAAAAGAGTAGTTATAGTTGATGATCAGTGTACAAAAAATATATATAGATATATATATTTAAAAAAAAAAAAAAAAAAAAAAAATAAGTGAGAAAGCTAGTAAGAGTGAAAGGTATCAAGGTATATATGAAGTACCTTGATGATGAACACCATATACAGAAAGACTTTGGAGTGCAAATGAAGCAACAAGAGCTACTATCAAGACTTGAAATCTTATGAACACCATGGCTAACAGATTTTGAGGGTTTTTTCTTGTTTTATTGATATTCTAGTTTTCAAATTAAAACCTGTATTTAAGACTGTTGTTTTGATGTAAAAGAGAACAGAAGAGGTTATATTGAGCAGAGGCTGTGGGATTTTATAGACAGTTTAAAAGGCTACAACTCCAGTCAAAACTAGGGTTCCAACATGGCCTTCACTAAAATATATGTTTTCTAGAAATGTGCACAACTTTGAGAGAATCAATATCTCAAAAGTTTAAAAAACATGGTGAAGGTAACTATATATGGTCAAAGAAATAAATCTTCATTTCCCACTTGTTAAACGTATTTAATTAGAGTATCTATATCTATACTATATAAAATGAAAAAATGGTCAAAGTGGAAAAAGTGAAAAATGTTGAAAGTTGAATGTTGAAAACATGGTCAATGGAGAGAGAAATAAATAATACAATTAATACTCTTATTAAAACACCCTATTACTTAAAAGTACAATAATTTATTCACATTGTACACCCAATTAAAAGCACATCTACCAAATTAAAAACAACCAATTGAAACCGATACCGGGTTGACCTGTTGAAACCGATACCGGGCTGACCCGGGACGCTTCAAACCCGGCGGGCTGACTTGGTTTAATTTGACATTTTTTCGACCCAACCTATCGGTTTGACTCGGTTTAAATCGAATTTTTTTTATCGAACGGTTCAACCATTGAACCACCCGGTGAAATCGGGTTTCAAATTTGACAAAATTATATGAGAAATGATGAAGTAGTTGTGGAACCTCGTGACAATTTTTTGAAAGGAGATACCAAGTAATTGTAGTTTTCGGTTTATTTTGCTTTGACACATGTAATTTGTCATTTGTATAATGTTATTTTAAAAATGTTGCTCTTGCACCATTTAAGGGACTAGCATATATGAATCGTCGCTTAAAAGTTAATATATATTGTATAGCCCTTTGTCCAGTGTATCAAAAATGTTATGTAAGTTTATTAAAATCACAAAAATAAATAGTATTGTTATCTTTAGCGATAATTATTTGTACCTCAAACAAATAGCTTTGAACAATGCATAAATATCTATACAAATTGATAGTACAAAATAATCTTATATGGTGATATCCAATTTGCAAAGTTACAATTTTAAAAGCCACACACCAAATGATAAACGCTACACATGTAAAAAATAGTTATCACTGCCTAAATTACTGACAAAACAAGAAAAACGGTCACACATGTTGGCTATACCTCTAAACTACAATATAATATTGCCAACTACATAATACCGTTGCTTTTTGTAATGCTTGAATCTATTATTATTAAAAATCTTAATAACTTAAAATAATCCTATTAGAAAATATACTCACACACTTAGATCGACTCCACATAATTTTTTAAAAACTATATATTTATGCTGCTATGCAACCACGCATCAGAATTGTAGTTATTCAAAAACGATTCTCTAATGCTACAAATACAGTTTGTTGAAAGAAACTTATGGGTCATCGGAACATTGCAGAAAACTAGACATCGCTGCCGCTAGGGGCGAGTACTCGTCTATTAATCTAATAGTTACACTTTTGAGTGTGCAATTAATGTTTACATTTCTTAGTTTGAAAAAACGTAGGAAATTAACTTTACGCCTATACCTAGTCAAATATGTTTGTCAAGATGTTAAAAAGTATAAAAAAAAACACTTGGTATTTCTACCCTTTTAAGTGTGTTACCATTTATTTCTTTTGAAGCGTTGCAAGAAACTAGAAGAGAAAGAATTTACATACAGATATGATGTCACATTACAACTTACACGAGTTGATTATCCACTCACACATCCTTAACGTGAAAGTTTACTCCTAATCTAAGAGCATGTCTAACAATAACTTGAGTTATAAAATAATACTGTGGACGTATGGTCCGGACTGTGCCAGGAATGGGTCAGTCCCGGCAGATGCGGCCCACTCTACACCTAAACCCTAATCCATGTCCTATATATACATGATACAGGTTATCTCTAACTAACTTTGATATATGCTACAACTTGACTCACCGGAGGTGGACCCGGGCTACGCTCGGTCCACTCCTAACGGTTCTCTTTGTTGACAGTCTACTAGGGCTCGAGAAGCACGACTAACGCCAAGGAGAGTCGTTGAATCCTGCCGCGCCAGATTATGCATCAACAGTTGGCCCATCCGTGGGGACCACGAATAAACTATGTTTCGTGTTCTCGATACCGAAAAGCGTAAATCAATTTCTAAAGTCGGTAACTCTAAAACCTTTCACTTTATTAAATTGGACGATGCGTACAACTTGATCTACAAGGATTAGCCTCTACGCGTTGATCATGAATTTAATATCACTTTATTAAAACTTTATTAAATTGTACGATGCAATACATCTTTGGTAGAAAATTTTCTGACGCTGCAACATGATAAGTGTTGAAATTTAAAATATGATTTGCTACAGCGTATATTTTAAAATTTAAGATAATAAACCATATCTTCACTTAAAATATTATTCTTTGATTAAGTGTTGAAATTTAATATATTATTTGATTTGGTTAAATGCTAAAACATGATAAAAGAAAAAGTCCGCATGATCGGACCTATTTTATATTTTAGTCCGCACGATTGGACCTAAGAAAATATCCGCACGATCGGAGCTATTTTATTTTTTAGCCGCGAATTAATTCGCGCAGATGCTGTTTTTACGGTTGGTACGCATGTTCGCGCTCGAACAACGCAGTCGCGATACATCTACCCGCATTAGGCCGCTGCTCGCACATCTTCGCAGAGAACGCGACGCCGGCGAATACCACGATGCTAGTCAATCGCCATGATGCGACCGACAAAGGCCATGGTATAAACATCTGCGATCATCCATAAACGCTCGAGTCTATGCGGTTACGATAAATCCATCTGCGTCTATTAGTCGCGGTCACGGTACATCCATCAGAGTTTTTATTTTATACATTAAAAAAATAACACAATTAATTATTTCGTCGGTACGCATCCCATGACGGGTGCGCACGGCCATTTTTCGTATGTGCTATATATTATTTATGCTATGCGCAATATATTATTCATGCTATGTGTGCTTATTGTTTCACTTCATTAGGTTTTATATGTCGCGATTCGCGGCATATACTTTAATCTTTGCATTCGTGTTTTTCGCAGATTAAATAAGTTTAATGCTTTACACGTAGCACCATCAAACTTGGGGGCTACCGTGGTATATACTACCATGTTTCCGTCGACGACGCGCAGGTATATTTGGAAGCAGAACGCAAGCTTCGGTACAAAGACGGATTTAAATATTCGCGACGCATCTTTACCGCAGGGGAGACGCCCTCTGCCGCTGTAAAGACGGATGTAATGCCGCCAGAAGCACGCCTTTCGTCACACCTCTTTGTCGCGTACGCACAGCGCGCACTTCTCGCTACGAAGCACGCCTTCGTCGCACCTCTTTGTCGCAAGCCAACGCGACACTTCGAAGCACGTCTTTTGTCGCACCATGCTGCGTCGCTATCTGGTACAAAAGGTACGCCTTATCCGTGATGCAGATGCGGGATCCACTTTCACCTACGCGGTCATGAATAGAACTTAAGTCTAGCATAACATAGCCATGCGCTATCTCATACTAGACTTGGGGGTTTGTGGACGATGGTCCGGACCGGGCCAGGAATGGGTCAGGCCCGGCAGATGCGGCCCACTCTACACCTAAACCCTAATCCATGTCCTATATATACATGATACATGTTATCTCTAACTAACTTTGATGTATGCTACATCGCATACTAACTTGACCGTCGGATGTGGACCCCGGGGCTACGGCCTCGGGTCCACTCCTAACGGGTTCTCTTTGTTGACAGGTCTACTAGGGCTCGAGAAGACGACTAACGGCCAAGGAGAGTCGTTGAATCCTGCCCGCGCGCAGATTATGCATCAACAAACACCGTCCACGTTAGCACCACATCAGCTTTAACATTTCACCTTAACATCCCCAAAAAACACCCACATCAATAACATCAATAACATTTCATATTTTCAATTTCAACCCCTAAACTAAAACAAACACTTCATTTATTAAAAAACATATCACATTTAACATTAAAACACAAAGTACATTAAACTTTAAACACGAATTACATTAAACATTAAAGATACAACGTATACTGATGAAAATAAAACTACTAAAACTTAAAAAAACGAATCATCTGAGACCCAACCTCGAACTTGAAGGGAATCAAACTCCCCATTAAAGAGCCGACGCTCCATTATGTCGAAGTAGTTGTCTTGAAGATACTGAGCTTCACGTGCTTCTTGCTCACGACGAGCAGCTTCCTCACGTGCCTGCTCTTCCATAATCTTCCTACCGTTTTCAATATCTTGTTCTAGTGTCGAAGGGAAGCCTCACTTAACCCGCTGGGGTGGTTTTGAGGATCCACCTGTGGACTGTTCACAGGTGGAGTTGGAACAATTGGGAGGTATGAGATGTTTTCAAAACCCACTGGGAAGACATTTTCCGATGGTGTTGAGTAAACTTCAAGTTCAAGTGGAAAGCTAGTTGGAGGAAACTGTGGTGAAGTTGAAAAGCTTGTTTCCGGCAGCTTTTCTGGACTTGGGAATTGCTGAGAAAAATCTTTGCGAGACATTTTTTGTATGTATGAGTTGTGTGTGTAACTTGTGTGTGTTTTGTGTTCTAAACAACTATGGTAGAGTTGTATATATAGGCAGAGTTGATTTTGAGTTTGAATAAATCCCGCTCATATTTGATTTTTAAATTTCAAATTTGAATTTGAATTTATCCCGCCCAGAATTAACCAGTATAATTTAAATTTGAATTTGAATAGGTTGAGGGGGTGTAAGTGAATTTTTTTTTTGAAATAGTTTAGGGGGGTGAAATGATTTTTTTTTTTTTTTGTTTTTACCTTTAACGTTCGTTATTCCTTCAACGCCGTGGACTAACGGCGCAATAACGCGCATGCTCCAAAGGGATAACGCCACTAACGACGTTAATGTGGCAAATAACAGCGTTATGCCGTTATTGTTGGACATGCTCTAGGAGTGAGATAACGATTTTATCTCTTCATTTAAAATATCTTTCATCAATATCTGACAAAGAATCGGGAGTGTTGTAAGTATTATCACATCAAAACGTTGTTTAAGTGATGTAGGAAGACTCGTGTTACTACTTACTAGTAATTACTACTATGTTAAGATGTAACAAGCTATATTAACTGTAAGCTTAACTAGCAATGACAAACCTATAAGAATTAATCAACTTCTTGTAATTCTATGAAGGTTTGTCATAATTTATATCGAGTCAAGCTTATATTATACACTTATTGTTAAATCGTAAAATTGATTTGGTTCGATAAAGATTAGACTATCCATAAAGCCCAAGCCACACCGAAGAAGTTTTTAGAATTCCGTAGAATGGTCATAGAAAATATCTTTGTGAAATATCTAGAATAATACTAGAAATATTTAGTTAGAGTTATCTAGAACTAGGCATCTAGATAATGATGATGAGGATGTAACAAGAATTATATAGATTATGTAAGAATGTCCATGGAAATATCGAGTCTAGAAACTTTCACGAACTGGTATAAATATGTGTTATGGACATGCATTTGTAAGCATCAAGCAAAGTTCAAGCAATAAAGTTACATTGTAACTTTTCTTAAGAGTTTCTCTTTTCATCTAATACAAGCCTAAAAGGCCCTCGTGTTTCCAACAAATTGGTATCAGAGCTAGAAGATTAAGATGTTAAGTGTAATGAACTCTTTCCAGTTTCCTCGTCTTACTTTATAACTATGGTAGTTGGTGCATTCAGATGAAGGCATTACTCTGTCCACATGATGTGTTGGAGATAGTCAAGAAAAGTGTTGAGAAAGTTGACGATGAAAGTTCGTTGAGTGCCGCCCAAAGGGTGGAGTTGCAAAAGGAAAGAAAGAATGATCAAAGTGCTCTTACACTCATCTATCAATGTTTTGATGATGTAATATTTGAGAAAGTTGCAAATACAATCACTTCTACGAAAGCGTGGGAGATCATTCAAAATGTTTTCAAATGAAATTGCTAAGGTGAAAATGTACGTTTTCAAACTCTTAGAGGAGAGTTCAAAAAACTTCAATGGAGGAATCTAAAATCATTTTGGATTATTTCACTCCTGTCTTAACGATTTCAAATGAAATAAACAGAAATGGTGAAAGCTTGAGTGACACAAGGGTAATACTGAAATGAAACAAAAATCTTGAAATGGCGAAAAACTAATTTCTGAACTCTGAATAATTAATCTTTTAATCACTCCATTTCAAGATTAATTACTAAGCAACTTTTTATTCGCAATTAGTTTTTTAAAAATTAGTTTTTCTGAAAACTTTTTATTAGCATTTGAAATGGCGAAAAACTTTTTATTCAAAGTTCAGAAATTAGTTTTTCGGCATTTCAAGACTTTTGTTTCATTTCAAGAAATGAAGTTTTTATAATTTATAAAAACTATATGCTTTTGGAGGAATTCGTGGTATGATATGAAGGCATATGATTCATGGTTAAGTAGTGCAATTGATTTCGTAATAACAATCAGTCATTGATACGGATAAATGGCTAATTTATCATTAAACCCGTGATTTCAAGGTTTTATTACCCAACAAAAAGCTGCTATTGCACAAGCTAATAACTAATCAATGAATCATCTCTCAAATTCCTAAATTTTTTAGGTTACATCAAGTGTTGAATGATGGCATGGTATATGCCATACAATCTACTTCATTCTCTACTTAGTCAACTTTTGGTCGAAAAGGAAGGAAAAAGGAGGAATCTTTCAAAAATTCGAGCAGCTATTTGCAACATTCCGTCTCGCACAGCATCCCACAAAATAGATTAACGTCTGACATCAAACAACAAAAAATCAGATGCGAGTTTAGACGAACAAAAAACACTTGTTTTCGGTTATGATTATTGGTTTTTTAGAACTTTTAGTAGAAGTAAAACATATTTCAGTCTTATCCCTGATACGGAAGGCAGTACAAACTACAAAGTGGCTTACCAAGACAAAAAACAAGAACACGTTGAAGATGGCAACCACACACCATTCAGTTTTCATATACTCTGCTACACCAGCCCTGAAAATTCGGTACAAAATGACCAAAACTAGAATTAATTGCAAGTACTATTAACACAAAATAAAAAAGACATTGGGAAAATATAGCTTACTTGCAGGAATCACAATTGTAGCAGTTAATAGCTTTCGAATTCTTGTAGAGTTTGCAGTCTTTATTAGAACTTACTGGATGGAAGCTTAAGTCATAGTAAGAGCCACTCACAGCAGGATAACCACACCTAAACACCATTTTGCAGTGTGTAAGGAAAGCATAAAAACAGGCTTCAATGATTCACAAATTTACCGAGAAAAGATTAAAGAAACATACTGAGATGGTGGTCTGCAACAACCAGCTTCAATGGGACTTAGTTTTTCCGATTTATATTGTTTGAGACTCTGCAGAAAACTAGTTAACTTCAAATTCTTGTGACGAATTTACCAATTAGGACCGAAAGGGTGAACCGAGGAGGGATTAAATGTACATACCTTGTATATTTTTGATAGGTCACTACAATCGTTGGCTTTAACAAGACAACTTTGAAGGTGCTTCCAGTGATGGGTGTTGTTCAACTGTTGCACAAATCAAGAAACGACTTATCTTAGCAGGTTAAAATACAACATTTCATGCTAGGATCTAGACTTGCGATGGATGCTTACTTCTTTCAGAAACCAAGTACTATAATCTTGAAGATGATACTCCTTGAACCTGGTCATATAAAGATTATAAGTACAACTTACTAGTCAAACGTTAATAAACGAGCGGACAAAACTGTACTTTATAGCTTACCTCAAACCCCGGTCCCATTGTTAGTTACAATAAACCTACAAAAGGAAACAAAATTCAAATGTTTTGTATATACAACGGATATGGATTACATCTAGAATGTTATTTTTTCATATATACTTACGCCATCACGGTAAACACAAGGATTCCTAATAAAATCAAGCAAACATGATCAAATACTGCAGATACATAAACTTTTAGTAATAGTGACAATTGAGAAATTAACAAGCTAACAAATAAACAAAGCAGATCCGTAAACAACAAAAGATATAAAAATACCATCCATAATAATATAGAGTTGTTCTTTAGCGCGCCCAAAAACCCGATAATTGATCTGAAACTCAAAGAACACTAATATCAGTACATTGACCTCATTTGGTCTCAGAGTCAAATTATTCCATCAAGAGCAACTCATTAACACAAAATTAAGCATATATTTAAAGATTATTGATTACAAAAAAGGTGCTTCTTATACAAAATAATAAAAAGATTTTAAATGAGCTACAATAGTTCTTTATGGCGATAAAGTAGAGTCACCTTTCTTCTTAGAGTTCAGTGAATCTGATTTGTCCACATTCCGAAGAAGAACTGCGGACCATTAGAATAATTAACAATCGTAAACAATTTCAAAAGTCAAAGTCGAACATACAATTCAAAAAGTCAAAGTACAGCAGAAACCATAAACAAATCTCAGTGCTCCATCACCATCTTTGTAACCCAACGTCTCTAAGTCCCCGTGTATAAAAATTAAACCCCTTCTTAAGCAGGCTTCACCGACTTGTGTTAGAGGCATAAGGAGCCACCTTTTGGTATGGCAACTAATACATGAGATGGCTCCTGCTCATAGAACGTACAACAAAAAGAACATTTGTTTAGCACTAGTTATTTTGAAAACATGAGATAGTTTGAGACTTGTGTGTTAAAAACATAAATACCATTCCAGACACTCACTAGTAATGTTTTTTAGTGTACAAATTATCTCTGTGCCACTGAAACTTTTTAGTATGGTAGTGTACACCCTAGTCAAAAACTAAGATCTGCCCATTTTTGGCACCGATTGACGGTTTGTTTTTGTTTACAATTCAAATCAATAAAACCAATTACCTTAGTTTCTGCTGTTCACATGTTACTTGATTTTGTGGTTCTGGAGCATTTGTTCATGAAGACTTGTTCAACGAGTTTCATGAAATGTTACCCCATCTGAGCTTCGCAGCAGCAATGGAAGCGGGTCAATGGTTCAAAAGTCAACAAAGTGTATTATGAATGGACAAAGCTCCTAAATTATAATGTAGCATTCGATAAATTATATTAATAATAGAATAATTTAATCTTCTGTAATGATCTTTTACGGACCTGAGTATGTATAAAAACTTGGACATGACTAGCGAGAATAACCCTGGATTGAAAATAACCTTGGGGTCTATTTCTTTTCTTCTGAAAATGCTTATTTGTGTACGGTTCTGCAGTTATCAGCTTCGCCCAGGCTACAAGATCGAGATCTACAAACACTTTCAGACGTTGATCTTAAACTTATTGCTTTGACCCATACTCCCTCCGTCCCACATTAAGTGTCCACTATGACTTTTTCAAGTCTTTTTTCTTTAACTTTGACTTTAAATACTTTTATTCGTGGTATATAATATTCGATGCATGATATATGAATGGATTACGTTTTTAATTGTGTTTTCATTTGTATAATTTTTATTAAGTATTATATAACACAATCAAATATATTTAAGGTCAAAGTTGAAGAAAAAAAACTTAAAAAAGTCATAGTGGACACTTAATGTTGAATGGAGGTAGTACATTGCAGGGTTCAACGTTACATTTGAGAAGATGGATCTTGGTTTGTGGGAGTATTTTGTAATGTGTGTGTTATTCTAATCATCCAAGAAGGTAAAGTAGATATAGTCGCTTAAAGTATGAAAAATCCCTTAATTATTTTAATAATTCGCTAGATTAATAGTGATAAAAAAAAGGTTAAAAAGTAATTTAAAAAGTATTTTAAAAATAATAATTTTGAAAAATAAGCTGACAAAAAAAGTACCAAAAACTACAAAAGTAAAAAGTAAAAAAATTGCTTAAAATAATTCGCTAAAGTTGCTCAGCATTGTGAAGGCGTTAAAAGAATAAAATAATATTTTAGAAAGTTTGATTTTTTTTTAGAAAAGGACAAAATAGAAGGTCGCTCGAATCTTAAAAAGTTGATGGGTCTAGGTCGCTCAAAAGACATTGCTGGTAAAAGGCAGAACCAATCATTGGGTTCACAAAATTTCGTGTGACACTTGGCGCTTTGATATTAAAAGCAGAAAAGTCGCAAGTCGCTCAGTTTATTTAGGGAAAAACCCAAAGTCGTGTCTAAAAAGTGTTGTCACCTCGAGCGACCGGGGCAAATTCCGAATTACCACATATAAATAAGTGTTAAAGACATGCATTTTTAAGTACCAAACAAAGTTCAAGGCTTCAAGCAATAAAATTACATTGTAAACTTCTTTCTTAAGTGTTTCTCTCCTTATGTTTCCAACACTTATATCAAAAAGACGGTTAATTTCACCTAAGCTAAGCTAGACATTATAAATCCAAGATTATTATATGTTAATTTAAAATAGGCCAATTGCAAATATAAGTGATATTGTTCAAGTCTTAGTTTGGTAATATTTTTTATTTTTCGACTAACTATGATTTACGTCCTATTGGCCGATTAATCAATAGGGTCTGAACGAGCATATACCATCACAGATGTTTAAACCGGATAAAAGTCAATCCCATTTGGGGACGTCTGCATGGCCATTCACAATTATTTGATTTAGCGATAATAGGCTCAAGTTTTACCATTTGGTTATATTTTTGTTTCCTCTTTATTTCAATTTTCATGTAGGTCTTTATATGCTGCAAACTAATACAAGTATGTCAATTTACAAATGATACTTTATTTTTACACAACAGAATTACATGTTTTGGTTCATTGAAGTACTATCCAACCCAGTAGCGACAGCAATGGTTAATTATTTATGTTATAGAAAATGTGAAATTAAAGTAACTATTATTAACCAATGTTTAACCAACAAGTAGTAAATAATCAAGCATTTAAGTATGAGTGTGTGACAAATTAAGAACACATGGAAAGTACAATTTTTTTAATAGAAAATAGGGTCAATGAAGCAATGGTCATTAGAGTCAGAGATTCGACTTATTTATCAAATCTTTGAATCAACTCCTTTGGATACTTGTTTACTGCCTAACTGTTGTTTTGTTTAAGTTTTGAAAATAAACAATATTTATATAGTTTCTGACAACATTTGAATTTAGGGCCCGTTTGGTGGTATGAGGTATTTAGCTTTGAGTAATGGTTTCAAAGAAAAACGAGTTGTTTGGTTTAAGTAGTTGGGTTATGCAACATTATTTGACACCCTCGTTGATGGGTTTTCACAAATCCCAGCTCTACACCATGGTTTCTGACATTCTTTTTGTACTTCTTGACTTTTTGTACTTATCACAATATATGTAAGACTTTTTGTTTTCATTTTAGTGGCGTGTAATTTTTTCAACTATATAATATTATTGTACCAATTATTTATGTAACTTTCATAAAGTTTAAAAAAGATATATTAATTTTATATTTAATAAATAATTCAATCTAGAATAAATAACATTTATTTTATTTTATATTTTTAACATATAAAATTAGAGGAGAGTTATTTTACATACCAAAATTTTCTCACATACCAAGGGACTCATCTCCACCATATATCTAAAAAAAAATCAATGGCTGAGATTAAAAACATTTTATTATTTCACATATTTTTTATAAATTAAATATCTCTTAAACCGTTAATCGTTAAGTGAAAATATTTACACCATCGCGACGAACATTTAATTATCTTTCTATAGACGGGCACTTTGATATACTTCAAAAACGAAAAACTGCTTTTTTCACATTTTTTCGTTATTTTGCTTTTTACGTTATTGAAATTTACATGAAAAAATCATATATGATAAAACATTAAATTGAATATCACATGTGATATTAGTGTTAAATCATATATGATATTTAATATCACATGTGATATTATATGTAATATCATATGTGATATTTCACTAATATCACATGTGATATTACATATCATATATGATATTACACTAATATCACATGTGATATTCAAATTAGTGTTTTATCATATATGATTTTTCAATGCAAATTTTAGTAACGTAAAAAAACGAAAAAACTTAAAAAAGCGGAAAAATACGAAAATAAAAATTTTGTCGAAAGTATATCAAAGTGCTTATCTATAGAAAGATAATTAAATGCTCGTCAAGAATGATATATTTTTTTTTTTTCGCTTAACGATTAACGGTTTGAAAGATATTAATATTTGAAAAAATGATGAAAGTGGGTTTTTTAAATTGTTGGGATTAATCTCATCCATTAGATCAAATAAAAATGGATGGTGGAGATTGATCCCTTGGTATGTAAATAATCTTTTGTCCTCAAATGATCTTAAATCATAAAATTATTTTCACTCTCTTATATCAAAACCAAATCCAAATCTTAATCCATATTTAAATTCAAATCCAAATCTAAATCCGAAACCTATCTATAAACCAAACGGGCCCTTACATTTGTGGTATTTCGATGCATGTCTTGGTAATGTTTTATTAATTTCGTAACTTATAAATTTAGTTGCAGGTACGTCTAGTTTTACTCGATACAGTCAAAATAAAAGTTGTATTGACCATCTGTTGCCTTCTTTAAAGATATTTAAGACGTTCTTAATTCACGTTAATTTGTGCTTGCTTTCTTGGCTATCTTTCCTTCCGGCAATAGTATGTAACTATGTACCACTTACATGTCTTGCACTAAAGACTACATGAGGAATATAATGTTTGAATGGACTCAACGAACAGCTGGAAGTACTGTCCATCCGCTATATAGATAATGTGACCAATTTTTTTACATTAGTCATCTCCAAAATTTGTAACCTATCAGAAATTCCGAGCTAATTGTTTTTAAGTTTAGTCAAAGTTATATGACCTCTATTACAATGCTTCTAAATGGAATTAGGAACTAAAAAAAAGTATTTCTTTTGGGAGAGTGCATGTGTATGTGTAAATGGGCGTATCTTTCAAGTCAAAGCAAGTGGGGATGTTTAGGCAGCCTTGGACGACAAGCAGCATAACCATGCACCACCCACCTTGATAAATGTGTGCAAAGAACCTGTGAATATTCATCAAACTACGTAAAACACATGAGAGGCTTGATGATCTCTATGCAAATATATTTATATGTTCATTTAAAAATTATAACTACATTTTTGTCTTTTGAGCAAAATGCGTGTACGCATGGCATGGATGAAACTGGACGAAAAAGCCTTAAAGGTGGGTGGTATATATGAAAAGAGACTAGGGATCGATCATCGGTAAAAAAACACTGACATGAATATCCTGGTTAGATTGCGTACATCTAAATGAGAGACTCGCCCTTCCTTGTAATCTGAACAAAGAAAAATGATGACGTATAGTCCGCATTCGGGTCACGAACCCGACCAATAACCGCTACTAGCGAGCCCAATACGACTGGGCTGACCCGGTAACGGTTTGGGCTCATGAAGGCCCAACCCAAAGTTACTTATGGCTTAAGATATCGGATATCTCTTATTTTTAGAGATAGGTATTCAAGGGCCAACTTAGGCGGATCTGCCGACCGGAGGTTGGGGAACACGAAACCAATAAAGATTTCGTGTGTATATAAGGGGCATCCTAGCCCTCATTAAAGGTACGATCTCAAAACCCTAACTCTCCACTAAACCCTAAAACCGATTACTAACTCTCAAGCCAGAGGATAATCGTGGGAGACAATCCCACGGTAAGCCTAACGTGTTGCTTTTTAGTGCGCAAGTCTCAAGCATTAAGATCCAATTGATACGGAACCGAGTCCAAACAAGGAACGCCCAACTTTTGTATCAAAAAGTGGCGCCATCCGTGGGACAATCACTAAGATCTAAGAACTAGAATGACAAAGCAAGGAAACCTAAACTACCGTCGATAGCGATAACCTACGAGGGAAGAAGCAAAGAAGCGGATCGGCCTCCAAGTGTCACTGGGACAACCAAGGCGACTAAAAATCAAGGGTCGATCTGGTCTTCCCGATAGTGGAACCACGCACGGAGACAACCCATGCCACTACGACAACCACCAAAGACCTTTCTTTACCACTCCCTCCAAACGGTACCGTAAACGGACCTCACAAAACGCCAGCTCCTCTCTCCAAATAGGGGTCCAGAGGTGGAAACCAACACCCTCGCGCTAGAAGGAGTCGCGCTTGAACTAGCACCAAGTGACTTGATCTCAAAACTAACGAAACCTTGGCAGCCTCATGCAAGAAGAGGCTAAAAAGGTCGAACCAAAGCTCAAGCCCAACTCAACTTTGACGAAGTATGAGACATCCTCATCAGCATCGAGGGATAGGCGCTGAAGGATAGCCGCCCCCAGTGTTTACCAGATTGGGAGAAGAGTGTAGAACGATGGAGCACCGAACCGCAATATCGTGAAGAGCACGAAGAAGATGGACTGGCGCATCAATGTCCACGCTAGGCTCTAGAGTCCGAAGGTCCATGACAGATTGGGACGATGGCACTCCCCAAGTGGAAGCTCTTCAAACTCGGATTCTAGGACAGGGCGCAATACCGAAAGAGGGAAGCTCATCCTCCGGAGACTTGATCGTTTCGCAAGAAGCCCCGACAAAGTGGAAGCTTGTTCTCTGAGATTCTCTGGACAACGAGGACAAATAAACCGACACCGGAAGTCCAGGGGAAGATATCGCGACCAGGTGGAGGAAGATATGTATCTTCCTTGGCGCCGCCAAAGGTGGATGCGTTTCACCTACGCGATCAACGATTTCTAAAAATAAGAGAAGGCCCATGCCCGCTAATGTGAAAACCTACGATGGAACGGGTGATCCGGACGATCACCTAAAAATTTCGAATCACCGCTACCATCAAAATTGGCCACAACCCGTGGTGCCACATGTTCAATTCCACACTAGTGGAAATGCGCGAATCGGTTCAAGAAGCTTCCACGCAGCATTGATGGCGTGGAAGAAGACGTTAAGGCGCACCGAACTTCACTCAAAGGAAGAAATGCGCCAAAACCCTCCGAACTTGCAGTGGGTAAAAACAAATGCTGGGAATCTACAAGCGCTTATGTGGAGCGCTACAAAGATGAGTGCATACATGTCAAGGCATGTCCCGAAATACTAAAGATCTCAGGGTTCATGAACGGGATCAATAACCTAGAACTCATCAAAAGGTTGAATGACAAGGTCCCCCAAACCTTTGATGAACTTATGAAACGCACAAGGTCCTTCATCCAATGAGAAAGCCGCCATGGATGACAACAAAGAAAGGCTACTCAAACCATAGGTCACAAGAATGTTCTTAGGAGACAATCCACTCCACCAGAGTAGCAACCGCAACAAGAACTACCGCGGCCAAGGGAGCGAACGAGATAACGACAAATACACCCCGCTAAACAAGACTCCAAAGGAGATATTCGCAACGGAAGGCGCGAACTTCCCAATGCCCCCACCAATGCGCACCCCGTAAGAGTGGCACGTAGGAACGGATACTACTACACTATCATGGACGTAGGGCCAAACCACCAATGAGTGTGTCCATGCCAACTAATTGATAAGCCGGTAAAAGAAGGCGATTGGACCATTTAGTTATGAACATCAAGGAAGGGAAAGATAAGCAAAAGACCGGGAACAAGAAGGAAGCACCCAAAGATAAGGCTGACACCATCTACATGATACAATCATGGCAACGAATGACTATGCATAAGATCAGCCAAAAGTTTTCCCGCGGAAGCGAAATCTCCTTCCCCAACTTGGGGCGACAACGCAGCTGGTAGAACCGCCACCATTGAGATTAATGCAAGGGTCACGATATCCACCGCATGTATGTCGATGGAGGCATCCGCAGATATAATGTACGAACATTGTTTCAAGCTACCGCGACCGAGATACGGAGTCAGCTAAGCTCGGTCATGACGGCGTGGACCGGTTTTACAGAGAAAAGATATGGCCCATGGGGCAAATACGCCTACTAGTCAATGTTGGTAACCAGAACACTCGACGCATACCGGATGAATTTCATGGTGATCAAATCCCTTTCGCCATATAATGGCATTATTGGAAGACCGTGGATATCACCATACGCTGTACCGTCACGCAAAGACATGGGATGCCAAGTTCCCAGTGAGGGAGGCATTGTTACTCTCTACAATACCACCGTATCATCTAGAGAATGTAATGGTTACATGTGAGATGGCACACATTCCGAATACAAGGCCTAAGGTATCAAACCCAGGGTTGCAATTCATCCTGATTACCCTGAACAAGAAGTATCGACGGAGGATCGTCAGTCTCGATAACAGGCAGGCAGCCGTAGCGACTCTCTTGCAAAAGAATCTGGATATCTTTGCATGGGAACCAAAACACATGACCGGTGTACCAAGCTCAATTACAAAACACAAGTTGAGAATCCGACAAGGATACTCCCAAGACGAAAAAAGAAGCGCACCAGCTCCGAGCCGCCGACAAGCAATTCTCGCGTAGTACACAAACTTGTGGATGCAGTATCATGCGAGAATTTTATTACCATGACGGCTCTCCAACCTAGTGATGGTCAAAAGAGTGATGGTGTTGACGGATGTGTGTGGACTTCACGGATCTCAACAAAGCATGTCCACAAGACGGCTACCCACTACTAGAGATAGATTGGAAGGTAGAATCTTTGTGCGGATACCCACTTAAATATTTCTTAGACGCATACAAAGGGCACCACCAAACCAAATGGTGAAGAAGATGAGGAAAAAACGACCTTCCATACAAGTCAAGGTGTCTACTGTTATACAAAGATGCCCTTTGGCTTGAAGAATGCAGGCGCCACCTACTAGCGACTAGTAGATAATGCGTTTGAAAGGTGTGGGCCGCAACGTAGAGGTTTACGTTGACGACCTTGTCATCAAAAGCCATACGGAAGACGAGTTGGTACGTGACATTGAGGAAACGTTTAAGACACTACAAGAGATCAACATGAAGTTAAATCCTAAGAAATGCACCTTTGGCGCTACATAAGGCATGTTTCTTGGATACTTGATAGAGCCCGATGGCATTAAACCGTGTCCAGAAAAAATGAAGGCTGTCATTCAACTTCCTTCGCCGCCCACGTTGAAAGAAGTCCAGTCTTTGAATGGAAAACTAGCCGGTTTAAACAGATTCTTGTCCAAATCAGCAGATAAGTCACTACCTCTTTTCAAAACGCTTAAGAAGTGCACAAAAAAGGGAGACTTTCATGACTACGGAAGCGTAGAAGAGCTTTCATACGCTTAAACAAGACTTAGCAACGCCCCCAAGCTAGTCGCCCCAGTGGGAAGAATTAATTATGTACTTATCTGCGACTAATGGAGCAGCAACATGATGCTATTGATAGACAGGGATTCGGTGCATAATCGGTATACTTTGTAAGCTAAGCACTCAAGAAAACGGAGATTAACTATAGTGCAATGGAGAAGTTGGTCTTAGCATTGGTATTCGCCGCCAAACGGCCGCTGCAGTACTTCCAGCGCACCCAATAGCGGTGATCACGCACCAACCTATTAAGCAAATTATCTCCAAACCCGACGCATCGACGACTACTCACGTAAGTGGAGCGCGCGCTAGGTGGGCATAATATCTCCTATAGACCACGCATCGCGGTTAAGGCGATGTTAGCGACTTTATCATAGAAAAACCGACACGATGATGCACCTCCACAAGGCAAGGTGGAACTACAAGAACCATGGATCCTATTTACGGATGGATCTTCTTGCATGAACGGGGTCGCGCAGGCCTTATGCTCACAAATCCGTAAGGAATGGAACTCACTTACGACCGGCTTTGAATTCATAGCTACAAACAACGAGGCGAGTATGAAGCCCCGATTGTCGGATTACGATTGCAAACGAATGGGCATACGCAACCTAGAAGCAAATGTGGATTCTCGTCTAGTAGCCAACCATGTATTGGGCGAGTATGTGGCTAAAGAGGAAAACATGATTCTATACCTCCAAAAGACCAAGTCACTAATCCAGGGCTTTGACAAGTTTACCATCAAACAAGTTCCTAGAGGGGAAAACGTAAAGGCGGATGCACCGAGTAAGATTGCATCCACAAGCTTTTGCACTGTCAAAACAAATATTGGTGGAAACCTTGAAGATCAAGTCTATCTCGGAGATGGAGATATCCACGGTGATAGAGGAACAAGGTCCTACATGGATGACTCCAATCGCTGAATTTATAAGCAAGGGCGATTGCCCCAGAGCGTAAGGATGCCCGACGAATACGCAAGACATCACGAGATTTGAACTTCGAGATGGTATATTATATCGGGCGCCCTTTCTACAACCATGGCTTCGGCGTGTCGGACCCTTCAAGCACTACGCACTCGAGAAATCCACGCCGTTCATGTAGCATGCACTCAGACCACGGTCCGTCGAGCACGCGCTTTACGGTCGATACTACCGCCTACAATGCACCACGACGCGAGACTTAATAAGAAAGTGTGGCGACCGCCAAGTTCACGCACCAACTCCACGCCAACCACAACAGAGCCGACACCTATTACGCCACCATGGCCATTCTATAAATGGGGTATCGACATTGCAGGCCCCTTCCCTGGTAATGGGGGATTGAAATTCTTGTAGTAGCTATAGACTATTTTACTAAATGGATTGAGGCAAAGGCGTCGCGACAATCACGTATCCGGTAAAATGATTTGTTTGGGAAAATATCGTATGCCGCTTCGATTACCTCGGGAAATCATCTCGCATAATGGAAAACAATTCAGACAACCCTTTCAAGGAATGGTGCGAGAAACTTAATATTGCACAACACTTCTGCTCGCTAAACACCCACAAACAAATGGTTTGGTCGAGTGCGCAAATCGTAGTCTAGGTGAAGGAATTAAAGCACGCTTAGACAAACACAAAGGAAGGTGGGTAGAGGAACTATCGTGATGTTTTGGGCGACCGCACTTCAATCAAAATTAGCACGAGACACTCCCTTTCTCTTGTCTATGGCACGAAGCCGCCATACCAGCCAAATTGGGATGCCAACTATTCGTGACCGCCGGTTAATGTTACGACCAATGACGATGAACGGCGTATTGACTTGGACCTGTTGAAGAAAAGATGAGCGCCAGCCTATATGCGAGGTGAGAGCTAAGTCAAAAATGAAGGGATACTACGATGCTAAAGTTCCAAGTGTCTCATTCGCACTGTGCGACTTCTGATATCGCGCCAATGATGTGAGCCACGCAGAGGATACAGAAAACTTGGACCAAGGACCTTATGAGGTCATTAAAGCATTAGGAAAAGGCGCTGCATAAGCCGCTGACATGGATGGACGCCGTTGAGCTACCACGACATGGAACATCTCGCAATCTCAAACGATGCTACCTCTAGGAACGCTACGCCCAAGGTAACGGATACTCCGCATGCTTTACTATAGTGCTCAATAAATATCCATGTATTTACATTTTGTTTTACCTAGGCAACTGTTTTTCTTCTCTTTTACAAAAACTTGCATGTATTAATAAAACGTCGATGTTTCTAGCTAACTCCGCGACACATTTTGATTTGTTATTTACATATTATGCATGCACTTAATAAACCCACGTTGGTAAAAGGATGAGTAAACCTACTAAATAACTCGTTGAGTAAGAGGGTTGCAAACCCATCAACATCGGATCACGCATCCTTGTTAAACATCTTATTTTCAAGACGTTGGAATAAGTTCAATGCGCATTCCACGACGGATGCGAACCATGCATACCGTATGCGCTTAACAAACTCGAATCAAGACTCTTGACTCCTTAAAATGATATTTACAGTACGCTGCATATCACACAATACACGATTATTATACAAGTACTTAGAAATTATGTTTCAAGTCTATTAGATCATGACTTTCATACAAAATTATGGACTTCATATATTATTCGCGCTTATATAACTGTTTGATTCTTCGACAACAAGAACGTTTTTTTTACGCAAAGAAGGATAACTAAGTTCAAACATTATAAGTCGCAACCACATCAACACACATTCAACAAAAGGAAAATTTCATTAAGGACCACGAGTTCTTACAAAAATATATTTACAAAGTAACTACAACCTATATACTATTACGCTGAGAGATGAGCTTTCCACATGGTTTGCAAGATCCCGCTTCTTTTAGCTTCTTCAAGAAATCGAATCTTGGCGTGATATTGTGGCAACACTAACAAAACCCGCCGATCTAGGAAGATGCTACCGCACCTGCACACACATAATAACCTTTCCCTTAACGCCCTTCTTCTTTGCAAGCCTCGTAGCATGAGCTTCTAAGGATTCCTTCAAAGGAATTTCCTTCTCAAGAGCGAAAGGGTTCAAGATGTCGCTGATGAGCAAAAATAGGCACCCGCAGTGTGACTCATTAGGATTCAAAGGAAGTCGGCAAATACCGTGATTGTCAGACGATGGCGGCTAAGGTCAATCCTCCATAATCACACCAATGGGATAATCCCGTCGCTCCAACTCCGCAATCGTGAGGAAGCTCCAACATCTTCATCTTCCATTGCAGTAACCGGATCATCATAGGCATGTTCGTTATACTCGTGCACTGCTAAGCATGTGCACTTTCAAGAGGTCACTCTCATGAAGCTCTTCTATAGCTTCGCTTGCCACGCTAGCGCCAAGACCGCACAACCCCCAAATGCGCCTACCACCTCTCGAGATTCCAAGGTACTAAGGGCAAAGAAGGCGCAAACCATGGTCGATAAGCCACCGCTAGCCAAATGAGAGTGGACACCACCGAGGATACAGCTCTTCATCATATTCAATACTGAGCTTGCGAAGCTTTATCTCCTGCTCCTCCAACAAGCTCTCCACGTTCGCACCAAACTCACCCAACCGAGCGAAAAACTCGTTCTTCCCATTCTCCAAATACTTAAGAGCCTAGGAGCAATTAGCCTTATAAACCTCTAAATCAAGACGCCCCGCTCACTTGGGTAAGCAATCGGATCTTTTCTTCAAAGAAGCTTTTGAGCATACGCAGCTCCATGCCTCTACCGGGAATCGCCAAACGTGGCTCTAGCAACGAATATGTTGGTCCTTCGCGGCGCCTCGCTACTTTCTCCGTAATACCTTGCCTTTAGCTGCGCAAGAACCAACGCAGCCTTGGTGCGCAGCCAGCCCAACACCAGCCTCTCAACAAGCCGATCCATCTAAGACGCCCTGATGCCAATGGCTCGGCCGCTCTTGGTTCAAGATTGGTCAGCGAACGGGACTAGCCTGGGGGGCTTAATTCCCTGAGTGATCAATATTGCACGCAGAAAAGATATTTAGCGATTGTCTCATAACATAAACAGGGAATGAGATAAGGGTTTGGTGACAATACTTACTGGGAGAAGCAAGACGCGGTGGGGGGGGCTATGCATCATCTCAAGATCGACTCCACATCAAGAATGACAAGTTGTTTTTCCGCGATGAGCCTGCGCCATCACCACCAGCTTGGCGCTTAACTCCTTGGTCCGCTCTCTTCCCGCCTACCCCGACCCCTACATTCTCGCTACGCTTCAGTACAAGTGTGGCTCCACCTGTGGAGTGGTACTGCCGGGTAGCTTTGTGTAGGGTTGCCTCCATCGTGAACCGTGAACCACCCCAAGATTCCTCCGCATTCATTTTCGCATGCTCGCTAAAGAGTTTCAAAATGGGGACTTCTTCCCTTCAAAGGGCGCACCCCACGCAGAATCTCGGCCGAGGTTTTCGCTAATTGCACCACGCTGAACAAATCCATCTCTGCAAGCAGAACAACAAACAAAATAAGTTATATAAAGTACAAAGGTGAAAAGAAAGGCTCACATTAATAAAGCTAGGAGTAAGGGCGAAGCACCCACCCGTCATCCCAGCGCTCAAAAAGGTTGGCACCTTATCAGACTATCAAAATAGCGACTAATGCCTATGTGCACCAAAAATCTCGGATAGGAACCGATGGGAATAATGATTGGCGCTATCAAGCCTCGCATCATCTCGCTACTGTATGTTCCGGGAGGCCATCCTTCTAGAGGAACCCGGTATAGAAGCCAAGTCCTGGGAACAATGCCTTATCCACCCGTAAAAAATTTCTCTCCAGGTTCCTAAGCCGTCTAGTTTTTCCGTGATAACATTGTACCGCTCAAGACGCTTTAGCGAAGGAAACCCACCCGTTTGACTACGCTTGTATGGTAAAAGCGAAGAGATAGATAGGGGGTTAATCGCCAACAACCGAATTAACCTCAAAGTTTGTTATTTTAATGCACTCATCCAAAGGTACCGGTGATATGTGCGTGCTATAGTAATTTAACACGTCGCACAAGAATATATGGGCACACGTTGATTCGCAAATCAAGAAACGCGTGTATATCCCTACTTTCCCTTCGAAATCCTATTAACGCTATGCCAGCTCTCCGGAACCACGGATGCGCGCCATCGGATATAATAACCGAGGTGAACTCACGAAGTTCATCCTCGGTCATGTCGGAGGCAAAGTCAGTTAAACCACGGACTATGATATAGTTTTCAATGCGCATGACAAGTTACCTTTGAAATAATAAGGGTTTTTGGTAGATATAAGAGCTTTCAACAATGGCGAAATGTTTTTACCGTGATAAATACGAAATGGGAGGCTACTCGGTTATATAGGGTTTTACACCCACGCTGATGCATCGCATGGACCCCACTATTTCTCAATGTGTGGAATAGGATATACCGATGTGACATTTTCACTTACTTTCCCACATTTTAAGAGGCATATATTTGATTTAATTAGATCAATACTAATCGTATCTTCTCTAGGCTAAAATTTGTAGCTTCTCCGCTACTAAGAATTCATGGCTACACCATTAGTATAGCATCCGCTGGTTTCACCCTCGCTGCATACTAGACCTGGGGGACATGATGACGATAGTCCAGATTCGTCACGAACCCGACCAATAACCGCTACTAGCGAGCCCAATACGACTGGTCGACTCGCAGAACGGTTTGGGCTCATGAAGGCCCAACCCAAAGTTATTTATGGCTTAAGATATCGGATATCTCTTATTTTAGAGATAGGTATCTGGTGGCCAACTTAGGCGGATACTGAGTTAGGGGAACAAAACCAACAAGGATTTCGGTGTATATAAGGCATCCTAGCCTCATTAAAGGTAGGATCTCAAAACCCTAACTCCACTAAACCCTAAAACCGATTACTTACTCACGCCGGAGGATAATCGGGAGACAATCCTACCTGGTAAGCTTCCAATGTGTTTCGCTTTTCTTAGTGCGCAGTTCTCAAGCATTAAGATCCAATTGATACGGGAACCGGAGTCCAAACAAGGAACGCCTAACTTTTGTATCAACAAAAAACTCATTTGTTTATACGTTTGTGTCCATAAGTAAGATATCATTTTTAATTACCTCTTCATCATGAGTATCCTTTTAGAGGCTTTCCGTCTTTCATGACATCTTCCATCAGCGGTATATCATATCTTTTTTCCGAGTATTTTTGTTGAAACAAACTCTTTCACTAGCCACCCACAAATATGTGTATAGTAAAAAAATGTATGTTTGTTACAATTGTCATTAAAAATATATTTCATCCAATCATAATAATGTGGTAATTGCATATCCACTACTTGTGGAATTATCTCAATTTTTGTGTGATTATCATTTAATTGTCCAAAAAATATACAAACTTTCCACCTTTTACTATTGTGACAATAAACTTTTAATTTTCCTATTAAAACAAAAAACTTTTTTAATGACTCTTATTGTAACCAAAACCGCCACGCATGGCAACATTAACTAACCCTAACCCAAGAAACGATTTATATCAAGGTTTCATAATCATGGGGACCATTTCTCACAACTTACCAAACCCGGGACTAATATTAATCAAAAAATGCTTTATTAACCCCAAACCATTCCCCCAAATCAGTCCCCCAATTGAAACCCGCTTTCCATCAATAACCCTAATCCACCAAATTGAAAATCCGCTGCTGCCCCTTCCAATTGTTTATGGTTTTTGTAACAAGTCGTGGTATGTAATTTCATTGAATCATTAATTGTGTTTTAATCCTAAATAGTCAGCAAGCCCTAATTTTAGTGTATGGTATTTGTTTCTGAATGATACCTCATAATCGCTCAACACATCTTAGTTATAAATTGGGATGGGTATTTCAGCCATGGTCCCCTTAGGTATGTGCATGGTGTTGTCACCCTATGTCTATTAAGGATGCCTTACTTAGAGTTTGCCCGATATCTTGAAGATAAAGTTGAAACAGAGATTGAAGGGGTGTATTACAGAGTCCCAAATCATGACTTGGAGGTTGGTTTAGTTAGAGTCACTGATGATAATGAGTTAAACTATGTTTGATGGGCTGTTGTAATTGGTGAGCTTGATGTATATCTCCAAAGACTTGATATGGACTTATCTGAGTACTTAGGTAAAGTAGATAGAACAAGTATGGATGCTAGTGTTTGCTAAGAGTAAAGTCACCTAAAAATAAGGTATTGCAAATGATTTTTAGCATAGATGAGATGGAGGCTTGGGTCAGATGGAGTATGTCAAACTCAAGGTAATCTTCTCACCGTGATAATGGAGGTGGTGACCTTGTTAGGACTACTAGTGAGGTACTAGTGGTGCATCTTCCGAAAGGTAGTCATAGAGCTAGTACTAGTATGGATGCTAGGGTGATTGAAAATGATGATGATTCTGATAGTGATTATGATTGGGAGTATGAAAGTGATAAATCATTGATTCCAAATTCCGTGAAGAGGAATTGATCGAGCTTAGAAATAGGATCAAAGCTAATAAGGATAAGGTAGCAGATGGAAGAGCCAAATGAAGCAAACAAAGATGCCTTAAATTCTTCTCTTTCAAGCCCCGATGCTAGGGATCATCATGATTTGTTCATGGATGAGCTACTAAGAAAGCTTAAGGCTACCGATGAGAGGAACACTCAAGATCCTCGCCACGCCAACAAGTATTGAAAGGAACCCCATGTATGATGAAAGTACACACCGGAGACCGAGAAACCAGAGGTGAGTATGTTGAGCATACTTAAATTAAAATTCAAATTTGTTATGTTGTTTATTAATGATGAATGTTAACAAATGTTGTGTTACACCGTAAAGGTTTAAAGTATGAAAGTGTGAACAAATTCAAGGAGTTGTCGACATTCTAATGCTTTTGGCTAATGGCTTCTCACTATGGTATGAGAAGAGTAATTCAAAGATGGTAGTGGCTAGGTGTGGACAAAGACTCCAAAGGGTGGCCGATCCAGATAATGTAAAAACAAAGTTACAACGTATCCTAGTGTTAGAGTAATGAATCCACCATATCCTTGGAGATGTTATGCTAGTTGGATGTCAAGAGAAAACTTTTCAGTGTTAAAACATTAGTTGATGAGCATACATGTGTTAGAATTCCAAATGGCTCATTGGTCAACTATATGGATAGGACATTTGTGAAAATATTAGGGATAACCCCTCAGATTAGGTTGAATAGTATAGTCGATCTAGTGATGAAAAAAGTAAATGTAAGGTTACAAATTTTAATCAATGTGTAAATGCAAAAAAGTTTGCTTTGAATCGTAATGAAAAGATCAGAGCGTAACACTATGGTATGCTAAGATCTTATGGGAAAGCTATTTAGACACCAATCCGTCAATTATGAAGTTGATGATGTAGCCAACCCGCATAACAAGACATATTTTGATAGGTTTTATGTTTGTTTTGCCGATTAGCTAATGGATGGAAATCGATGTAGGCCGCTTATAGCCTTAGATGGTTGTTTTTGAAAGTCCTAATCAAGGGGAAATACTTTGTGCAATTGGTAGAGATAGAATAACTACATTTACCCTATGGTCAATGCGGGTAAATGTGGAAAATAAAGATAATCGAGTTGGTTTTGAGTTGCTTGAAGAAGATTTGGGTAAAGTTAAAGGTCAAGGTCTAACTCGATTATCCGATCAACACAAGGTATGCTTTAGACATTTATTTTTCCCCAAATTGTTAATATAATATTAAACATGATCTAACACACCAACATGCCTTTGTAGGTCTTATTGAAGCCGTGGAACTAGTCATGCCATATGCTAGCATAGGCAATGCAAGACACATATATGAAGGCTTTAAGAAACATTACACCTGGATTGGAGTTTAGGAATCTATTCTTCAAAAGATCTAAAGCATCATAACCTCAACTGCTCAATAAAATAATTGAAAGATTAAAAGGCTAACCTCGTGCACATAAGTGGCTCATGGATAAGAATCCCAAGACATGTCCGTGAGCATTCTTTGAGGTTGACAGAGGTTGTGAGCGCTTGAAAATGGGTTTAGTGAATGCTTCAATAGTGTGATCAAAGGGTGTTAGGCATGTCACTCATCACCATGTTAGAAGCTATTGAGTTATCATTCCGAAAGGATGCGTAAGATGAGGGAGGTTAGTGAAGGACTCGGAGTTTGTCCCAACATTCAAAAGATTGCCATCAAAGACCAACAAAGGTTAGTGTCCATTAAACTACAGCTTGCATTTAGGATATTTTGATTCAAATTGATAATTTTCATATGCGTGTTCCGCATGTGATACCAACCGTGGGAATGTGTTTGAGGTGAGACAAGGGTTGATGGATTCACCGTTGATGAAACAAAGAGGACTTGCAGCTGCAGGATGTGGCAACTTTCGTGCATACCATGTGTTTCACTCCAAAAGGTCATATGTTTATGAATAGGTTACCCGAGGCTTATGTCCCGAATGGTTTATAGGACAGAGATGTATTATTTAGCTTACAACAACTGAACCTAAAACCTCAAGTGGGTGGTATGGATTTTGGCCCTACGTGAGCATGTAATTAAATGTATTATGATAACGCTTACACACGCCGTTCGGGTCAAAGGAACTTCCTTTTCTTCGAGTTAAAAGTTTATAACACCCTAGGCAGTTGAACCTAATCGTTGTAGTGTAGTATTGGGGTGGTGCTCACCGGGTATTGATATCGCTCTCAGGGAATAGAAATGCTAGTGAGAAATTACTACGCTAAGGTTGGGTTGAGGAAGATTATTTTTTATCTTTTTTATGTTTTTTTAGGAAATGGAAAGGTACAAATCTCGGGGTTTGAATTTGGGGGTTGGTATTTCACCGACATTTCTACTTATCTAATTATCTAATCTAAGGTGATGGTAGTCTATGTCTAATTATTGTGTGCTCAAATGATAGTTTAAAAATGTGTTTACTTAGGTTTTATTACTCCTTAATTATCTCCTATTGATGGTTGAATTGTCACGCCCTTATTCTTAATCGCTACAGGTGTCTAAAGTCGAGGGTATGCTGCTATCCCTAACTCTTTGAACTTACCAAAGGGTCTCTTCTACAAAATCTCTAGGATTTATACACTCTAACTCTAAGGCACTATTTGTATGATTTAGCCTACAACTACTCTAGGTGTCATAGTCTAAGGTTCACAAAGATTAATCAAGCATTAACTACACAACTAATGACCTATCGCATTACTAGATCATTAACAATTAAGATAAGAGACAACCAATCATTATTCAATAATTAAGTTTCATAATTCCTAAGCAAACACACAAGTAAATTAGCTGGACATGGAGAACATGCAAGCATACACACAAATAATCAAAGACATAATTGTATTAATGAAGTAAAACACTTATCTTGATATAAGATAGGGTTTGGAACCCTAAAATCCTGCATAAGACAAAATTTGGTTCTGCTTTAGGTTTTACCCAAAAATACTACTCTCTAATACCTAAAAATTCGGATTCTATATATAAGATTACATATGCACTACGTCACCTTATGATTTGAAACGCCGCCGTCACTGGCCATTAGGGTTTCGCCTTGGCCACGTTAGTCTTAAGCGACAAGGCCACCATAAGGACGCCGCCCTTCTTCAAATTTTATGACTGCCCCGATCAAATCTAGTCGCCCGAAGCCAAGGACGGCCTACTCTTTTAAAGCTTGACACCGTCATTGAAAATAAGAAATTTGACTGGCCCCGGCCACAAAATGCTCCGACGGCGCCGTTAGCTTGCAAAGGATCAGCCACACCTTGTGTTTCGCCATTGAGTGTCTTGATTGACTTCTTGGCCATTTTCTTTCAGATATCCGCTTCTTTCGTCCAAATAAGTGCCATTCCAGAATTTGCCTTCAAGAGACCTAAAAAGTGAAAAGGAACGATATTAAGTAATAACGATTACAAAAGTGATCAAATAAGGGCTTAAATGACCCCTTAAAAAGGTACATTTTAAAACCTTATCAAATATCCCTACATTTAGATTTGTTGTCCTCAAGAAAATGTGCTTTTAGCCAATTAATTTATAAGTTAGGGGTCATGAAGCATTGGTTTAAAACAGTCCACAAACACATATAAGCCCCCAAGAAAAGTCATAACAACAAGCACGGAAATTACATACTAGCACCTCACATGGGGTGTTTGATACTCACATCTCTCGGGTGTATATGAAATATAACAAGTTGGAAATGGAAGATAAACACTCAATAACCGGTCCTAGTACATAGATTACCATAGGCTTGAGACTAGATCAAACCTCCATCGCCATGAAGCACCTAGGAAAGACTATCAAAGAGGTCTTTAAAGGGTTGTAATGTTAGGCTTACTGTAGGGAAACAAAGGGTTTGGTGGGATAGGCTATTTAGTGGTGGCATGTCAAAAATCTTTTATGTTACAAGCATACCAAGAATGGCGCTGCTAAGCCAAGACTTACACTCTAAACTCTAGATAATCAAGCAAAACAAACATAAATTTAAAGATAGATGTAGGATGGTAGCCCTCAAATTTTTTTTTTTTTCATACACTTTTACTCTACCATCCTCTACTATAACATCAAAATGATAGGGATTTATAGGCACATCCCTACACTTGAGTTTTATTACTCTAACACTAATTTGACCCGAATTGAAAAGATCAAAACACTTGGGGTATGTTATTACGCAAATAAGGGAATTTAACGCTCCCTTCTAATCATTTAAACTTTAACTTTTTCCCATGAGTCCCAATCGCTCCAAAACTCGATACAAAGGATATGAATAGACTTAGCAACTCATGCAAGCAACTAGATAATTGAACTAAGGGTTTGGGGTGATAACAATAATGCACTAAAGTGAGTGCATAAATGGTAGGCTAAGGCGATTGGGTGTATATTCAAAGGGTAAACAATGCTCTTCATTGATATTCGAAAACCGAAAATCAAGAGAACCGCTAAAAAGGATAGGCTCGAGGGGTTAACTAGGTATCATGTACTAAAGATGAGTACAACGTTGTTAAAAGTGGGGAATTACTCAACCGACTGGAAGAAGTAATTATAATATAAGTATCAAACAAGGGTTATCCTAATGCCTCTTATCATTTAGTTATTCCTAACTACACAAGTGTAGTCTTACTAGCTTCTCCTGATGCATCACAAAACATGTTCTAGAATCTAATATACTACCGGTTCACACTCTAAGCATTAAAGATGAATGCTTTAATTCCTACTAATCTAAGGTAATCCTCACATTTTGAGTGAAATTTAGGTGGTAAAGGGTTTTTGTGCTAGTCATATAACTTCCTATCCATGAGACGCTTTGTTAAGACTACCGCCCACTCCTATATGTCGTGAAAAATTAAAAATTTGGTGCCAAAATTACCCTAACCGATATTTTCTCATGGTTTATTACGAATTGCAATTGACAGCAAATAATCAAGGATAAGCATAGTTTCAAAGTTCCGCTTTATTTTCCCTCCCTACACTAAACCTAACATCGCCCCCAATGTTCCCCTAAAAGTATCAAAGTTATGATAATGGAAGGTAATTAAAATGAAATAAACTAGTACTTCTCGACAGCTCTAAGAGGATCCGGGTAAAGTGGTGGTTAAATCCTTTCCAAGAAAAAAATGTATGCGAAAAGCTCCTTCCAATCTTTTGTTTCTTCTTCTTGATAAATAAAAACCCGCACATTCGAAGAAACAAACGTAAAACCTTCGCTGTGAAATCAAGCAAGAATAATATATATAAGACTCTTACTAAACTAGGATATAATGCTGTGGAATGGATGTTTACGCATTTGAAAATTAAGACTTGGAAAAATTCCAAAATTTATAAGTAGCTCGAAACGATAAAAAGTAACTGTTGTTTTATTCTTCCTGACGCCACAAGTCAAGGACTTCGACGCCAAAGTTATCCCGACAAAACTCGGTCTCAAGCGATTTTCTCAAAAATTCGAAAATTTACATCTTTAGAGTCCGAAAAACATTTCAAACATCCATTATGACTCATACAAGCATTTGACTCTAACAACACACATATATATTTTTAATGAATTGTTATTCTCATGTTTACGCTTTTGAAAACGGTGTAATCCTCCTACACTTATCCTTTATGTAAAATAATTATATGCAATTAAGACGCAGGTTAAAACAAATAAAGCATTTTTTACAAATTTAAACATGAGAATAAACAATCACTAAAAGATATATGACACTAACAAGCAAACAATTAAGCATGGGTTGCCTCCTACTAAGCTTTATTTAAGAGTCTTGTAGCTAGACTCGTAGTTGTGCCCCTACGCATCGATATAAGTAAGCCTATCCTTAACAATGTGTGTCATAAGTGATCAAACTTATCATTTAAGTTCCTAGTAGTACGTTAGGTTAGATATGCCTTTTCAAACTTCTCTCCATCTAGATCATAGATCGTGTAATTCTAATGTGCCACTTCCATTACCATCACTAGGTGGTTCATTCCAATCCCATTTATGTTTAGACTTATCGCTCTCAACTTTCCACTTATTCATGACAATGTTTGTTAATACAAATAAGCCGTAAAACGTTTATTTATATTTTACGATCTTCTAATGTTTTGTCGATAACAAAAGTAAAATCATTTTAACGAAACAAATAAAAGTAATGCGAAATAGTTTGAGTTAATAGTTTTCTAACACACGCTTTCACATAAAACACTAAAACAAGTATAAGTGATTTTATGATTTAGATACATATGTACAACAACTAGTGTTTACATATTGGGTCAAACATATACTTAAACTAAGTATACTAAAATGGGTAAAAACTAAGTGTATGCTAAAATGGGTAAATACAAGTATATACTAAATGGGTAAAATACTAGCAAATGGTTTTGACCCACAACCCATGGTTTTATATATACCACTTAACCAAGTTCATTGTATCTAGAAAGAAAACCATGGATCAACCCATAACCCATGACCCATGACCCATAACCAAAATACCCATGGGCAAAGAGGAGCGGACCACGGATCCCTAGCTTTGTGCTAGCCGGATCCCTTGTGGTAGGGATCCGTGGGATCCGGGAATGAGGATTTTTCCTCTATAAATAGTGAGCCATTTCTTCATTGTTTCTCAACCCCCCTTTCAATATACTTCTCCCCTCGAGTTAAATCTCACTAACCTTAGATCCAAGAGATCTATGTTTGTAGTTTTGTTTTTGTGTGATCTTTAGGTTCCTCTTAAAGGCAAGATCACCACCTTTGAAGTCGAGCAAGCTCAAGTCCATGAGTTGCCATGCTTCCTCATCATCAAGGCTACAGAAGTCTTCTTGTTGATGATTCCCTTCTTTCTTCAAAGGAGTGTAGTGTTGAAGACATTAGTGAAAGATGTCTCAAGTGTCAAGACGAAGATATTAGTGAAGGGTATCTATCGTCTATAGGATAAAGCACTTGTGGTAGGTGCTTGAAAGTCAAGACTAAGAAGCATTAGTGAAAGGTGCTTAGAAGTCAAGACCAAGAAGCATTAGTGAAAGGTGCTTAGAAGTGAAGACACAAGACATTAGTGAAAGGTGTCTTGTAGATCTAGTCAAAGGCATTAGTGAAAGGTGCCTTAGATGTACATCGATATGTGTTTCATGTACAAGATAGACTTGCATTAGATCCAAGGATATTGATATCCTTGATGATGTTGTAAAGGAGTAGATCTCCTTTGGGATTAGTCGTTGGTGTAAGTGGTAGTAGTTCCTTCATATTAATGGAACTAGGTGCTTAGCCTAGTACCTAATAAAGGGTAGGCGACGCTGTGAAGGTGTAGTTCACCTAAGGTGTGAAAGAACTAGGTACTTAGCCTAGTACCTTATAAAGGGTAGGCGACGTTGTGTAGGTGTGGTTCACCTTGGAGTGAAAGAACCCGTGGTTAGCCTAGTACCGGAAAAAGAGTAGGCGACGTTGTGAAGGCTTCTCCGCCATAAGGAGATTGGTGTAGTGATTACAAACTCTAGGTGACTCGGGGAGTGGAGTAGGGCAAGGAAGGTGACCTTGTAGCCGAACCACTATAAATACTTGCGTTGTGGTTTGTGCTTCTTACTCTTATCTTTTCATTACTTACCTTTACATGTTTGTTTATCAACATCCAACACACACATCCAAATAGATTGACATAAGTCGATCTAAATATTAAAAAGGAAGTTTTAATTGGTAAAACTATTCAACCCCCCTTCTAGTTTTCCACAATTGGCATCGAAGCTTACCAAGTTTGTTGATGTATATTGTACTTTAAAAACTTGATACGATCCATGGTTAATTGAAAACTACAAAGAAGGTTTTTATAAAAACAAACACCATGTCTTTTAAAACTATATGTTTG
This sequence comes from Chrysanthemum makinoi, assembly GCA_910596185.1. NCBI lineage: Eukaryota > Viridiplantae > Streptophyta > Magnoliopsida > Asterales > Asteraceae > Chrysanthemum > Chrysanthemum makinoi. The sequence continues at coordinate 188,528,460 of OU343220.1, read as the reverse complement.
GATGTTGATTTGATAACAAAATTTGTTTCTTATTTATTTTTAATTGCACTAATCTTCTTTGTCATGTTGATTAGTCAAAAGCTCATACCCACCAAGCTTTAGGAGTCGCTTGGTAACAAGAATACCTTCCTTAAGAAGGTATCTTAAAGGAAGGAATCGTCTAAGTGACATTTGTTGTGTCATTTGTAAAGACTTTCCTAAGTACGCTAGAGTTATGATTTTCCTTTTACTTTGCTTGATAATTAAGTATACCTATTTAGGTATTTATATGATTATCTTTTGTGCTTATACATGTTTTACATGAAGCTTCATTAGGAAGCCTTTTTCTCACATACAGTTTTATTTCTCCTCTAAAAATAGTGGTATATAAAACTTATGTTTTATTTCTTTAAATCCAATAATAAAACAAAACACTAATTTCAAAAATTCCTCCTTCCCTATAAAACCCCACCGTCGGCCATTCTACCAAATCCTCACTTTTTCAAATCTATCATTTTCAAAAATTCCATCTCACTTAAAAACTTCATCTTCCTCCTCATTCCATCTCAACCGAAACCAAGAAGATCCGTCATCAACATGGTTTATCGCACTCTGCTCATCGCCATAATACTCATCGCACTTGTGTTCCCTATGATGAAGTTCACATACGGAGACATTTACTTTGTGTTGTTAATCTATATTGGGGTCATATACCCAATCCTTTGTATCATCCTTAGCATTGAAATGCAATATTATTAATGATCTAGATTATCTAAGTTGTTTTTGTTATAGTATGTTTATCATTTCTTTGATTATATGTTTCATTTCTTTCGTGATACATTAGAAGTCATGTATGCATGCTAAAAAGAAAAATGTAGGATAAAACATATTTTCATGGTATAAAAACTATAAAAATCGTTTCATACTGGCTGCATCCACGGATCCCAAGTTATACTAGCCGGATCCCTTTGAAAAGGAACCGTGGATCCGTCCCTATGGAAAACAGTTTTCTTTTATGCAAATCAAAAACCTCTTTTCGTCTAAGAGTAATACTCCACTTATATGTCAAAACCATAAGTGAGTTAAGTGTATTTCTTGTTAAAAAACCATTGTTAATAAAAATCTAGTAAAACATTAGATTATCATAAGTTGACCACAAACATTTCCTTTTATTAACTTGTCATTTCTATAGGTTCAACTATGACGCATGAATATGAGTTTGATTTTTCACTCACTAGCGTCTACACTAACATCTCTCTCAACCCAACACGCCTGGCAATCATGTCCGTGGGTTCAATAAAAACCGTCACTTCCACGAAGGACGTATTGTAGACACCTTCTACAACGAAGAAGGTATCAATTACTCCTTCCGAGCCATAGGACTAGAATGTCTTCTTGAAATCAACGAGAAGATATGTCCAAGGTTCATAATGGAATTCTTCCATCAAGTCGAACTCGTTCGTAACGAGGATCGCTCTCTATCTCTTTGGTTTTATATCAAAACCAAAAGTTCACTCTAACCCTGGGCATTTTGCTCACATCCTCCGGATTCCAAATCATGGACAATGTGCCTTTACCAAAGATTGGTCTCTTGATTCTCTCTTCAACTTTCGTGAAGAAAATAGTCCATATTGTTCACATACCCTCTCCGGAAGATTTAAATCGCATAATATGCAAACCTCGACCATATTACTCCGATCCAAACATTATCTTTACAAGGGATATCCGAGAAGAGTACAAGCCTCTTGCACTCATCCTACGTGAAAATGTTTGGAGTCTTAGGGAAATCGAGAAATCCTTCCCGCTTGTTGTGCTCACATGTTGTATTGTTTGCTAACACAACAACCATACAATTCGCCTACTTCTTCGCATGGTGAATTGCAAATCTTCAAGGCTCCAAGAATAAACTCATCCCTTATGGAATGTTCTTGACACGCTTCTATCATAATGTTATGCACTTCCATCCTCAATTTCAAAGTCCGCGTATTGTGAACAAGATGATAGAACCGCTAAACATATCTCTCATGAAGACTTTCTTCATTCTTGATTCCACCAACACTCATCAATCACATAATGATCCTCCTAGTGAAAACACTCAAGGAAACCAATAGTATTCCAAAATAGGATCAAATCTCTTGTACTCATGCTTTATCAATGTAATCTAATTTCTTTCATGAAATAAAACATTTTACATTTGATATCTTAGTTTTAGAACTCCTTTAAACTAATCTTGGAATATAATGCATTGTCAAGATCATTGCATACCTTTAGTAAAGGTTCTGCTGAGCGATGGGCGGATCCCAAACATTACACTAGACGGATCCCTACTCTTAGGGAACCGTGGGATCCGTCGAATAGAAAATGCAATTACAAGCATTGTATTTCAAAGACATTCTTAGAACACCTCACACTAAGCTAAACATAGTGTCTTAAGGAAAATTAAGTCCTTATCAAGATAGGTTAATTTCCCATTCATACATAACTCACCGAGGTTACACTCTAAAAACGCTTGTAGATCTACCGTTTCGTTTTAATCCATTACTCTTCCGCTCTTAAACTCACACTTCATTTTCTACTTGATCCTTCACATCTAGTCTTAGAAATCTTTCAATTATGGCAAAATTGATCATAAATCATCCTCACCTCCAAATTGATCAAATTTGATCAAAATCTAGTTTTCTCATCTTAAAGCTTCTAGGATATTTTCCAAAACACTATCCTAAGACACAACCTGATCTCTAGGATCATCTAGCTTCAATTGACATTCTAAATCTTTAGTGTCATCCTTGTTCATCCATTGGTACTCTTGAAAGTTCCAAATCCTTCCACAAAAGACAATCATTAGCTACATCATTCATTACCTTCAAGTACTCAAGCATCTTATCATTTAAAACACTTAGGAGGACTGAAACACTCAAGATGATATAGGTCTTAGATCTTAGAAACATCATTTCCAATCTTTCATAGCTGCCAGCGACGGATCCCTAGGATTAGCCTAGACGGATCCCTCTAGGAGGGAACCGTGGGATCCGATGACAGATAGGTCAAATCTTGTTAAAGCAATCATTTCAACTCATCTTCCTAACTCAAACACTCCATCTCATCTTAAATGAGTTCCTAGATCAGCACAACCTCTGAAGTTGACTCTTGTGCATGTCAATCATCACATTCCAATGAATCCTAGTGGCTTGAAGCTTAAATGCACTTGCCAAATCTCTTTGTTTATAAACCACCTTATTAGGACCTCCATAGTCATCACTTTCATCCTAACTTTCACTCTTGCAAACTCTTGAAGTCATCTCATCATGAGGAAAACCCCAAGTAGTAACTTATCCACCAAAGAACCACCCATGAAAAGAGCTCGTGTTATACACGAAATTTCATCAACCGAATCATCTCCGGTCAAGCCAACAAATGATAGAATCCTTCATCATCCAATCAAACCAATTTCTAAAAGGTTAGTACCCACAAAACTACCTTTGCCAAACACCACCATACCTCCTAGGCCAAACAATATCATCTCCACCAAACCATCACCATTGGTTCCTAGAGCTATTTCATTTACATCCCCACTATCATCACCACACCTCTACAATTTAGAGGACTTGCCTCCTAGGCCGCCTCCTCATCCGCACGACAACATACTCCTTATTAGGAGGAATAATGGTTCAAAATCAAGGTGTTGAGTCAACACTTGCTCCGGCTTCCTTCTCGGCATTTACATCATATAATCCCATTTGGATTATGACAAATCATCAAAATCAACCACCCGACCATATGGAAGTTGACACTTCTCTACCACCACCATCATTCTTGGTTGAGTCATTCTTAAATGCACCTCCACCAATCCCTCCATCGTTTGAAGCTCCACAAGCCGCTTCACTTGATCCTTCGAATCAAGCCATTTCATTTCATCCACCACCACTACCTAGCCATGACAAAGATTGCTATCATTGTCAACATGTTGAAAGTTTGATACATGAAGTACGAGAAGACCAACGTTTCATGTTCTATCATCTCCTCGAACGTTTTGACGAGATCAAACCTAAACAAAACTTGAGCTAGAAGATTTTAGTGGTGTCTTAGCTTCAAGCTGCTAGATCTAGAAATTCCTAGTCATGTATTGTCTATTGTCTTGTTTTTAGAGTCATGTATATCATAACTCTTGTTTATTAAATGGAATTACATGCTACTTGCTATATTTCTGAGTATGTGAGTATACTATATAATCCATATCTCTTTTAGTATTAACATTTCTTGTTATACCAATCTTGCTGACTTTATTCATCACCAGACGGATCCCTCGATTTGCCTAGACGGATCCCTACTAGAGGGAACCGGGATCCGTGAGACAAAAAGCCTTCTTTCTACTAACTTGAATCACATTTGCAGGAAATTGTGAATTATACTTGATTTCTAACCTTTGTTTTGTAGTTATTCAATTTACATATGAAGACTTTGACATCCTAAAGCTAGGGGAGCTTTATGTCAAAGCAATACATTGCAAATTACTTGCAATACTAGGTTTACATTGTGTGACATCCCTTTGCAAAAATTGCAATCATCAAGGGGGAGCACATTCGTCTCATAGACGATATCTTTTGCAAACTTATTTGCAAACAAACTAGATTAGTATCATTTACTTGACGCCTTTACATAGGGATGGACTCGTCAGGGGGGAGTAAAGACGAGATCCTTTCCCGTTATTTGCTCTCTATCTCTTTTTACTTTTAATTCTTTCACATGTTTTTCTTAAAAACAATGTGTTGCCTTCCTTCAAACACTTTTTGTTTCGACAAAAAGGGGGAGAAGAAAGTAAAAACTACAAATTCAAATTTTACGAATTTTAGCTTTTCCTTAAAATAATTTTATGTTTTGTCATCAACAAAAGGGGGAGATTGTTAATACAAATAAGCAGTAAAAACGTTTATTTATATTTTACGATCTTCTAATGTTTTGTCGATAACAAAAGTAAAATCATTTTAACGAAACAAATAAAAGTAACGAAATAGTTTGAGTTAATAGTTTTCTAACACACTTACGCTTTCACATAAAACACTAAAACAAGTATAAGTGATTTTATGATTTAGATACATATGTACAACAACTAGTGTTTACATATTGGGTTAAACATATACTTAAACTAAGTATACTAAAATGGGTAAAAACTAAGTGTATGCTAAAATGGGTAAATACAAGTATATACTAAATGGGTAAAATACTAGCAAATGGTTTTGACCCACAACCCATGGTTTTATATATACCACTTAACCAAGTTCATTGTATCTAGAAAGAAAACCATGGATCAACCCATAACCCATGACCCATGACCCATAACCAAAAATACCCATGGGCAAAGAGATGACCACGGATCCCTAGCTTTGTGCTAGCCGGATCCCTTGTGGAAGGGATCCGTGGGATCCGAGAACAAAGAGGATTTTTCCTCTATAAATAGTGAGCCATTTCTTCATTGTTCCTCACCCCCTTTCAATATACTTTCTCCCCTGAGTTAAATCTCACTAACCTTAGATCCAAGAGATCTATGTTTGTAGTTTTGTTGTTGTGTGATCTTTTAGGTTCCTCTTAAAGGCAAGATCACCACCTTTGAAGTCGAGCAAGCTCAAGTCCATGAGTTGCCATGCTTCCTCATCATCAAGGCTACTGAAGTCTTCTTGTTGATGATTCCCTTCTTTCTTCAAAGAAGTGTAGTGTTGAAGACATTAGTGAAAGATGTCTCAAGAGTCAAGACGAAGATATTGTAAGGGTATCTATCGCTATAGTATAAAGCACTTGTGGTAGGTGCTGAAGTCAAGACTGTGTTGAAGCATTAAAAAGAAAAGGTGCTTAGAAGAGAAGACACAAGACATTAGTGAAAGGTGTCTTGTAGATCTAGTCAAAGGCATTAGTGAAAGGTGCCTTAGATGTACATTCGATATGGTGTGTTTCGATGTACAAGATAGACTAGTTTTAGATCCAAGGATGTAGGATCGTTATTTTTATTTGTTGTGTTGATGATTCGGGTGGTCTTGGGAGATCAAAATACATGTTTGCCATAGTTAGAGAGTTAGTAGAGAGAGAGAGGGTGTTATTGCTGTGAGGTTTACACAAATTATGAAATATTAGATCAATGAAAGCACCACCCTTCCATGGATGGAAGGGGTATTTATACTTACAAATACACACCTCCTATCGCCCGTGATCGGTATACAAAGTGGGTAAAGACCGCCCTTCCTCCACCTGTTGCACCTGCTATACTACGCTACAAACTAATAAATAAACTACTAAATAACGTGACTAACGACAAGTCTACGAGCTAACTTAAGCTAGAAAACATTTGGGGTGACCGACTCTTCACTATGGAATTTTCTAATTCCTAACAATCTCCCTAAGGGAGGTCACCCCATGTTTACATTTCAATCCTAGCATTCTAATCTTGACTTTGTTCTCTGAAAGTCGAGACCACAATTCTTCAATCTCGCATCTTTGTGCTTTTGTAGCTAATCTTCAAAGTCCGTGATAGTTTTGTACTTTCAAGGAGGCCTTTAACTGATCCACATCTTTGATGATCTTCGAAGCTGAGATCACCACAATAAATCTCTCGATCAAATTTCTTTATTGTTGCCATCATGTGATTTTGTGACTTTTGGACCGACATGCTCACACTTTTGAATCATGACATCTTTCCATCGAGTAGCTTTAAGCACGTTCAAGATATTGCAAAGAGCGCAGCGACTAACATAGTATAGAAATATCCGAGCCGTGTTATGTAGATATGCACCACCATGATTTCTTCAAATTGTGATGCCGTGAGCATGCGGCTTTGGATTGACTCCTCAATTTCATCACCGTGAATCACAAATGTACCGCAAACAACAGCTAGTTGGTTAAAACACACCTAAAGTGTCTTTGATCACTTTCGTTGAATTGAGGTACACGCCCATTGCTGATCAAGATACAAGTAATACCTGGATCGTGTAGATTCCTAAGAATCTCCTGATGTGGTTTCGAAATGCTCTAGTCTGCTTCAAACCGAACGCCTCAAAGAAGACAACAACACGAGTGAAGGAACGCAAATTGAGATTCACCTGATTGATGAAAAATTGATTTGAAAACAATCGCAGATTGCTTGAAGAAAGAGTTTTGCAATACGACGAAGGTTTTATGAGAAAGATCAATTTTCAATCAAAATACTTTTTGTATTAGAGAATGAGTACACATTCGACGTGCTAGCGAAAAAGAAGAGATTCGCATACATCGAACGTTTTTCTAAAAGTTTTTTCAATCAGAGATACTTTTTGTGTTTGAAAATATAAGTACACATTCGACGTGCTAGAGAAAAGAAGGTTTGCACATCGAATGGTTTTTCCAAAAGTATTCGCCAATTCCATTCGACCAAGGTTGATTCACGAAAGTGAATCGCCCCATCGTTTATATCCAGCTTGTCACATGGTTGATCTATTGGATAGATCTCACATGCCACCCACCAGGAGCTTGTTTGATGTTGGCTCAGAAGGCTTTCCATCTTCATTGTGAATATGTTTACATATCACTCTGATGTTCTGGCAATACCACAAGGATAATGCGTAGGACTCTAAATATATACTTACTTTCCACATTGTGTGAAACAGCAAGTCTTCATTAATTTTGTGTCCTAATGAGATATTGTGGATGATCTCTTGGCTCTAGACTCAATCATGCACATTTGGTTCCTATGCCGGAGACTAGGGAGAGGGTCTCCTTCTTCAATATCAACAATCTCTAAGAGAAAGTCGATAGATTATGTCGGTTCCCCGTGAGAATGAAACAAGCCCTTTTAAGAGGAACTTGAGTAGTTTGGGAAGTTTAGTGCGCTAAGGCCACGGTCCATGACGTCTTGTCTTCAATACCGCTTACCTTGGTAACAACCAGTAGCATATGTATTGAACCCCGTTTCTCGCCTCTAAGGTTGAATTATTGAGGGCTATTTTTCACCCTTTTCTCGTTTCATTTCCTTTTCATTCTTCAACCCCTTCAGTGCTTACCGAGACTTCATAACTAGAACCTTGTTGGGTTTATTCCAAGATTAGCTCGTCTCATCCAAGACTCTTCCCATTTCTCCTTTTTCTCCTTTTTTCAATATTCCTAAGGACTCTACACTATCTAGTGGATTGTCCTTGGGAAGATCCCTCCGGCTCTGGCGGATCGTGGGAACTAATACCTAACCTCACCATCCTTATAACTCCATACATAAAGTAAATGGTCGGTCTTTTGGTACGTTTCCTTCCTTGAAACTAATCGAAAAATCATTTGGAAAAACAATCAAGGTACTTGTGATACGAGATCAAAGCATTTTGTACCTTAATAGTTTTGATCATTTAGAAATGTTCCCCCTCAACATGTGCATATGATTAAAATTGTTTGGCACATGGAGGCAGAGTTTTGAAATAATTTCTTTGAAATAATTTCTTGATCACAATTTCCGTAGAAAAAGCCATTTGATTTCTTTGGTAAAATTCTCCTCCTCAATATGTGCATAGGATATTTAAAATCATTTTATCACATAGAGGCAAGAGTTCTTTGAAGCACATCCACAATCACAAACGCCATTAAGAAACCATTTTTAAAACTCAATCAAGGTACTTTATAAATCACTTTAAAAGCTTTCGACTGATAGTTTATTGCTCCCCTCAATATGTGCTTCAAGATTCAAAGCTTAGCACATATGAGCGGAAAATGCACAATTAAATCAAATTGATCACCTTTTATCAAATTTCATTATTAAATCACAAATTCTCCCCCGATCAAAAATATCAAACCCTTTGAGATTTTGGATCCCAAGTGATTTAATTAGTTTTAGAAAACATGGGAGAAAATGTGGCCTTGTTTAAATACTCATCTCGTTTTTGGATAAATCCTCCTCCTCAACATGTGCATTGTGTATTTGAAATCGCTTGGCACATGGAGGTGGAGTGCCTTTAAAGGACTAAAACCAATTCCATTAAAACAGATTGAGATTTAAATCACGATCTCTCCCTTGATCAAAAATTTCAAACCAATTAGGGTTTTAGATTCCAATTGATTTAAATCATTTAAAAAAGTTTTAGGGAAAGACGCGGGCAAGATTTAATTTTGAAAATGACAGATAAGGACCATTTTAAGACATTAAAGATTGTTAGTGTCAGGTATGATAGTTTTAAGAGATCTTTTAAGTAAAACAAAACAATTTCACAATCAAACAAGAATGTAAAAATTTCATTTTGAAAGACCTTGATTCAAAAAGAAAATCATACCATGACATAACATTAAATCTTTAGATCACCACATTTTAACGCATAAACCGAAATTTATGAAGAAATATCGTTTGAAAAATTTTATTAAAATCACTTCAAATCATGACAGAGTCGATGATTGAAAGTGACTTAAGTTTTGATAAAATGAAGTCCGATGATTTTCAAAGATTAGCTCAATAAATTTTCAAAACAATATTTTCCATTTTCAAAACAATTTATTCAAAGTTTTAGAAAATGGTATCATCACTATAAACCCTCAAGACACAAGATAATGTTAGATGGTTGAGAAGCTTATGTTGTTGTAGAGGCTGGAAGAAAACCGCTGCAGATGCAAAGGAGACTTCTTACGTTGCATTTTGAATGCCAACCGAGGTCAAATTAAGCCCGCTTCTTCAATCACTTAAGAAAACCATCTGCCGATGCAGAGAGACCTCTTACGCTGCATTTATGCCAACTCTCCATGAAGTCCAATTAAGCTCCGCTTTCCATTTGTCAACCCAAGATATAGTTACCTCTTCCTTTCGGATCCAAACATCATATTATGGGATCCGGATCGGGAACATTCTTATACCAAGATACCGTGATACGTTAGTGAACACACATACGATATATGGTGGTCGCATAACACCCAAACAACAATCTACTAATAAAAGTCAATTCAACATATCAATCAGATCATATAAGGCATGGGAATAATGTTCATCAATCTATAATCATCTAAACCTAACAATCATATCCTAGATTCCTAGTCCTTCAACATAGGCAATTATATTTTTTCTATAAGTTAGGATGATTAAGAAGGTCCGTTAGATGATATAAATTTGAAAAATATTCTTCCCCTCAATCAATGACTCTTTTTCTTGAAAAGTTTAAAAGTGTCAAGTCATTGATTGAGTTTTTAATAATTATAATTAAAACTCATCCGATTGATTTTTTCAAGCAACTCATTTTACCACCATTTTTGAAAACAACAAATATTTTTCTGAAGAATTTTAGACGGAAAAACATTTGTGTAGGAACAGCAATCCTTCGACATACTTTCCTTAAATTGTTTTAGGATAAGTGCACGAAATATTTGAAAATTGTTTAAGCGCAAGACTTTCCTTTTGAAGACCGGTTGCTATTCAAATAATAGCAAACCATAGAAGCACGGGTTGCGCTGAAGTAATCAGCAAGCCATTATTTGAAGCCGGTTACAGCCAAATAACTGAAGCCATATGAAGCCCGTTCATAGAACCATTTTTTGAGACATGTTTTGAAGAAATATTTACACCTCCCCGCCAACTTCTCTAAAGTCCCGCCATTATTGAATGACATTTCTAAGACCGTGATGTTATCGATACCGTAAGACATGTCTTGAGAAAACATATTTTTGGTATTTTTGAAAATTTTCAAATTTTTATGGGTTTTTGAAGGTTTTATATTTTTCTATTTTCTTTTTGTTGGTTTTATATTTTGTATTTGGTTTTTGATAAATATTTACAAAGATAGAGAAGATGATATAGTATAAGAAGATGATGATACGAAAATGATGGATATCATAAAGACGTCAGAAGATAGAATCATCATCTCTAAACTTCCACCACCAAAGCTTCCGAGGCTCCGAATAGAAGTAGAACATGAGCCTGAGAAAGTGAGACTTTGGCAGCTTTCCCAAACCTAAAAATCCTTATGTTGAGCAGATTCAAGCTCTATCGCTTGCTTAGCAGTGTGCACAAGAGAACACACCATTATCATAAACCCACTGCCCTTTCAAGAATAATCGCCGTGATTCTTAGTTCGAGGTTATATCATCAACAAGAAGAACATCAACGTATCATCCCACACATAAACAATCTTCAAATTTTCATCACCAAGTCCGGCAATCCATTCCAAAAGGTGTCAAGAGAACAATTCCCCTAGTAGTTGAATTGATGCAAATACCTCTTAGACTAGAGCTCACGAACCCGAATACACATACCCAAAGACAAAGAAACTTATACCATCAAAGTAGCAGATTAAGTCCAATAGCCAAAGAATAACCCCGATGTATACTTTTCTCCCCTCAAGAAAGTGTATGAAGCTCAAGAACCCGAAGTACCCGAATGCCCAAAGAGAGAATAACCGATAACATTGAAGAAGCAGCTCTAATCATCGATTATCTCTCATGCGGGTGACAATCTCTCATGATGTCAACACCCTAATAAGTGATTATATCTCAATCACGATAAGCCCTCAAGTAAAACAAATGAGCGCATCCCCAATGTACACACTTATCCCCCTATGATTGTGATAAAATCAAAATCATCACACACTTGTGTACCTCTTTCTTCATCTTCGTGAAACTAACTCTTCCATCTCTTCCCCCACATAGTTGAATAAAAAAACACCAACGCCATGAGTCAAATCTTGAGTTTCTCTCAAGTAATGACAATAGTCTTCCCGATATCTTCAATCACTTAGAAGTATTGCTCAAGTAAGATTACTCGCGATAGATGTGTGTCTCCTTCCCCTTTGCCGGTTTTGATACTCGTAATCAAACAACCTTTTGAATGCCCAAATACTTGAAATTTGTTGAGAAGATCGCTGAAGTTTTTGTGAGAATCAATGTCAAGAATAATACGAGCAAGTCTAATTGGGGATTAAATTTGGCATTTCAAACTCTCCCAACTAGTGCTCTCCCCTAGACCGACAATCTGTATTATAAATGCCATGAATTAAGAAGAAGTCTTTAGATCGTTAAATGCAACTCGTCTTTAGTCTTCTAACATGTGTAAAATGTAGAACCGAATGTAGACTCGACCTTCTTCAAGATTTTCAGTTGGGGAATAGATAGTTAACATCTTCATTTCACCAAAAACACAAGAACATCACCAAAAGCATCCCAATTAACTTACATCTTGCAAATCCCCTTAATTAAGATCCTCCCAATCAAACAAGAAAAGAAAGATGTTCATCAAGGAAATCAAAGAATCACCGCAGTCAAACACACAAAATGGTAACACCAAGCAAACAATCACATCAAACAAGAAACGAGGTTGTTCGAATCATCATGTTGATGTGCACGTGAAGCATTAATCGGGCACTTTGTCGATAAACTCATCAATCCGAAAGTGAAGATGTCAACCAACGGCTTCTAGAGAAACCCATGTAAAGATGATCCGATAAGAAGAAGCTCGGTTCTTACATGAGTTAGGAGCCGTTTGACCATATATTCTCAAATATTAATCAATCATGCAAAAAATTCACACTTCTTCTCCCCCTCAAGAATTGCATACGGAGATGCCATTCTTGATAAAATAAGTGAATATCTTAACCAAATGTAGTCTATTCACACTTTTCCCCCGCAAAATTAGCACATGATGTCGCCATCACATATAAGGAGAAAGTGGAATCGAAAACAATCAATAGTAAATGTCACTTGAATGACCGGCGCATGGAAAAGTATGAAGCATGTTGATGAGAATGGTCATAATAAGAAGATTTCTCTTCTTCGAAGATAAAGCGACCAAACGTACACTTTTCTTTTATTTAGAGAACGAGGCATGAACTGTTGTGTTCATACGTCATAATGTTGAAGCACGAGGCCTGAACTGATGTGAACAGACGTCATAAGAAGATTTCTTCTTCGAAGATAATGCGACCTAAACGCACATTTCTTTTCTTAGAGTACGAGGCATGAACTGTTGTGTTCATATGTCATAATCTCTTTTCACTCTTAGCAAAACATGTAATCAACCCCATTATCATTCAAGAGGCTCTTGTAGTGACAATGATGGAGAAAACCCAATATGATGAATTTGACCTGAAGTAAACTAACCCGAACTCGTGACTTAAACTTGCACATATGTAACAAAGAGCGTGTCGAGAATTCATACCCTTTTGAATCTCTAAGTACTCTATACTCTTCAACCAACCAACCATCAAGTAATAGACGACATTACCTCTTGAAAATCCACAATTGAATGTGACACCGAGCACTACAACGTAACTCCTTTAAGTGATAGTTATTTTGAGGTGATAAGAGCCCAATTCCCAAGTGGTGTAAAAAAAGGTAAAAGTCACTCAACAATAACTAGATTTCCAAGTCTTCGTTTTTGATAATAAGCTCGAACAAGGATCATGAAGAATCTTCATCCATCCATCCCCGATACCTTCGGATACTAAGTACACTAGCCCGTGATATTTCACTTCAACCTCAAATAAATAATAGTGAATTAACCCGTTGTCACATCTTCTGGTTAAAAGCTCAAATCTAGCCTCTTTTGACGCTTTAATGAAATCGATAATGGTTTCATCCCGACCATGGTTAAAAGCACATAATCCCCGTAAAACCATGTAAAAACCAAACCGCCATGACGAATATCCAAACACACATCCAATTCATGAAGTACACCCTTTATCCCTTCTTTCAAACAAAACGTAGCACCAACATAAAAAAAGATCCCGAAATACACTTTCCTTTTCTCCAAGATGGTTCCATCAATACGGGATTTTACAATTCTATGGTTTAAACCGGAAATAGGTTCTTTCGTGGGATTTTACAAAACCAAGAATAAACCGTAAGATAGATCCGTAAATGCACTTTACTTTACCAGATGTTTCCATTGTTACGGGATTTTACAAGTCTATGATTTAAACCGAGAAATAGTTTTTCAAGGATTTTACAAAATCAAGACAAAACCGTAAACAATGTCAGCTTAAATGTGTTATGACAATTTTGGTTTCGTGAATAACTGCTTTAGGGCATGGTTCATCATTGGTTCATTTACCAACATTATCAACATCATCAACCATCCAATAAACACTTTGGTAAACACATCATTCACAGCTTCAAGAATAGCAATGACAATACTGGTGAAGTAAACCCGATATGCCAAACTTGATCATGAAGTGAACTTCCCCAAATTTGTTACTTAAACTTGTACTAATCCTTGTGAAGAAGAAACGGTGTACCCAATGTATAAAACCTCTTGACATATCCTCAACTCAAGTGAGACAATCGAAGTGATAGCTATGTTGTGGGTAAAGTGAGAAAGAATCACAACCGCAACTAAATATCCAAGTCTTTATCACACTCAATAAATGCCCAAACAAGTCATCTTCGCGGAATGGTAGAAAGAAAGAAGACGAAAATAAGTAAGCACGCCCGGAAAACCTCACTTCAAATTCAAATAAGAAATATCGTACAAACAACCCCGTAGTCATTTTAGTTCAATAACCAATTCACACAAGGATCAAACCTGCCATATAAGAATAGTACAAGGACCATTTGCATAAAATTCCATTTTTTTATAATTCCAAGGACCTTTTTTGTCATTTTTGAAACTTAAAGGACCAAAGATGTAATTTTCCAAAAGTTTATCATAAGGACCAATTTTTGTCATTTATAAATAGAACAAGGTTAACATTTGATAATTCTCACTTTTTAAATTAACCAAGGACTATTTTTGACAATTTTCAAAGTTAAAGGACTAAAGTTGTCATTTTGTAAATTTTAAACTTTAAAGGGTTTATTTTGACAACTTTTGAATCTCATGGACCTTAATTGACATTTTACAAGTTTTTGAATTACCAGGGACTAGTTTTGGCAACTTTTGTAACTCGGGGACTAAACCGCCAATTATGCAAACTTGATAATGCTTTTTCATCGTGATTTTGATGTTTTTTGCATTTAAAACATATAAAACACTTGTTTATGATATTTTTATCATTTTGATGTGTTTCTGAGTGTTTTCAGATGTTTTGCATTTGCAAGATAAAATGATGAAAGATTTAGACACTCATCAATCCCCCACTAAGATAATTGTAGTCCCTAGCAATGATTTGAGAAAATTTAATGGATTTATCTCTTTACCAAAAGCCATTACTGAGGTACTGTTTTAGTTCAAGTAAGAATCTTGGCAACAACGATAACCAAATGATTTTGAGCAAATCATAAGTGTAACGATTTGATTTGTCTTTACCGAAGCCGTTATTTCTGGACTAGCAACTCTTAGATAAATTATCAATATTATCTTGGTGAGCCGATACCAATTATGGATTTTCCATCGCCTTACCACAAGCCATAACCTTGCGGGCTAGCCAACTCTTCACTTTTTAGGATATGGTGAGCAGAATACCATACAATTTTGGGCAAATTGCAGCTATAAACGATTTGAGATATCTTTACCAAGAGCCGTTTGCTCTGGATTAGCCAATCCTTATGGGTTAGACATGGTGGATGATACCATTTGTTGTGTTTAGTACATAGTACTTCCACTAAATAAAAATTTTTAAAATTGGCCATTTTGGGGGAAAAGGGGACTAAAAGGGTACATTTATGATCAAATTTAATTTCCCCCACACTTAGAAATGAATATTGTCCTCAATATTCAAAGTACCGGCTGTTATGCCGAATCCTTGAACATAAAAAGATAACATTATTAGCCAAGTGTAGAAACACAACAATTATTCTCTTTAATAATTTTTTACAACATGTGGGCATCTCCCCACACTGAGAGGTACTCATGGGTGAAACCCATGTGGTGCATGCTAATGTTTTTGATTCCCGAGTCACTAGCTTGACTCGACCCCGAATTAATTTGTTCATGGGAAGTAAGTGGAAGAGACAATCTCCATCGGACTTTCATTCAAGATGTTTGGATAAACATTGAAGTATGTGAAAGTTCCACACCGATGAGATACAGAGACGCAGACCCGGCCACAAATGGTACATGGAAATGCCGGGTCAAAGATAATGTCTTCATTCCCGAAGGAGTGGAAGACAGGAGAAGTGACATAATATATGAAGAAAAGAAAGAAAATCATGATACAAATCATGACTAACTCTCTTCATCCTCAATGGAGAATTCATAGTTTCATGAATCTCATCAAGAGTCGCTTGATCAAGACATATTATGGGAATGTCTAGATCAAAGTGGAAATTATCATACTCTGGCGGAGATATGATATGAGTGAGTTCACAGGAGAACTCCTCAAAGGAGAATGATTCATATTCGGGATTGATTTGACTGAGTTCACTGGGGAACTCCTCAAAAGTGAATGATTCATAATCGGGGAGAGAATTATGAGAATGAGAAGTTATAACAACCCGCAATTTTACAGGTCCTTACTCAACCTCAAACTCGAAACTAATTACTTTTGATATTTAAATTTCACTTTTACGTATACCCGTTAAGTCAAATCCCGTAACCCGAAAAACAATTTTAAAGGTAAACCGGCATCAAACAACGTTTAGTCTACGTTAGATATGTGCTATATGGCTTTTACAATCATTTTTTTTTATTGTCTATACCTTTATTTTTGCGTTACGTGAAAACGCTACCATTCGCATTTACGTTATCGCATGCATGCATTTTTGCATTTGCCACCTTCCTAAATACATTCAGAGAATTTCATAAATACACTTGACATCAAAAAAAAAAAAATCAAAATCCTTTTCTTTACTCCCTCATATTGCTCAAAACAAAAGGAGAAACACCAACAAGAATATTTTTTACTTTGAAATCCAATCTTGCCATTTTGTGAAAGAATAAAAAGATTTTGAACCTTCTTTGTTTCTATCTAAACCAAGCAATCCCAACATCCTAATCCCCCTTGGTATTACACCATTTCCATTTCTATGATTATAGCCGACCTAAACATGCATGTAATCACCTATATACCTAATTTCCATTTTGATTAGTCAAAAGTAGATGCCTTAAAAATATATTTGATACCTTCCACAATTACTCCTATGTAAACCTTATACTTAACCACTACTGTCTTTAGATTCCAAACTCAAAAACACTTCTTTCTTTTCACTCTCATAATCGCGAAAAGGGCAAGGAAAGAGGGCATAAATCTTGGGTTTTCACTTCATTTAGTTAGGTGATTTTGGCATTTTAGAAGCTAGGCGGGGTTCTTGCATATTGGGTCTTGGTAATCTTTGTGTTCTTCATTCATCCTCATCAACTAAGTAAGCTATCTAAATCTACTTTCATATTTCATACTTACATATCATACATGTTCCAATTTCATTCTTTTATACACTTGCTATGTTGAGAACTTGCTTTAAAAACTTGAAAACAAAGCTATACCTTGTCGTCCAAATTATGATTCACACATGAGCCTAGATAAAATAGCTACACAATTTTTCTTGAAAACTGGAATAAACATACATATATATATGTGGAAGGATGTACCATGATTAGTTTCGGAATTTTATAAAATGTTTTGCTATGTAAAATAATTTCAACAAGTGAAGTTACCTGCTAATGACACTTTTCGAAGTTCTCAATTTTAATCGAGAAAACAGCCCACTTTCGAGACATTTTGGCTAAAAATAATAAACAGAAAGTGTTAGGAACATCTTAAATTAGATTTAGGGAGTTGAATGGAGCCGTGATCGATAAATAACTTAAGGAAATATGGCTAAAACCCCATTACAAATTAAATTTCTGGCAGCAAAGTGACCTCAAGCATCTAAATCGATTAAACTGTACTAATTGGCACATGGGAAAAATAAATCGAGACCAGTTTTGGAAACTAGATTCAATGTAGATAATTTTTATGGTGAAATGCATAATTTCATTAAGAAACGAAGTGAGCTACAGTCTTTAACCCCACACAAAGTTTGGAAAACCCTATAAAAGGGTTGAATATTTCGCCGAAATAATTGTTTAAAACGAAGTTATCATGGATTAAGGTCTCAAAAATCAAAAGTATACATATAGACTTGAAGTTTAGCATTTGAAACACTAGAAACGGACCCTTTTTGAAAAGATACGAACCCGAAGTTGACCGAAAATAACTTTTATATACTTTTACGAAATAACCACTTAACGCCAAAATTTCATTTATCATATTTTGAGTCATAAAACCTCATTGCAAGTGTATACAAACCATTTTGAATTTTAAAACTCATATGCATATAGTACATATCATATTATCTCAAACGACTTAAATTATTAGGTCGCGGTTAAGACTTTCGGGTTACATTTCAAGCTTTCTCATTTGTTTTCGATATCATTCCTTAAGGTGAAATCTCGTAGCCTTTTTTCATAATGTTTTCCTTGGGGAAAATGGTACTCAAATGATATTTTAACCGCTTTTTTATGTCATAAGCAACCTGCTTTACATGTTTTTGGACAATATGCATGTTGATTGATATATGTGACTACTTCTATGCATGATAAATTGTGTTTCA
>OU343220.1:188410578-188509943 GCA_910596185.1 Chrysanthemum makinoi | reverse complement strand
CAGAAAACACCAACCCGAACCTGACCCAATTAAATTATCAGGTCAACTATGTCAACTCTAACATGTTTACACATAACTCAAACCTGACCCATTTAACGCATATAAATACTTGGGTTAGCGGGTTAAATAGGTTACACGGTTTGAATAAGGTAAACGGGTTTCGGGTTGACCCATTTAACCTATTTTATATATAAAAGTTGGCACATTACACGAGTAAATAGGTTAATAGAAAAAAAAAATTAGTTTAAGAAAAAAAATCTTAAACGGGTTGGCTGGTCGACCCGCTTAATTTAGTCCCAACCCGAACCTGGCCTGTTTAATATACGGGTTAGATGGGTCGACCCAAACGTGACACAAATTTTGAGTTTTGCATAAATAAAATGACAAAAGGGTTTTGCCAGTTTTAGATGAAAGAAAATGTTTTTTTTATTAAAAATAAAGAAAAAAAGAACAAAAGTCATGAAAAGTATAGGGTGGGCTGGTCGGATGGTGCCATGGCTACCAGCCATGCGTACCAAACGCTCTAAGGATCAAAGTCCTTTTTGTTCACGTTATTCGCTCTCTTCTGCTAACTCTGTCTGTTAACTTTATCTTCTTTTTATAGCATGATCGAAGGGTATGATGGTGTATTAATAATAGTAATTATCAGGCTGCAAAGTAACTTTGCCAGGCCGATAACGGAGTCCCCCCAACATATAAGCTTCCAGGTTTAGGCTGGCCAGGCTTATAGTTATCAGATAAGGCAACATTTAATGTTTGCGTGGGAAATGCAAATAATCATTTTGAAAATATTTGAATTAAGTCAAACAGCCGTTTACACGGCGTGTGAGCCCGTCCTTTTGACTTTACAAGATATCAACGTAAAATCAGTAGTACGCGTGTCTCACAGCGCGTGAAGAATACGCGCGTGACGTAGGCCTGTTGAGCCAACGGGCTGTTGCCAAGTGTAGTCCACTAACCCTATTTTCTCTTGTTTATAAATAAGGGTGGAAAGTTACGGCTTAACTTCTTTCTTTTTTCCAAAAAAATCTCTTCACTTTCTCTTGTTTTTTCGGCGTACTTTTTCGTCTAAGTACGATCATGTTAGGAATTAGAAATTCCAGGTATTAAAGAGTCGGTCACCTCAAGTATATGTAATCATTAGAAAGCTCGTAGTCATAGTTATTTTATGTTAAGTAGTATTTTGTTAAGTAACACCGTGGAGGACGGACGGGTCTTTACCCACTGTATGCCTGATCCACAGCCCGTTGTGTGGCGTTTTATGTAAGACTATAAATACTCTCTACCTCCCAAGGTAGAGAGTTGGAGCTCATAATAATATTTTCTTTCTCTCACTATAGTTCCCAACTCTCTTCCTTTCTCTCACTAGAACTCTCTCTCCCTAACATTCTTATACGCCTACTTTGATCATGGTTTAGAGTGTTTGTGAAATCCAATATCCAACAATTGGTATCAAGAGCCATGGTTTGATCACTCATCTTTCATGCTCTTTGTTTTGGTGGATTTCATAAGGTTTTTGGAGTATTAAGGGTTTAGGAGAGTTTGATTCATTTGGACAAATTCTAGTGTTAAAGTTTGAATTTTGCTTGTACTTTTGTGTTTAGGATCATCATATGTGTTTATGTTTTGAATTGGAAGCCTTAAATCATTGTGGTTTGGTTGTTTTGGATTGATAAAGTGGTTATTTTTTAAAAAAGGACTAAGCGAGTTGTGTCTCGGACTTGTGTTTCTTCAAAGCGAGTTGCTTTGTTATTTAAAGCGAGTTGGTACATGCGACTTAGCTGTTTAGCGAGTTGATATTTATGCTACTTGGGTTCTAAGCGAGTTGTTTCTTTAAGCGACTTGAGATCTAAAGCGACTTGCTACTTAGCGAGTTGCAACGTTAGCGAGTTAACTTAAGCGACTTAGTGTTCAAGCGAGTTGATTGTGTTGCGAGTTGTGACTAAAGCGAGTTGGAGACTTGATTAATTAAGCGCGTGTTGACTACTTGCGAGGCGTTAGTGAGTTAACTTAGCGACTTAGTGTTCAGCGAGTTGATTGTGTTAAGTTTAAGCGAGTTGAGTGACTTGATTAATTTGCGAGTGTTACTGCTTATGCGAGTTGTGTGTTTAGCGACTTGTTCATTTAGACCCTTTTCTTCTTCGTGTTACGTTCTTACGGTTGTTCTTTTGGTTTAGTAAAATCCCGTGAAAGAATCAATTTCCCGGGTTAATCAAAGAATTGCAAAATCCCGTAGAGCTTGAAACATGTCTACAAACGTTCCTACTATCATCTCCACTGTTGCCGAGGATGTTCAAGCAGCTGGTTCGGATACTCGTCCACCCATGCTTGACAGAACAGACTACGATTCTTGGGCTCAACGAATCAGATTGTACTGCCTTGGAAAGGAAAATGGTGTCAACATTCTCAAATCCATTGATGAAGGACCGTATCGAGTTGAGACGACTAGAGATGTACTTGATACTGCTGAAGATGGAACTCTGATTTACGGAATGGACAGACCAAAGATGTATGATGAGCTTGATGATAAGGAGAAAAGAGATTCGATGCTGATATCAGGGCTTCTAACATTGTTCTTCAAGGTCTTCCTAAAGACATCTACAAGCTGATCAATCACAACACCGAAGCAAAGGCAGAATGGGATAATGTCAAGATGCTTCTCTCAGGTTCAGAATTAACTATGGAAGACAGAGAATCACAACTCTATGACGAATTTGAACACTTCAAGATGAAACCAGATGAGAGTGTCTATGAGTACTATGTGAGATTTCATAAGTTGGTGAATGACATGAGGAACATCAGAATGACTATGCCTAACATTCATTTGAACTCAAAATTTGTGAACAACATGAATCCCGAATGGCACAAGTTTGTCACCTCTGTGAAGCTCACTAAAGGATTGAAGAATACAAACTATGAGCAACTCTATGCCTTCCTCCTTCAGAATGAGAGACATGCTATGTTTGAAAAATTGGTTCTTAATTAGTTCAAAACCAACCAAGGAGAGACAAGCTCGTCTAATGACTCAACTGCCTTCTACTCAAACATCGGAATCACAACCAAAGCCTCACAAGTCATACCCATGGGAAATGGTAATCACAAACTAATTCCTGATCCTATGTTCAAACAAGCTGATGCTGATGCACACGTGGGTAATTTCATTAATCAACTAGCTCTTCTGATTAGTCAAAACATGAATTCTCTCCCACAAACCAATAACAACCTCAGAACAGCATCTAACCTATACAATCAAGCTACTTGTTAAAGATGGGAGGATCGTGGTGCAACCAGTTCAGGAAAGACAGTATGATCAGGGAAGAGGTGGAGCTGGTAGAGGTTATGTTGGTAATCTGAATCGAGGAAGGAATGGTAATCAAGGTCAAGCTAAGCTGATCAAATGTTATAATTGTGGTGGTGAGGGACACATTGCAAGGAACTGCACATCTCCAAAGCGTCCACAGAATGCTGATTACTTCAGAGATAAGATGCTGCTTGTGCAAGCTCAGGATAATGGTGCTACTTTGGATGAAGAGGAATTGTTGTTTCTAGCTGAGGGCAATGCCAAGACCTATGATGCAGATGTGGATGAGCAGCCTATTCAGGAGATAGGTCACAATCATCAGAATGCCTTTCAAGTCGGTGATTGTGATGCATACGACTCTGATGTGGATGATGGACCTACTGCACACACAATCTTTATGGCTAGCATTTCTCCAATGGTTTCTCCCAAGGTCTCCTCTTCACCACAAGCTGGCCCATCCAAAGACACACTCATCTCAGAGGTACTAAAACTATACGATGATGCTGATGTGCAAAAGATGCATGACAAAGTACTATCAACTGAAACTTTTGTATCAAATATTGAAAATATGGGTAATATCAATGTTGTCCCATATGATCAATATGTGAAACAAAGTGAAAGTGAAGTTGTACCAAGTGATGCATCTCCTGCAGTCAACAATGACTATATTTTTGATGAATACACTGCCTGTGCCCCTGATGAGCCTGTAATATCTGAATTAAATGCCTATAAAGAATGTGTTTCTATTTATGAACAACGTGCTAAATTTGAGTTGACCACTCGTGAGCAGGAAATGGATGACCAAGTGCGTACAATTATTAGAAAAAGTAATTTTCGAGAAGAAGTATTAAAACAAGAGTTAAATTCCTTGCAAGAAAAGCTTTCTAAAACTGCTAAGCAAAAACAAGAACTTCAAGAAAATGTGAAAATGCTTAAGCAAGAATTTAATGCAAAGGAATCAAAACTCTTGAAAGATTTTTCTAATCTGAAAACTTTGAAAAACAAACTTGAAAACAAGTTGTACATACAAGGGAACACCATTCAGACTGCTCACATGATCACTAAGCATAGGGTCCTAAGCGATAAGCATAGCATTCCCCTTGTTGAGGAACCAAATCCCGAGGTCATTAAAAGGGCTAGAAATGCTCATAAGGTTCTTTATGATGGCAATGAAATCCTTAAACCTAGACAGAAACCTAGTTGCGTTGAGTGCACTGAGGAAGATAAGAAATCCGATGAAGTCACTAGGGAAAAGATGAACAAGAAATTAGATGATCCTAAATGTAGAGAGAAGAAAATAAAGATCACACCCCATGATTACAAGAAGGAAAACTGGATTTCCTTGAACATGTTTAAACCTCAGACATTGTTGACTCCCGAACAAGTTTTCTGGAAAATGGATTTAGATAAGCAGAAAGCTGAAAATATTGTTGAAACAAATCCTCCTCTTTGGAAAATGCCTAGAGCGACTGTGTATCCTCCTAATACACCAATGCATCTTGTTCCTAGAACAATTGCCACTAAAAGCAAGACCTTAATTAGCCAATATGTTATACTTCAACTATTTGTTGATTTTGAGAAAACTTGCAAGAAAAGGATCACACCCACTGGTATTACGGAAGGAGAAAGGGGTTTTGAGCAAATGAAAGAATGTTATTTAACTGAGGTCATGCCTTTCTTTAAACTTCTAAAAGATCACTTTGAGAGTCTTAAAAAGGGATAGAAACTGATATTAAGGGAATGGAAAAGGAATTTGATGCAATGATAGTTGAAGTTAGTGACTATGAGCGAGCACTAAAATATAATGAGATTGAGAGGAAGAACTTGCATACACTAAATGAGAACCTGATTTCTGAATGTATTACTCATGATGTGTTTTTCACTGCTACAAATTGTTCCATTAATGCTTCCAAATTTCATGAATTATCGGTTGCACTGAAAGTCTCCCATGATCGTGTCATTGAGCTTGAAAAAACTAATTCTGAACTAAACGAGAAAATTGAACTGGATGATCACGACAATTTGGTTAAACATTTTTCTAAACTGGAAGTTGAGCATTTTAATTTACAACTAAAATATCAACATCTTAAAGAAAATGTCAAAACTTCAAATATCAAGACATCCTCAGATGCTCCAGAGTTTGATGCAGTTTTTCAAATTAACAAACGTGATGAACAGATTCAAGCTCAGTGCAACACGATCAGAAAGTTGAAAGCCCAAATCTCTCAATTAAAGGGTCAAACGAACAATATGACAGGCTCCCAAATGCCTCCTCCTTTAGATTCTCAGAATTCTCAAACTTTTCATCTTCAAAACTTAGTTGATGCCTTACAAAAGGAAAACAAGAGTTTTCTAGAAGAAAATGAAAAAGTTAAACGACATTTTAAAGAGTTATATGATTCAATAAAAGTCACCCGTGACCAAAACAACGAAAAAATAACGTCTTTACAAAAGGAAATTGAGAATCTGAGAAGTCAGGGAAATGGGAAACTACCACTTGTTTTCAATAAGAATGTTGTCTCAAAGTCACCCTTAGACTGCAAATACACTGTGACAGTTAAATATATTCCTCCTCATCTTAGGAATAATGAACATGCTTTTCATGAATACTGTGCTCACCTTAAGGATAGTCTAGAATGTCTCCGTGAGATTGTCGAAGAGGATTTCATTAACAAACCTCTTGATAGTGAAATTAGGTTTGCTTGCCTCCAGGCCAAACGATCTCAAGAGTTGCTAGAATGTGTAATTGCAACATGTCCCAAATCCTTAACCTTAGGTGCAAAAGGCAAAGCTGTGATGCCTTGTTCTATGCCTAATGCTGAGCCTTCAAACCATTCTAGGCCCAGTTTTAAGAAAGTATACATCAATGTGTCGTCTAGTAATACAAATCCTTGCACGTCTAGTTCAGGAATGCAAAAAGTAGATCAACCAACTAATGTTCCCATAATTCCCTCTACAGGAGTAATCAATGACATTAAAGCGAGCAGGTCAAAGTCTCAAGACAATACAAGGAATGATAGGACCTCGCAAGCTAAAAATGTGCATTGGAAGAAAGTAGAAGACCAACCTAGGATCTTTAAGCTTGTGTTGAATAAAACGAATCGTGTTGATTCTAGTATTAGCCTTAGGCGTACTGTAATTAATTTGAATTCTGATACTATTTGCAAACCTTGTAATGATGTCTGCTTGAATTCTGTTGCTAATCATGAATGTGGTGTGAATGCTTTGTCTAATGCTGTCAAATGCCCAGTTAAAATTGTTAATGCTAATAATCGTGCAAATAAGGCAAAAAGGCAAAAACGAAAGATTGTTAGAAAATAGTGGAAACCCACAGGAAGAACTTTTATAAAGATAGGTTATTATTGGATACCTTTTGGCCATAAGAATAATCAGTTTTGTTCTCAAACTGCTAAGATTATGCCCACTAGAAAATGGATGCCTACTGGTAGAACTATTCCCTTAAGAAGTGAACATACTTTGAATAGGTCAAATACAGACACCAGCATTGCATCTATTCCCAATGATTCCATTGCTTCTACTTCTGATATGGATGTTTCTATTTCTGATGTGGGTGTTCCAATTACTGTTACTAACCAAGTGGAACCC
Organism: Chrysanthemum makinoi; assembly: GCA_910596185.1. Lineage (NCBI taxonomy): Eukaryota > Viridiplantae > Streptophyta > Magnoliopsida > Asterales > Asteraceae > Chrysanthemum > Chrysanthemum makinoi. The sequence continues at coordinate 188,503,036 of OU343220.1, read as the reverse complement.
ATTCTTGCATGGGGATCCCAATTATCCAGTTATCCATTCTTGTCTGTGTTCAACTGCAGATCGTTCAAATCGTACTGTGGTACCTGGACTCAGGCTGTTCCAAGCATATGACTGGAGACCGGTCGCGGCTCATGAACTTCGTGAGCAAATTCATCGGGACAGTTAGATTCGGTAATGATCATTTCGGTGCAATTATGGGTTATGGTGATTATGTTGTTGGTGATAGTGTTATCTCTAGAGTATACTATGTGGAAGGTCTTGGTCATAATCTGTTCTCTGTCGGTCAATTCTGTGATTCTGATCTAGAAGTAGCCTTCCGAAAACATACTTGTTTTGTTAGAGAACTTGATGGTAAGGAACTTTTAAGAGGAACTCGTGGTTCAAATCTTTACACCATCTCTATAGAAGATATGATGAAGTCTTCTCCAATTTGCTTGCTGTCAAAGGCTTCAAAAACAAAGTCATGGTTATGGCATCGACGTCTCAATCACTTGAACTTCGGCACCATCAATGATCTCTCCAGAAAGGACTTAGTTGTAGGTTTACCTCGACTAAAGTATGAAAAGGATCATCTTTGTTCAGCATGTCAATTGGGAAAAAGCAAGAAGTATGCCCATAAACCCAAACCTACTAACTCTGTCACAGAAGTTCTTCATACAATTCATATGGATTTATGTGGACCAATGAGAGTGCAGAATATCTTTGGGAAGAAATATGTGTTAGTTGTAGTTGATGATTACTCTAGATTCACCTGGGTCAAGTTCTTAAGGACAAAGGATGAAACTCCTGATATCATCATCAAACTCATCAAACAGCTGCAGGTTCGACTTAACAAAACCGTCAGAATTATCCGGACAGACAATGGAACTGAGTTTGTTAACAAACAACTTAGTGAATTTTATGAAATCATTGGAATCACCATCAAAGAAGTGTTCCACGAACTCCTCAACAGAACGGTGTAGTTGAAAGACGAAATCGAACTCTTGTAGAAGCCGCTAGAACAATGCTGATTTACTCAAAAGTTCCAATGTTTCTCTGGGCTGAAGCTATTGCCACTGCATGCTACACACAAAATCGTTCCCTGATTCACACTGTTCATGGAAAGACACCATATGAACTTGTCCACAACAGAAAACCTAATCTCTCTTTCCTTCGTGTGTTTGGAGCATTGTGCTATCCAACTAATGAGGGTCAAGACTTAGGAAAACTTAGAGCTAAAGCAGACATTGGAGTATTTGTAGGGTATGCACCAAACAAAAAGGGATACCGAATCTACAACAAAAGAACCCGAAACATCATGGAAACAATTCACGTTACGTTTGATGAGCTGACCGGTCAAACGGCTCCTGAACAATTCAGTTCTGGACCCGCACTTCAAAACAGTCCAATTGGTTCATCCCTTGTTCCAAACTCTTCTCAAGAAACTCCATATGTACCTCCATCTGAAGATGATTTAAAGAAATTGTTTGATCCTATGTTTGATGAACTTTATGATCCAAGTACTAATGAGGTGTTGATCCCTACAACAGAGGCTGCTCATATTCCAGTGAATGAAGTCAATCCCTCAGTCTCAATATCTTTAAGTCAAGAAGCACCTGCTGCTGATCCTTCAGTCTCATCAACAAATCATCATTCTTCAAATGTACATCATGGAACTGTTTCTGGCTTCAATGATGAAGTGAATCCCTTTGCTACTCTGAAGATGCTCCGTTTGAAAACATATTTGCTCCTGAATCTTCATCAGAACCATCTTCGTCAGGAGACATCAACTCTGCTACTTCAGTCCCTCAACAACTACCACATGAACACCTCAGAAAATGGACTCACGATCATCCATTAGACAACATCATTGGAAATCCTCTCGTCCAGTATCCACACGGAAACAACTTGCAACCGATGCCTTATGGTGCTTCTTCAACTCCGTACTCTCTAAGATCGAACCAAAAGATGTTAAAACCGCCATGAATGAAGATAGCTGGTTCAATGCTATGTAAGATGAAATTCATGAGTTCGATCGACTAGATGTATGGGAGTTAGTACCTGCTCCAGATTGTGCTATGATTATTGCTCTAAAATGGATCTTCAAAGTGAAACTTGATGAGCATGGTGATGTGTTGAAGAACAAGGCTCGATTAGTTGCTAAAGGATACCGTCAAGAGGAGGGTATTGACTTTGAAGAATCTTTTGCTCCAGTTGCTCGAATCGAGGCAATCAGAATCTTTCTGGCTAATGCTGCTAGTAAGAACATGGTAGTCTATCAGATGGATGTGAAGACGGCATTTCGAACGGAGACCTTAAAGAAGTCGTCTACGTCAGCCAACCTGAAGGATTTGTAAATCAAGAGCATCCTACTCACGTTTATCGTTTGAAGAAGGCCCTTTACGGTTTAAAGCAAGCTCCAAGGGCATGGTATGATACATTGTCAAAGTTTCTTCTATCAACCGGATTTAGCAAAGGAGCAGTTGATCCAACATTGTTCACCAGGAAGTCAGGCAAACATTTAATTCATGTTCAAATTTATGTTGATGATATTATTTTTGCCTCGACAGACCCAATGGAATGTGATCGTTTTTCTAATGAAATGAGTTCAAAATTTCAAATGTCAATGATGGGACAAATGTCATTTTTCTTGGGATTACAAATTTCGCAAAGTCCCGGAGGCATTTTCATAAATCAATCTAAATATGCAACTGAGATCTTAAAGAAATTTGGATTTGATTCAAGTGACCCTGTTGACACTCCCATGATTGATCGAACCAAACTAGATGAGGACCACTCAGGGATCATGATTGACCAAACAAAATATCGTAGTATGATTGGATCCCTGATGTACCTCACAGCTAGTAGACCAGACATCTTGTTCTCTGTTTGCATGTGTGCTAGATACCAGGCTAAGCCTACTAAAAAGCACCTTGAAGCGGTTAAACGGGTCTTTCGGTATCTCCAAGGAACCATCAATATGGGACTTTGGTACCCGAAGGACACCGGTATGTCACTAACAGCCTATGCAGATGCTGATCATGCAGGTTGTCAAGATACTCGTCGAAGTACGTCTGGAGGTGCTCAGTTTTTGGGTGATAAGCTTGTGAGCTGGTCTTCAAAGAAGCAAATGAGTACTTCTATTTCCTCTACAGAGGCTGAATACATAGCCATGTCATCTTGTTGTGCTCAAGTCTTATGGATGAGATCTCAATTATCTGACTATGGCTTTGAATTCAACAAAATCCCTCTGTACTGTGATAATAAAAGTGCTATTGCTCTCTCATGCAACAACGTTCAACACTCAAGAGCAAAGCATATCGACATTCGACATCATTTCATCAGGGAACAAGTGGAAAAAGGTGTGGTGGAACTCTATTTTGTGAGGTCTGAATATCAGTTAGCAGACATCTTCACCAAAGCTCTTCCAAGAGAACGTTTTGAGTTTATTCTTCCACGACTTGGCTTGAAAAGCCTTCAACCAGAAACACTCAAACGTCTTCAGGAGGAAGACGAGGAGTAAAGGTCTATCTTCATCTATCTCTTGTATATATCTATTCGAAAAACAAAATACAAAATTATAAAACCTTCAAAAACCATAAAAATCTGAAAAATTCAAAAAATCTTCAAAAATATTGTCAATTTGTCATGCTTTTTCTCGGTTCGTCAATATCTACGGTCTTTGTGCTGTCATTCAAAGAATGACACGGGACTTTAGATGCTGTTCGAACTCTTATAAAATATATATATATATATATATATATATATATATATATATATTTTTGGGAGAAAGAGAAACAATGGTTTATTGTCATTTCAGGCAGTAACCCGCTTTTTCAAAGAAAGAACAGAGCCATACTTTATCATGTTTTCAAAATTCCATGCTCTGATTCTTTAAACATTTATCTGCTGAAAACTAACTGCTTTGAAAAATAACTCAGTCTCTATTTTTGATAATCATCTGGACTTATTTGTCAAAATATCAATCTCTCAATCAACAACCTATGTCATTGATTGAGGGGGAGAATGATTTCAATTAAATTAAAAAGTTATTTGGCATTCAATTGTTTTCAAAAGATATTCATGCATGTTTTATCAATGGAGTTTAAAGTCTTAAAATCCGATCCTTATCAGTTAAAACGCTTTCATAATCAAGTCACAATTCTCCCTAAAAGCTTTCAAAATCAATTTAAATCTATAAGAGATCACAAATCTCAAATGATTTAATAATTGTGATCGGGGGAGAATGTGTGATTTAAATTGGATTTAAACTGATAATTCGGTAAATGGTTTTATAAGGATGTACAAGCTCTCCTTCCCACATGTGACAAACGATTTCAAATTTTCCATGCACATGTTGAGGGGGAGCATCTATCTTAAACCTATGATTTGAAACGTGATAACTTATCTCAATGTGCAGGTTCCCTCTAGTATGTGCAAAACTCTTTTCAAATCTCGAGGCACATATTGAGGGGAGCAAAATCATGAAAACCTCATCCTTCCCCAAAATGCTTTATCTACTTGATTCGATTAGGGAAGTGATGTTGATATTTTTTTGAAAATGGTAATCAAAGAAGTTAATTCTTTCTCTTGCCTCCGTGTGGAAAACTATTTCAAATACTTGATTCACATGTTGAGGGGGAGTTCTTCTTCTAAAAATATCAAAAACAATTCAGGTACAAAATGCTTTGATAAAATATCATAAGTATCTGGATTGATTTTCAAATGGTTTTCAATTGGTTCCTATGGCAGATGAACAATACCAAAAAGACCGACCAACTTTACATTATGTATGGTGATATAAGGACGATAAGGTTAGGTATGTGTTCCCATGATCCGCCAGAACGGAGGGATCTACCCAGGGACTATCCACTAGTTAGTGTAGAGTTCTTAGGTATGATGATAAAAGGAGAAAAATGAGATATGGGAAGAGTGCGGACTAAGACTGAGCTAGTATTGGAATAAACCCAACAAGGTTCTAGCTATGAAGTCTCGGTAAGCACTGAAGGGGTTGAAGAATTAAAAAGAATTGAATGAGAAAAGGGTGAAAACAAATAGCCCTCCATTTATTCAACCTTAGGGAAGAAACCGGGTTCAATTCATATGCTACTGATGGTAACATCGGTATTGAAGACAAGACGTCATGGACCCAGTGACGCACTGCACTTCAACTTTCCAAACCACTCAAGTTCCTCTTAAAAGGACTTGTTTCATTCTCACGGGGAACCGACATTATCTATCAACTTTCTCTTAGAGATTGTTGATATTGAAGGAGGAGACCCTCTCCCTAGTCTCCGATATAGGATCCAAATATGCACAAATTGAGTCTAGTGCCACGAGATCATCAATAAATCTCATTAGGACACTTTCAATGAAGACTCTGTTTCACACAATGTGGAAAGAGAGATTATATCTTGAGTCCTACGCATTATCCTTGTGGTATTGCTAGAACATCTGAGTGATGTGTTTACATATTCACTGTGAAGATGGAAAGCCTTCTGAGCCAACATCTAACAAGCTCCTGGTAGGTGGCATGTGAGATCTATTATATAGTTCAACCATGTGACAACGAACGAGAAACAATGGGGCGATTCAATCTTTTGAATCAATTCTGGTTCAGGTTATGGATTGACGGATACCTTTGAAAACCGGTCTTTGTGCTTTAAAACTCTTTTCATTAGCACGTCGACCGTGTACTAATTTTTCAAATCAAAAGGTGTTTTATGATTGATAATTGATTTTCATTAAAACCTTCGTTATATTGCAAAAACAATTTCTATTGAGCAATACACGATTGTTTTTCAAATCTCTTTTCATCAATCAGTGGACGAAAATTCGCTGGTTCACTCACTCCGTGTTGTCTTCTTTGAGACGTTCCGGTTTGAGAACAGCTAGAGCAGCTGCGAAACCCTGTCAAGGAAATTCTTCGAATTATACCTGATCACAGGCAGTACTTGTACTGATCAACGGGGAACCGTGGGCCGTGTACCTCAATTCATCGAAAGTGATCAAAGACACTTTCGTGCACTTTATTGCTAACTATCTTATGCAGGTACACCCGACGTTTGCAGCTGATCAGAATGGAGCGGTCAATCCATAGCCGCATGCTCACACAACACATTCATCTCAAAAGAAATCATGATTGGTGCATCAATGACTCTGATATTCTAACTCCATGCTTCGCTACGCTGCGCCAATATCATGAATCAACGAATGCTTCCGCTACTCCGATGAGAAGATATCATGATCCAGAATGTGAGCATGTCGGTCCGAAAGTCACAACATCACATAATACCAACACCACAATGGATGTATCAGAGATTTTTTATTAGCTGATGATCTCAAAAGCTGGCTCAACATTATTATCACGTGGATCAGTAAAAGACCTCCACTTGGATTAACCAAACATGCAATGAGTGGAATCAATGACTACGAGCTTCGGAGCAAAGTACTACATCAAGAATGCAAGATCAATTGTTAATGTAATATCTGATTGTATTCAATGTCATTTTAGTATATGTTTGAGGTGACCTCCCTTAGGGGGAGATTGTTAGGAATTAGAAATTCTAGGTATTAAAGAGTCGGTCACCTCAAGTATATGTAATCGTTAGAAAGCTCGTAGTCATAGTACTTTTATGTTAAGTAGTATTTAGTTTAGTAACACCGTGGAGGACGGACGGGTCTTTACCCACTGTATGCTGATCCACAGCCCGTTGTGTGGCGTGTTATTGTAAGACTATAAATACTCTCTACCTTCCAAGGTAGAGAGTTGGAGCTCATAATATTATTTTCTTTCTCTCACTATAGTTCCCAACTCTCTTCCTTTCTCTCACTAAAACTTTCTCTCTCTAACATACTTATACGCATACTTTGATTATGGTTTAGAGTGTTTGTGAAATCCAATATCCTACACTTAGGATTTTCGTAGGAACTCACTAAGAATTTAACTTGATCTTCAAGTTTGATCATCCTACGGTCGGAAGATTGTGAGTCAATGGGAGGCAAGGAGATTGCCTTAACGGTTTGGGCAACTCACGGGGGTCATTCCAACTTTCGTTGTCATAGAGGGCAGGTCCCTCTATTATGCCCCATGATTCTTCCGCGGTGAGATCACTAAGTTTTCCACCGGCCGCTTGGTCAATGGATCGCTTTGTGGGGAAACTGACATGATCATAAAAGATTTGGACTTGGAGGCAAAGATCAATGCCGTGATGAGGGACTTTATGAAGTAAGTCCTTGAATCGAGTCCATGCTTCGTAAAGAGATTCACCTTGATGTTGTTGGAACATCAAGATGTCATTTCTAAGTTTAGTGGTTCTCCCCGGTGGGAAGAATTGAGCAAGGAAGCGAGAGCTGAGATCATCCCAACTTGAGATGGATCCGGCGGGAAGTCGCTCAAGCCAATTACTAGCTTGGTTCGGTAGAGAGAATTGGAAGAGTCGCAGACGTGTGGTCTCCCGAGTAGTAGCATCGAGGTCGATGGAATCGAAAATTTTAAGGAAATCCCTTAGATGCTGATTTGGATCTTCGGAGCGAAGTCCATGGAATGCACATCCGTTTTGCACCAACCGGATGGTGTCGGATCGCAGGGCCGTAGTTTGGGCTTGGTCGGGAAGCTCAATGGTGTTCCTATAGCCTAGGTGGCTTGGTCTTGAGTATTCACCAAGAGTACGGGCTCTTGGCGGGTCAATTGGTGGTGGGTTGATGAATGGTGGGTGGTTATCACCTTCCATGATGAAAAGTGATGGGGTTATGAACAAAGGTCACGAAGAAGGGGGATAGACTACGAGAAGGCTAAAAATGAGAAAAAAATTACTTGATAGGAATCAAGCAAAGAAACCTAAACGAGGTGGACTACAAACTAGCTATTCTATTCCCCGGCAGCGGCGCCAAAAACTTGATAACGCTACACGCGTCGTTCGGGGTCAAAGAAACTTCCTTTTCTTCGAGCAAGTTTTATAACACCCTAGGCAGTGAACCTAATCGTTGTAGTGTAGTATTAGGGTAAGCTACGGGTATTGATATCGTTCTCTAGGGGAATAGGAATGCTAGTGAGAAGTTACTACGCTAAGGTTGGGGTTGAGGAAGATTATTTTTTTTTTATCTTTTTTATGTTTTTTAGGAAATGGAAAGGTACGAATCTCGGGGTTTGAATTTGGGGGGATTGGTATTTCTACCGATTACTCTACTTATCTAATTATCTAATCTAAGGTGATGGTAGTCTATGTCTAATTATTGTGTGCTCGTATGATAGTTTAAAAATGTGTTTACTTAGGTTTTATTACTCCTTAATTATTTCATATTGATGGTTGAATTGTCACGTCCTTATTCTTAATTGCGTTGTGTGTCTAAAGTCGTAGGGTATGCGTTTATCCCTAACTCTTTGAACTTACCAAAGGGTCTCGTATACAAAATCTCTAGGATTTATACACTCTAACTCTAAGGCACTCTTTGTATGATTTAGCCTACAACTACTCTAGGTGTCATAGTCTAAGGTTCACAAATATTAATCAAGCATTAACAACACAACGAATGACCTATCGCATTACTAGATCATTAACAATTAAGATAAGAGACAACCAATCAATATTCAATAATTAAGTTTCATAATTCCTAAGCAAAGACACAAGTAAATTAGCCAGACATGGAGAACATGCAAGCATACACACAAATAATCAAAGACATAATTGTATTAATGAAGTAAAACACTTATCTTGATGTAAGATAGGGTTTTGAACCCTAAAATACTGTACAAGACAGCCTTGGTTCGGTTTAAGTTTTTACTCCAAAAAGACTACTCTCTAATACTGAAAAATTCAGATTCTATATATAAGATTACATATGCGACGGCGTCACCTTATGATTTGTGACACCGTCGGGTCGCCGTCATTAGGGTTTCGTCTTGGCCACGTTAGTCTTGCGACGGCGTCACCTTGTGCTTGTGACGCCGTCCTCTTCAGCTTATGACGTCGTCCTCTTCAGCTTATTACGCCGTCTGGATCAAATCTAGGCCGTCTGAGTTGCGACGGCCAACTCTTTTAAAGCTTGACACCGTCACTTGAAAATAAGAAATTTGACTTCTGTCCCGTCACAAAATGCTCCGACGGCGTCGCAGTTAAGCAGTGACGCCGTCACCTTGTGTTTCAGCAGCTTGAGTGTCTTGATTTCTTGACTTTGGCCATTTTCTTCGTATATCCGCGCCTTTTCGTCCAAATAAGTGCCATTACAGCAATTTGCCTTCAAGAGACCTAAAAAGTGAAAAGGAACGATATTAAGTAATAACGGATACAAAAGTGATCAAATAAGGGCTTAAATGACCCCTCAAAAAGGTACATTTTAAAACCTTGTCATATTACCACCAAAGCCTAAAAAAATACCTGGTAGGCCTAGAAAGAAGAGAATCAGAGCTAAAGGTGAGGGGGGTAGTGGTACAAGAGTGTCTAAAGTAGGTGTTCTAATGCATTGTACAAATTACCATAAGCCTTGACACAATATAAAAGGTTGCAAAGAACCTATTGTGGGAAAGACACCAAAACCAAAAGGAGTTGCTGGTAGGCCTAGAAAACAAAATGTTCATGATGTGGGTGGAAGTAGGACAGAAGTGGGTTGTGGGTCTAATGTAGGAGCTAGGGATGATGTGGGTGGTGGGTCTAATGAAGGAGCTAGGGATGATGTGGGTGCAAGTAGGACTGAAGTGGGTAGTGGGTCTAATGAAGGAGCTAGGACAGAAGTGGGTAGTGGGTCTAATGAAGGAGCTAGGGTTGATGTGGGTGGTGGGTCTAATGAAGGAGTTAGGACTGAAGTTGGGCCAAATGGAGGTGCTGGGTCAAAAAGGAAAGTTGGGTCAACACTTGGAATTCCAACAAGGCATGGTAAGAGGAGGGCATGTACTTCAGCATTTTCAAGATGGTTTGGTGTTGATACTTGTTTAGGCCAGTCTCAAGAACAACAACAGGTTCAAGTCCAGTCTCAAGAACAAGTGCAAGATGAACATCAAGATCATGTTCAAGTCCAGTCTCAAGAACAAGTGCAAGATGAACATCAAGATCAGGTTCAAGTCCAGTCTCAAGCACAGGTTCAAACAGAGATTGAATTAACTCCAATTCAGATTACCCAGTCACAAGACCAAGTGCAGGCACAACAAGATCAAGTGCAAGATCAGATGGAAGAGGAAGTGCAGCATCAGCAAGTGCAGAAGAGAAAGAAACAACCTCATAAAATCAGAAGACCAAGTAAAAGAATCATACTAAAGAAGTTAGGCAAAAAAAAGGATGGTCAGGGCAGTACTAAAGACAATGCACTTGATATATAAGTGCAAGTAACATCTATTTTAGCTTTTGTATGTCAGCTTAAAAACAATTAAATAGCCCATTTTGTATATCTTATGAGGGCATAGTTAATCATCTTTTGGATGTGTAAACAATTTAACTGCCATATGGTTCTGTAGGTATTTTAACAGTTTAAAATGACCATCTACAAATAGCCCATTTTGTATATCATATGAGGGCATAAGATGGTCAAAATTAAACTACTTTCTTGTATGATGTTAGATATGTATGACTGTGAATGCAATAATTTATAACATTTAGTCAATGAATCACTTTTGTACAATTTGTGCAATCTCTGAATTTGACTATTGCAGTAACATTTGGACTTTGTAGCATTATTGCAGTTTACTGTTCTACAATTGCAGTCACTTTTATGAATTTCACTATTGCATTTTCTCACTTTTATGCATTTCCAGTTGACTATTGCATTTTCTCACTCTATTTAGTACACAAACCAACTTATCTTCTACATTTGTGCAGTCAATGAATCAATGCAACACTTTTCTACATTTCTGCAGTCAATGAATCAATGCATCACTTTTCTACATTTGCGCAGTCAATGAATGAATGTATTACCACACCTCTATATAAGGGCAGATATAGAGGTTACAAAACCATATCAAACATCTTCCTCATCTATTCCATCTTTTGCAAACATGAGTTCAGGAAACAAGGGTTCCAACAAGAGAAAAGGTTATAAATTTTCAAACATCTTCATGTGCCTTTTCCATCTCTTATCTGTTAAACATACTTATATATATATATATATATATATATATATATATATATATATATATATATATATAAGAGGAGGCATGCCACATAAAATGCCACTTGGCATCCCATAATGCCAAGTCATATTTTTCATGTCATCATATACTTATGTGGCATTTTTTTATTTTTTAAATGACATGTGGCTTATGTGGCATTTTTTTTTTTTTTAAATGACATGTGGCATTTTAATTAATATATGTACAATTTTTTTTAAATAAATTGTAAATTTCATTTTTTTTTTGTTATTTTTGAATTTAAAAATTTTTTTATTAAAAAGAAGACATTTGTTGGAGTTGAACTTGGGTCATTCATTTGTTTTGTAAACAACTTACCACTAGAGTAGATTGTTTTTTGATTTATATCTTTGAAATCAATATAAATAAGGAGATTATAAAAAAATTATGAAATTTTTATTTTAGGTGTGTATTTTTTTAAGATAACAATTAAAATAAATTATGATATATATTACTTAAAAGATAAATATACCATATATTTTTTTAACCTATTTTTTTATTTTTTTATTTTTTTTGTATAAATATACCCTAATATCTTATTCCTAAACATAATTATCCCTAAAACTACAATCGACTTTTGAGTTTAAAAGGTGAATAATATGGACTTTTTTGTTTTACAGGTGATGACTCAAAAACCTAATGATGAAACTTCATTGTTGTGTATATGCGTATGCCGGTTTCTTTGCAACTTTTTGCAGCTTAGATGTATTCTTTGAAGGTTAGTCATCTTATTTTAACGCATGTTGCTGTGATGATTCTTAAAACAACATGTAAGTCTCTTTAGAGCTCATAATAATTTTGCAGGTACGTTGGATGCATGCTTTGTTTTGTTTATTTTGTCTATGTTATTATTTTGCAGGTAGACCTAATTTGCATCTATATATTCAGTGCCTCACATTTGATAATATATCACAAATCACATTTGTAACACAGATCTAAAGTAGGTCGGATACATTCAGATTCAATGAAGGTATTGCTCAGTTAACATTAGATCATTACAACTTGATATTTTTTTTGGCTATATAGAATGAATATATTTGCATGTTGTTTCAGTCTTTGATGCAGGAATATTCAGTTATTTGCCTATTGTTTGAGTCATTTATGTTGTAAGCTAAGTTTATTTGATTTATGATGTCATTGTAGGGAGTAATAAGTTTGATATATAACTTGTTTATTTGATTTCAGTATGGTCCAATTGTGCACATTAATTTGAAAGATCCACCAAGACCTCCAGGTTCTGCTTTTGTCGAGGTGAGCTTCACTTTGCTTATGTCACTACTTTCTTTTGTATACTTTTTCTCCTCATATAGGTTGATGTTTTCTCTTTTTAGTTTGAGGAGGCTCGTGAGGTTGATGATGCTATTCATGGTCGCAAAGGCTACGATTTTGATGGCCACATATTAAGGGTTACTTTCACATACAAAATATTATGATGTTTCACATGGAAGTAGAGCCACTGCCATACATTTAACGTCATGTTATTTGAACAGGTGGAGCTTGTACATGGTGGTAGTGGTACCTCATCTTCTAGAGATCGTTATAGCGGTGGTCATGGTTGACGTGATGGTGGTGTTTCTAGACGCTCTGATTACAGAGGTGTGACTTCAGCTTGTGGGTGTATTTCATTTTGTTAAAGGTGAAGAGTTAAGCTCTCATATATAACCGTTTGTATGATTGATGCAGTTTTGGTGACTGGATTACCCTCTTCTGCATCGTGGCAAGACCTCAAGGTTTGTATGATCTAATGTATAGTAATTGGACTTAAAGAGCTTTTGGGACTTTTCTACTTATCATTCTTTTTTATTAGAACTATAGTAGAACATAACCCTGAGCAAATGGACCGAGAACCGAACCGAAACCTATCCAACCCAACCGATTTCAGATCCTTTTTTGACTTGTAGCTCTATGTCTTTTGATTTTTTTTGTGTGTTTCTGTTTTTTACTGGTATTACAATAAGCTCGAACTCAATGTTTGTTGTAATTAGCTTCTTTTCTGCCAGCGCCTTTTTCTCTATCGACACTTCTAAATGATATCTATCTTTTATATTAGGTGAAAATGTTTGTTTGCGTTATCTGGTAGTATGTCAGTAGATCAAAACCATCTTCTTTATTTATATGTCTCCTGCTTATATTTCCCAAATCTTCAGAAAAAAACATGTATGCATATTTACATTTGAGAATCCAGTTTAAGAAACTTTTGTTCTCAGTAAACATACTTGACTAGGAATATTCAGTTGATTTGTGACTGACCCAGGTCTAGCCGTCTTCTTTTTGTTCCGTAGAGTAATATGGTTGTTTTAATGCACGTAGTAATAAGGAAGACAACTGAGTTTTATTTAGATTTTTCAACAATCTTAAACGTAGTATATGCATATATAATGAGATAGAAGTCTAACTTCACATCACTTAATATCGAGGTATATCTATTTAATTTATAAACTTTGATGGTTTTTTTAGATAAAAACCAAATTTGTTGGCTATGAAAAGCTTTACATCAAGCTCACATTTTCTCTTTAAACAAATAAGTTCACCAGCAATATTTCCCATAGTTCCAGTGCGCATATAGAAACAAAAATATTGTATTCATAAGTAATCATAGATTATTGTAGATATGTAGAATATATAATGATTTAAAAATGTTTTCTATAAATATACTAATACTAACTAATTCTAAAAGGACTGAAATGGGTAACCTATAAAATCATTACTATCAGGCGGGTTAAATGGGTATAATAGCTAAGAGATTCATACAGTGTTTGCAGCGTGTGGTGTAGGTCACAGAAGATGGGCAAAGGTGTTGTACGTTTGGAGGTTTTCTTTGGCATACTGACATGACCATAAAGAGGTTGAAAGGGCCTCATCATTTTAGCGGGAGGTATGATGGAAGTGGTACATTGTTGTAAGATTTATATATTGGCTAATTATGTTACGTTGGTGAGCTTATTGGTGGAAGTCAAAATGAAGAACGTCTTGATTACCTGGAAAATCGCATAGTATAGGAGCCCCAAATGAACCTTTAGGACCTCAAATGAGTAGTAAAAATTTGTATCTTGCCTTTTTGGAAGAAATCTGCAGTATTCAACTTTGAACCAAATCAATGCCGAGCTCAGAAATGTTTCAGGTGCTTAAAAATTTATCAAATCATACATATACACCAAAAGTTTCATACTAATTACACTTATTAATAATCTATAGCATTTTATAGATTTCATGTGGTTTAATAGGATTAGCAAGTATATAACACTAAAAAGTAATTTTTGGGCAGAAATGGGTTGACATGCACGTGGCAACGTGGAATGATCGAGGGATCAGAATGTTACCAGGACTAATTACTTAGAAATGCTTACATGTACTTATGTGGATTTTCTCTTATTTAATTCCAGTGACGTGTTGCAAAGTGAATTCGCTAACGAACATCCAGACAATTTAGTCGCGCTAGAGACGGCTGTAGAGCTTAAAGAGAAAATTGAAGAGCAAATTCATGTGTTTGAAGCTATCTAAACAACCTTTTGAGCCAGCTAAAAAAGTCCTGATACAGCTTCTGAAAGGTCAAGAAACAAAATGACCCGTAAAGGGTCGAATGATAAGTCAGGCTTAGAAGGTTATTAAGTGTATGCTCTTTTGTACCTCTGTGCATGGAAAACCCCATTATAAATATAAATTAACAAGAAATATGACAGAAGTTTCATCTGGTTAGTCTCCCACCTCGCAATAATCTATATATTATTTATTCTCATGATTTATCATGTTTTGGCTTGCACTGTGAATCTTGGACCAGAGGGTTGGGCTTGCTTTTTTCATTTTAGACTGCGATGGCACCATATGTATAATATAATTGAGTGAATTTGTTTAAGGTTATACCACTGCAGGCAATCGAATTATACTTTATTTGCCAAAACATTTGTTAATGAACCAATTTTCTTGCATGTTAAACGGGTGTAACTTAACACTTCAAAATCACGGCATGTAGTACAAGCTTAAGAAAATAGCTATGTGTTCGTCTTTAGTGCCAAATAGCCAATATAATTTTGTTATTCCAGAGCATAGTTACGACTATTCCAGAGCATAGTTATGACTTAAATAAAGTCAGTGAAATCTTCTTTTCTTGTCATTATTGCCAATGTAATAATGTATGTTTTTCGCTGGACATGAGCTCTGTAATAAGTGTAAACGCCATATTCTAAAAGTTGATGTGTATTAATAGCTAATTACCAATGATTCTGGGAATCAGCTGGCCTCCGATTAATGCTTGTAACCAGATGATACTAAATTTCATCATCACATGGTTCTTATATGGATTCTGATTATTCCACTATAGTTCAGTTCATGTTTTTCCACAGCTGTCCCATGTCATCAATGATATGTTTTTTTGTTTTTTTATTTTTTATTTTTAAAATTTTCCAGGCAAAGTGGATGGTGGAACATTCTGTGGTCTCTTTGAGGCTGTTCCACGAACGGT
Source organism: Chrysanthemum makinoi (assembly GCA_910596185.1). Classification (NCBI taxonomy): domain Eukaryota; kingdom Viridiplantae; phylum Streptophyta; class Magnoliopsida; order Asterales; family Asteraceae; genus Chrysanthemum; species Chrysanthemum makinoi. The sequence continues at coordinate 188,487,482 of OU343220.1, read as the reverse complement.
GTGAGGTAAGTTTATTCTAATAGACAATGCTAAAAGGTACACTGACAGTTACTTGGTCGACGTTCCTGAATAAATTACTTGATTGGGAGCTCACAGGAAGAATTTCTATGGGATTCAGAGATGATTAAGATAAAGGTTGCTGAATAAATGTAGGTTGACGAAAGGCAGCTCAAGTAACGGGTCAAAAATAGTCATTTTCAAGGCCAAATATGCAGGTCAAGAATTGGGTCAAAATGGGTAATTTTGGGTTTTCTTCTCTTCTAACTTACATCTGCATTCTATGTACACTTTTACCATTCCATGAGCAATGTATGTACTTGATTGCATTGTTTTTTTCCAATATAATCAAATAAACTGGAACAAATAATCACTTCAGCCATTATTCATAATCACTCGAAATAGGTAATTTTGGGTTTTGTTTTGAACTGAATCCACTAAAAGTCTTTAAAAAGGTTGCGGCTTTTTCATTTTTATGTGTTTTTTATCTATTATTTGTTGTGCTATAATTTGCGGTTTTAAATTCGTTTTTTCATCCATAGTAGTGAATTTAGACTTGCTGTTTGATTGTGTGGTTTCAGTTTACGTGAGCTTTCTTTCAATGGCTTTCAATTTTACATTAAACCATATTTCTTAAAACTTGATACAGATAACTAAATACAGCTGGAACTTGTATGACAACTGGAAGGACATGGCGTTTACCGTCTTACCTGTGATTAAAGATTTAACTAGAAGTGGAGGTTGTTTCATCATTAGACAACAGGATATTGATAACATCGCCTATTAGTTACATTAACTAACGGTTATAGACTAAATTTTTGCTGTATTTCATGTTTTGTCCAAATGCCTGTACCGCATATTAGCGATTGATAGGGAGCAAGGAGTTTGAATAGACGAGTTATGCGAGGTGAGTTGTACCTGCGTATACTTAGTCCGTCATACACCATGCTTACCTACTTCCTTAAATTTTTGCCTAATGTTTATACTTTGGGCTTTTTTCAGGTCCTCCATCATATTACATGTTCTTTGATAATTATGATCGCGTTAGGCTGTTCAAAGGATACAAATAATTGTTTTCGAGTTATTGTTAGGTTTTTTTTACTATACATGCCGTAGTGTCTCTGGTTAAATATCTATTTGTATATTGAGATATTAGAATTTGAGAGAAAAATAAATGGATCTATAGAACTCTTCAAACAGTTATTGGTTTTAACCATCTGACTAATTCTGCTTCCAGAAGAGGAGAAACAAATGAACGCTATATACATCATTAGTATCACCAGGAAAATCGGTTGTTCAATATTTTTGCTACCTGAAGACATAATTGAGGTATGAAAGAGTCTCTTTTCACAAATTGGAATCTTTTCATTCTTGACGCTTACTTAACGTGGGTTATGACATAATATCTCATGTAAATTTAAACATCTTTTGCAAGAGTGACAAGGCCAGGATTCGTTACTCCCCACCTGATCCAACCTTACCTGAACCATGGAAGGGTTTAATCGATGGGAGTATAGCTGTATAGGAGCGAAGTACTATTGGTACCTTGTGGTTTACTATCCAAAAAAAACTTTTGTTAATATACTTTCTAATGCATTTATAATATAATAAATCATAATTTTGCTAACTAATTGCTACGACTATAAAAGACATGCATTTAGTTTAGCTTCAGAAAAATAAAGGCAGCTTTCAGCGTCAAAACTTAGAATACTTGAATGCCCACATAATTTACAAGTTACCACAAACCTGGGCTTTTTAATAGTATGAACACCTCCTTTGAGTAAGATAATGTGGACACTTGTATCAACAACAATGGCATGGAAAGCATCAAAATGAACAGGACAATATGAATGCAATCCGACAAGAGCCTTGGGTGGAATTCGGAATTCATGGACTGCAGCAGGGGATAATTCCAAACAGTCCTGCAAATTGGAGCTGCAGATGAAGTATAATAAAAATACTAAATCCAGTAAAGATAAGAAAAAAATAAGAATTCGTATTTTATTTTTCCAATTAAAAAAATTGCTTAGAAAAATCTACAACGTAATGCTATTTACTAACCTGTTCTCCGAAACAGGTGTATACAGAAGCTCAAAATTCAGGATTACAACAGATGTGATTGGACCCTGAGGAATGTAAGTGCTTATCAATGTGAGGATGACCGAACTTCTCTGTCCATATAATATGAATGCAATCCGACGAGAGCCTTGGGTGGAATTCAGAATTCATGGACTGCAGCAAGGGATAATTCCAAATAGTCCTGCAAATTGGAGATGCAGATGAAGCATTAAAAACATTATATCCAGTAAAGATAAGAATTTTTGAGTAGTGCATCTATGACTAATGTTTTCTATCAAGTCAAGTCAATTTCTATGTAATTTTTTGTATTGATATTCTAATACATGTAGCAGACATGTCCACTTATGTTATTGGTTTTAGCTTATAGAAGTAACCGATTGTATTCAAACTAACATGGAACCCTACTTATAATAACATTATAAAAACGGGTATGTTATACAATGATAAATTAGGTATATGTCCGTGAACTTTCTTGGTTTGAAGAGCAATTCGTATAGTTCATGGAATTTGTAAGAATGTAAGATGGATTATATAGTTTTTAAATATACATCATCCTCTAAGTTTTTTAAACTTTATAAATAACCACCATTAAAATTCTTCAACTTGTAGAACAGTTGTTTATTAATTTGTTTTCTTAGAGGAAGCCTTTTCTGTGATAATCTCATGAGGTGCCATAAGCTATTTAAACTGTTGTGATTAGTCATTGTTAGCCAATAAATTGTTAATATAATATTATATGGTTTCATGTGCATATGGTCATACATGATGTTATTAACTGTAAGAATAAAACTAATTAACAATTTTGCATGAACTAAATATTGATGTTTTTATATATAAACGAATGCCTTTTTTAATCTGATCTTATACATAATTGATCTCTTTTATCTCTTCCTTTTTATGTGTTAATGTGTGATCAATATATATCATTTTGTAACCTGATCTTTTTATTTATATTTATATCATAATTGATCTCTTTTATCTCTTCCTTTTTACGTGTTATTGTGTGTTTTATGTGATCTATATATTTCTTTTTATGTATATTTCAGAGTTTGAAGACAAAGAAGCTTTGCAAGCAACCATACTTCAAGGTATACATAACTTATGCATCTTTTTTTTATTGCATGTATCTTTAAAGAAATTTCAGTCTACACAAATTTTAAGTGATGAGGATGACAGGAAAAAAGAAGGTCGAAGAGATGAGTCGTACAGGCAAAAAATACATGAAGATACGATTTTATGTCTGCAAGTTGAGATTGCATATTCAAAGAATCCATAATTTCATACAAATGAGCATTTTTAAATGCTCGAATGAAACTGCTTATATTAGTAATGGAGTGTTTGAAATTGCTCTTTAAGTGTGTGTGAATTGCCTATTTCTTTATAAAGCAATAGGCAAGCAAAGTTCTTGCAAAACAATGTTAAATCTTTTTCTTAAAAAAATGACTTTTGCTTTTGATTTAGCATGTTTATGTTGAGTACCAGTAATTGTATATACCACGATGCCAGTTAGACACATAACGTGTTATAGCTTTATAGGATTCTTTAGTTATAATTCTCAACTTTTAGTTTCGACTTTAATTTGACTAAACACGACAGTGTCTCAGGTTCAATCCACTTGCTTTAGGTCTTAGCCATTTTCTGCACAAAAGTGCATACCTCTGCATTGCAATTATAACAAAAGGTAATAAAAGTTTGTTTAACATTCTTAGAGTTGGAAAAATAGAAACTAGAAAAAATGCAGTTGCAACCCTTTTAAGCATATCACATTGCTAAAATGACTTTTTCAATTGTTAAACATGGAGTCTGGATTTTGGTATATTTGTATGATGGAAGAGGCCTAATCAGTTGTATTTGTTGTGCTTAACTTGATAAATGTCATGGAAAAGTTTAGTGTTAAGAATTTGGTTATACAACTAGGAATGGCAAGTGGTAAATGTCGTGTAGCTAACATGTCATGCTTGCAAGTTGTTATGTTGTTGCATTATTTGTATAGATAGATGTCTATATTACTTGGATGAAGCCTTGCTGAATGGGATCTCCGAATCAGTTTAAGTGATGGTATATCTACTATTCTAATTTGGATGGTGCTATTTAGTTTCAAATAATGTAGTCCTTTACTTATAGTTTTACCTGTATGAGAAGTCATTTTATTGGAATATAGTTAGATAACACTATGCTAAAAAACAATTGGTTTCTCATCAGTAGTGAAAGTTGTATATGTGAGTGTATATACTATATATGCAGTCACAAAGATTAATCACATGATTGTTACTATTATCTTGGTAAGCTTACAATCAAATGTCACTGCAAATATAGTGATGCATGATAGTGTAGATGCGCGTTTTTAAAGAGACTTTTTGCAACTTTAACAACTACAATCATATAATATGTTAATTAGATAATCATGTGGTTTAAGTTAGGTGCATAGTTAGATAGTTTTACTTTTGCGTTATGTAACATTTCATTTTTTCAGGGCGTACCTGATGTTAAGCTTGCACTGTGCATGAATTCAGAAAATTGATTGAAGATACACGCGTCGGTGCCAAACTGATTGAGCTCATAAAGGTGTTGTCTCTAATTATTAAGATCAAATCTAACCAACTATTTTTTAATTGGTGCAATAACTATTTGATTACATGTGAATTAGTGTCATCGTTATTTGATTTAATATATTCATAATTGACATACATTCGAATGAGATGAATGAGGTATTTGAAGGCTATGAACATGTGAGCTTTCGCTAGATTGTTTAAAAAAGTGTACTTCTGCTTCTCTTCTTGATGGAGGTCAGTTTAGAGCCTAACCAAATTTACGCCGAATTGTATATTCCCGACAATAGATGATTTAATGTCTAATTTTCTTTATGTTATATACTGTTTCGGTCCGAATTATATGCTTAAGTGTTTGAAATTGTTCATCCAAGTCCTTATCTGGGAATGAAGATATCAGTTTCTTATTGCGTTTGGATACAAAGATATGCCTTGCGTGTCCTCAAATTTAGGTCACACTAGAATATATCTTAGTTATATATGTGGTTTCTAAAATATTATAGGGTACATGTGAAGCCATGCGTGTACTGCGTATTGCCTATGGCTTAGTTTATCCTTTGATAAGCTAAGGACTAAAAAGACAGGAAAATAACTAATTAAATTGAGGTTGAGATCTTATTGAAATATATTCCAAATATATACTAACTGTAATATCCATGTAACAAGGAGATATATCAAACAATATCGATTGCTATTGCTTATATGGATCGGTTGATAATTTTCAGGAGTAATATAATTTCTATAGAAGAAAATAGTAATCGGAATTAGATGTTTGTTACTACTCTTAAGGGACACTATTCACATTATATCTATGAATATTTCCATTTTTTATGCTTGGTACAGGCTCTTGGTTACGTTATGTACAATCATACACGATTACCTATTACGCGTATAGGAAAGGGAAAAAAAAGACTGTTATCCTTCTTATTTTTGGATGAGCACCCCGCAACTGATAGTTAGCTAAATGAAACTGGTATTGTTATCTAGATAGATTTAACATTGACTTTGGTTTAATGATATTTTGTTTGTCAAATTGCAGTGTGAGAAGACCAAGCTGATGCTTGGGTTAAGGCTTTGTAGGCATCTGAGAAGGAAATATTGATCAAAGTTGAGATGACACAAAGAGAGATTAGCGACTTGAGTGAAGATGAATACGAAAGAGTAGATGAGCCAAAGTTAATGTCAACAGTTAAACGGGCTAAATTGCATAGGCTAAGGACTTCGATGACCCGGTATTCGGGTAATGGTGGGGTGATAGCTCTGGTTGGTTTTACATGGTTGCACTAGCAACTCAAAGGCATGTTGTTCCTTTCGTTGTTCTTGCAGGAATTCACAAGGTAACTATAAATATGTGGTCCAATTGTTTTGTGAATTTAGCACATGCGTAGTGTGGTATAGTTGTAAAACTGCTAAATAGCCATATTGGTTTTTTGGACATGAAAGGAGTGAAATAGGTTTTACTACTTTGAAACTTTTTTCCCTCATATTTGATAATTATTTATTTCTTTTTGTTTCGTTCTTAAGCATTCAATTAAAAAATTGATATGTTTATAGCTTATTGTTCGCCAACTTAAGTTTTTTTAACGATATTCATAAGGCTTGCTCACCCATCGGCCAGGCTATGCTTTGATGCTTTGTTCTTGCGTACCACTTTGAAACTTTTTCTCTCTCATATTTGATAACCGTTCATTACTTTTCGTTCTTAATGCATTCAATAAAAAAAATTGTTTTGTTTATAGATAATACCGTATATATTATTTTCCGTTAACAAATACCTTCCAACGATAACACACCAGAATATAATTATAATGTAAACTAAGAAATTAATGATATCAAATTTTAAACAATAAAATTTAATAACTCTGAACAAAAACACTAACACTGCTCTAACTAAGTAAATGGTAGTTGGAGCATCCTTAAAGAAGCCGCTGTTTTGAATACCACCGCTGTAAGGATTATATCATCATTATCAAAACCATATAACCACAACCTTTTTCCCCTGTTCCTGGTAAACACACAAACATCACCACTTAACAAACAAAATATATCAACAAAAAAAACTCCACTTGTAACCCGACAATACATCCATATTCTCATCACAACGAACATCAAACCTCACCATAAAATCCATTCACAGATATTTCAAATTCGTCAACATCATCTAAATTTGGTAAAATACTGGAAGCACCTATATACAATAAGTAAATAAACATAATTAACAAAAATAAAATAATAATAATAAATGTTAATAATATTATCAAATGTAAAAGATGTTCATGATTAATATTGTTTAGAACAAAATGTTAGAAAGTAGTTACCTCCTTTTAGCCGTTTTATGGATCATGGTAACACCAATTATAGTTCTTAACCGTTTAATTTAACTTTTAATAACTTTTTAGTATATATTTGTTCAGCTAAACCTTAAAAATAAAACCCACAAATCAAAGTACTTTCCTGCTTTTAGCCGTTTTATGGATTACAGTAACATGAATTATAGATTTTAACCGTTTCATTTAACTTTTAATTATTTTTTAGTATATATTTGTTCTATTATGTCCTAAAAATAAAAACCACAAGTCATACCCGTCCATCGGACGGGTTTTGACACTAGTATATATATATATATATATATATATATATATATATATATATATATATATATATATATATATATATATATATATATATATAAATATATATATATATATTTTCCGTAAGTAATCTGCATTTCCAGTGATACATCAGACAATGCACAAACTACAGATGACACAAGTTCAGGTAACACATGGACAGGGTATTTTCCATTGCAGTATGTAGAACCACCTCATGAGCTAGAGTTTTATCAACCAAAGGTGGGCTCAAGCTCACATTATGTTGAACCAATAAAAAGTGCAGAGGATGATGATAAGCCACTAACCCAAAAACAGATTGAAAAGCTTCTATTTGATGCAAGGCCTAAAGTTCTAGGATTGCCTGCAAAGGCCACTCTTGAAGAATTTGGTGTCAAACCTTATGTTGCACCAACTGAAATTGCAGCACCAAAAGGGAAGGGGAAGGGAAAGAAAAGGATGGGTTAGAAGCACCTAGTACCTAGCACTGGTCTTTCATGGTTTATGGTCTTATCAGCACTTGGTCTTTCATGGTTTCAATTTAGTTTATGTATGCCTTTTATGGCCCTAAAATAATGTGTTTTGTATCACTTATCATGAATGCTATGCTCACTGTTTATGGTCTACAAATCATTCTATTTGTAACAGATAATAGAATGCAACATAAATATAAGAGAATGTAACCAAAAGATAAGATTTTCATTCCATAAGATAAAACAATTACATCAAGACCCTAATTACTTGGCAATTGTCATACCTAATACAACACAAATTAAACACAAGCATCCTATCATAATGTAAAACAACTTATCATACAACTGCAACTTGGACTTTGTAGCCTTCAACTCATCTTCCAACAATGCCTTTTCCATAGTAAGACCCTCAACCATGTGTTGAGAATATGGATTATGGCTGATGTGTTTCTGCCTTTCAAAGAATCCAAACACCAACTCTTTGTAGTACTCAGTAGGAAGATCTTCATCAAGAAACTCGTACACTTTGCAATCATTACATTTGACAAATCTCTTGCCCAGATTCCTCCTTGTGGTTGAAGTATGAACCTTTAGTAGACGGTTACAATTACAGTAGTATTGAATCTTACCACCAACTAGGCGTGATTGTGCTGAACTTGAGGAACTCATTGATTAGGGTTTATAGCAGCTGGGTTTGTAGCAGGTTTGGGGAAGAACACGTTTTTTATTTTATGTTTAATAAAAAGCGTTTTTTTTATATTCGTATTTATGTTTGGTAACTTAGCAAAAATGGTCCCCCAAAATTATGAAACGAGTATAAATGATTTTTTTGGGTTAAAGGTTAATTAATGTTGCCACGTGTCAGTTTTGGTTACAATAAGAGTCATTAAAAAAAAATTTGTTTTAATAAAAAAATTAAAAGTTTATTGTCACAATAATAAAAGGTGGCAAGTTTGTATATTTTTTAGAACATTATCCCTAAAAAAATGTATGTTTGTTACAATTGTCATTAAAAATATATTTCATCCAATCATAATAATGTGGTAATTGCATATCCACTACTTATAGAATTATCTCAATTTTTGTGTGATTATCATTTAATGAGAATCATTTTCAGGTGGTATTGTAATGAAAATCATTTACTTAATCATAATTATTAGGGTTATCGTTAGCAAATATCTATTTTAAAATGTTTTTAAGTAATTTAACTAACTATAAATTATATTCATATTTAAAAGCTCGATTCAATTTGCTTAAGCTTATAAAGGCTTATAACTTATAAAAGCTCTTATAAACTTATATGACAAACAAAACTTATTTTATAAAATAATTTATTTTAAAAATTGAAGCCTTAATAAGCCCTAAACACACCATTTCGAAACAGAGCTGATGGGTGAAAATCAACTCCGGTCTTTTATGCAAATTCTCCGGTTTAATACAATTAAGTTTTACTGCATAAAAAACAAATTTTGTAAGTTGACACGTGGTTGCCTGGTTGGTTGCCATTACCAAGGCTCGTGCATCATGCCTTTTACGTACTCTGTTAATTTTTTAACCACCGTACATGGCATTTTATAATTTGCATAATCATCTAATTTAACATGGTTCTAAGTTTTGTTACGTGAAGCATAATAAAAATGAACTTGTCTTCAATAGTTAAAGATTCAGATAACACCGATCAATTCTGATAAAACCGTATTACGAAATCTCACCAGATTAGCCTATTACCTTGCTAAAAAAAATACTGTATTAAGTTTAGGGTGCTATATGGCTGTGGATCAATTAAATAGGTGTCTTTCCATTTCCAAGTCAAGACACCGAACCGTGTCTAGGTCAATACCAACGTTGTCTAAATTAATTCGAGTTGGGAGCCGGCCTTCCAATCCATTGGCTACTAGCTCTCCAGGTCAAGATTTTGGCCTTAATGGGTAAAAGCTTGCTCCATCCTCAGTGAGGAAGACCTGAGACACTGGCATTTGAGTTGATATATAGCTACTTAATTACTTTAATTAAGTTATATATAATGTCGATTTCCTAACAAGTTTATGTTAATGTAGTTTGATATGGATTTTCGGTTATATACAACCGTGAGAATGAAATACTGATTCACGGCTTTTAGAGCTTCGACAAAAAATTCGTGATTGATATTTAACTTCTCAGTCTCATTGCCACCTCAATGTAGCGTTTAACTCAGGTTGCCATTGTGTTATGTGTAACACTTTTGTTAACTCTTTTTCCTAACCTCTCGACAGACCTCCTGAAGAACGATTCCATCACCAATCCCATTCTATATCGGCTACCTTCAAACACCTCTATATCAAATCATCATAATGTTCTTACTTCATTTACTGACCATGCAAAATTGTAAATCTCGGAAATTTATCGCATATGGTCATACAGCCTGCATTAGCCAATCTACTTATGCGGCCAAAAATATATGCTATAACATGTATGGAACTTTATACGCAATGTACAATTTCTATCTATTTTATAGTCGATAGATTTTTACGCTAAAGAGTTTCTATCTTTTCGTTAGTTGCTATTCAATAATTTCCTTATGGCTATAGACAAAAAGGTTGATAACCAGTTTAACAACCCATGGTAGTTTGTTATCTATTGTATTAATTTTCTGTACGTATTTTTGTCCACACGTAATAATACAGAATTGACGAATAGTTATTTATTTTCTTCTTGTTATTGTTATAGAAGTTAACTTTCACTTGCATATTATAAGTTTATAAATTTGAGGTAGGGGTGTTCATGGGTCGGGTAATAACCGAATAAACCGAAAACCGAACCCGAACTGAACCGAACCGAAAAAAACCGAACCGAACTTGTAACCGAACCGAATTTGTCAAAACCGAACCGAACCGAACAAAAAATTCGATTTTCGGTTTGGATATGGTTTTGGCTACCTGAACCGAAAACCGAACCGAAAACCGAATTTATATAAATATACATATATTTTTTTATATATTTATATATAAAAACACTTTATATATTTAATATATATATTTTTTTATATACTTATATACACAAAAAGACCATTAAAATTTTATCTTAATATAAAAAATCACTTTTTATACTTGAAATAAATTTTTTCTTTGCCAAAATCTATTAAATTAAATTAAAAAAAAATATAAGTTCGGTTTTCGGTTTTGACCCATAACCGAACCGAACTTCGGTTCGGTTCAGTTACAAATATTTTCGGTTCGGTTCGGTTTTCGGTTATAACCCAAAAAAAATTAACCGAACAAATTGAACCGAATAAACCGATTAACCCGAGAACCGAACCGATGAACACCCCTAATTTGAGGTCTAAACCATGGGCCTAATATCACTATTAGACATGAGGGCTCAGGCCCAAAACCTTGTTGGAAACTGTTTTAAAGTCGATAAGTATTTGCGCTTTTTAACGAAGATTTTTTAGTCATGCGTTAAAAGTCGTTTCTGGAATGAAGATATACTGAGTTACTGACACATGTCATTGTCATATTTTTAGACTCATAAATCACAACGAAAAGACAGATAAATCATTGTAAAGTAAATGTTTTACTCTTATTGACACAATAACAAAATAGTTTTTACTCTTTTGATTTTGAGAAAATAACCAGAATTTCTCATTCTATTGATCATAAAGAGTAACAATCTCCTTATCATAACCTTTTAAACTAAAGCTATACCTTACTTAATTACGTATTATTATTCATTATAAGCTTCTAGGTAATTCAATGGTTTTGGTTATTGGCATTTCTTTATATCGCTATCAAAGTTTTAGCATTCAATTGGTTAAAGTGAAACCGAGCAGTTTCTAGACAAGCAAATCCATGCATTTATAGTGACTACGAGCGGGGGCACCCGAGCGTTGCTGCGGGGATGTTGTGTTTAATCTAAGTCGAAACAAAAATATTGTATTTTTTTTTTTTTTTGTTATTAAGGACGAAATTTGAAAAAGGTCGATAACGGGGGATTAACGGTACGATTTGAAGCTAACTTGAAGGACTAAAAGCCTAAATTTGCGTATGAACAAAGTGCACGCACTATTCCCAACTATATGTGTATCTGTAGCAAACACCGTGTTGGTATCGTTCGCATCAGTAGCAGTGATATTTTCCTTTTAGTCCCCGAAATTGACGGGTTGTTGCAACGTTAGTCCTAGGGACTAACGGTGAGAAAAAGTTAACATTAGGGGTCGTTTGTATTTAATATTTGACAGAAAAACTGGTTCGTTACGTTACAAATTTACGTCATGACTGTTAGATAACAACCGTTAAGGACTAACTTTGCAATGACCAATAACCTTAGGGGCTAAAATGAGGCTAACACGAAACTTGTGTGTGCACTGTTGCTACAGTACCCCAAGATGCTTTTTAGTATATATATATATATATATATATATATATATATATACTAGTGTCAAAACCCGTCCGATGGACGGGTATGACTTGTGGTTTTTATTTTTAGAATTTAGTAGAACAAATATATATCAAAACTTAATTAAAGGTTAAATGAAATGGTTAAGATCAATAATTGATGTTACCGTGAATCTATAGTAATCCGCTAAAAGGTAAGTATTTTGATTTTTGGTTTTTATTTTTAGTGTTTGGTTTTTTTATTAATGTTTTTTTTTTTAGTGTTTAGATGCAAGTTGTTCTGCTAATTGTCCAACCATTCCCATATAAAGGTGATGCCTTTCTTCTGACTATCTCAGAAAGACATGCTTTGTATGCTAGCCAGATCCCACGAACAACTTTTAGTTGCTCGAACTGATCATTTTGGGGACTTATTGCCTCATTAAATACCAAAGTGCACAACATCTTCCATCATCTATTAATGGGAGTACCAGACGCTTATAAGGAAAAATGGAAGTCCAACATAAATAAAAAATTCAGGACCCGATCACAAACTCATAGCTGCCTATCAAAGGATTGCACTACAAATCTGGAAACACTTGAATAAGATACAATAACTATGGGGATCAAAAAATGAATCACTACAATAATATATAAGCCTTAAAAGTACAAAAGATGAGTGAAATATAAGTTGTTTGGTATTCAGTTACTTCGTATACTACCTGGAAAAAAAAAGCCGTATAACAATATGCCCTTTCGCCTCTTTTGATCTCCCTTGCAGTCATTACAATATATACTATTCTTCTTTGCGTTGCTCTTTCACTCCATCACAAATATAAAAGAACCACTCGATCTTTGCAATGTGAGAAACAAAGTATCATATCGTTAGTGACAATTAGGTGTGATAAAGAAGAGCTTGAAGTACATACCTCAGATACAGAAGCCCGATAATAATCATAGAGGCATTTGAATTTCTTCTTTTCGGGAGGGTAAAATACATGCTTCGATTTATGATTTTGAAGTCCAAGCTCATAGACTTTTGATGACCTAATAAGATCTGCGCCAGCAAGAATTTAAGAGTTGTCAAATAAGCTACGCATATCATATAAGCTTGACAATAATATTATAACCGTGTTTATTAACTCGAATCACAATAAATGCGAACAAAACATGTCGTGGATTAGTCGACCAGAAGGTCGGAAACCTTGGTTACCCGAAAAAAATATGACATGGAATAAAGGTACAATTTTTTCTGCAGAAACGTACCCTCAAACTCTCATTACATTAACATACCTTAAAGAAGGATAACAGGTTAGTAAATTCAACATGCATATGTACGGCTTTAACATGTACATACTTAATAAATTTCATTATTTCAATCTAACATTTTAAAGCATAATATAACCTCCAAATGGATACAATGATTATGGTTACAAAACTGGAACACGTAGAATGAGCTGAACTAATTGAAAGCGAGCCAAAGTGTATTTAAATGATTTATGACCTATATATCAGCTTTATTAGAAAAATAAAATGTGCTATTGCTGTATAGCTTTTGTAATCTATGCAATAGGGTCAATGAGTGTTTGCCTTTCTCAACACAAGCCGATCAAACACACTTTGACTCGAAGAAAAACATATGTATTATGACTTAACCCATTTGTACCATCATTTAAAATTTGATGGCTGCTACTCATTTAAGGCCTGTAAGAGCTATTAAAATATGGTAATGGTATTTGCCAATAAAAATGAAAACTAAGATGCATAAGAAGAAAAACTCAAACCTGAAATGTTTTTAGCTCTGATTCATCCCATTAATGTGATGAACTACAGCCTTCTACTATCCCAGTCCCAGCATAGATCAATGCCCCAAGCCCCTAATATAAATTAATCATGAAACTGCATAAGAAATGGCAACAAATGACACATAAATTAATAGATTGTGAATTAACATAGAAGCAATGACTACTACATTAAATAGTAAAACTAATCACTACTATATCATAACCACCATAAAAAATAAGCCGTCCTAATAAAGAATCGAAATACCTCGCTATATTATCTTATCACATCGATATAATGCTTATGATATTGTAAAAAACAAAGCCATCTCCTTCAAAGTTCTTGTGTTTGCCATCCTTTTCATTTCAAAGAAGTTCGGGAACATCATTAATATGCTTCTTCGAATACACACATAACAAACTCCTAAGCCAGTATAAGGTGGAAAAATGTAAATTGTTTAAAGAAATCAGGACAAATATTAGAGAACAAAATTATTACAGGGCAGAATAGGTGTATGACACTATGACCACATGCTCATGCAGAATGGCTTGCAAAGGGGATCTATTAAAACTCTCACCTATGACATAGATCTGCATTATGGTATTAAAATGATCGCCTTATAGAGTACTTTCAGAAAGAAATTGAGCGATGAACTAAAATTACCAAATAGTTGGAAATAGAAATTAAAGATAGAGAAAAGGATGTTGTGTTTACTTTTATTTTATACTATAATAACTATAAGTGACAACAGTGCTGCACCTGGCCAACACGTCCGAACCCACATATAATGATATGATCTTGCAAATCATATGTCAGTAAAAACAACAAAATGTTTTTGATGTTATTAGTCACAAGTATATCTAAAGAAATGCACCAATGAATGATAACAGAACTTAAAACACCTCAGGCAATAAACTACGGACATCATGCACTTCAAAACATGACGCAATTAACTGACCTCCAACAGCTAACCATGGTGTGGGTGCCATTGATATCCCCACCACAAGAAACATCAAATAAGGTATCGAGGACTCATTATACCCTGAAATAGAAACAGAAGTTTTAAGTTTTAATCAAATTGCCGCAAAATTATCTAAACATTAATAAACTAAAATGAGCAAATAACTTGTGAATAAAAAAAGGAAAACAATCATAGAGAAACATGAAGTTAACTTATCAACCTGGCTATCTTCTCGTATTCTTATGTTATGCCCTGTTGGATTAAGCAAGTCGTTTATGACCTAGAAAGAAAAAAAAAAGAAATGTCAGGTCTAAAGAGTGTAAAGACATGATAAAATACGCTATACAATTCTAAATAGTTTTGGCATATCAAGCCTACTGTAGAAGTATAAATTATAGGAGAAAAATATTTGAATGTTAACAATCAATACCTAATTAAAGAACAAAATCCAACATCCAACATATTATTATTACAATCGGCTTAATAAGACATACTAATAGTACAATCTTTGTTAGTGAACATATGTTGTAGCATAAGGTCACATTTCTGTCATGCATTCTATTCAATATTATATGGTTGACCATCTGCCATGCAACATCTTCCATGCAACCTTCAAATCACATACTTGGTTAACGACTTAAAAAGTGAATCAAAGGTATCAGAATCCACACCACTAAAACTAAAACCAATGTGAATTGATGCTTAACAACAACAAATCAAAGAGAACAATTACCAAATGTGCATTCCAATCTAGTATCGACAAAGATGAAGGTACATCGGATAATATGACTTTGATTCTTTTGTTAAATTCCCACCCGCCTAATCATTCTTCTTGTTTTGCTGCAACTAATTTTCATTATTGCATTCAACCTGCAATGGTAAACACCCATTTAGGGACTAAAGGCTCATTAAGAAAACATGTTACCTTCTATGGCCTGGTGCCCATAATACCTTGCCAATCAAGTGGAGTGAAGCAGGCCAACCTGATGAAATTCCAGTTTGTAAATTTGGTTGCTCTTGGTCCTGCGACAACACCATATATATAACTGCACAGAAAGAGCTAGAATAAGACATAAAAAGTTTGATAATCATGCTTAACAATGTAAAAAATAATCTTTGTCACATTAAAACTAAAAGAAATGATCAATTATTTATCAGATACATAATACCTATTTAGTAAAAGATGCATTTCTTTTAAAACCCAAACTTTGAAATAGAACCGGGGCATAAAATACGATAGAATTAATCCCAGTAGGATCTCGAAACATTGGCATAAAAATCGCCATCACTAATCGCCGCTCGTTATTCCTTTTCGTAATATTTCTAAAGGATGCTTGTTGAGTTAGCTAACTCACTCGCGTCAACCGTGTTTGCAAATTCAGCATCTACATTTTGAGTACTTCGGATTCTTTTGAGAACTTTCCTTCCTCTTTCTTTTGATCCTTGTTCAATTAAGCTTCTTGGTGTTTCTGGAAGAAGTATTCCACCAACTGTCATTAAAAGTGTTGGACAGCGGCCAGACCAAGAGAGAGCTGCCATCCCCATTGGTCGAGTTTACTGGTTCCATAGTTGATCACGCTTTCTTGGTTTTTTCAATATTCATGACTCTTTGAGTATCTTATACTACTTTCATACATTGAATCAAACTATTATTTGCAAAATTTATTTTTTGTAAGTAAACCTGACATCTTGTTTGCTAAGAATTTTTTTTGAATGAAAAGCTCTTCCGCTCAACATGACCCATTTTAATCCGTAGGAAAAGCAGCCTGTATTGACCTGTTACGAACCACCCGTTAAGCCACCTATACCTACTTATTCTATATGTTGAAACTGTAAAGTGATCTTGATGACTGTGAAGATATATAATTGTCTAGCTTCTTTACAGGTAATTTACATGATTGGTTTCAATCCAGTCAATTATGGTTATGATTACAGGAATGTGGGTAAGTCCTACCTGGTCCGGTCAGTCCTACTTAAGGTTGAATACCAGTTTTAATCCCGATCCAAAACTCAGCGCATAGTCTTAACTAAACAAAGGATCAATAGATTCAAGTTAAATATCGTTACCAAGTCTCACCGTGAGACATGCAGCCTGGGGTCTAGTAGTTTTCCCTTATCGCAACCATCCTTACTTGAATATTTCCTTGACCATATTTCATGTTGTTTCTTTTCTTCCATATCTGTTACCCAAAGTGCGGCAAAGAACAATAAACAGCAGAAGCAGTGCCCAACTTTAGTAAAGTGCAACAACAATTAGCAAATGTGATATATTGTTCGCTTTAGAATGCGTTTTAAGCTCACCCTAGATTCCAAGCAATAACTATATTAGGTGTGAAAAAAGCAGTGCGTTATTAATAATCTTATATTTCTAAAAGACCTACCTTACATTGGCTAAGCAAAGCGCTTTACCACATTTCGATGTGCCCATAAGCTCTACAAATATGCCAAACCAAACACTCCTTTCGTTAACCACCACAAAAGTAGCCTTTTACTTGGGTCCCTAAGAATGTTCATTGTGCAATTTTCAAAAGCATGTGACAAGCAAGATTATTGTGTTATTGCACAGTAAAGAACTTTCACATTCGGTTTCAATGCCTCGTTACTTGTTTTATATTATTTTTGAAGTGCATGCTTACCCCGAAATTGTTCTTACCATAATCTTTATATCTTATATTGAATAGAGATTCCTAGAAAGCTACACAAAATTTCAAATGTCAGCCCAAGCTACTCATAAACGACATACTTGTAATTCTATTACTATAACAAATAAGTAAAATTACGTCTTCAATGTTATAGATGACATACATGTAAATTATTCATTCAATTCCTGATAGTTCAGAATGTGTCTTCTCTTTCAAATACTCATAGATGACACCTTTCTTATGATTCCGGACCCAAAATTAGAACATGGAATAAGAAGAGTCAAGTTGTTGATGCCAACTTCGTACACACATGCCGGAAACAAGAAATCAATAATTTTTCTCATGATAATGCATGCATGACCATTTTGTTTCTTGCAGTTTTAATAATCTACATAAATTTATACCATGTAAATTAATATACCAAACTTATATGTTAAAAATATTTAATAAAGCTTGACACGAATTTATATGTGCTAACTTTCAATAGTCTATCATTAGATAAAATGAATCAGGAGTCTATGAGATTGATATTATTAATGTACCATCATTATACACATTTCAGTAACTTATCGAACCAACAATCTGACTCGTTAATGAAATTGTCGACAATGATCCATTTACCTATATAAATTAGGTAAGATTTAAATATTCAAATAAGAACAAAATGGTCACATAAGTATGAGCTATAATATATGGTCACTGACATTGTTAGGACATAATCTGCATACAAATAGCTCCGAACAACATGTAGCTTGAAGCTTAATGTGCGTAAAAGAAAAATAGATAATTCGATCAGATCAAAATTCACCTTTACTTCAAAGAGAAAGGTCGCGTATAAACTTCAAAACCATGGGCTCACTACCTAAAAAAAAGAAACTGAAAAAGAAATCTGTCACTTTTTAGATAATAGGGTGTCATCAAAAAGCCGGCCATGGGTTCATAAAACTTTTATCTTTCCAAACCCACTGTTACATTTATCATCCAACTCAATGAAACTTTTAAGAAGGCTGCTGCAAGATCATGCTCTCCCTTTGATATTCAAAAATCACCATCTGGCCGACTCCTTGTAATTCACAAAAAAACTATATATACGAATCATCGGTAAGATTATTCAGTCTTCTCAAAGGTTTGCATAGACCAATATAAAAAAACACTACTAACAGTTGATATATACATGTCAAACTTCAATTGTATGATGTATACTTCACCAAAAAATAACCTTCGTGTCTTTATCAAGTAATAACCTATTGTTCTTGCAAAGACTATATAATATTAGTACCCTTGTTACACGATCATCGGGTCCAAATCGTTGGATATTACAAACACCCGAGCCAAACCTGTTGGAATAATCCATGCCAAATCAACCATTTGTCAATTGTCAAATACTTAAATTGAAGAAATAAATTCGACATGGTACAAAATCATAGCAAAATAAGGATTCAAATTCATTCTAAAAAATTAACTTAGATACCTCCCGCCATAAGGATTTTGCTGAAATCACTAATCTTGGATTCACTGATGTATGTAACAGAATACCCATATAAAAACAAAATAATATGCACAAAAAAGATAGATGCATGAGTCACTTACTGTTTTTAAACCCTAATGAGCTTAATGAGAATTGTAGGGTGTGTGTTGATCAAAACTTAGAAACATACTTGTAAACATACAGAAAAGTATTATGAAGATCAACAATGAATTATGAATAGATGAAAACAAATTACAAATTGACTACACAATAAAAACTCACGATGGGTAAGAAGGGTGGTAAAAAATGGATTATTGTTGGGTTAAACAAAATATAATAGATTCAAGCTCAAGACATTCTTACAGAAGACCAAGCAGTAATAGTTATTGCTCAAACACCTTCCTTCCTACTCCAAACTCGCCCCATTGAATCATTATCATGGCTGAATAATGATGTAAATATGTGTTAATATTAGATCAAAGAATGAGTAAGAATACAGATAAAAGCATACCTATAAATCAATGATACCAATATTTAACATGCTAGTCAATATATTGCTTCTATCAGTTGCCATTATTAATAATAACACACACCTGAATTAGATCACCGGTTTCGGCTCCCATGTTGGCATATTTTTGTGCAGCTGACATTACTAAAAGCACATTAATCTGCATAAAAAAAATACAATAGAGTGCCTTAAATTGGTTTGTGAATAATCTGCAAATACACAAAATTAGGGTTTTTGTGATTTTAAAGTTCACAGAGATTTGTTTTAGGGTTTTGATATATAAAAATGGATAATATATTTCTTTTTGATATATGAAAACGAATGATATATTTTGGATTATTATTGAATTTTTGTGCTTCAAATTATTGCCTTTATCAATTTTAACTTGGAAACTGAATAACAAACAGTTGGATTGCTCCAATGGTTGAGATGTTTGTTTATGGTTGGAGACATCCCATGTTCGAATCCTGCTAGTGGCTCTTTTAAGTTTCAATTTTTAATAACCGAATTTTATTAAAACAATGTCACATAAATACAATTATGACATGGCATTATGGGATGCCAAGTGACATTTTATGTGGCATGTCTCCTCTTATATATAATGTATAGATAACTAGTATATAATGCTACTTGGATTTTAGTAACACGTGTGCGGTCTACACTTCTTATTACGGCTCTCATGAATTTCCATACGTAACTTACATGAATTCGAACATAATGTTACCGTTCATCATTAGTATAATAATACATCGTTTCGTGCACTAGAGTTCTGGTTTCAGCAATTATGCACCTCAAATAATCTCAAAAATCAAAGCATGACAAATTGATTCAGAATACTAACAACTTGTATTTGTTGAAAAAACAAGAATACTAACAACTTCTATTTGTTGAAAGTCACTTTTTTTCTTTGGGTCAATTGCATATATACCCACTAAAACTTGCATATTTGTATATATACCCAAAACATGCTTAAAAGGCATTGTACATCATGCAATAAAAACTTGTATTGTGAGGAAATATGCAAGTTTTTAAGTTTTAGTGGGTATATATGCAATTCTCGCTTTTTCTTTCTTCATTTGTTTCTCTCGATGCGGCTCTCCATTTTCTCTAAACAATATTTATACTTTTGAGATTTGACCCATATAACCTTTGATGCGGAATTTTCCAAGCAATATGGACTTAATGCTAGGAATAATCCTTCAATTGGCCGGGCCCAGGAAAATAGAGAATGTATGGTGTTGTATATGTGGTCTAATAAATATTGATAGAAGTTATATGTCGAGCTCTACCACATTAACAAAAGTCTTGGGTACCACAAGAGTCAGATTCAGAAAATTTTGTTTGAGGGACACATTTTAAATTTTTTTAGAAGTTACATTATAAATTGATTCGTAGAAGGTAAATTATGAAGAAAAAAAATATATATATATATTTTTGAAAATTTACACTACAATTTTTTTGGGTAAAGGGACATGACCCTTGCGACCCCTTATCTCCGCCCCTTACCACAAAACATGAACAAAATTAAAACTATGAGCAGGAGGAGTAGGTTTGGGATGACCGTAGGTACGTGTATGATAAAGGGAAACTAGGAGATATCGTGATTTGTTTTTATCTTTCTTAAGTAGATAGCTGCGTCATTCAACTCTTAGTAATTACATACTATCTAAATACACAAATATGTGAACTCAAAGTTTTAATTTTGAAAGGAGATAAAAGAAGTGGAAATAATACAAAAAAAGGGCTAATTATGCAAATACACATTTTGCTCAAGGTGTCAAAAGTTTCTGGGAAAAAAGTTGCGGTATTTCCAAAATAGACCTTGAGACTTGCGACTTTTCTACTTTTAATCTAAGCTTGACAAGTGTCCTTCGTAATTTGTGAACCCAATTATTGTTTCTGACTTGTTATAGCTATGAAAGATAAACCGAATCTCGCGACTTTTTAAAGAATCTTGCGATTTTTTTTGTCCTTTAGTAAAAATAGTCAAAGTTGCTAAAATATTTTTTTATATATTTAGTTCCTTCCCACAAAACTTAAGCGAAATAATTTTAACCACTTTTTTACTGTACACTACTTGTACCTTTTTAACAGTACTTTTACAGATTTTGAAATTTTTACCCTGTTTTTAAATTTTAACCCACACACACTAACACTCTAGTACCAGAAAAACACAATTCAAAATTGTGAAACCCTAAATCAACCCCTAATTATTCAGTCAATTAAACTCTCAAATGGCTTACATTCCCAATATTTTGATGCTAAGGTAACGGTTCGTTCCCAGGTTAAGTTGCTTTCGCAAATTAAGTCTAAATTGTTAAGCAATCCAGATCGAATGAGGTTGTTTAGAGCAACTGTTTTTGGGCCATGGTTAGATATTCCTCAGCTAGGTAAAGGCAATCATATGGTAACAATGCTTAATATATTGAAAGAATTAAGCTAGGTATATATCGACAAACTGCTTGATTCTTGTCCCCCCATTTTATACAAAATTGGGAATAATGTATTGAAATTCGGTCGGGGAGAGTTTCTATTGATGACCGGATTTCGTTTCGTTCGTTTGCCTCCCCCTGTAGAAATTGATCGAAGTCCTTTTGCTTTGCGTGTCTTTCCTGAAAAACAATTTATAAGAAAGGTAACTGTAAAAGGGAATGAGCTTTTAGATTTGTGATGGATCTTGGACACTCTCCTTGTGTCAATGATATTTTGTATAATATTATCAAGCAAGCGGAATTTACTTAAGTAATACTTAGAAGACGAATTATATGATGTATGAGAATAAACACAAGTTAACACAAAACTCAAGCTCCAATATTATTAATGAATAATACGAGTGATCTTAACTTATCACTAGGGTTACACCTTGAAGATTTCGTAGGTAATATTGCAATATGATACGTACCTAAGACAATGACCTAGAATCCCCTTTTATACAACAAGGAGTCCTGTACAAGATAAGTATAAAGCTAACATAATAGAATATACACAAGATCTATTCTATACTTATGAAGACGCGTTTAACCTTATCATAAACTGATAGCAGTGGTAATGAAGAACTTGCAGTAGGAATACGTTTCCACGCTAGTGTTAAACCAAGCAGTGTAAACCACTACTATCCGTGGTAACGGATTATTTCCAACAATCCTCCCCTAAACTTATGATTTCTCTGCAAATCAATAAGTTTCTCCAATATGCATTAACTTCAAGGATTTGGGGAATTCAATCAAACACTTCACTTCTTTTCTCTTAACTTTTGTATAGCTCTTGAACACCGATCTTGAAGCCTTTGTAACAATGCTCTGACCTTCTCATTGTCTTCATTGACTCTTATGTGTAAGCTTAACATTACTGTAAGAGCTCCAACTCTAAATGGATATTCTTTCTCAAAGACAAGCATGAAAAGTCTTCTCCATTTCTTTGTAGAGACATGATGAACTTCACATGAATCATAATAAAACCATTTAGTACCAAAACATGTGAATAAGGTTTTCCAATAGTCATCATCAGCATTTGGTTCAAAAAGCCTTCTAAGATTTACCCATAATTGCATCTCCTTTGCATCTTTGAGATCTTGAGCATTAAACCTTTCTTGAACTAATTCCCATAGTGTATTAAGGCCGCTCTCCAAAAGCTTTAATAAGATCTTCAAATGTCATGAATGATGAAGTTTCTCCTCCCAACCTTGTAATCTTCCATGTTGAAGCAAGATTGCTAGCAGTGTAAACTTCCCAATCAATGATAGGATGTCGAAATTGCAGTGGTTCGGATAAAATCTCGTCTTCAATCACAATCATTTCAGTCATTTGATCTTCAGTGAACTTCTCGTAGGAATCTCCTTCTCAGTAGACTTTGTATGATCTTCATCAACCTTAGTCTTCTTAATAGTTTGAGAATCACTTACTTTAGCCTTTCTCTTCAATCTAGGAATCTCTCTTTCTTCTTCTTCAGAACCCATTGGAATAAAAGATTTATCTTGTTTAACAGTTCTGTAGTAAGCCTTTTCAACTTGATCATCAGACATTCCTTTAAATTGATGCTTTTTCCATTTACCAACATGACAACAATAAGACTTCATGTATGCAAGTATTTGAACCTTGGTTGGTTGTCTTGGTTTCTTCGACCCTTTTTGATGAATTAATCACATTTTCAAGTGCTTGATTGTTCTTCATTTTAATAAAATCCTTTAACTGAGCACTTCTTTGTTCCTCGTTAAGGATGCATCGATAACAAGGTCAATTGCCTTTTTCTTGATTTACGGATTATTAGCCACCCCGAATATCTTCTTCAGTAGGAACATAGCTAAACTCTGGAGCTTTTTCTTTCATAATTGTAGGTTGAACAATGGAAATTGAATCTGCAGTATCTTCCATTCTATCCAATATTTTAGCTTCCAAAAAGCTTACAACTTCTAGTTCTTTCAATCTTTTCTTTTCAAAGAACTTTCTCAGAATTTGATCTTCGCTATCTTCGAGCAAATTCTCTATCAAGATCAATCGAACTTTTCTTTTCTTTGAAATCTTACCTTCAGGTTCTTGTACATCTTCCATAACCGCTTTACCCTTCTGTCTTCAATTTATCAAATTCTTCACTTGCAGTGGCAATATTTGGCTCTGCAGTGGAAATAAAATCAATGGTAAAATCAGTTGCAGTTTGGAAAATGTCTTGATCTTCAAGTTGCTCTCCATGAGTTTCAGCTTCCTTTGCTCCTTTACTTGTATCTCCTTCATCTTCAATATCAATTTTCCTCCCCGTCGAACTGCTTTCCTCCCTGTTTGGAAGAAGTTCCCAAATCTTGATCAGCTGAATCACCATCAGAAGGTGAGGATGAAGATGAAATCACCATCTTTGCAGTCTACTTGTGCTTTTTCAACCTCTGCATCTCTCCCTTTAAAGTCTGAATCTCTCTGCGTAATTGTTGAACATCCTTGGCATGCTGCTTACTTGATAACCAAGTCCTTTTGTAGAGACTCAATTTGCTTTGCTAATTTGGTACACAGAACCATCAGTTCCAATTGGTTTCCGCGCCTCAGCACTTCCAACTGTGTTACCTGTTGGGAGAGGTGAATCATGGGGCATTGGTCCAGATTCCTCCATACTAGGACTATGTGGAAGTCTAGAACCACCACTGCTTGTTCCTAGACCAAAAGGTGCAGAAACTTGTTGTGTTGTCATGAGAGGAGTTGACTGTTTAGACCTTCTCTCATAAGTTCTTGAAACTGGTGGGGTATAATCAATGTTGGGAACATCAATTATAGGTGTATTTTGTTCAGATAAAATTTTAGCAAGCATTTGGGGTAGGAGAGGTGTAAAAATCATATTGCCATCTTTATTCAAATTTTGAAAAACTTTAGGCTTTAGGAAACTGATTTGATAAACAGTAGTATGAGGTTGCAGTTGAAATTCATTAAGCACAACTTGCACAAACCTGGGATACATTAAAAATTTGGTTTTACTTTGTACATTGCCTTTCATACTTGTAAAAATATAGTTGGACCAGTTGAAAATCTTATCCGTGACTAGACAAACCAAAGGATAAGCCATGGTTGAACTAAATTGCTCATAAGATGTTTTCTTAGGACTAAGGCAATGTAACAAAGTATGAATCAAAAATCTCCAGTGGGGACAAAAACCACTCTTTTGAAAGTAGCCTTTTTGTCAGTGGTATCATACCCCATGGATGATAAAGTATCATGAATGTCAGACATAGGTAATGTGATGAGACCATTGAGATCATCCAAGTAAAGTACTCTCCTCAGGGATGCCTCAGTAACATCAATAGTTACCCCCATCTACAGTGGCTCGAGAGCATCCATGTTTCATGTGTATCTCTATTCTCAAGTGTTATGGATGAAAGGAAGTCCAAAGCTGATTGATTTGAGAGATATAAATTGTGGGTTTTAAAAGTAAAGCATACCTAATATGAGTGGTATGAAGAAAGTCCACAATTTGATGAAAAACAGGGCCACTCTTCTCGGTAGACTTTTGTAAGTAGGCCACTAGGTTGTGCTCATCTGCAAATTTCAAAGAAGCCATAGAAACTTTTGATGAAAAATATTATTATGTCAGTAAGAATTGAAGTAATGACTAGCCAATTGAGAGAAAAAGATATATAGGGTTAGGGTTTAGAATTGATGCACTAGTAAAATTATCTTGAGAAAGTAGTTATAATATAGAAAGAAGATAATTTACTTAAAATATTAACCCTATATATATGACTATCAGTGGTTACTTTCAACGGCTAGTGAAAAATAAATTACTGACATAATCAGTTGTAACGGCTAGAACAACAGTGGTAAAATAACACTGTCAGTGGAAACTGTGAACTAGCAGTGGTAATTTTTCACAAAAATTTCAAAGAGCAGTGGAAAATAAAGTCATTAGAAAACAATACTGCTCCCATTATAGTTTTTAGCAAACTATCAGCTATCAACGGATTTGATATGTCTTTACCATGAGCCGTTTGCTATGGACTAGCCAACTCTTAATCATACAGAATATGGTGAGTTGATAACCATATAGTTTTTGGTAAACTATCAACCATAAACGGATTTGTCAAGTCTTTACCAGTAGCCGTTTGCTCTGGACTAATTGATTCTTATGTCTATTAGACATGGTGAATCAATAACCATTTGATGTGTATCTCAGATATACACCTTTTAACTCCAACTTCTCATCAAAACTTGATATACGTATTAGTAAAAGATGAGAATAACAACTTGATAGTAACCAAAGTGACCTTTAACCAAACCATTACCCAAGCAAAATATCTTCCAAAGTTAACTCAATAATATCTATATTTACTCCTTGACCTACCAAAATAAGAAAAAGGTAAATATCTTCATTAAATAACCCTTCAACCGACCTCGGCTATATAAAGAGGCTTGGCTTAAGATAAACTTCATCAATTATCATTCAAACACAATATCCTCAAAACCATAAGCATGAGCAATCCCTCTAACACCATCAACATCTCTTCACTCGAAGAAGAGTATGTAATTGAATCATAATCATCTTCGAAGCATCAGATGGTTTAAATATATCCCATCGGTGGCTCTTCATCCAAAAGATATACCAAAGAACCGCTAAGCGAAAGCCTGTAGCTAAGCCTGCAAAATCTCTTGAGTTCTACTCCAATTCATCAGATAATGATGATGCGAATGATGAAACCTATTCTCTTGCTAAAGAGTTGCCAAAAGCTCTTTCAATAGCACTGAAAACAGCTATCTCCAATATGAAGCAAATATCCAATCCAACAAGGCTTGCAATGCTACCAAGACCTCCTCCACAGATTCTTGGGCTTCCATGTCCAAGGATGCAATCCACTTTTGAAAAAAGAAAGAGAGCCCAGAAGAATAAACATGACTATGTGGGCAAGGGCAAGAGGCCAATGGAATAGCTGAAGATAGGTATAGGATGTGCTAGGTTTCAGTTTTTGTGTTTTGACTAGGAGTACTTTTGGTTGTAATGAATTATGTGTTAGTAATGAAGTTCCTTTGTTTTTCCTTTTTCCACTGAAAGCACGTTACCACTGGTTGCAATGTAGTTCCCACCGTAAAACAGAATCATTAGTGGATAGCTTAGATAGGATTAAAACAACCTTGAGCATCGATTTACCAGAGAGTAACTATTGTAAACAAAGAATCCTTCAAACTGCAATTCACTAACATAAACCAAACATTGGAATCACTATTGCGTTGGCAATGGTTAATATATTGAAAGAATTAAGCATAGCTGTGGCTATACTCAATAAAGTCAACACTTAAGCATTGATACATTTTCCAAGAATACAGGACTCCAATTTACTCCTCAACTACTTGCACCTTCCCCTCATTAACTTCTTGAAACCAACTTAATATAAATTAAACAGATCATTCAACACAAACCACTCAAATCACATATTCCAATACTTTCATCCTCTTGCAGCAGTAGCTCCTCCTAAAGAAATGCAATCATCACCTTCTCTACCATTTCAATCAGCACCACCATCAGCAGTTCCTTCATCATCCTCACCACCTACAGGTATAGTGGTGATGGGTTTAGCAAGCCCTAGGGTGTATGACTGGATTAACATGCGTGGAGCTCCTAAGGTGATGCCAAGCTGGGGCTTTCCCAAGAAGCCATAAATGATTGATGATGGGTAGGAATGGGATGGGTTAGGAAACTTGTGTTTGGGGTAGGTTGTTGGTAGTTGTTATCAGTTGATGTAGTGATGTTTGTACTCTGTACTTCATGGATGTAGTTTTACTGCACTCATAATGCAGTTTTGTAATAATAATAATAATCCATGTTTTCCTTTATCTTAAGTGTTCCTGCATCACACATCTTGTTCTACTAACTTTATTATCAAAGCTGACATACTGTCCATCATAATGCTCAAAATCAGAAAGATAGGACTTGTTGCCACTCATGTGCCTTGAACACCCACTATCTGTATATCCTTGATCGACCTTTTGTCCTTGGATGTTCCTGCACATTTGAGTAAAGAGTTAGTTTCTTTTGGGGACCCAAGCCATGATTGACTTGGATCTGCCCCGTGTATCAATATAGTTAAATCTATCAAAGGTCATTGATACACCATTGGGATTGGTTGTAGAGGTATTTCCTTTAGGTTTCCATTCCCAACGAGCTGAGGCCTTCACAAAGATTGCCCATGTCCCCCTTTTCTTATTAAAAACCCTTGCAGTGGTAACCTTTGAATGAGCAGTGGTAACTGCTGGTTGATTTTTAGGTACCCACTGTTGATAATTATTAACATTTTTAACTTGAAAGGTTCTTTTTCCCGTTTGTGCAGATTTATTAAAACTTGTTTTGGTGTTTGCACTTTTAACTGGTGACTTAGGGTGAGCAACAGTTTTCAAGTGGCAAGTGTTTTGAGGCCACTTCTAAGTTGAACTGATCTTGGGACCATTTTGCAATGGGAATTAGGGTGTACATTATGTTGATACACTGTAGTCTCCACCCTTTTATACCAATAGACTTCCCTTCTCCCAACATGATAGTCACAATAGGCATGTAAATGATCAAAACTACCACAGATATAGCATGCCTTATTGTTCATAACAAAATTACTACCTAGTTGTTGAGATTTAACATGATTCCAACTCCTTTGGTTACCCCTAGGAGTCAGTAGGCTTGTTCCTATACATCTCAGCATACCTTACAGTTGGTCTAGGTTTATTAACTGGCTTCCTAGGTTCCTCTGACAAGTATTAACAACTTTTGGGGATAGAAGTCTCTACATTCTTTTTAACATTCTCATCAACAACTGATGAGTTACTAGCACTCTAAAAACATCATTATCAAGCTTACTCTCTTCCTCACTCTTCACCACTGTGTCCTTTAAAGGACCATATTCTCTTTCAAGTTCCTTAAAGTCTTCTAAACTTGTATGAGCTAAATCTATACCAGAGGTGATGGAACACCCCTTAGTGGTGGAGGCGAGATTATAACCCATACCGACTTAGCTTTATTATATATTTGAGCATTCAAAATTTTATCAATTGACTTAGACTGATGATAACATGTGTCTACAGTTAAATTGACATTTTCAATTTTCTTTTGGAGTTTTTCAAGCTCCTTTTGGTATGCTTCATTCACAGCAGTTGTATGTTCTACCTCTCTCCTAAGAAGAATCATATCATCATTATAATTTGACTCATTTTCCTGATAGTGCTCTATTTGCTTTTCTAATACTGCCATAGCTCTCCTAATATTAGCCACAGTATAATTAGCAATATATAATTCTTGCCTTTCATTAGAGTACAAATCATTAAGTCTTTCAACTTCTTTAGCAGTCCTACATGTTTTAGAACAATTATCAAAGTTTTGTACCTCGAATCGAGAAAGCCATGAGAGCAAATTCAGTAGAAACAAGAGCATCATCTAAATGTTCTTCTTCTTGTTCATCAGCCATGAAACTCCAATCATAGCTCACACCATCAATAGCCAACATTGCCTTTGGTTCTTCCACAGTTGGTCCCTTCTTTTGCTTGTACCATGTAGACCTGTTGTCCTTGGTCTTTGGTCTTCTATATTCTCTAGCAAAATGTCCAAACTTGTGGCAGTTAAAGCACTCCACTTTCTTCTTATCAAAACTTGCAGTATCATCACCATTAATGTGGATAGGCTTGCCAGTCTTCTTGTAGAATTTCTTAGCCCTCATGCTAAGAAGAGCTATCATCATTTTATATCCATCTCCTCCAAGTCATCTTCATCAATTTGCTCTATGTCTTCATGAGTTAAGATAGAGCCATCAACTTGTGTGGAGATAAAAGCATAAAAGGTAGGGTCTCCAATACTAGCAACCTTCTTTTTGGAACCTGCAGTGGTAACATTAACATTACCAGTGGAAACTTTAGAACCTACAGTGGCAATATCATCATCACATTCATCTTGAATCATCACTGCCAACAAATTTGACAACAATGCCAAGCTACTAGAGCTTGTACCAAGTTTTCCTGCCTTCTTCAACCTTTGCTCAATAAGTTTGAAGTTGTTGTAAAGATCATTGAGCTTCATTGTTTCAATGTCTGTTTTGTTTTCCCAGACTGTAACATTGGTTTGAAATTCGAAGGCAAACTTCTTAGAAACTTCAAATTGAGGTCTTCCTTTTCTACCTCAATGCCAAACACGTTAGCGTAACAATCTTCTGAAGTTTGGTAAAAATGCTATCAAGTGAGTCATTGCTTGAAGCAGAGAAGTTTTCATAACTTTGCTTTAACAATGTCTTCTGAGTCTTCTTTGTTGCATCATTACCACCAAACACTGAGCAAATCTCTTCAAACAATTCTTTAACAGTCTTGAATTTGCTGAATGCAATAATCTGGTCTCTAGGAAGAGTCATCAGCAACAGACTTCTAGCTTTAAGATCATTCTTCTTTTGAGCTTTTTCAGCATTTGATTCAGGCACAGAAACTTTCACAACATCTGTGTCACCAAGTTGAATAATCTCCCATAGAGCATAGTCCTGTATGAGGAAGTATTGCTCAATCAGTATCCTCCACATCTCAAACTCATTAAGCTTAAGCTTAGGGAGTCTGGGTGTAGAAGAAGAGTTTGATTGGTTGTTTTCCATCTCCATTGTCTTAAGTGAGTGAGTCAAGCTAATTCTTTGGATCTTCTAAAACAAAATATCAGAGCCTGGCTCTGATACCACTTGATGGATCTAGGACACTCTCCTTGTGTCAATGATATTTTGTATAATATTATCAAGCAAGCGGAATTTACTTAAGTAATACTTAGAAGACGAATTATATGATGTATGAGAATAAACACAAGTTAACACAAAACTCAAGCTCCAATATTATTAATGAATAATACGAGTGATCTTAACTTATCACTAGGGTTACACCTTGAAGCTTTCGTAGGTAATATTGCAATATGATACGTACCTAAGACAATGACCTAGAATCTCCTTTTATACAACAAGGAGTCCTGTACAAGATAAGTATAAAGCTAACATAATAGAATATACACAAGATCTATTCTATACTTATGAAGACGCGTTTAACCTTATCATAAACTGATAGCAGTGGTAATGAAGAACTTTCAGTGGGAATACGTTTCCCTTTGCTAGTGTTAAACCGCAAGCAGTGTAAACCACTACTATCCGTGGTAACGGATTATTTCCAACAATCCTCCCCTAAACTTATGATTTCTCTGCAAATCAATAAGTTTCTCCAATATGCATTAACTTCAAGGATTTGGGGAATTCAATCAAACACTTCACTTCTTTTCTCTTAACTTTTGTATAGCTCTTGAACACCGATCTTGAAGCCTTTGTAACAATGCTCTGACCTTCTCATTGTCTTCATTGACTCTTATGTGTAAGCTTAACATTACTGTAAGAGCTCCAACTCTAAGTGGATATTCTTTCTCAACAAGCATGAAAAAGTCTCTCCATTTGCTTTGTAGAGACATGATGAACTTCACATGAATCATAATAAAACCATTTAGTACCAAAACATGTGAATAAGGTTTTCCAGTAGTCATCATCAACATTTGGTTCAAAAAGCCTTCTAAGATTTACCCATAACTGCATCTCCTTTGCATCTTTGAGATCTTGAGCATTAAACCTTTCTTGAACTAATTTCCATAGTGTATTAAGGCCGTCTCTGTCAAAAGCTTTAATAAGATCTTCAAATGTCATGAATGATGAAGTTTCTCCTCCCAGCCTTGTAATCTTCCATGTTGAAGCAAGATTGCTAGCAGTGTAAACTTCCCAATCAATGATAGGATGTCGAATTTGCAGTGGTTCTGGATAAAATCTCTGTCTTCAATCACAATCATTTCAGTCATTTGATCTTCGTGAACTTCTCGTAGGAATCTCCTTCTCAGTAGACTTTGTATGATCTTCATCAACCTTAGTCTTCTTAATAGTTTGAGAATCACTTACTTTAGCCTTTCTCTTCAATCTAGGAATCTCTCTTTCTTCTTCTTCTTCAGAACCCATTGGAATAAAAGATTTATCTTGTTTAACAGCCTGTAGTAAGCCTTTTCAACTTGATCATCAGACATTCCTTTAAATTGATGCTTTTTCCATTTACCAACATGACAACAATAAGACTTCATGTATGCAAGTATTTGCGCCTTGGTTGGTTGTCTTGGTTTCTTTTGACCCTTTTTGACTGAATTAATCACATTTTCAAGTGCTTGATTGTTCTTCATTTTAATAAAATCCTTTAACTGAGCAGCTCTTTGTTCCTCAGTTAAGGATGCATCAGTAACAAGGTCAATTGCCTTTTTCTTGTTTTCTGGATTATTAGCCACCAGAAACTGAATATCTTCTTCAGTAGGAACAAAGCTAAACTCTGGAGCTTTTTCTTTCATAATTGTAGGTTGAACAGTGGAAATTGAATCTGCAGTATCTTCCATTCTATCCAATATTTTAGCTTCCAAAAAGCTTACAACTTCTAGTTCTTTCAATCTTTTCTTTTCAGCAACCTTCTCAGCAATTTGATCTTCGCTATCTTCGAGCAAATTCTCTATCAAGATCAATCTGAACTTTTCTTTTCTTTGAAATCTTACCTTCAGTTGCAGTACATCTTCCATAACTGCTTTACCCTTGTCTGTCTTCAATTTATCAAATTCTTCACTTGCAGTGGCAATATTTGGCTCTGCAGTGGAAATAAAATCAGTGGTAAAATCAGTTGCCGTTTGGAAAATGTCTTGATCTTCAAGTTGCTCTCCATGAGTTTCAGCTTCCTTTGCTCCTTTACTTGTATCTCCTTCATCTTCAAAATAAATTTTCCTCCCCTCGTTCGAACCTGTTTTCCTCCTGTTTGGAAGAAGTTCCCAAATCTTGATCAACTGAATCACCATCAGAAGGTGAGGATGAAGATGAAATCACCATCTTTGCAGTCTACTTGTGCTTTTTCAACCTCTGCATCTCTTCCTTTAAAGTCTGAATCTCATGCGTAATTGTTGAACATCCTTGGCATCTGCTTCTTAACTTGATAACCAAGTCCTTTTGTAGAGACTCAATTTGCTTTGCTAATTTGGTACACAGAACCATCAATTCCAATTGGTTTCCACTGCCCTCAGCACTTCCAACTGTGTTACCTGTTGGGAGAGGTGAATCATGGGGCATTGGTCCAGATTCCTCCATACTAGGACTATGTGGAAGTCTAGAACCACCACTGCTTGTTCCTAGACCAAAAGGTGCAGAAACTTGTTGTGTTGTCATGAGAGGAGTTGTCTGTTTAGACCTTCTCTCATAAGTTCTTGAAACTGGTGGGGTATAATCAATGTTGGGAACATCAATTATAGGTGTATTTTGTTCAGATAAAATTTTAGCAAGCATTTGGGGTAGGAGAGGTGTAAAAATCATATTGCCATCTTTATTCAAATTTTGAAAAACTTTAGGCTTTAGGAAACTGATTTGATAAACAGTAGTATGAGGTTGCAGTTGAAATTCATTAAGCACAACTTGCACAAACCTGGGATACATTAAAAATTTGGTTTTACTTTGTACATTGCCTTTCATACTTGTAAAAATATAGTTGGACCAATTGAAAATCTTATCAGTGACTAGACAAACCAAAGGATAAGCCATGGTTGAACTAAATTGCTCATAAGATGTTTTCTTAGGACTAAGGCAATGTAACAAAGTATGAATCAAAATCTCCAGTGGGGACAAAACCACTCTTTTTGAAAGTAGCCTTTTTGTCAGTGGTATCATACCCCATGGATGATAAAGTATCATGAATGTCAGACATAGGTAATGTGATGAGACCATTTAGATCATCCAAGTGAAGTACTCTCCTCAGGGATGCCTCAGTAACATCAATAGTTACCCCATCTACAGTGGCTTTGAGAGCATCAACTGTTTCATGTGTATCTCTATTCTCAAGTGTTATGGACTGAGCAGAAGTCCAAAACTGATTGATTTGAGAGATATAAATTGTGGGTTTTAAAAGTAAAGCATACCTTATATGAGTGGTATGAAGAAAGTCCACAATTTGATGAAAAATAGGGCCACTCTTCTCGGTAGACTTTTGTAAGTAGGCCACTAGGTTGTGCTCATCTGCAAATTTCAAAGAAGCCATAGAAACTTTTGATGAAAAATATTATTATGTCAGTAAGAATTGAAGTAATGACTAGCCAATTGAGAGAAAAAGATATATAGGGTTAGGGTTTAGAATTGATGCGCAAGTAAAATTATCTTGAGAAAGTAGTTATAATATAGAAAGAAGATAATTTACTTAAAATATTAACCCTATATATATGACTATCAGTGGTTACTTTCAACGACTAGTGAAAAATAAATTACTGACATAATCAGTTGTAACGGCTAGAACAACAGTGGTAAAATAACACTGTCAGTGGTAACTGTGAACTAGCAAATTGGTAATTTTTCACAAAAATTTCAAAGAGCATGGAAAATAAAGTCATTAGAAAACAATCTTGCTCCCATTATAGTTTTAGCAAACTATCACTATCAACGGATTTGATATGTCTTTACCATGAGCCGTTTGCTATGGACTAGCCAACTCTTAATCATATAGAATATGGTGAGTTGATAACCATATAATTTTTGGTAAACTATCAACCATAAACGGATTTGTCAAGTCTTTACCAAGTAGCGTTTGCTCTGGACTAATTGATTCTTATGTCTATTAGACATGGTGAATCAATAACCATTTGATGTGTATCTCAGATATACACCTTTTAACTCCAACTTCTCTTCAAAACTTGATATACGATATTAGTAAAGATGAGAATAACAACTTGATAGTAACCAAAGTGACCTTTAACCAAACCATTACCCAAGCAAAATATCTTCCAAAGTTAACTCAATAATATCTATATTTACTCCTTGACCTACCAAAATAAGAAAAAGGTAAATATCTTCATTAAATAACCCTTCAACTGACCTCGGCTATATAAAGAGGCTTGGCTTAAGATAAACTTCATCAATTATCATTCAAACACAATATCCTCAAAACCATAAGCATGAGCAATCCCTCCAACACCATCAACATCTCTTCTGACTCAAAAGAAGAGTATGTAATTGAATCATAATCATCTTCAGAAGCATCAGGATGGTTTAAATATATCCCATCAGGGGCTGGCTCTTCATCCAAAAGATATACCAAAGAAACTGCTAAGCGAAAGCCTGTAGCTAAGCCTGCAAAATCTCTTGAGTTCTACTCCAATTCATCAGATAATGATGATGCGAATGATGAAACCTATTCTCTTGCTAAAGAGTTGCCAAAAGCTCTTTCAATAGCACTGAAAACAGCTATCTCCAATATGAAGCAAATATCCAATCCAACAAGGCTTGCAATGCTACCAAGACCTCCTCCACAGATTCTTGGGCTTCCATGTCCAAGGATGCAATCCACTTTTGAAAAAAAGAGAAAGAGAGCCCAGAAGAATAAACATGACTATGTGGGCAAGGGCAAGAGGCCAATGGAATAGCTGAAGATAGGTATAGGATGTGCTAGGTTTCAGTTTTTGTGTTTTGACTAGGAGTACTTTTGGTTGTAATGAATTATGTGTTAGTAATGAAGTTCCTTTGTTTTTCCTTTTTCCACTGAAAGCACGTTACCACTGGTTGCAATGTAGTTCCCACCGTAAAACAGAATCATTAGTGGATAGCTTAGATAGGATTAAAACAACCTTGAGCATCGATTTACCAGAGAGTAACTATTGTAAACAAAGAATCCTTCAAACTGCAATTCACTAACATAAACCAAACACTGGAATCACTATTGCGTTGGCAATGGTTAATATATTGAAAGAATTAAGCATAGCAGTGGCTATACTCAATAAAGTCAACACTTAAGCATTGATACATTTTCCAAGAATACAGGACTCCAATTTACTCCTCAACTACTTGCACCTTCCCCTCATTAACTTCTTGAAACCAACTTAATATAAATTAAACAGATCATTCAACACAAACCACTCAAATCACATATTCCAATACTTTCATCCTCTTGCAGCAGTAGCTCCTCCTGAAGAACTGCTATCATCACCTTCTCTACCATTTCAATCAGCACCACCATCAGCAGTTCCTTCATCATCCTCACCACCTACAGGTATAGTGGTGATGGTTTTAGCAAGCCCTAGGGTGTATGACTGGATTAACATGCGTGGAGCTCCTAAGGTGATGCCAAGCTGGGGCTTTCCCAAGAAGCCATAAATGATTGATGATGGGTAGGAATGGGATGGGTTAGGAAACTTGTGTTTGGGGTAGGTTGTTGGTAGTTGTTATCAGTTGATGTAGTGATGTTTGTACTCTGTACTTCATGGATGTAGTTTTCTTGCACTCATAATGCAGTTTTGTAATAATAATAATAATCCATGTTTTCCTTTATCTTAAGTGTTCCTGCATCACACATCTTGTTCTTCTAACTTCATTATCAAAGCGACATCACATCCATCATAATGCTCAAAATCGAAAGATAGGACTTGTTGCAGTCATGTGCCTTGAACACCCACTATCGTATATCCTTGATCGACCTTTTTGTCCTTGGATGTTCCTGCACATTTGAGTAAAGAGTTAGTTTCTTTTGGGGACCCAAGCCATGATTGACTTGGATCTGCCTCGTGTATCAATATAGTTAAATCTATCAAAGGTCATTGATACACCATTGGGATTGGTTGTAGAGGTATTTCCTTTAGGTTTCCATTCCCAACGTGCTAAGGCCTTCACAGCATTGCCCATGTCCCCCCATTTCTTATTAAAAACCCTTGCAGTGGTAACCTTTGAATGAGCAGTGGTAACTGCTGGTTGATTTTTAGGTACCCACTGTTGATAATTATTAACATTTTTAGCTTGAAAGGTTCTTTTTCCTGTTTGTGCAGATTTATTAAAACTTGTTTTGGTGTTTGCACTTTTAACAGGTGACTTAGGGTGAGCACTGTTAACAGTTTTTACAGTGGCAAGTGTTTTGAGGCCACTTCTAAGTTGAACTGATCTTGGGACCATTTTGCAATGGGAATTAGGGTGTACATTATGTTGATACCTGTTAGTCTCCACCCTTTTATACCAATAGACTTCCCTTCTCCCAACATGATAGTCACAATAGGCATGTAAATGATCAAAACTACCACAGATATAGCATGCCTTATTGTTCATAACAAAATTACTACCTAGTTGTTGAGATTTAACATGATTCCAACTCCTCTGGTTACCCCTAAGAGCTGTAGGCTTGTTCCTATACATCTCAGCATACCTTACAGTTGGTCTAGGTTTATTAACTGGTTTCCTAGGTTCCTCTGTATCAGTATTAACAACTTTTGGGGATAGAAGTCTCTACATTCTTTTTAACATTCTCATCAACAACTGATGAGTTACTAGCACTCTAAAAACATCATTATCAAGCTTACTCTCTTCCTCACTCTTCACCACTGTGTCCTTTAAAGGACCATATTCTCTTTCAAGTTCCTTAAAGTCTTCTAAACCTGTATGAGCTAAATCTATACCTGGAGGTGATGGAACACCCCTTAGTGGTGGAGGCGCAGTATTATAACCCATACCAGACTTAGCTTTATTATATATTTGAGCATTCAAAATTTTATCAATTGACTTAGCTTTTCTAATACTGCCATAGCTCTCCTAATATTAGCCACAGTATAACTAGCAGTATATAATTCTTGCCTTTCATTAGAGTACAAATCATTAAGTCTTTCAACTTCTTTAGCAGCCCTACATGTTTTAGAACAACTATCAAAGTTTTGTACCTCAGAATCAGAGAAAGCCATGAGAGCAAATTCAGTAGAAACAAGAGCATCATCTAAATGTTCTTCTTCTTGTTCATCAGCCATGAAACTCCAATCATAGCTCACACCATCAATAGCCAACATTGCCTTTGGTTCTTCCACAGTTGGTCCCTTCTTTTGCTTGTACCATGTAGACCTGTTGTCCTTGGTCTTTGGTCTTCTACATTCTCTAGCAAAATGTCCAAACTTGTGGCAGTTAAAGCACTCCACTTTCTTCTTATCAAAACCTGCAGTATCATCACCATTAATGTGGATAGGCTTGCCAGTCTTCTTGTAGAATTTCTTAGCCTCATGCTAAGAAGAGCTATCTGTCATTTTATATCCATCTCCTCCAAGTCATCTTCATCAATTTGCTCTATGTCTTCATGAGTTAAGACAGAGCCATCAACTTGTGTGGAGATAAAAGCATAAAAGGTAGGGTCTCCAATACTAGCAACCTTCTTTTTGTAACCTGCAGTGGTAACATTAACATTACCAGTGGAAACTTTAGAACCTACAGTGGCAATATCATCATCACATTCATCTTGAGAATCATCATCACAAGAATTTGACAACAATGCCAAGCTACTAGAGCTTGTACCAAGTTTCCCCGCCTTCTTCAACCTTTGCTCAATAAGTTTGAAGTTGTTGTAAAGATCATTGAGCTTCATTGTTTCAATGTCTGTTTTGTTTTCCCAGACTGTAACATTGGTTTGAAATTCGAAGGCAAACTTCTTAGAAACTTCAAATTGAGGTCTTCCTTTTCTACCTCAATGCCAAACACATTTAGTTGTGTAACAATCTTCTGAAGTTTGGTAAAAATGCTATCAAGTGAGTCATTGCTTGAAGCAGAGAATTTTTCATAACTTTTCTTTAACAATGTCTTCGAGTCTTCTTTCTGCATCATTACCACCAAACACGAGCAAGTCTCTTCAAACAATTCTTTAGCATCTTGAATTTCTGAATGCAATAATCTGGTCTCTAGGAAGAGTCATCAAACAACAGACTTCTAGCTTTAAGATCATTCTTCTTTTGAGCTTTTTCAGCATTTGATTCGTGGAAACTTTCACAACATCTGTGTCACCTACTTTGGAAGTAGTGGTCACAGACTTGAAAGAATCACCAAGTTGAATAATCTCCCATAGAGCATAGCCCTGTATGAGGAAGTATTGCTCAATCAGTATCCTCCACATCTCAAACTCATTAAGCTTAAGCTTAGAGAGTCTGGGTGTAGAAGAAGAGTTTGATTGGTTGTTTTCCATCTCCATTGTCTTAAGTGAGTGAGTCAAGCTAATTCTTTGGATCTTCTAAAACAAAATATCGAGCCGGCTCGATACCACTGATGGATCTAGGACACTCTCCTTGTGTCAATGATATTTTGTATAATATTATCAAGCAAGCGGAATTTACTTAAGTAATACTTAGAAGACGAATTATATGATGTATGAGAATAAACACAAGTTAACACAAAACTCAAGCTCCAATATTATTAATGAATAATACGAGTGATCTTAACTTATCACTAGGGTTACACCTTGAAGCTTTCGTAGGTAATATTGCAATATGATACGTACCTAAGACAATGACCTAGAATCTCCTTTTATACAACAAGGAGTCCTGTACAAGATAAGTATAAAGCTAACATAATAGAATATACACAAGATCTATTCTATACTTATCAAGACGCGTTTAACCTTATCATAAACTGATAGCAGTGGTAATGAAGAACTTGCAGTGGGAATACGTTTCCACTGCTAGTGTTAAACCAAGCAGTGTAAACCACTACTATCCGTGGTAACGGATTATTCCCAACAATTTGTTTGGGAATGACACACAATTTTCAAAGTTATCAGCTAAGGATGTGGTAAGGGTATGTTTGTTGCTAGTCGCTGAGGTCGTGTTCATAGGTCGTGGACCTTGGTACATCATTGACAATCATTTGTTGCAATTAGTTGAGGATTTTGGGGCATGGAATGCATATCCATGGGGAGAGTTCTTGTGGACCCGTTTTTACAAAAATTTAGCCAATGTGGTACCCCGGCATTACAATGCTCACTACAAAGAGAAATTGCAAGAAAACCCTTCTAAAATTGCAACATATAATATTTCTGGCTTTATCTTGGCTTTTAAGGTTAGATGTGTAGACATTTATGAACATCTCAGTTTTTGTTTACTAGCAGTTCATACAATGCTTTTATTCTTTTCCTTCATTTTAGATATGAATTCTTGATAGTTATCCCACTAGCAGTTCATGGTGGAACAAAGACCCGTCAAAGATACCACGTTGTCTTTGTTGGTCAAAGGGTAAAACATTTTCCAAACGCCATTATGGCAAACTTTTTGGTCCTGTAAGCATTTCCATTCGTTTGTATTTGTCAAATAAGTTACGACTTCGTTATATTTGTTTTTTACTTTATAATTGTTTGTTTACCATGGTTCTATTCCAGTATTGGATCTTCTTCCAACAAATGTGGAAATGTTACAACCATGGTTTGCACCAAGTAATGCATATTTTAGCGAGTTGGATAGTCTAGAAGATCAATTACCTGCCGATGATCCCACTAATGAGGTAAGTTGCCCATTTTGTATCATTTATTTTTCATCCGTATCAACTACATCGTTTGTGCGACTATTCAGGTTTACAATTGACCAATGCACATTCTGTTTCGATCTTGCTTTGTAGGTACATGAAGAGGTGGTGATAACTGATAGAAATGTGGCATTTGCTGATAAAGAGGTGGCCTTAGCTGATAATGATGTGCCAGTAACTGATAAAGATCAAAGTTCCAATCATCTAGACATACATGCCGAGGTTGATGATATTAAAAATAGACTTGCCGTTGTAGAGGAAGCTCTAAAGATACAACTCGTAGCCAATGTGGAGGTCCTTAATGATATTAAAAATAGACTTGCCGTTGTTGAGGAAGCTCTAAAAATACAACGTCCAAAGGTGAACATGCTCTTTACCTTCATTTTGTATCTACATCATTTAGATAGCAATATTTATTGGTTTTTCACCAACTAATGGATTATATATATACATTATTCAGGATCAATTGCAAATAAGGCAATGTGTTGATGAAAATTTGGCTTCCAAAGATGCCATGGTAATTTCCTTTAATATTTTTTAATCATTTAGGTCTCGTTTCTTTAGTAGTATAATTGATTGTATATTTTAAATTTCAGACTTCAACTCATATGCACGACAAATCGGATGAGGATTGTTTTGGCCAAAATGCCATGGAAATTTAGACTTCAAGTCCAATTCATAATGAAACCTGGAATGGTAGTCCTAGTTTGTTTGATCTTCATTCTCATGATGTTCATTCGGCTGATTATAAAAGGTTATGTTCCTTTTAATAGTAATTTTTTATTTTATCGTTAGTTTGTTACATACCTAAATCAGTTTTCTTAACTACAGACCTTAAACCCGAACTGATCAATCTTGCGCCAAATCGAGTTGTGTTAATGCTGAAAACGAACAAGGTGGGCTTAATTATATAGACTCGCGCTTTTCCATCAGCTATGTCGCAGCTTGCGGATTTTTGTCTTCAAGACGAACCATTGTCGTTAGTTGATCACATTCCGCATGATGATCCCAGTCATATGAATTTACCTAATTTGAATGAAAAATTTTCTCAATCGGCTGTTGAAGTACGTATATATTAATTCCACCTGCACTATCTATAGATGTTTGCTAGATTTGGTTAATTATATAGTTGTGTTTTTCTTGTATAATTACAGGGCAAACAGCTGGAGCTAGATGATGATTTCTCTGTTTATGGATATTTGGAATTCCAGGATAAACAGCTGGAGCTAGATCAACAAAAGGTCACTGAAAACAAGGAAGATGGCGAAACACCAAGTGAGGTAGTGGTAAGTGTTGATGATAAACCCGGAGAGGCGGTTCAAGCTACTGAGATAAATGCTCATGATTCCAATCTTACGGATAAAGTAAGTGAAGTTGTGTCTACCGTTGATGATAAATCTGTGCGATCAACCAGGAGGCGGTTCAAGCTACTGAGATACATGCTCATGATTCCGATGTTACTGTGAAAGTAAGTGAAGGTGTGTCTAACGTTGATGATAAATCTGGTGATGATAAACCCGGAGAGGCGGTTCAAGGTACCGAGATACATGCTCATGAAGGTGTATTTAATGTAGAGGGCGTTCCAGGTAATGAAAATGACATTGTTGATTGCAATGCTACTGATCAACACTTTCATGATCGTGATAAAGTAGGTGAAGTAGTTTTTAATGTGGATGATAAATCTATAGAGGGATTTCAATGTAATGAAAATGACATTGTTGATTGCAATGCTGCTGATCAACACTCTCATGATCGTGAGACAGTAAGTGAGGCAGTGTTAAATGTTGGCCTTGAGAAATCGTAGAGGGGTTCAAGGTAATCAAAATAACATTATAGATTCTCATGATGGTCAGAAAGTAAGTGAAGCCGTGTCACAAATGGTAGGGATGGGGGATGAGCATATGAATCATCTTGGAGAGAATAAGGATGGTGATGGGAATGTTAATGAGAAATTACGTGAGTTGGTAATTCATAATGAAGCATACAATGTTGATGGCCACGTTAATGAGAAAGTAAACGGGGTTGAGTTAGTGGTTGCAAATGAGTTGTCAACCAAGCGCGTATTAGACAAAATTGATATTGATCTTTGTGAAAGCAAGACAGGCCATGTTTCATAATTCTGACGGACAAACCAATAAGCCTTTGACTACATCTTCTCGAGGTACACTACATTATTTATTAAAGTTACCACATGTAAGTAAAAAGTTTAATGTTATTTCAATGATGAACTTTTTTTGTATAGGATGTTTTCATGCGTGCTAAAAGGAAGAGAAATGCAAGTAAGGCTCTACTGTCACCTTATAATGGCCAAGCAATAAAGAAAACTAGAAAGGCCAAAGTTACCAAATGTAGTTATTCCAAAGTTACCCAAGAGAGTACTCCTGTTTTGAAAGAAGATGTTGACTCAAAAAGGACAAAGCAGGTAGGCAAGTGTTTGCAAGACCCATACGTGAACCTCCCTCCCACGACTCCACAATTGCCGAAACGACGTTCCAAAATACTGAGAAAATATATTAATCTCCCATGTGGTGAAGATAATCAGTTGGAAACATGGGTAGAGGTATAGCAGAACTACATTTACAAACAGACATCTTAAAGACATATACATTAATCTGGTTTTTAAAAATTTTCAGGATCTGTCACGTCCTGAAGGTTGCGATATCAACAAGATTACTAAACCAGCGTGTATGGAAACCTTTATAAAAAAAATTAAGTCATCGCATAACTTTCCTTGGGGTCTTGGCGACATCGTTGTTCATCGAAAATTTTGGTTGGCTTTGTTGGGGTATGGAAGGGGCAATAAAAAAGGATGGCTTGGAGATGAGGTACTTAACAGATATTTAATTTCCATAATAAAATAATTTTTATTTGAATTAGTTTAACGGTATTTTGCTTATAAAAAAAATTTGCAGCATTTGGATCTTTGGGTTGATCTAATGTGGCAGTTCAGGCCGGGCAATGCCGATTGGGCTATGGCTGGACCATTTTTCTCTTCTTCTATCCTTGATGGGTCTATGCGTGCCTACTACGCCACTGGTCAACGCTATCCATTGCCATGGTCTAGTGTCGAGAAGGTTTGTATATAAAGACCATACTTTCTTCTAGATACTTGGGTAAATATATACATGCTCAAAATGTGATGAATTACGACAAAGTTTATTTGTTCACATTTAGGTATACTTTCCTGTGAACGCATTACCCGACTGCCACTTGGTTTCTCGCCGAGTTACAAATTCGTGCGGAGTTATAACAATTTATGACTCACTAGGTACGCCGAACTGAGACGAGAGAAAAGAATTTAAAAATGAGGGTCACTTTTGAGAGAATGCTACCACAGTATCTAAACTTGTGTAAAGTTCTTCAAGCCAAATCAATATCTGTTGCTGATTATAAGATCACATTTCGAGTTGCGGATGATGTCCCTATTCAAGCCAATGCATACGGTGATTGTGGAGTTTGGGTATGTATTTTTTTGCACATGCTGGGTAACAACTTATGCATTAAGGTTGATGATCCTCTTCAAGTTGCTTTGGCGTATCGAGAGCATATGGTGGAGTACTTTTGGAAGTATAAGGTGGCTATTCATACAAGTGATGAATAAAGATGCATTTCATCTCTTTGGGTATGGCTTGTATGTGAGTTTAGACTTTTGTTGTTCAACCAAATGGAACCACAAACTGTATGTCTGTGTAGGACATCAAAAGATAACTTCTTATGCATGTCTGTGTAGTGAAACTTGGTATATTCCTAATGACCATGTAGGCTTTCTTCAAGCCCTTGTTTCTGTATATACGTGTTGTGATACTGTTGATTTGCAACAAACATTTTGTGTAAATTTCTAAAATGTTTGTTTTTTTACAAACATCCATTTGATTTGAAAAAACGACTACAAACAATCTTATTGCTAAAACACCATAACATACATATTACATAACACTTATTGGTAAACAGATTACCATAACCAAACTACAAAGACTTAAGAGAAAAATCAAACTGAAAACCAACACAACTTTGTCATGAACTTGCACTCTTGACTTGATAAAAGTCAACTCATCCAACATTTTCATGATATCATTGTTTTAAACCTCAATAACTTCAACCAGACCTAACGCTTTCCTTCTTCATTAAATGTTTCTTTTCCTCATGTTCCTTGTAAAACAAATCTTTGTAATATTGACTTGGTAGTTCCGGGTCTAGGAACCCATAGAAGTTACATTTGGTCTCTTTGTCCTAAAAAGAAGTTTTGTTAAACTCACATATTCAACCTAACAAGTAAAATAAGTATAATGCATAATAATATTACATAAATTGGACAGGCCTTGAATCTTCTACCAGGATGAGTCCGGGTCCAAGAGGTTTGTACTTCCACCGGTAATGGTTTTGGACTTTTGGACATTCGCAGTGTGTAGCATTGATGTAGTATTCCAAGGGCTTTCGATT
Source organism: Chrysanthemum makinoi (assembly GCA_910596185.1). Taxonomy (NCBI): domain Eukaryota; kingdom Viridiplantae; phylum Streptophyta; class Magnoliopsida; order Asterales; family Asteraceae; genus Chrysanthemum; species Chrysanthemum makinoi. The sequence continues at coordinate 188,442,822 of OU343220.1, read as the reverse complement.
GGATCTGGAAGTAGAGGCGGAGGAGGGAGCCATTGTTTTATTTTCACCTAATTGTTACCGGGTATTCACAGATGCAAATGAGTAAACTTGACGCATTTCTAGTAGAGTGACATCAAATTTGGCGGGAAATATACTTTGTGAATGAGCGGGTAATGAATATTGTGGAGGGAAAATTTTAAGCGAATTTTATATTGAGCGACTAAAAGATCCTCTTTTCAAATAATTTTATTGGGTTTATTGCTTTGTACAATCCCAGAACACAAATCCCATAACACAATTCCTCTTGGACCAAATTAAAATGACTTCGACTAATTCCCCAAAATTCAAAGTTTATTTGGATTTTGAGAGATCAATTCTTGGAGTTTTACTTCCAGTTGACATCACGTACCTACATCTGATTACCTATCTTACTAACAAATATTAGATTAAAGATAAGATCATCGGTTTATACTACATGTCGCTTCAACCAAAATTGATGTAAGTGCGATGATGATGTTTCTTTCTTCGTTCATGAAATATGCCTTTGTAGCGTAACGTGATCCGACACTATACATCAAACTTATCGAGAAATCTTCCGAGGTAAAGCCGTCTACTTCTTCTTTGCCTCTTGATATTGATCTTAATGTTCCTTTGTTGCCTCAAGAATCTGATTTTCAAACACCAAAAGTTGAAGATCACAATAATGAGGGTGCAGCGTAAAGCGTTAATGTAGATGTGCAACCTAATTGGCGTAAAACCACATTTCTAAATATCCCTGATCCACCCAGTTCACCTGATCCCATAATTAAAAAGTTAAGTAACCATAAACACCCTGTTGTATCTAAATTAAAGGTGGGTAGTCGGTTTGATGATAAGCAAGGATGCATTTATGCAATAGGAATAAAAGCGTTGGTTGATATGTTTGAGTATAAAGTTACTAAGTCATGTAAGAAAAGGTACAGTGTAGCTTGTTTTGAAGAAGGTTACAACTGGTACATTAACGCATACGAAAAAGTGTTGTTAACCGATACTTCTATGTTACTACCATTAGCGATCATACATGTTCCGAACAAAAATTCATCCTAATCATCGAAATGCTACCCGAAAATTAGTGGGTCACATACTTGTTGATAAATTGAGGAATTGCAAAAGGGTCTATACGAGTGAGGACATAAAAAAAGATTTTAATGTTGATTGGAAAGTAGACATTTCTTACCACCGAGCTTGGGGTGGGAAAACATTACATTAAAGTTGTTGAGCGGTTGTCCTCTGAGTCTTTTGAGCGTTGTCGATATTCTGCTATAACTTAAAGTTGCAAAATTATGGGACAAGTAACACACATTGAGACAGATGAGACAGATCGGTTTAAGATGGTATTCATTGGTTTCGGTTTTCTTTGTAAGTTTTCATAAATTCTATTATCTTTTATTTCTAATTATTACCTTCATTATTATGTAAATATTATTAATTAAGCAATTTCTGATCGATTTAAAATATATTCGAGACTTCTTACATTTTATGCGACCATTGCTAATCATTGATGCCGCACATCTTAAAGGGAGATACCTTGGTACGAATCTGGTTGTTGTTGGGATGGACGGAAACAACCAGATTATACCTATTGCAACTAGTGTTTCTCAAGGTGAGACCAATGAATCATGGACCTGGTTTTTGAGCAAACTTAAAGAATGCATTGGTGAAGTAAAAGAATTGGCCATCATCTCTGACAGACATCCGGCAATTGCACATGCATGTAGTACCCTTTTTCCTAACGCATTTCATGGTTTTTGTTGTCGTCATTTAATGATGAACTGCATTTTGAAAACTAGAAAGTGGAGGGCTATATATTGGAGGACATGCAAAGCTTACACAGAGTAGGAGTTTGATGCTTCAATTTCTGAGATTCAATCACTAAAAACTGATGTGTATAAAAACTAAAAGATGAAGCTGGATTTGATAAATGGTCGCGTGCTTACGCCCTGCAAGGTACAATTACATGACCTCAAATAGTGCAGAATCAATCAACTCTGTAACCAAAGATGTTAGGAAGGTTCCAATAACCCAGCTATTGGAGTACTACCGAAGGCTTCTACAAAAATGGTATTTTGAACGTCGAGCAAAATACAAAGGTAACTTAAAAAAACTGTCTATTAAAATTGGTTTATCACATATTTGGCACATCGCTCGAAAATGTATTATTTTTTTTGTATTTCAGATGCTCCTACGGATGAACTTACCGAATGGGCAAATGCAAAAGTAAACAATAGAATGGCAAAGAGTGCTAATTGGGACGTTAACGGAATTGAGATGCACAAGATTTACCAAGTTACTTGATCCAAACATGTTCATATTGTTGACTTTGACAACAGAGAATGCACTTGCCGCAAATGGCAGCTATCGGGTCTACCTTGTGGTCATGTTTGTGCTATGTCTAGAGTTGAAGGGTTGACTGACACTAGTAGTTGGGCGATGCATTGCTTTAAGAAAACGTCACTAAAAAATACATACGAAGCAAGGGTTTATCCTCTAAAAGATGTATCCTTGTGGCGTACTCCTGATGACTTGAAAACCGTAAAACCACTGCTATGGATAGCGGCAACACGGAAGACCCAAAGAAAAACACGTATCCAATCACAGGAGAAGATCCAGAAAGCAAAACCGTGGCGGTGTGGAAAGGCGAGGACACACACGGACGGTCATGTATCTTGAACCGTTGATGACAAGCAAGGCAAGTGTGTTTCTATATTTTATTTCAATGTATATAATTTTGTATGTAATTACTGATATGGTTGTTTGGACTAATGTCACATCTCGAAGCGTAAAAGAAACTCACAATCGTGCACCCCTACAACTAACGAAGAAGCAGTGAAAGAAGAACGACACGGAGGACAGAGGACGCGTGTAGAGGTCGAACAGGAGAAGCAACGGTCGGTCAAACAACGATTTCGTATGGAAATGTGAATCATCTACTCACGAAAACAACCTTCCTAACAACATTCATCACAACTGTGGCGTTTAGTACAAATGTTGTTCATTTGGACGATTTATAGTTGTTATTTCAATTTGAAGTTTAACACAATGGAAGCACAACTTATCAGTCATCTAGGATTTTCAATGTTTGTTACTTGAATAATAATAGCGACATAAGTGGCTTGCTTTTATTTGTTTTTTTGTTTTTTTTATGTTACTTTGTGACAATGTTCTTCATTATTGAGGCACCATTTTTTTTCTTCTTTTTTGGATGTTACTTTGTGACAATGTTATACAATCAACTGTTGAACATGTGCATATTTTTTGTTCTTTTCTATAAAAACATATAGGAGTCAGGCATATAGTGTAACGTCAATGGTATGCATGTGACTATTTATTTACCTTTCAATTTGTGTATTTAAGAGCAAACTTGCAAGTATATTTTCACACAACATCATTCCATAAATAAGTAAGCAAAAACAATTTCAGTGTCCGCCTAAATGTGATGAGATAAGAGCTGCGCTAACACTAACAAGCCGGACATGATGATTTACTACTTGCCGTACGCGCAATCGAAGATGTTCAATTGGCAAGAAAGTTGAATATCCTAACTCAAGAATTGGCTAGACTTAATCGTGAAAGGGCTGCCATTATTCAAGAGATGGCAAGCTGCGAAAGAAGGTGCCACAAAAACTGTTGAGTTTCAAGCGGGATCAAGCCCTTAGTGAACACAAAGTGATGCAAATGAATATCTTGGCAGGAGAACTGGAGTGAAAGTGCTCGAAACAAGAATTTCTTTATTCATAAGCTTGAGGGTACGTTGCCGCTATAAGCCTTTGTGAGATATGCCAAGTCTTGAGTGTTATATCGTATGTGATCTCCTAGTAACAAAGAGTACTATATGCCCCTAGTAAGTACTTCTTTGTTATAATGTATCCGATTTCCAAGTACTTAGTGTTATATCGTACATGCTTTTCTAGTAAGATACTTTATTCAATAAAGTTTCCTAGTAAGTAGGAGCTAAATACATTTTATTTACTCACCTTTTTTCTTGTCTTCAAGAGTTGGATGGTCTTGAATCTTTTGTCTTTTCATCGTATCCGAGGTATCCTCTCCATCTATGGGATTTTAATTTAAAATGAAATTGCGAAAATAACAAAATTGAACAATCGAAGACATTAACATAACATTGTGACCCTTCTTGTTAAAGTATCGTTGAACTTTTGCATCCATTTCTTGGTTTCCAAATTTTTGCGCCTAACCGTTATACTTTACTACTGGCCGCGGTTTAACATCAGCAGTGGATTCAATATTCTAGCAGTCGTTTAATTAACTCTGGCAGTGGTTCCAATATTTACAATTATATAGACTGAGGTTTACCCTTAATTGCTAAAGGCCCTTGTATGTCTGCAATCTTCTCTATCTTTTGAAACAGTGGATCAATTATAGGATGTGTCTCCTTTGTTCCTCTTGAAGTGAGTTTAGCTTCCAGCATTTGTCTTGCCACATTCTTTGATAAAGGATAATCCCTATCAACAAACATGAAAAACCTTTCCTTTGTAGTTTTTACGGCATGAACCTTGCAGTATGAGAACAATAGCCATTCAACCACCTCACAATTATCCCAATATTCAGCATCAAGATCAGGTTGAAACATGTTCTTTATAGCAGCCCATACAAACTTTGCTAACTCTCCATTTGGACCAAACTTCCCATATCTGAAATCCATTACTTTCCACAACTGTTCCAAATCACTCTTAGTCAAACAATCCAGTAAAATCCCAAATTTGAAATAAGTAGATTTGCATCCATCACCTCTTGTTATCTCAACTACTTATCTACCCCTTTCTATAACAATCGCCAATCCACAATAGGATGAACGCTTTTAAAGGAATAGGATTAATAGGTTCAGATTGGGATTATCAGTCTCCTTAAAAATCTTGTTTAGTTCTTTCTTTCTTTTCAACTCTTCATCCACCTTTTGTCTTTTAGAACTGGATTGCTTCTTTAACCATTCTGCTTCTTTATCAGAATTCATAGGATTAAAATCATCATTAACTCTCATACACATCGAGACATAAAGCTCCTTAACCCTCTCAAATGAACATTTACTTAGATTTTCATAATATGTATGCACAATTCTTGACAATCTTCATCATAGCATTTCTTATCTCGCTCTTTGTAGGAGGTTTCTTTCTTTTGACTTGCTTTTTCTCTTTGCTGATCCTTCCATCCCATTCACTCATTATTCTAGCTCTTTAATTAATAGACAACAGTGCCCACTCTTGAGTAGTGTACTCATTCTTAATATTATTAGAAGCTTCAAGATAGGATTGTGTTTCATCCCATTCATCTAACCATCTCTAACTAGCTTCCTCATCTTCTAGCTTTTTCCTTTCTATTTCTGCTTTTTTTTTAGCTGCAATTCTTTCACCATACTCACGATCATAAGCAATCTGCTCTTCTTTATTCTTAAACTTTATCTCAGGTTCAGGAATACCTTTTCCCTTTCCAATATCTGGTAGAGCCACCTTCTTCTTCAACGGCTCACCAATATTCAAACTTTTTCTCAAGGGTTTAGGTCCAGTTGGTTTAAGAAATACAGGAGCAGGTGCAATGGTAGGTGTAGGGTTTGATGCAGTTTTGCTTAAATTTATCGGTAATCTTGGCGGCTTCCTTCTCAACTTCTTTTGATTTAGGTGGTGAAACAGAGGTAGTTGTGACAATTGTAGATGTGGTAGTAATAGCGATGGGTGAGACTAAGATAACAAAGTGGGTGTGTTTACCTCGGTTGAAGCTGCAGCGGTGGGTTCTGAAAAGATAGCCGTGGTTCTGAAACACTAGCGGTGGATGTGTCCTGCACCACCTCCTTCTCTATAACTTCTAAAACAGTGGGTGTGTTTACCTCAATTGAAGTTGTAGCAGTGGTTTCTGAAAAAAATAGCCGTGGTTACAGAAACACTAGCAGTGGAAGTGTCCTGCACCACCTCCTTTTCTTTAACTTCTACAGCGATTGGATGTGTTTACCTCAGTTGAAGTTGTAGCGGTGGGTTCTCGAAAAACTAGTCGTGGTTCAGAAACACTAGCAGTGGATGTGTCTGCACCACCTCCTTCTCTATATCGTCTACTACGAGTCTTCAAGGTTTCAAGTACAGACTTCATTCCCATCTTTATCGGACACCACATACTTTGTCCATGATCTCCACTATCCACATCCTCATCCATATGCACAATAGCGACCTCCCCGAATCAAAGCCTTCACTCCTCCCTTGTTTTTTTTGGTCCTCCAAAACCACGGCTTTAGAGGACCTCACCTTCTTATTACGCTTCCTAACTCTTCTAACAACACTAATCCCAGGTCTCCTCACTTTCTCCATCACAAACATCTTGTGCTTCAATTGTCGATCTCTCTTCCACGAAACACAACTAACTCACAAGACTTGAGATCATTATTCTCCATTTTTGTACATTTAACCGTCAATTCAACATTTTCCTCCCCACTTCGACTGTGTTAACCTGGTCCGAGAGGTGGTTCATTGGAAAAGTCATCGTGTACCTGATCATTATCCGTCAATTCATGTTCATGTTCCAAACTACCCTCATCACTTGACACTGTGAACTGGTCCGAGGGTGAATCATTGGTAAAGTAAACATAGCATCGGGGTTGGTGGCGGTGGTTACAGTTGTACTAGTAGTGGGTGCAACTAAGTTGGCAGTGGGTTGAGGTTCGTGAAATAATACGGTAAATTAATCATATGAGGGAACAATGGAACAACTCTGATTGGTAAATTAGGATTTTGGTGTCTCATATGAGCAAAAACCTTAGGAAGCATATAATGCACCTCATAATTTGTATTATGTTCAACGGGTTACGCTATTTGACTATCCACAATAAGTTGAACAAACCTAGGATACAAGTAATATTTACCTTTCTTCCTAATATTATGCACAAACCCTTCAAAAATCATGCTAGACCAATTGAACTCCCTCCTTCTGGATAGACAAATTAAAGCAGTTGCAATTTTGGATGGAAATTCATGAAACCCAATGGTCTTATTACTCGGACACATCGCAAGGTGTGAATTAAAACTTCCATTGGGAAGAAAACATACATTTCAAAATTTTACCTGTCTCCCCTTCTTGTATAACCTAACCTTTCTAAACCTTGAAATATATCATTATCGGAAAGATTAACTAGTCCATTAGCATCATCAAACCTCAAAGTACCTCTAATGACTTCCTCATCCACCAAAATCTCATTATCATCCACCACAGTCCTAAACACCTCTAATCCATCTCGCTCCTGTATCTCGGCATTACCCCAAAAATCATGTATATAGTCTTTAAGAATTGTGGGTGCTACAGTTAATGAAAAGTGAATTTTGTGGTTGATAAAATCAATCATGCCATGAAAACCATCTGATTGATTATTTTTGATTAAGTAAGCAACTCGGTTATGGGTGTTGGAATCTTGCGGCGGCATTGTCGGTTGTGATGGAATATGATGTGGGATTGTGAAATTAGCAGTTTGGAGTGGTTAGGGTTTATGTTAAGCGTCAATTGGAAGTGATTTCAAGATCAATTAAATCAACTGGCGGTGATTTGGGGAAAAATACGTTTGCACCAAATTTACAAAACACCCCTCAAGTATACATTATCGTGAACACTGCTAGCATTGGATTGAAAACCACTAGCGGTGGTTTGATAGACTCTAGCGATGGATACATCAAATTTACAAAATGACCCCTCAAGTATACATTATCGGGAACCTGCGTGGATTGAAAACCACAAGTAGTGGTTTGATTTACTCTAGCAGTGGATACATCAAATTTACAAAACAGCCCCTCAAGTATACATTATCGGGAACACATTAGCGGTGGATTGAAAACCACTAGCAGTGGTTTGATTTACTCTAGCGTGGATACATCAAATTTACAAAAGCCCCTCAAGTATACATTATCAGGAACACGCTAGCGTGGATTGAAAACCACTACCAATGGTTTGATAGACTCTAGCAAATGGATACATCAAATTTACAAAACAGCCCCTCAAGTATACATTATCGGAACACTGTTAGCGGTGGATTGAAAACCACTAGCGGTGGTTTGATTTACTTTACCAGTGGATACATCAAATTTACAAAACGACCCCTCAAGTATACATTATCGGTAACCGCTAGCAGTGGATTGAAAACCACTAGCGGTGGTTTGATAGACTCTATCGATGGATACATCAAATTTACAAAACAGTACTAAACCGACCTAGTCAACAGGTCAACTCCAAGTCATTCATCCTGCCACCAAAGTCAACCACTTCATTTACTCCTCAACAACTTATACCTTCCCCACATTAATTTTCTGATTCCATAAAAACTTTTATTTAAGAACCTGTAACTCACATACTACCCATATCACACATACCCCAATTATTAACCTCAACTGCTTTCACAAATGAGATAAAAAAACAAAAAAAAATACCAACCTCACGCAGCTGCTCCACCTCACCTCCTTCATCTTCATCACTGCACCACCTTCACCACCACTACATCATAGCGCCGCCTCCACCACCACTACATCATCAGCGGGTATCGTTTACTAATTTTTATAAATACTCTTGGTGATTGTAAAAGCTTCATGGGTTTTTGTTATATAGTTGTAATCTTAAGTGGGTATCTCTTATTTGGTTAATGCTTCATGGGTTTTTGTTTGTGTTACACCGAATTGATTGAAAAGCTTAGGTATTGTGGTTTGTAAGTGATTATAATAAATTTCATATTCTTTATAAAAAACTTCATTAAACCTTCAACAACATTGTTTATATCGGTTTCGATCTTATCAGTTTTAGAGTATACTTAAGACACTAGTCTAGAAATTAGAAATTGATTAGTTGTAGGAATATATGCTTTGCTTTTATACTTGTTGAAATTGATTAGGTGTCACGGGTGCCAAGCCGAGGCTAAGCCGCGACCACAACCGAGGCCAAAAGGTAAGATATGTCGTTGCGTAATTTAAATAGCTTAGGGTTTTAGGTAATGAGAACTATCCAAGCATCGTGTATCAAAAAGACCCTTTAAACCATTAAGGTTGAGTTGGTCATTTTAACAATTAGGGTAGGAGGGTAGGATGGTAGATTTTGGGACCTATACCAAGTTCTTGGCAGGGTGTTGGGGTCCACCCCCTTTCATGTGTAATAGCACTTTAACTAGGTTAATGAGATCATGTTGTGTTGATCTGCTTGTGATACAAAAGATTTGATCGTGTTTGCGGACGACTATTTGAACATGTGTCTATGGTTGAGGGTTGTTGAAAACAAAAGAATCTTTGTTAGTGTGTATAGTTAAAGTGCTATTATACCATTGCCCAACACCATTTCATTATCCTTTTTACAATGATCTTCCCAAAAACTCACCAACAATTCTCTCCTATATTATCAAACAACAAAATTGAAGTCAAAAGGCCATGACACGTGGCTTCACTGATGGTTTCTGACGAGGAGGTACACGGTTTCTTGGTCCGGTAGATACAGGAAAGTGTAAAGCCACTTCTTGCTACAGATTGTTATTGTTACCTGATGATGAGGGTTGAATCTTGAAGGGTAGAAAGGTGGTGCAAAAGGGTTTAGCTTGCTTTGAGATTGTTTAACTGAGTGTGTGTTTTTTGGTGAGAAAGTCCATGTTTCTGTGTGGCAGAGAGAGGTCAGAGATGATAAGAAGAGAGATGAAAGGGTTTGTAATGATAGAGATATAATGGTGGCGAGAGATATGAAAGGGTTTGTGAGGGTGCCTCATTAACTCCACTTCACTCGCCATCACTATCATTACAAACCCTTTCATCTATTTCTTATAATCTCTGACATCTCTCTCTCACACACACATGGAGTTTCTCACCAAAAAACACACAGTAAAAACACACACACACAGTTATGAACTCTCAACGCATGGCTAAACCACTTTGCACCACCTTTCTACCCTTCTAGATTCAACTCTCATCATCAGGTAACCATAACAAACCGTAACAAGAAATGGGAACGTACACTTTCCTATATCTACTGGACCAAGAAACCGTGTACCTCCTCGCCAGTAAACCATCGAAGAAGCCACGTGTCACCGACGCAAACTTCAATTTTGTTGGTTGATAATATACGAGAGAATTGTTGGTGAGTTTTTGGGGTGATCATTGTAAAAGGAGAATGAAATGATGAGCAATGGTATAATATCACTTTTAGTAGACACACTAACATCATTCCTTTGTTTTCAGCAACCCTCAACCATATACACACTGTTCAAATAGTTGTACGCAAACACGATCAAATCTTTTGTATCACAAGCAGATCAACACAACATGATCTCATTAAACTAGTTAAAGTGCTATTACACATGAAAGGGGTGGACCCCAACACCCTGCCAAGAACTTGGTTTAGGTCCCAAAATCCACCATCCTACCCTCCTACTCTAATTGTTTAAATGACCAACTCAACCTTAATGGTTTAAAGGGTCTTTTTGATACCCGATGCTTGGATAGTTCTCATTACCTAAAACCCTAAGCTATTTAAAATACGCACGTTAAGCTTTGGACAAACTCGAAGAAGCAGAAGATATCGGAAGTCAACTGACAAAACCGCCTGGTTAACACGAGTTCGAGCCTTATGTGTTACGATATGTTTGTAGAGAATAACATGGTTAGGATTACCTCTAAATGGATTATACGTATAGTTTTGGACCATTTGCGTATAGGTAGTTTATGTATAGTTTCGGACCATTGGCGATTTTGGAAACACATTTTATTATATCGATTGATAGTTATATATGAAATTATGTTTAGCGAATTTGTGTTGTTGTCACAAAACAAAAACGGAAAAAAAATGTTCTTTTTTTGAAAAAACAATTTGAATATCAAAAAAAAAAAAAAAAAAAAAACTTGGGGGAAAACACCCTTGTTTTCTACAAAATGTTTTGTGAACAAACAAGAAAAATAGAGATCGCGTTCAATTTATCATTTTGCAACAAAATGTTTTGCTAAACACAAAATCCCCTATTCCTAATCTAACAAGGAAAATTAGAAAACAAATTTTAGTTGTTTTCTGATAAGGTTTTAAAATGTACCTTTTTGAGGGGTCATTTAAGCCCTTATTTGATCACTTTTGTATCCGTTATTACTTAATATCGTTCCTTTTCACTTTTTAGGTCTCTTGAAGACAAATTGCTGTAATGGCACTTATTTGGACGAAAAGGCGGATATCTGAAAGAAAATGGCCAAAGTCAAGAAATCGAGACACTCAATTTCTTTGAAACACAAGGTGACGGCGTCTTTAATGCTTACTGCGACGCCGTCGGAGCATTTTGTGACGGACGAAGTCAAATTTCTTATTTTCAAGTGACGGTGTCAAGCTTTAAAAGAGTAGGCCGTCGCAACTCAGACGGCCTAGATTTGATCCAGACGGCGTCATAAGCTGAAGAGGACGGCGTCACAAGCACAAGGTGACGTCGTCGCAAGACTAACGTGGCCAAGACAAAACCCTAATGGCGGACCCGACGGAGTCACAAATCATAAGGTACGCCGTCGCATATGTAATCTTATATATAGAATCCGAATTTTTCAGTATTAGAGAGTAGTCTTTTGGAGTAAAAACCTAGAACCGAACCAAGGCTGCTTTGTACAAGATATTTTAGGGTTCCAAACCCTATCTTACATCAAGATAAGTGTTTTACTTCATTAATACAATTATGTCTTTGATTATTTGTGTGTATGCTTGCATGTTCTCTATGTCCGGCTAATTTACTTGTGTGTTTGCTTAGGGATTATGAAACTTAATTATTGAATATTGATTGGTTGTCTCTTATCTTAATTGTTAATGATCTAGTAATGCGATAGGTCATTTGTTGTGTAGTTAATGCTTGATTAATCTTTGTGAACCTTAGACTATGACACCTAGAGTAGTTGTAGGCTAAATCATACAAAGAGTGCCTTAGAGTTAGAGTGTATAAATCCTAGAGATTTTGTAAACGAGACCCTTTGGTAAGTTCAAAGAGTTAGGGATAAACGCATACCCTACGACTTTAGACACACAACGATTAAGAATAAGGACGTGACAATTCAACCAACAATAGGAGATAATTAAGGAGTAATAAAACCTAAGTAAACACATCTTTAAACCATCATACGAGCACACAATAATTAGACATAGACTACCCTCACCTTAGACTATATAATTAGATAAGTAGAGTAATCGGTAGAAATACCAACCCCCAAATCCAAACCCCGAGATTCGTACCTTTCCATTTCATAAAATATAAAAATACAAAAATAATCATCCCTCACCTTTAGACTTTAATCGACATACACTTCAGCCTAACGACACTATTCCCCTAGAGAACGATATCAATTACCGTGGCTTACCCTAATACTACACTACAACGATTAGGTTCACTTCCTAGGGTGTTATAAAACTTTCGAAGAAAGGAAGTTCCTTTGACCCGTAACGACGCGTGTAGCGTTATCAAGTTTTTGCCGGGAATAGTTATTGTTTAGGCTTGATTTATATCTCGTTTAGGTCTACTCACAAGATTCCTATCAAGTGATATTTTTTTTAATTTTTATTAGCTTCCTTGTAGTCTATCCCCCTTCTTTGTGTTTGTGTTCATGAAACCCTTTTCATTTGTCGCTATGGCAAGTGAAGTTGCATTTGAATCATTAACAAATGAGGAACAATTGAATTTCGCAATTCGGGTTCGTTTTCATTGTTCCGATGAATTTGTGAGTGATCTTAAAGATATCCAAAAGGAGAAGGGTGTAAGGTTGGATGGATTTGATATATTCTGTACTTGTGTGGCTTCTATTCAGCAATCGTTGTCAGGATCAACTCCTTTTAGTGACACCATCTGGAGAATTTTTCAGAAAAGCCTCCTATGCATAAACCTTCAGTTGTTACAACTTGAGGAAATGGATAAGGAGGATTTATCTAACCTTAGGCATCATTATCAAAAAGACCTAGTTTTTAAGAACATGGAACCTAAACCCGAACAAAATTGTGAGATGGTTGAAGCTAAAATACTTAGTTGCATGTGTGGGATAGATTTCAAAACATATGACACACGTGAGGAATCCTTTAGGCAAATAGAACATAGTAGTCAAGTTTTTGAGAACAATTCTTATGAATCGGACCAAGAATTTGAAATGGCCAAAGAAGGATTTGAGATGCTTAGGAGTGTATTTGGGTCAGATCATACTAAACATTCAAGAGATCTAGATATAATGGAAAATGAGGCGGAAACTCCAAGCCCACAAGCTCTACCATCACTTGAGGAACACACATCACCTATAACTTACCCGGAAGAAGTAGAAGAGACTATAGGAACCCCAATTGATATAGAACCTTTGGACCAAACTCCACTAGAGAATGTAGGTTTAGATGCTTGTTGTCATGACCTCTCTCTTAGTCCTAGGAAAGTTCCTAATTTTGATGAACCGGAGCCTCAACCAAAAACCTTACCCAATTTTCCGTCTTTAGATGTGAATCTTGGAATTGAATTAGGCCCCAATCCACCCATCAAAATAAATAATCCGGGTAGTTGCTTGATAAAGGTGGTAGACTCTAGTCCATGTAGAGTGGAAGCTAATATAGGAGTAACTCATGACCTTACACACTTATATCACCCATTCATGGTTGATAACAAGAAACAATATGGGTTTAAACCGGGTTTATTAGGTCAAGATGGATCCTTAAATAAGAATCTTTTAAAGTTGATAGAAGATGATCCATTTTAGGAGAGAGATTTGATTCACCCGCTACACCAATAGACTTAGGTAAGGTTATAATGAATGGAGCACACTCCTTTGAGCATATAAATCACCCATCACCCTCTCCTCACATAGCAAATTTCCACCCTAAGGGTGTGTATCGCTACTATCACCCGCACTTAAACTTAAGTGTAGGGAAAACTTCCCCTTTATCCGTTAAATAAGGGTAGAGTCAGGCTCGTGACTCGAACAAAAAGAAGCGCTTCTTGGGAGGCAACCCATGTGTATTTGTTTTTCATTTTTATTTGTGTGTCGTATATCTTTTATTGGTTGTTTATTCTCATGTTTGAATTTGTAAAAATGCTTTATTTTGTCTTTAACCTCGTCTTAATTACATATAAAGGTATTTTACATAAGGGATAAGTGTAGGGAGGATTACACACGTTTTCAAAAGAAACGTGAACATGAGAATTACAATTATTTAAAAGATATACATGTGTGTTTGTTCGAGTCAAATGCTTGTATCGAGTCATAATGGATGTTATTGCAGGAAATGTTTCCAGATTTTAAAGGTAAAAATTTTTCAGAATTTTTTTCAAAAATCGCATACCGTTTCTGTCATGATAACCTTTGGACGGCGTCAGGTCGCAACTGACGGCGTCGGGAGGAGAAACGCTTACTACTTTTTCTCGTTTTTCTCGCTACTTATAAATTTTGGAAATTTCCAGGTCTTAATTTTCTAGAAAATCTGCAAACATCCATTCCACAAGCATTATATCTTATTTAAGCCTGTAATTACATCTTGTTGTGATTTTTCTTTGTTTGGTTTGATGCGTTGGGTTGTTTGTTTTCTTCAAGTGTGCAGGTTTTATTTATCAAGAAGAAGATACATAAGATTGGAAGGAGCTTTTCACGCATACATTTTTCTTGGAAAGGATTTAACCACCACTTTACACGGATCCTACCGAGCTAATCAGGGGAGTATTAGTTTCTTTCATTTTTCATTACCTTCTTTTATCATAACTTTGATACTTTCGGGGAACATTGGGGACAATGTTCAGTTTAAGTGTAGGGAGGGAAAATAAAACGGGAACTTTGAAACTATGCTTATCCTTGACTATTTGCTTTGTCCAATTGTATTTGTGTAATAAACCATGAGAAAATGTCGGTTAGGGTAATTTTGGCACCAAATTAAAAAAAAATTTATGACATATAGGAGTGGGCCATTAGTCTTAACAAAAGCGTCTCATGGATAGGAAGTTATATGACTAGCACAAAAACCCTTTACCACCTAAATTCCACCCAAAATGGATCACCCTTAGATTAATAGGAATTAAAGCATTCATCTTTAATGCTTAGAGTGTGAACCGGTAGTATATTAGATTCTAGAACTTGTTTTGTGATGCATCCCGAGATCGCTAGTAAGACTACACTTGTGTAGTTAGGAATAACTAAATGATAAGAGGCATTAGGATAACCCTTGTTTGATACCCGTAATATAATTACTTCTTCCATATCGGTTGAGTAATTCCCCCACACCTTTGCGTTGTACTCATCTTTAGTACACGATACCCCTAGTTAACCCCTCAGAGCCGATCCTTTTCGCGGTTCTCTTGATTTTTCGGTTTTCCGGAATATCAATGAAGAGAATTGTTTACACCCCACCCCCTAATATACACCCAAATCGCCTTAGCCTACCATGTATGCACTCACTTTTAGTGCATTATTGTTATCACCCCAAACCCTTAGTTCAATTATCTAGTTGCTTGCATGAGTTGCTAAGTCGAGTCATATCCTTTGTACACAGTTTTGGGACGATTGGGACTCATGAGAAAAAGTTAAAGTTTATGAAATGACTAGAAGGGAACGTTAAATTCCCTTATTTGCGTAATAACGTACCCCAAGTGTTTTGATCTTTTCAATTCGGGTCAAATTAATGTTAGAGTAATAAAAACTCAAGTGTAGGGATGTGCCTATAAATCCCTATCATTTTGATGTTACCGTAGAGGATGGTAGAGTAAAAGTGTATGAAAAAAAAATCGAAAAAAATAGAAAAAGAGAAAAAGAAAAAAAAATAGAGTGTAAAAAAAAAAAAAAAAAAAAAATGGGCTACCATCCTACATCTATCCTTTAAATTTATGTTTGTTTGTTTCAGTTATCTAGAGTTTAGAGTGTCGAGTCTTGGCTTAGCAACGCCATTCTTCGTATGCTTGTAACATATATATTTTTGAATTCCCACCACTAAATAGCCTATCCTACCAAACCCTTTGTTTCCCTACCGTAAGCCTAACATTACAACCCTTTAAAGACCTCTTTGATAGTCTTTCCTAGGTGCTTACGCCAAAGCGATGGAGGTTTGATCTAGTCTCAAGCCTATGGTAATCTATGTACTAGGACCGGTTAATGAGTGTTTATCTTCCATTTACAACTTGATATATTTCATATACACCAGAGAGATGTGAGTATCCAAACACCCCTTGTGAGGTGCTAGTATGTAATTTCCGTGCTTGTTATGACTTTTCGGGGCTTATATGTGTTGTGGACTGTTTTAAACCAATGCTTCATGACCCCTAACTTATAAATTAATTGGCTAAAAAGCACATTTGCTTGAGGACAAGCAAATACCAAGTGTAGGGATATTTGATAAGGTTTTAAAATGTACCTTTTTGAGGGGTCATTTAAGCCCTTATTTGATCACTTTTGTATCCGTTATTACTTAATATCGTTCCTTTTCACTTTTTAGGTCTCTTGAAGGCAAATTGCTGTAATGGCACTTATTTGGACGAAAAGGCGCGGATATACGAAGAAAATGGCCAAAGTCAAGAAATCGAGACACTCAAGCTGCTGAAACACAAGGTGACGGCGTCACTGCTTAACTGCGACGCCAAATTTCTTATTTTCAAGTGACGGTGTCAAGCTTTAAAAGAGTAGGCCGTCGCAACTCAGACGGCCTAGATTTGATCCAGACGGCGTCATAAGTTGAAGAGGACGGCGTCACAAGCACAAGGTGACGCCGTCGCAAGACTAACGTGGCCAAGACAAAACCCTAATGACGGCGACCCGATGGCGTCACAAATCATAAGGTGACGCCGTCGCATATGTAATCTTATATATAGAATCCAATTTTTCAGTATTAGAGAGTAGTCTTTTTGGAGTAAAAACCTAAACCGAACCAAGGCTGTTTTGTACTGTATTTTAGGGTTCCAAACCCTATCTTACATCAAGATAAGTGTTTTACTTCATTAATACAATTATGTCTTTGATTATTTGTGTGTATGCTTGCATGTTCTCCATGTCCGGCTAATTTACTTGTGTGTTTACTTAGGGATTATGAAACTTAATTATTGAATATTGATTGGTTGTCTCTTATCTTAATTGTTAATGATCTAGTAATGCGATAGGTCATTTGTTGTGTAGTTAATGCTTGATTAATCTTTGTGAACCTTAGACTATGACACCTAGAGTAGTTGTAGGCTAAATCATACAAAGAGTGCCTTAGAGTTAGAGTGTATAAATCCTAGAGATTTTGTAAACGAGACCCTTTGGTAAGTTCAAAGAGTTAGGGATAAACGCATACCCTACGACTTTAGACACACAACGCGATTAAGAATAAGGACGTGACAATTCAACCAGCAATAGGAGATAATTAAGGAGTAATAAAACCTAAGTAAACACATCTTTAAACCATCATACGAGCACACAATAATTAGACATAGACTACCCTCACCTTAGACTAGATAATTAGATAAGTAGAGTAATCGGTAGAAATACCAACCTCCAAATCCAAACCCCGAGATTCGTACCTTTCCATTTCATAAAATATAAAAATACAAAAATAATCATCCCTCACCTTTAGACTTTAATCGACATACACTTCAGCCTAACGACACTATTCCCCTAAAGAACGATATCAATACCCGTGGCTTACCCTAATACTACACTACAACGATTAGGTTCACTGCCTAGGGTGTTATAAAACTTGCTCGAAGAAAAGGAAGTTCCTTTGACCCCGAACGACGCGTGTAGCGTTATCATTTTCCTAGCTTTCCTTTGTAATCCCCAACCCTCCTTCTTCTTCAAAATAGAAAATACGAATATCAATTAAACGCATTTTTTATGTTTTCAAGTGTTTTATGTAGATAAATTTCCCATCTAAATTTTTACAAAATTAGACATAGAAAACAAGGGATGTTTTACTCCAACTAAACGCACCCTTAATGTTTATCCTTTGTCATCAATATGTCCTCCAAATCCAACCATATATATGAACACCTTTTCCCATGCAGAAATGAACAGTCAAAACATATATGAGAAACATCCATCATGTTTAAAAAAAATGAGGATAACTTCTAAACAATATACATTTTACACTTCTATTTTAAAACTACTAAATGACAAAACACATTTTGTGTTTAACACTCTATATTTTCACTCTATTTAATCAACTCTAACAACTCCTATCACAACTACCAACACATTTTGTGCTTAACACTCTATATTTCCACTTGCTACTTTTAATCCTCTCTAAAAAAAACTTATCTCAACCAACAACAACAATGGCCAACCCCCGTCTTCCCCTCTTGGATCAACTATCCCGTACAGCAAACTCTCGATCTGTCAAGTCTATGATGATTGTGGAATACTGGGGAGAAGTTAGGGATACTGTTCGGGATGAATTAGATCTGCAAGAGAAGATTGACGAGCTAACCGCTCGTGTACAACGTAGGGATGTGCTTATTAGAGAGCTATTGGTTGTTGGTCCAACTAACTCGTCTGTTGCGACAGTTCGGCACATGAGAAGGATGCAAATTGAAGATAGGGCTGAGATTGGAAGGCAGCAGACCTCCATCTTAGAAAGGCGTGCTCGCGTTTCTTCTTTGTTATCCTTCATTGAACATCTTGAGTCAATGGTCCTTTGACTTTGTGAAGCCTTCATGTTAGGTTTATGTTTGTTTAGGTTATGTAAAGCTTTGATTTAGGTTAGTTTATGGTTATGAAGGTAGGGTTATGTGTTGATGCATGTTGATGGTGAAAGTTGACTAGTACCTAGGGTTGATGTACTAGTTAAGTGTATTTACTTTTGTTTATGTCATTATCAATCTTAATCTTATTTGTCTTTGTGTTTTAGTAAACAACCTACATTGACGTTGAATTACAAAAAAAAATATCGCATAATCGACATAATTAAAAAAAAATAAAAAAAAATAGCAACCACATAAATCTTTGTATCCATTTTTTTTTTATTAGTAAAACATAATATGTTTGTCTAGTCGGTCTAAGTTGCTAAGATGAAAATGGCGCATTTAAAAAGTCACTCAGAATACATCGGTTTATGTGAAAGTACTTTACATGATACATTGGTTTGTGTGATAATACTTTACACTTTTCGTATTGTGAGACAGAGTCAACAAAAAAGATTTGCATTTGACTTGTAACTAAATTTTATAATTGAAATTAGGTAGAGTTTTGGTCGGGTTAAAGAGACAGTTGCCATAAATCGCTAAGATGAAAATGGCGCATTTAAAAGGTCGCTCAGAATACATCGGTTTATGTGAAAGTACTTTACATGATACATTGGTTTATGTGATAATACTTTACACTTTTCTTATTGTGTGACAGAGTCAACAAAAAAAGATTTGCATTTGACTTGTAACTAAATTTAGAATTGAAATCAGCTAGAGTTCTTGTCAGGGGTTGGTGTGATAGTGGCCATAAATCGCTAAGAAGAAAAAACGCGCTTTTAAAAAAGTTGCTCAGAATATATCGGTTTACGTGATACATGTCTTATTATATTTTTAGCAAACATGTCTTATTGTATATAAAGACCATACTTTCTTCTAGATACTTGGGTGATATTCATGCTCAAAATGTTTTAAATTACGACAAAGTTTATTGCTTAAAAAATATCGCTTAAAAAAAGTTGTTTAAAAAACTAGGTAAAATATTCGCTTAATAATTTAAAAGAAAGGGAACTAAATAAAGACATATAAATTTAGGGCACCTAAATACAATTGTGGAATATACAATTTAGCTATATAACTATTCTGAGTCCATGCACGTTTGCAATATGTTTAAACCCGTCTCCTAATGTCACGATTACTGTGAGGCATGGAAACCTGTCAAATTAAAGAAAAAAAAAGGTTCAAACTGGCAATCAAGTAAACAAATTAATCAAGTAGTCTACTCTAGTTATTTTGGTTCAAGTTGGCTATCAAATCAAAATGGCTTATAAGTCAAAAGGCCATAATTACTATGCGTGGCTATCAAATCAAAAGACCTTATAACTCATATAAAAACACACACAAACCAAAGGAAAATTTTAACTGCTTCTTTGTTAAAAAAAATAACAAAAGAAGAAAATGACTACAAAAATGCCTTTCTGCGAGGAGTTATCTGTTGCTGCTGGTTCTAGTCTCGTTAGAGACATGATGGTGGAGAAGTTTCGGAGGGAGGTTACTGTCACTAGGGTGGACGAAGCAGAATTAACCAAAAAAGCCCAAGATATTAGGGCTCGTGTTGCTGAGAGGGATTTCGTGATTGCAGAGTTGGAGCTTTTGTATCCCTTTGATTCAGGTGTGCAAAGTATTTCATAGTTGAATATTTTGCAAAATGAGGATTTGGCAGACATTGAAAACATGTTGGTGAAGGTTGTGAACAAGCAGAAGCGAGCAAGGGAGCTTATGTCATTCATTGAGAAGCTCAAGTCTATGGTGTATTGATCTGGTTTCTTCTTGTATTTTTCAAATGTCTTTTGGGTTTAAGGAATGTATAAAGTTTATGTTTATGCTTATGGATGTTTTAATAAACCTAGTAAGGTTAATTTTGTTGGATATTTTAATATATGCACTTACTTATTTATGTTTGTCTAAGTACTTTTGTTGGAACATACCTGTGTTATAACCTGCTCCCTTGATATGCTGGCTTGCAACGTAGTGTTGAAAACATAACCTACATCATCAAAATAATGTATAATCGATATGGATATGTGTCCTGTGGTAAGTGTGATATGAATTAATTGGTAACTTTGACGCACCAGGTAAAATAGAAGTGTCTGCTATAAAAAAAAGAAAAAAAAACGGCGATATTCCTGGGCTGTTAAATGCTACTTTTTGACACATATATCACCTGGTTTATTAGATTTATGTGTCACAAAGTGTCACACCCTCGCCGGAGGCGGAAACACGAGGTGTAACGGAAGGGAACATAAGCACAAGATAATAGAACATACCAACATTAATATTTAAAAGAAAGAGTACACCGTTACAATACCAGTTTAGCCGTCATCGGCAAATATATTACAAAGTTTAGATTCCAATATATTGAGTTTTATTACATAACGACTTGTAGCGACAAGTGAAAACTTCTTTATGCAAGACTTGATAAAAAAAATCTTACCAACGATCACCTGAAATGCATGAGAGAAAAACGGGTCAACTATGAAAATAGTTGGTGAGTAAACACGTTTAGCGAAAAGAAAACTCGTAAGAAATATTCAAAGCTTTCGGTCAACGAAAATAGTTCCCAAAGCAAAGGCATTGTATATCCACTCAGTTCCAAGTTCCGCCCATACAAAACTTGCAACCTGTGTGTACACAACCCATTGCTCAAAAGATAGCGTAACAAGTGGTCAAGTATAAGTGGTCATAATAGTTCCCAAAGCAAAGGCATTGTATATCCACTCAGTTTCAAGTTCCGCCCATACAAAACTTGCAACCTGTGTGTACACAACCCATTGCACAAAATATAGCGTATCAAGTGGTCAAAATAGTTCACAATATAGTACCAAGTATATAATAATTCAGGATGCTCCAACATGGGAGACTTTGCACTGCTCCAACAAAGGAGACTCCTTTGTCACTCGACCACCTAGGCGAGATTTATTGAGAACGCTCCACCAATATGGCGAGACTTTATAGTGATGCTCCGATCATGGGAGACTTTGCACTGCTCCAACAAGGGAGACTCCTTTGTCACTCGACCACCTAGGCGAGATTTATTGAGAACACTCCACCATTTAGGCGAGAATTATTGAGAACACTCCACCGACAAGGCGAGAATTAGTGTGAACACTCCACCGACAAGGCGAGAATTATTGTGAACACTCCACCGACAAGGCGAGAATTATTGTGAACACTCCACCGACAAGGCGAGAATTATAGTGATGCTCCGAACAAGGGAGACTTTATAGTGATGCTCCGAACATAGGAGACTTTAGGACAAGGTCATAACACGTACGATTCAATAAGTTCAAATAAGTCATAATTTCGTAATTAAGTTCAAGGATTTGATTCGAGTTCACAAGTTCTAGTCAAAAGAGTTCACAATTGTAAAGATCAATTTAATTCAAGTATGGTTCATGCATTCAGCCCCAAAATATAGTAAAACGGTAAAAAAAAGGGGATGTGATTACTCACTAGCATAAAATGTTCAATAAGTTCATAAAACATAGATAGTTTAGTTCAAGTATAAATCATGCATTCCACCCCAAAACAATTTAAAGCATTTAAAAGGGGAGTCTGTGAATACTCACTTGATGAATAGATGCGACGACAAAAGTGGTTACACCGAAATGTAGCGGGAATCTCGAAACTGACCTATTATGAATGATATGATATGCAATAAGTCACGATGTAATGTTATGCACGCAATTCGGATGATATTTATACCATTTACGAGTTTTGAAAATAATACTAATCGTCGAAAAATACTCTTTTGACGTCTTGACCCTTCGAAAATGACTTTACAAGTTTTTACGTCAAAATGTCATCCTACAATGGTTTTGAAATGATTTATGGTGAAATTATCAATTTTTGTCGCAAAACAATGTCGTCGGAAATTTTCATGAAAGTGATAAAAATAGCTTTGAAAAACTAGTTGTAAAATGGTGTACGTCGATCGTTAGAGAACGAACTCGACGGTTTTGGAAAGTTTGTATCGAAATCTAGATGTTTCAGTTCAGGAGTTTTCGTCAAAAAGGTCTCGAACATAAAGATAATAGGGGTTAAATATGGTGATTTTAGTTACCGTAACACTTATCTCGTAAAAATAATATAGTTTTTCTAAAAATATTAGTTACGGCAAGTTTATGAAAACGTGTATATCTTAGTCGTTTCAAATCCGTTTTCTACGTATTATACGTCCTTAGCTTCGTATCAAAGTATACTATTATATTTTTGACAAGTCGAAATAATTTATGAAGCTTAAGGCTCGTTTTTGACTCGAATAAATCAATAATAGTTTGCTGAAATTTTCAGAAAATGTATATATCGTCGTCAAACTTGAAAAATTCATAACTTCTTCGTTATAACTCCGTTTTAATCCGTTCAAGCGGCCACGGATTCGTTTTAAAGTATATTTTCTAATTATCAAGGCCAAAATGTCGTGCCTACTGTCGGATTTTCCAGAAAATCAAAACAAGATCAGACCACTATATATACTTGTCGAAAAGAGTTTTTCTCGTACTAAACCTATTCCAATCCCTTCAAAACAACTCCAAAGCTATTCTAATCCTACCATACACCTTCTTAGGGTGTCATGGGTTCCTAGTCATCACCAAAACTAAAATATAACAAGGAGTAATTATAGGATGGATTATATATATAACACTTAAAAATCAATAAAAAGTGGTACAACATCATATGACTTGCATGATTTTATTAAATATGATGAAATGAATATGAAATGAATATGAATAGGATCATGAAAATGAAAAGCTTACAAGTAACTTCATGAGGTGATATGAACAAAGGATTATCCTAAATACCCTAGGTTTTTATTTCAAAACCTTGATTAAGAGTAATACTAGATTGTGATGAACTTGACTTGAAAATTTTTGGTGAAGCCCTTCTTGATCCTCTAGGTGGCCGGTTTTAGAGCAAGAGAGAAAGAGAGGGTTTTTATTTTTTTCACACTTTTTATTTTGATATGTATGTGTTGAATGCATTATTGTTTAACTATAAAGTGATATAATTAAAAGACAAGATCCTCCATTTGAGGAGAGTAGATAGGTTTGACTAGTTCATTTTTTTTTTTAAATAGTAATGTGTAAGTAAATGTGATGTTTATTAAAGATAGTGAGTAACTTGTATACATATTTTAGCATTTAGGGTAGCATTAAATAAAAATAAATTTTCACGGGTCAAGATAAAATATATTAAGGTCATAAAAATTATAAAAATATATTTCTTGAAAGATTTGAGTGAATAAATATTTATCGGGTTGAATTTAAGAAAACCGTCGTAATTTATATAAACATAACAATTTATATACGAAATAAATTTAAAACATTGGGTAAACTAATAATAATATTTTTATAAACTTATTATGAGTATAAAAATATATTGTGATAAATTTTTGGAAGTATCGTATCAATTGTTCAAAATAATTTATTATGCGATAAGGTTTATTTAATATGAAATTACGCGTTTAATGTGAAATGTAAAAATCATGAATGAACCGTTATAAAATGATGAATATGGAGTATGAGAAATGACCGGAAAATGAGAATTGTGACATTCTTCCCATGTCAGCGGAATCACGTCCTCGTGATTCGATTAATGATACTATGGTCCGAACCTCGACAAGAGTTCTAAAAGTTCATGCTCGTACAAACAGTCTAAATGATCATATCAGTGCCCATGCGTACAGGTTCCCCATTCAACTAAGTACGTACCCGTGATTAGATTTAATAGGGTAAACTTACCCAATATCGAACGTAGCTCTCAAAAGACCTTTATGTAGTCGATTCTAATTTAATCTCACAACTCATCAAACAAGAACTGTCATGAGATTAAACTAAACCGACTTGAGTAAACTTGTCTCTTAGCTTGATTTTCGCAACTCATCAAACAAGAACTGTCACTAGATCAAGCTAGGAAACAAGTTGTTAGAAAGGTAGGATTCCACATCCTTGAATGAAGTCTTTTGAAAGATTCGCTCGATATTCGATTTGCTTACACAATCAAATCAAATCAACAAAATATATATAACAATTAAGGTCGATATCAATAGGTCTCAAATTAATCAATGTCGTGAACGTGGTAAGGATTGGAAGGAAGTTATGCACTCAAAATCATGTCGCACAGAAATAAAGCGGTTGTTCAAAGGAATGTACCCGTTAAGCGTTGCGGGCTTCCTCGGTACCCAGATAGAATGCTCGACCACGTGCGGGAGGAATTTCAATGTTCTGATCTTGTGGACCTTCTATTGCCAACGCCAGGTTTGGACGATTACCTCCTTGATTGGGAGTTCTTGCAGCCATGATCTTACAAAGGACCAAAACATCGGGTTGAGTAAACGACATTCTAACGAGGTCAGATGAGGTGCAGAACGGTGGTAATGTGTTATAGTGATCGAAACATGACAGGAACAGAGTCATGCTATGTCTAACAAGTCGAAAGATGGAAAAGAGAAGATATGAACAAGGTACGGTAATGTAGACGTGAACGTAAAAATATGCTATGCATACCCACCCGACCAATGCAACTTCAGGTGACCAGACTCAAAAGACTCGACTAAGCATGATTTAAATTTACTCTTCTTATCATTGCATGGTTCTTCATAAATTAGACATAGTTGATCAGGCTATGTATAATTTATGATTAACGATGCAACGATAGGACTAGATGACTCGGATGATGTTCAATGTTTAATAAAATAAAATACAAATTTTTTTTTTTTTTTTTTTCGGTTATAGCTGTGATTTTTATTTTTGAAAAATCGGCATTCTCTATAACCTTTGGCTCTGGTACCAATCTGTCACACCCTCGCCGGAGGCGGAAACACGAGGTGTAACGGAAGGGAACATAAGCACAAGATAATAGAACATACCAACATTAATATTTAAAAGAAAGAGTACACCGTTACAATACCAGTTTAGCCGTCATCGGCAAATATATTACAAAGTTTAGATTCCAATATATTGAGTTTTATTACATAACGACTTGTAGCGACAAGTGAAAACTTCTTTATGCAAGACTTGATAAAAAAAAAATCTTACCAACGATCACCTGAAATGCATGAGAGAAAAACGGGTCAACTATGAAAATAGTTGGTGAGTAAACACGTTTAGCGAAAAGAAAACTCGTAAGAAATATTCAAAGATTTCGGTCAACGAAAAATAGTTCCCAAAGCAAAGGCATTGTATATCCACTCAGTTCCAAGTTCCGCCCATACAAAACTTGCAACCTGTGTGTACACAACCCATTGCTCAAAAGATAGCGTAACAAGTGGTCAAGTATAAGTGGTCATAATAGTTCCCAAAGCAAAGGCATTGTATATCCACTCAGTTCCAAGTTCCGCCCATACAAAACTTGCAACCTGTGTGTACACAACCCATTGCACAAAATATAGCGTATCAAGTGGTCAAAATAGTTCACAATATAGTACCAAGTATATAATAATTCAGGGATGCTCCGAACATGGGAGACTTTGCACTGCTCCAACAAGGGAGACTCCTTTGTCACTCGACCACCTAGGCGAGATTTATTGAGAACGCTCCACCAATATGGCGAGACTTTATAGTGATGCTCCGATCATGGGAGACTTTGCACTGCTCCAACAAGGGAGACTCCTTTGTCACTCGACCACCTAGGCGAGATTTATTGAGAACACTCCACCATTTAGGCGAGAATTATTGAGAACACTCCACCGACAAGGCGAGAATTAGTGTGAACACTCCACCGACAAGGCGAGAATTATTGTGAACACTCCACCGACAAGGCGAGAATTATTGTGAACACTCCACCGACAAGGCGAGAATTATAGTGATGCTCCGAACAAGGGAGACTTTATAGTGATGCTCCGAACATAGGAGACTTTAGGACAAGGTCATAACACGTACGATTCAATAAGTTCAAATAAGTCATAATTTCGTAATTAAGTTCAAGGATTTGATTCGAGTTCACAAGTTCTAGTCAAAAGAGTTCACAATTGTAAAGATCAATTTAATTCAAGTATGGTTCATGCATTCAGCCCCAAAAATATAGTAAAACGGTAAAAAGGGGATGTGATTACTCACTAGCATAAAATGTTCAATAAGTTCATAAAACATAGATAGTTTAGTTCAAGTATAAATCATGCATTCCACCCCAAAACAATTTAAAGCATTTAAAAAGGGGAGTCTGTGAATACTCACTTGATGAATAGATGCGACGACAAAAGTGGTTACACCGAAATGTAGCGGGAATCTCGAAACTGACCTATTATGAATGATATGATATGCAATAAGTCACGATGTAATGTTATGCACGCAATTCGGATGATATTTATACCATTTACGAGTTTTGAAAATAATACTAATCGTCGAAAAATACTCTTTTGACGTCTTGACCCTTCAAAAATGACTTTACAAGTTTTTACGTCAAAATGTCATCCTACAATGGTTTTGAAATGATTTATGGTGAAATTATCAATTTTTGTCGCAAAACAATGTCGTCGGAAATTTTCATGAAAGTGATAAAAATAGCTTTGAAAAACTAGTTGTAAAATGGTGTACGTCGATCGTTAGAGAACGAACTCGACGGTTTTGGAAAGTTTGTATCGAAATCTAGATGTTTCAGTTCAGGAGTTTTCGTTCAAAAGGTCTCGAACATAAAGATAATAGGGGTTAAATATGGTGATTTTAGTTACCGTAACACTTATCTCGTAAAAATAATATAGTTTTTCTAAAAATATTAGTTACGGCAAGTTTATGAAAACGTGTATATCTTAGTCGTTTCAAATCCGTTTTCTACGTATTATACGTCCTTAGCTTCGTATCAAAGTATACTATTATATTTTTGACAAGTCGAAATAATTTATGAAGCTTAAGGCTCGTTTTTGACTCGAATAAATCAATAATAGTTTGCTGAAATTTTCAGAAAATGTATATATCGTCGTCAAACTTGAAAAATTCATAACTTCTTCGTTATAACTCCTTTTTAATCCGTTCAAGCGGCCACGGATTCGTTTTAAAGTATATTTTCTAATTATCAAGGCCAAAATGTCGTGCCTACTGTCGGATTTTCCAGAAAATCAAAACAAGATCAGACCACTATATATACTTGTCGAAAAGAGTTTTTCTCGTACTAAACCTATTCCAATCCCTTCAAAACAACTCCAAAGCTATTCTAATCCTACCATACACCTTCTTAGGGTGTCATGGGTTCCTAGTCATCACCAAAACTAAAATATAACAAGGAGTAATTATAGGATGGATTATATATATAACACTTAAAAATCAATAAAAAGTGGTACAACATCATATGACTTGCATGATTTTATTAAATATGATGAAATGAATATGAAATGAATATGAATAGGATCATGAAAATGAAAAGCTTACAAGTAACTTGATGAGGTGATATGAACAAAGGATTATCCTAAATACCCTAGGTTTTTATTTCAAAACCTTGATTAAGAGTAATACTAGATTGTGATGAACTTGACTTGAAAATTTTTGGTGAAGCCCTTCTTGATCCTCTAGGTGGCCGGTTTTAGAGCAAGAGAGAAAGAGAGGGTTTTTATTTTTTTTTCACACTTTTTATTTTGATATGTATGTGTTGAATGCATTATTGTTTAACTATAAAGTGATATAATTGAAAGACAAGATCCTCCATTTGAGGAGAGTAGATAGGTTTGACTAGTTCATTTTTTTTTTTAAATAGTAATGTGTAAGTAAATGTGATGTTTATTAAAGATAGTGAGTAACTTGTATACATATTTTAGCATTTAGGGTAGCATTAAATAAAAATAAATTTTCACGGGTCAAGATAAAATATATTAAGGTCATAAAAATTATAAAAATATATTTCTTGAAAGATTTGAGTGAATAAATATTTATCGGGTTGAATTTAAGAAAACCGTCGTAATTTATATAAACATAACAATTTATATACGAAATAAATTTAAAACATTGGGTAAACTAATAATAATATTTTTATAAACTTATTATGAGTATAAAAATATATTGTGATAAATTTTTGGAAGTATCGTATCAATTGTTCAAAATAATTTATTATGCGATAAGGTTTATTTAATATGAAATTACGCGTTTAATGTGAAATGTAAAAATCATGAATGAACCGTTATAAAATGATGAATATGGAGTATGAGAAATGACCGGAAAATGAGAATTGTGACACAAAGTAGCATCTAACAGCTCAGAAATAGCGTTTTTTTTTTTTTTTTTTTTTATCGATTGCCTGCAAAGGCTTTATCTTGCTCTTCAATGGAAACCAACTTATGCTTAACCTTAGGCTTAGCAACTACATCCCTATGGCCAATAGACATATCGACATCAACATCAATAAGGCTGCTCGCTTCTTCTTCAGCCCAAGCAATAAGCTCATCATATGTCATATTGCTTGCATCTTTTAATCTTCTTCCATGTATAATCAATTTAGTTGTATAATCATCTTCAGAATCATAAAAGTTAAGATTTTGATAATAAAAATCAAATTAATTTTGGGGATTATGTGCCATATACATCATTAACTTCCCATATCGATCAGCAAGGTCATACATGGCAACCACATCCCTATCACACTCTATTAGTTTCAAGCTACCTCTAATTGACATTGTGGTAAATAGAAAAACAAGGAATGGAAATTTAGCTCAGTATGTTCTTTAAGATACTGGCACATACTACTATAGTCCACCTTCCTATCCTTGGACACACTCCAATAAAAAACACCCCCATTTTCATACCTCAGCGATTGGAAATAAAACTCGCCCAAAACATGAACGTCAAACAGGTAACGAGGATCTGAAGTCCAACTAGGTGCCATCCTGTTACAGGAACACATAAAATACAATACTTTAAAATATATATATATAATTTTAAATGTAAACCCTAATTAGGTACGAATATTGAAACATTAAATAGAGACAAAATTGATATGGGAGACCATGACAATAAAGTATCACGAACCTTTCGCACAATTCAATTTTAATAATTGAATGAAAACGACAGTTGAATTAGATTATTAAGCAGCCAGGGTTCTGGTCGGTAGGAAGTGAATGTGGCCACAAAAAGATAAAAGATAAATTATTCGTGTATCATAAATCGCTAAATTGAAAAAATGCGCTTTTAAAAAGTCGCTCAGAATATTTTGGTTTATGTGTAAGTACTTTACAGTTGTCGATGTACTATAATGTAAGAACGTCGATTAAAAAAATTGCTTTAATATTTACCTAAAAAAGTCTCTTAATCAGTTTCATGCCTTTTTTTCACACCTAAAAAGTCGCTTAGCAGTGATTACAATATACTAACAGTGGTTACACAACACTACTAGCAGTGGTTTAACTCAAGCAGTGGATTCATTCTTCTGGCAGTGGTTTCATCAACTCTAGCAATGGTTTGAAATGCCCTAGCAGTGGATACACCAACCACACTCAATTTTGTTGACCAAGATTACATCAACCAAACCTAGGCGAAAAATAGTGATATTATGCACTAATATGAAGGATTAAAACATAATGGTTGTGTTGAAAATATATTTGTGAAAAATTTTATTGAAATGTTTTTTTTTTTTTTTTTTTTTTTTTTTTTTTGTTAATGAAACTCCTCACGTATAAAGGGGTTGACCGCCTAACTGTTATACGCGCATAAAGTGGCCATGTTGAAAAGTACTTACCATAAACTGTTAAAATTTGTAACAGTCTAAACAGTCCAATCGAATACAAGTATATACATACCCACCACTGAAAGTTTGTTTATGTAACCAAAATAAATAAATAAATAAATAAAACTTAAAATGTCATTCAAGAAACGTATCCGATTTCCTAACAAATATGGAAACGAGGATACTCCAATTCATCATAACAATCTACATACATGAACTTAAACCTTATCATCTTTCCATACTCAAACTCACAATCTTCAAAAAAGTGGTTCCAGTCACCTAATGCATTCACATGATTCACCCGGTTTGGATTGTCTCTATGATAGTCAATCTGAATTCGCATCATGTATTCGACTGCATCATTCCTAAAAAGCGCATTTTGAAAAAAATGCATAGGATGATTCTGAAGAAAATGGTCGGGAATATCCTGGTGTTTAACATTTACAAAAATTATATAAAATTATATAAAGGCATAGAAAAAAAAGTACACACAAAACACAAACTTACAAGTCTAGATAACGCAAGAATTTCAGTAGACCTTCTGTAAAAGACATCAGTTCTCTCACCAAAATGATCAAGGTGACCAAACCATTGGCAAATGTGTTGCATTCGCTCATCACCTGTTTCAAAAATATCAAAATAAATCTTAAAGATATATGTTATGATATTACTGAATATGATTATGAGATTTCAAGCCTACCTCCATCTTCATGATCAAGATCATTTTGTGGAAAAAAAAATTGTGTCACACCAAGAAACTGCCCCTGTATCTTTGCCCTACCATCGAAACCAAACACGGTTATATTCAAGCTATTGTTCTCCAATTTAGTAAAAACAATAACATCACCAAATTCAATATCGGAATATTGAAGAGCAGTCGACCACATTTCATCATCCATAACATACAAAGGACGAGGATCATGACCTCCTTCATAGCCCCAAGTAACATCCACATTAAACTCCATTCCTACAACAACAGTACCTTGCAACCCAATACCATCTAGAAAATTACAGGGCAATGTCGAGACAACAACATGATTGACAATTATAACATATACAGTAATAAAATACACTTATTTTTAAAAAACGTAAACAAAAAAATTAATTCTTATAAATAACCTGTGGAATATGATGGTATGGCAGCCGATAACTTTGAAACCTTATATGACGACTTTCTACACCAGCATATTCCTCAACTTCCAACCCATTAGAATCATATCCAGTAACGTAAAAAGAGTTATCACCTTCTTGAACAAATTGTAACATATGAACATCCGTATACATGTTTTCATGAACAAATTCTACCCATTTGTTACCTACAATCCTAATGGGACCTCATAACCGAGCAACAATCCTTACTTTCTTCCGTTGTCTTTGAATTCTAGTTAAATATAAATGCCGATTCCCATTAAAAGCACATTCAGCAAATTGAGGAAGCTCAAGAAACCCAGGGTAAAAAGCTATGTTTGGTCGCACCAAAAACTCGATTGTCATGATTACCTTATAAACAATTACAATCATGTAAAGTTAAGTTAATGTGGCCAAAAATTTTGATATGAATATTGAAACATAAAATACAGTCAATATTGATATGGTGGACCATGACAATAAAGGTTCACGAACCTTTTGAGAAATTCAATTTTAATAATCGAACGAAATTGACAGTTGCACGAAAAAAGCTAGGGTTCTGGTTGGTAGAAATTGGATGTGGCCAAAAATAGTTAAAAGATAAGGTTTTAGTGTATCATAAATCGCTATAAAAAAAGTCGCTCAGACTATATCGCTAAAAAATTCGCTTTCTTATCTAGTTTCCCGCCAGAATAATTTTCCCGCCTAAACACAAGTCAACAAAATAAGCATAAATACAGTGAATTCTATAGTACATATACAACAAACCATAATGGCTTTGAACTTATCGGGAAAAGGTAATTATGAACAAGTTCAAGACAGGAAAG
>OU343220.1:188233372-188410478 GCA_910596185.1 Chrysanthemum makinoi | reverse complement strand
AGGATGATGCTGAGAAGAAAAAGCTAGATGGTGATGTTACGGATAAGGAGAACCAAGATGGCATTACACCAGAAAAAGTTAAGGCATTGGCAAAAAGGATTAAAGACCTGGAAGAATTCTTTGAAAAACTCAAGGAAAGGAAAGCAACTGAAGAAGGATGTGGTTCTAGCAGTACTGTTTGAATGAATGTAATGGTTGAATAATGAATAATATGAATGTAACGGTTGAGAATGTAATGGTTGTGTTGAAAATCTTATCTATGAAATAATTTATTGAGATGATTGTTGTAGTGTTGTTATTGATCGAGATGGTTGTGCTGATAGAACCAAGTCAGGACTGAAATAGACATCAACATATTTAATCAAAATGATTGCAATGTAACATACACATGGTAGCAGAACCATCATCACATAGTAGTTTGTAACATACACTAACTAGCCTTCACCACAGACTGAAAATAAATTGTTTCATCATGATGACTAGTTAGTGTAGTTTGTAACATATACTAACTAGTCATCATGCACTGAAAGGAACAAAAATACAAATTGTTTAACAGGGTACATACCACCCTGGAAGATCAAATAACTACCACATGGTAGCCTTCATCATACCTTCGAATTACTTGGATCATATGTGGAACCTTCAACTATCACTTGATTATTAACCAAACTGATTGCCTCATCACCCTTCATATCATCAGATTGATTACTACCAACTGCTTCAAATTCATCAAATAATCTCCTAGATTTCAAGGTACCAGTTTCAAAATGACTTTTCTTGGACACATATTGAACTACAGTAGAGCTTCCAACTGTAGGAAGGTCATCAATATCATTAAAAAGCCTCTTACACTTTAAAGGGCTGGTTTGAATAGATGGGAGTAAACTAGTAGCATGTGGATCCTGAAGGTCATGATTACCAGCAGCCTGAAAGTCGTTAAAAAGGTTCTTACCTCTCAACAGACTAATCTCGAACCCACATTCGTTTGACAAACACTCGGTAATAGTGGACTTCTGTGTCCAAGAATCTTCAAAGTCATTCGACACATAAGGTCGGACTGTAGTCCTTAAACAAGGAGGAATGTATTCAAGGTCATTATTACCACCAAATTCAGACTTTCCTATGAATAAACTAGCTTCAACAAAAGGCTTGACATAAGGTGTCCTAAGGTAGGCTGGTGAATTTTTCCCTCTTCTTCCCATGCCATTAGTTCTTCAAACGACAGACAGTCGACATATTTTTTTTTCTTTTCGTGACTTTTAATTTTAGATGTCACTTCATCGTCTGAGGAATCAAAAGACAGGTTCTTGTGATAGTAGCTAACTAAATGAACCTGTGGCTGATGACAAACATAGATCTCAACTAGACTATGGAGCTCAGCCATGAAATACAGTTTCTTGACATCATTATCACCTTCTACAAGGGTCAACCCTTCCTCTAGACTACTACTTGGAAGACAAAAATACCAAGCCCAAATATCCTCCTTAATTTCTTTCAACAACATGTCACATATTTCAGAATGCGATAACCTACTCAACCTAGGTAACCTCAAATGTAAAACATCTCCACCTAAATAACTTAAGGGATAAAAAAAGAACCGACTGCCATGATAAACATCAAACCCAAGATATTGACTATTTTCAGACATTCTGTGTAACAATAGAAATAATTCAGCAAAACAAAATATATGTAAGATAAAATTTAACACAAATAAGTAAATGGACAAACTTACAGCCATTCTTGATACCATAAATCACCACAGGCCTTTGATTATGTGTTTTGTGATGCCATAGTTAGTAGAAATCTGAAAAACACAAAATATATGTAAGATAAAATTTAGTTTTGGTTAATAATAGGTACAAAAGCTACAAAAGGTACAAAAAGTGAACAGTAGAAAAGTGTCTATAAAGTACAGCCATACTCAAATGATATATCTAAGATATAGTCAAACTCACCCACAAAAGTCGCCTAGTTTACAAGTTGGATAATGCATAATAGGTTATTACCCAATGGACAATACTTGTAAAGTAACATGCATGGGTTAGCCCTACTTTGTATATCCATAGTTTGGTGTGTGTTTTTTTTTTTTTGCTTATTTTTTTAGAAAAATATTACTAGTATACAAATTTGTAGCGTCCCTAATTATCCTATTACATTAGTTTGAACACTAACAATATAATACAACATACTGAATACAAAAATTAAAAGCATTCAAGGGAGCATATGGTTATCAATTTGTTTCAAGTAATACATCAACAAAACTAGAACATCACTAAACACAAACACTGTGTTTAAAAAAAACCTAGTCATTTGTTCACGGTATGAAAGCGCAGCCTGAATAGGATCCTTCACATCCAATGATAGACCAAAAGCCAAGCGGTATAAAAAAAATACATACCCAAATACCACAATCACCAAATATCCCGGCCTGCTTCGGTACTTGTTCAGCAATAGTAAATGTAATGAAATAACTTGCCGGATCAATGCCTTTCTTCTCAAATACTTGCGCTTGTGCTAGGGCCTCAGGTAATTGTAGCTGTGGACATTAGTTACACTGTTTTAAAAAATCTAATGTTTAAAACCTGGTTAAACGATTCTGTATTAATTCTTATGACATATGAATAAATAGTCAAACCTGTAAACACTCCCTCAGTTTGATATAAAACTCTCGCCATTCCTCTTCAAAAGTTTGACCGCTATCATAAAAGGTAACAATGCCTTTGTCTATCTCCAAACGCGCAAGACACCAATGAGCTTCAGTTTCATTAATAGGCATGAAAACCTACAACGTTTGGGTCACAAACATAACATTAATATATGGCAAAAGCTAAACAGGATAATTAAACGAATGAGACTGGACTAGAATAAAAAATATATATCGTCACTTACGTGCTTAACGTCAGACCATGGAATAGAGTATCTTTCACCATTAGCATACCACAACGGCAAAGAATTTTGTAACTGAACAAAATAGCTACTAACCATGTCGCCCAATCATCGTATCGGGCCTAATATGCCAAAGGTAATTAACCCACAACTCTATGTGCTGTAAATTTTGAAACATGAATGAGTGTGATAAACGTTATAAGAAATCAATTCAATTGGTACAGTTGTATGAGTACTTGCCTCATCCCTTAGCCAACCTTTCCTAGGCGGGTCTAAGCAAACCAAACTTTCCCAAAACCTTCTATCCACACACACATCGTCACACCAAGGAAACTTGCAGTTAAGCGGTCCAATTTGTCCAAGAAATTCGTCAAATTCATTTGTAAAATGAACTCTGTTGACAGCATTGCTGGAGCATGCAAGATCCTAGTATATGAAACGATTAAACTTATAATCAATTGTCATTAACAAGATATATTTTAAAAGGTTGTCAAGAAGTATTTTTCATACCTCAACCCAAGGCGTGACAATTTTAAGGTTTTCACTCATATCTGGATCAGGTAAGCTAGAGCATCGTCTTTTCTTTTCAGCATATGCCTTGGTCCAATAATACGAATTAGCTTCACCCGAACGTTGTTCACTCCTTTTGGAAACTGCAAAACGCGCTCTATTGGCTTTCATATGATCTGAGTTCATGATTGCTTATCCCCTTTTCTTTCGTTCATTTTCATACTGCAACCTCTTTTCCTCTTCCCTCATTATCAACTTATCCTCTTCCATCCTTAACCTTTTCTCTTGTTGCATCAACTGCTGCTCTTTTAACCGGGCACTTTGTAATTCTTCATGTCGCAACCTTAATTCTTCTTGGATAATAAATTCCTGTCAGGGTTTATAAAGAACCTATCGTTATGATATGTTATGGTACGGAAAGGGTTTTACACTTGTTTACTGATTTTGTAAATTACCTTTGCAACATCGTCATCAGAAAATTCATCTAGGCGCTACTGATGAACTAGTATCAATGCTTGACTGACTTGACTCAAACAAGTCAAGAAAATCATGATTAAGCTCATCACAAAACTGTGCACTAAGATGCCGAAGATCATTAGTTAACTCCAATTTCTCCTAAGAATGAAAAAAAGTATTTATAAAAAGCATATATACGAAAGATAAAAAAAAATTTGAATCCACTTCTAGTGGTTTTCAATCCACTGCTAGAGTCTTTCAAACCACTACTAGTGGTTTTCAATCCACTGCTAGCAGGTTCCTGATAATGGATACTTAACGGGCTGTTTTGAAAATTTGTTGTATCCACTGCTAGAGTCTTTCAAACCACTGCTAGTGGTTTTCAATCCACTGCTAGCAGGTTCCTGATAATGGATACTTAACGGGATGTTTTGAAAATTTGCTGTATCCACTGCTAGAGTCTTTCAAACCACTGCTAGTGGTTTTCAATCCACTGCTAGCAGGTTCTTGATAATGGATACTTAACGGGCTGTTTTGAAAATTTGTTGTATCCACTGCTAGAGTCTTTCAAACCACTGCTAGTGGTTTTCAATCCACTGCTAGTGGTTTTCAATCCACTGCTAGCAGGTTCCTGATAATGGATACTTGAAGGGTTGTTTTGTAAATTTGGTGTATCCACTGCTAGAGTATATGAAACCACTGCTAGTGGTTTTCAATCCACTGCAAGCAGGTTCCTGATAATGGATACTTGAGGGGTTGTTTTGTAAACTTGGTGCAAACGTATTGACGATCAACAAAAAAGGATGTCAAAGTATATATACGGAAAAAAAAGGATATATTACCCCATTTCTTTCTCGAGCAAGAACCTGAAATAAATGATACAAAATATTAAGGACGTATATTATTATCAGTAGTCGTGTGATTATTGATGGTTCTATGAGGAGAATATAAAGCTTAAATAACCTGAATAATTGTCTCGAGTTTGAACAAACGCTTATTTAACTCTGTAATAACACCATCATGTGTTATGCTGATCTCTATTATACTGCTCTCACTCCTGCGTATAATAGGTGAATGTTTCCTTTCAGTCTTGCCACATTTGCGTGCTGCGGCCATCTTCTTCAACCACTCGTCGTAAAGATGTGTGGTTTTCGCTGGTGGAGTTCTAGGTATGTAATCATGGAAAAACGCCGTGAACTTCATATACCAATCAGATCTCCTCTCAGCTATTGTCGGTGTAAGTTCTTTAACAGGATTGGAATCCTTAAAAATCAAATAATAATGTTGAATAAAAGATTGCATTAATGTAGAATAAAAGATTGCATTAATAAGAAAAATATTATGAGTACTTTTACATTTCCAAAAAGAAACTTATAATCAGATCTTTTGAAGGGTGTATTCTTTGACCACGCTACTCCTCTTGGCATAATATCAGGAACTTTATTCCACCATAGAATGCTTCTTTCAAATGACTCCAGTATCCATATATATACGGATTTTGCAATTTCAATAAAAAATAATAACATAAAATATTGATACATAAAATGACTCCAGTGTATATTGATATATAAAATATTAACCTTGAAAGCCCAAACGAATCCTGATAGTGTATAGGTTGGAACAAACTTGTGGTCTTTGTTAATACCTTGAAGGAAATCCCACTTGTGTTTATCCGCAACATCCAAATTTTCATCATACAAATGCCTCCAAATATGCTCTCCCCATGGAAAGGCATCCCAATCATCTAGGTTTTCAACTAATCGCATGAGAGAATCATCAACTTCCTGAACCAATAATCTGCCCATGAAGATAACCTCTAAAGCTAACAATAGACAAAGACGTACTTGCATCTTCGTCGCATATGATACCAAATGCCTCTTCATCCTCAATTAGGCTAAGAATATCTAAGTTTGTAATTTTTGAACCTGAACGTTTTGGGAAAACCCTTTACCTAAAATTGAGGTGTCGACCTATATTTTCAAAACTTACTTTTCCAAAATGAAAACCAGTGATAAACGAAAACTCTGGACGACCGAAATGTAGGGGACGGTCTTCAATATAATATACAACTGGCATATCATAATGATTTTCATTTGGATAACATTGTTTTTGTAAAATATAATCTATCATATGTGCTTCATGGTCAAAATAAGAAAGGTCCAACCATTTACCGAAACAAGTTCCCCGAAACAACTTCCTTCGTTTTTTATCCAACTTGGATTTTATTAAAGAAAAGTAGTTTGGTTTACTTCTGATGATGATTTTGGCCTCATATTCCTACAAATGAAAAAATAAAATAAATAAATAAATAAATAAATAAAAGAAAATAAAATCAAAAACATATTCTACGTAATTACATATAAGGGGAGTAACAAAGCTGCATTCAATCATCCAAGCATATTGTACAATTTTGTAATAAATACCATATGTTACTTCATTCCTTAATGCATTTATTGCAAAAGATACAACAACAAAGCATCACATCTTCAGACACCGGATAAATTAAAAACCCCAACACAATCAAAAACCTTTTGCTAACTTAAAAAAACTAAATTGTTGTTGCAAAACTACGATTAAACATGATTAATTTCAAATAAAATACGGAAAAAACAAAGATACGAACAATTTATATATATGAATATACAAATACATACCCGAATACGAAACATTTTTTTGCAGGATTTCGAGAAGACGGATAGATCTTGCCTTGTATGAGTATTTTGTAATGTATGTGTTATTCTAATTCATTGAATAAAGGTTATGAAAGATATGTGATATGAAAAAGCGCTGAAAAAAAAACGCTCATGTAAAAAGTATTTTATAGTGCTGTAAAAAAATGATAACAGTACAAAAGTACAATTTTTAAAAAACCGCTCAAATTAATTCGCTTAAGTCGCTCGGCATTGGGAAGGAGCAAAAGGAATAAAATAATACTTTCCAAAGTTTGACTTTTTCCTCGAAATTATAAAAAAAGAAAATCGCTCGAATCTTAAAAAGTCGCTGGATATAAGTCGATTATAAATCATAGGTACGAAAAGGAACTTTCAATGATTGGGTTCTGAAAAGTGGAAGGACACTTGGCACTCCTAGATTGGAAGGAAAAAGTCGCAAATCTCAAGGTCTATTTTAGAAATACCGCAACTTTTTTCCTAGAAACTTTTGACACCTTGAGCAAAAGGTGTATTTGCATAATTAGCCCACAAAATAAATTGGTGTTCTCGAGTAAAAAAAAATAGGGGAAATTAGGATAAATTTCTCTCAAAAACTTTCTTTCCGATAATAAAATATTTTGAAGGAATGTATATTAGAAAACTTATAATAAATACAATTACTTAAATGACCTAACAAAAAGTATTAAATAACAAAGGATATGACTGTAAAATCGTTTTTTTATTTTCTTTTCTCTATCAAATTCTCTTTATATAACAATTCACAAGGACCTTTTTCACAAAGTATTAAAATATGTGTTTTCCTTCTACTCACTAGGTAATAAAAAAAACTTTTTTCTTCTACTCACTTAGAGTGGTACAAGCTAATTAAAAAAAGGGTTCCCTTCTACTCATAGAGAGAGTCATAAAAAAATGATTTTTGTAGATATACATAAACATACACATCACTATTATTTATTATTTTTTTTAAGCTTAAAGATATACATAAGCGCTTGAGTTTCTCAAAGTTTCCGCGCCTCCTCTTTGCAAAGTTCCATATCTAATCAACAATATTTTCTGCAAGCTGATTATCAAAGAAATCGGATACTCAGACGGCAGCGGAATCGGAGGGGGATGATCACGCCACGATTAGAGAATAGGGGTTTTGGTTCTAAGCGAGGTCGGTTTTATTGGTGTTAGACAGGTAAACAACATACCATATCTCTTTTGTAAACGAATTTAATTATGCAGTTGTCTGTTTATAGGTTCAGTTTCATTTGG
Organism: Chrysanthemum makinoi; assembly: GCA_910596185.1. Classification (NCBI taxonomy): domain Eukaryota; kingdom Viridiplantae; phylum Streptophyta; class Magnoliopsida; order Asterales; family Asteraceae; genus Chrysanthemum; species Chrysanthemum makinoi. The sequence continues at coordinate 188,402,697 of OU343220.1, read as the reverse complement.
TTTAGAAAATAAGATCCGAGTTTCGGTGAAGTTAACATGTGACGAAAAATAGATCAAACCAATAACGATGTTCAAAACTTTGTGGGATTCGGTTGTTTTACTTTTTTTTCCGCCAAATTATTTTATATTATGCAAAATGAAACCTTAAATTCCTTTTTTGGGTTTTTACAGGAATTGGTTCGATGGATGCCTAGCCTTGCAATAAGTTTTCGCCCAGAAGAGTATAACTGCTTTAGTTTTTGGTGAATTTTTTCTCCATTAGGGGATGTTTCGGATCGCGTACTGATACTACTTATGATTTATGAGATAAACGAATTAGATGATGAATGGTAACAAAGCTAAATGCTAGAGATAGGTTTGGGATTTGACGTGGTGGTATCAATACGTAATACTCAGATAGTTGTTGTACAAGTATTTGGTAATTTTAATTATGCTAAAGATGGCAGGTTATTTTAGGCTCTTTTTGACATACTAATTAAAAGAACGGGATTCTCCTGTTGCTACCTAATATTTTCTGTTTATACACTCTGTGCAGGCGCGAAGGAGTCTGCTCCGGATTTTGTGGTCTGTGCAGGCACAAAAAAGTCTGGCCGTATCAACTCTTTGACAACGGTAAGGCTACAGCACGAATACCAAACGTCGATGACCACATGCTTTATGATGCGATACAAGAACCTGTGACCGGTACGTGCTGTGTTATTTTAAAAAATATTTGGAAGAACAAAATACTACAAGTTTTGTGGTTTGTGATGTCACCAAAGTTTTATTTTTTTTCTGGATATTTGCAGCCTGTACATTGCATACAAAGGTGCTAGACATTACATCTGGTGTTGCCCGATACGTTCAAGAGCCCCATTCTCATGTGCTTCAAGTCCCTACACAACATGGAACGGTGTTAGTTTGACAGCGGTATTGTTCGACAACTTGATTGCCACAGTTCTGCTGTGGGTCGCCAATTGTTGGCTGCTGATACTTCTGACCCTCTGGACAGATTATATATATTTTATGTTTTTACAGGATTTGAGTGACTAATTGAGGTTATGGAGTCAGCGACATTCGTGAACCGTTTGGGGGTTGTTGAGGTACCCTTTTCTTTAGTGTGATGGACTTACTTTTTGGATGATTAAAGTGCCGCATACAGGATATGAATACTAATTTAGATTATAAAGAAAATTCAACACTGATATTGTTGCAGCCATAAATACTATTAGATGTTGTAGCCATAATCTAATAGTATTTTAGTTGATGGGGCCACATTTTTTTCCATGGTTAAGATGCTTAACTAAAAAAGTATTCACTTTCCGTTACTTCAACACTGATGGGGTCACAATTTTTTCCATGCTTAAGATGTATACAAGATACAAATGTTAATTTAGAGTATAAGAATCATTTCAAGGCTAATGTTGTTATGGGCACAATTTCTAAAAACAATAGATTATAAAGGATGCCTTGAAATCATTTCCCTGGGTATGGAACATATATGTTAATTTGTTCAAGGCTAATTTTTAGGAATTAGATGGTACTTTTCTAAGGTTCCTATAACGGAAAATGGGAGTTATTAATGATCATCTGTGTTGCACTTTACGGAATACATTGTATGAATGGCGTTATTTAGTGTTTATTTGCATATAAGAAGTAAATACTGTTTACCAGCGTCAAACGACTGAACAGGTACGCGAAATTCCTAATTTGACACCAATTCTGGATATTTGGGCACGATCGTACGAAGACCTGCAACTCATCGTTAAACACAATTGCTGGCCATAGGTACGGTAACGTGTACATTTGGCCATCATTCAATCCTTCTATCGTCAACACCAAAGACTATTCTTTAGATGACATATGAGTTACATAACAACTTATACTAATACGCCGACGGCTGTTGTTATTATAGGTATACATGAAACGGAAGGGGGTTGTACTAGATCATGCAATAATGATATATAGGAGCATTTCATGCCTCGAGCCTGGTAATTTCATTACTTTCACATATAGTAGATTCAAACATCTATGTCATACTAACTTTTATCTATGTCATACTACTTTTCAGGCTGTTTAATCTACCAACAGCCGTCGGCGTATAAATAAACATGTTGTCCCGATGTGGGGGGATCAGACGTCTCGGATACCTGCTTCTACTGCTGATAAGAATGCACGTACATGTTGGTCGTCTGCTTTTTTCTTTATCCTGTAGTTATAATGTATCTTCCAACACGTGTATGTAACTCTTACAAATATATTAAAGGATATAATTTGGTAATTTTACAACCTGCGAATAATAGCAACAGCATTCCTGTTTGTGTCACGAAATATGCTGTAAAGAATTTAGCGTTTACTGGTAGCGCTACAAGGTTGAACGGTGGCCCCGTGAATGCAGGCTAGGCATTCAACGTCGTAGAAGGTAGCGTCTTTTTTTCCTTTTTTTTTCTATGCATCTCCAAATTGTTGTCCATGTTTTGCAACAGGCAATTTCTATCGACCTAATATTTAACATCTTTGGTTTTCAGCGAGCTCACAAAAACAAAGTCAGGAACTATATCAAATTCCATATGCTAATATCGATCGTCGAAAGCCGCCATTTACATGTAAGTAATACATTATGTTGGTTATTGATCACGTATGACCCCCCTGGCACCAATACGGGTCAGACGCGGACTTAGCACGAGTATGTAATACTCCCGGCACCCACATAGTTCGGTCGCGGATCAAATACATACCCCGGAATGGCCATAAGCCATTCCGCGGACAGAAGACGCGTCCGAGCAAGGACACAACCGCGCCCCACGTAAAGGAAAGGAATCTTCCCTAGGTCGGATGTACTGCAACCTGCAGTCCCCAAAAAGAGAAAGCGGGACAACTTCGCCCAAAAACATCACCATCACAACAAGCGGACAAGCTCTGCAGTGACTTACGTCACAACCGCCGCTCTCAAGGACCGGACTTTGAGAAACACGCAGAAAGGTCAACCATATAAATAGGGGTCTCGCCTCTATTCAAAGGGTAACACACACACACTCTCTCTCTCTAGAATTCACTTCATCTCTCTAAAAACTATCACTTACTCTCACGCCGGAGGTTGACCGCGGAACCTCGTTCCGTGGTGAGACTAACGGTGTTGGTTTTCTTAGCAGCTAGCAATCGAAGATTTCACTTAATACAAGATCTATTCTCCGAAGAGTTAGCTTACACTAATCCTCGTAGGAGAAGCGCCCAGAATTGTATTAACAAGTTGGCGCCATCCGTGCCCTGCGGAAACCATGCCCAATGACCCACCTCTTACCTTCAATGGCCACAAGAGTGCTCGGGAATAGGTCCTCATCAAAGTCACGGTTGAGGTCCGCCAACCTCTGATCTAACTGTCCAAGTTGATAATCATATTCACTGCGGACTCTCTCCTCGCACTCCTTCATTTCCCCTAACAACCCAAGATCCTTAACCGCCCTTTGAGCTCTTCACAAACAGAGGTGAGCCCGGCCCCACTCTCCCTCAACTCGGCATTATCAACGGTCAATTTAGCCAACTGTTCGTCCTTAGGAGCAATCATGCCCTCCAGCCTGCGCACGCGGGCCCGCAATCTCTTCACCTCCTCGGACTCGGACTCAAGCTGACCAACACGCTCACGGAGACCCTTCGCCTCCGCAGCTTCAGATTCCAACTCCTGCACTTTTTGCTTAAGGGTCTCGATCCTTGCATCTCTCCTCTCAAGTCTCTTGTTCAACCTGTTCGTCTGATTCAACTCAAACTCTAACCGCAGCGCACTCGATGACATACAAGCTTTGTGCATAGTGGCAATGTTATATTGCTCCAGCAAATCCGCATGCAGCATGTTGCGTAACATCGACAAGTAACCTGGAGTAGCAAGGTTGTCCAGCATGCTTTGGCGGAGACCCAACCATCGTTCATCCTAAGTCATTTGTAGGCAACCACTTGGGAACATAAACATTTTTTGCTTAGCGTTCTCCACGGATAGAGACTCGTAAAAGTCGTTATCCGAGGCGCAGGACGGTGAACAGATGGTCTGCGGCGGAGACTCGACCGCAAAAGCACCCTCTTGCGCACAGGGGGGTGGCTGGGAAGGACCAGACATATCTACATCCAAGTCTTCTTGATGGGCAGGGGTGGATGTGTTTGAAATAGAATCCGATAGCCTGAAAGTCGGAGTGGCCTCGAAGAAATATGGGTCACCTCCTGCGAATAGGTCCAGATGCGACTCGTCACGGCTCCATCACAAGAGCAGATCCCGCGGTCGCATCCCCTGCATAATAACATAATAACACTTGAGCTCCATCACAAGAGCACATTTTAAAAAAATCAACATAATATGTCATACCAGCAGTGGACCCGACATCTTTTGCCGAAACCGTAAGTAAGCCTCTTCTTCTCCGGTTGCTTGGAAGGAACCGCAACTCTAACCCTTTTCTTCCCATTTGCCTTACTAGCCTTAGCCGCTTCAACATTATCCACAATAGTCTCTGGAACTAAGGTGATGACATTCTCGGAAGGCTCGATAACGCACTAGCAGGATCATCCTGTAATGACCGCCACCTTCGAAGAGTCCTCTCCAGATGTCACCTCGAATGGATCCGGCTGATTGATAAAGGCAAACAAAGACATCTCTGCAGGACAACAAATCAAAACACAGGCGTTAGTAAAAGAAACAGGGGAAACAGGAACAAAAAGACAATAAGGCGCGGCAAACCCTAAAAAGAAAAACCCACCCTCGGTATCTGAAGCCATAAAGGTAGGTCGCGCCGTAGTATCATCCGTGCACGACTAAGGCCATAAACCACGCAAAGAAAGGGCTCGGCAACTTCTTAAAAGGAGCGCGCATTCGTGTCAAGGCGACGCAAATAACTCAAGGTCAATATCGCCGTCGGTCGGAAAAGGATCACGGTCACAAACTTTCTCATTCCACGAGATTGCTATTGGGAAAACGGTCGCGTCAACCCAAAAGAAAAACTCCTTCCAATTCTTAACAGAATCCAAAGGAGCGGTGTAACACACCGGAACAATCAAGGACTTGGGACCCTTACGCTTCTCTAGGGTCATCCAACCATCCTTCATCCCCGAATAATAAAATTTCCTAAATAAAGGCATTGGGTGTTCCACCGTGAGCACGGCAAGGATCTCAAAGTGACTAATCCTAGCGGCGGCGGTCTGTACGTATAAGCGACAGATGAATTTGAAAATATTCCAAAACCCTACACGTAAACGCGGAAAGGGTATCCTAAAATTGCAAAGTTCAAAGAACCTAGTGTACACTCCTATCTTACCCTCTGGAGCATCCTTTATGGTATCGTTAGGACCAGGAAGAAGAGGGTGACACGAAGGGATATGATATCTAGAACAAAAATCACTCAAATCTTTCTGGGACAACTTACAGGTAAAGTCACTTAGGAGTTTCTTAGCCATTGAACTACAAGGAAGGAGGAAAAACCTAACCTGATAAAGTAGGAAGGAGCACACAAAACTTAGAGAGCGTTTTTCTTTTTTACTTGCGAAGAGGAAATGGCAACAGTAACCAATAAAGTAAAAAAGAAAGGTATTTATACTCTCCCAAAAGTAAAACTGACGGGCCAATCGAACGGCCAACAACGACCACGTCACGCCCCGTAACTAACGGACCAGATCGGTCCAGATCAACGAACGAGACGGAGCAGACGAAACGTCCCATCAGTCAGAAAATACGCGGATGAGGGCGGTTCGTGAATCCCAAGGGACAAATAACGCACACCCTTGCCACGTGTGGAAAACACAGTCGGCAGCCGGATAGGTCTTCCTACGATGCACCCAACCGCGGTTACACGAGATAACTTAGTCTAGCAGTGCTTGCAATTAGACTAACAAGCACAACTGACTGGGGGGACTTGATCACGTATGACCCCCTGGCACCAATGGTCGACGCGGACTTAGCACGAGTATGTAATACTCCGGCACCCACATAGTTCGTCGCGGATCAAATACATACCCCGGCAATGGCCACTAAGCCATTCCGGTGGGAAAGAGATCGCGTCGAGCAAGACACAACCGCGCCCCACGTAAAGGGAAAGGAATCTTCCCTAGGTCGGATGTACTGCAACCTGCAGTCCCAAAAGGAAAAAAGCGGACAACTCCGCCCAAAAACATCACCATCACAACAAGCGGACAAGCTCTGCAGCTGACTTACGTCACAAACTGTTGCTCTCAAGACCCGTGACCTGAGAACCGACGCATGAAAGGTCAACCATATAAATAGGGGTCTCGCCTCTATTCAAAGGGTACACCACACACACTCTCTCTCTAGAATTCACTTCATCTCTCTAAAAACTATCACTTACTCTCACGCCGGAGGTTGACCGCGGAACCCCGTTCCGTGGTGAGACTAACGGTGTTGGTTTTCTTAGCAGCTAGCAATCGAAGATTTCACTTAATACAAGATCTATTTTCCGAAGAGTTAGCTTACACTAATCCTCGTAGGAGAAGCGCCCAGAATTGTATTAACAGTTATCGTTGCAATGATATATGCCCGTCAGATAATGGCAATCACAGACTCCGAAAAAGGAAAGGCCACAAGGTCCCATGCCACTAAGGTCATTAATGGAGGTGAACCCCGAAGCTAATATGGTATATCTCACAATCATATACTTCAACATTTCAACCACACCATACTCACCATTTGCATCTATCCATATCAGCAACAAGTATTCACCATCGAGGTAGTGATTGTCAAGATAGACGAGTCCAAAGGCTGGTATTTCAACCGGTTCAGCACCTGTCACACAAAACTGCCCATCGGAAACATAACTCCACCTCCTAACAGTGATGAACCTGCAGAAAAGAAACGACAAAAAAATTAACCCATGTCTACAGCGAGCCGCAAAGAGCTATTTGCAGGGACAGATGAAGACGAACGTGGACCTGATTACTCAGATCTACAACAGTTGTGGAAATCATGGACACACAGGTGCTATATGCTACTCAGATCTACAACTGTTAGGACACATGTAATGTATTATTTATAATGCACCTACCGTACATCATCAGGCTAGGACTATCTGTGTTTCACGCCACTAAACATGTACCTTTTGTAAACAACAACATTGTAACTATTTACTTTCACGGCATAATGTGATCGTCTACTTCCGAACAATGATTAAAAAAACCTGCACGGCGGGTTCCATTCTCTCGTTAGAAACATGATATACGAAACTATATTTTATTCATTTCTTCTTCCTTTTTGCCTATTTTTTACTCTTTTTTTATTTTCTTTCATTTAAATATTCAATAACAGAAATCTTGCAAAAAGAATTTGGCGTGCTTGTTAAAGAAAATTGTCTTTTATAAATACTAAAAAGTTAAAAACACGTATAAATTTAGAACAAGGTACCAGCTCAGAAGTTCAATATTTAATTCGTACATAAACTTCATTGCCAATAACATATTCGAAACATAATACTATCTAAACACATGATTCAAAAAACAATTTTAACTTTATATGGGTAAAAAAGGTTAATAAGTTACCTAAATGCTGACTCGTAAAATTAGTATAGAAGTCAGAGTGGCCAATTACGTGTTTTTTATATGTGTGAGCGAAAGTGACGTGATGTTGAGATTTCAATCTTAATCAAGACCAAGCTTTTGAAAATAGGTTTAATGTTACATGAACTATACACCAACTATATACGTCCACCAAAAAGAAAAACTTTAGTCATATGACGATAAAAGATTAAAGCCATATTAAGTAAGGGAGTTGATTTGTACACTCAAAGAAATGATTGGTACACTCCAAATTATTATGTTTGGACATTTATACCCTCACAGTTATCCTTATACTTTCACCTAGGTGAGGGTATAAATGTCCAAACATAATAATTTGGAGTGTACCAATCATTTCTATGAGTGTACAAATCACCTCCCTAATCTTAAGATGTACAAAACTTGTCTTAAACCAAACACTAACCCTTTGGATGACAAAGTCTTGAATATGAAAGCCCAACAGTAAGAATATGAAACCTATAAAATTAGATATCTGAACCGAGTTTTGTTAACTTTTTTATATAAAGTTAATGGTAAACAGTAGTATAGAAAACATCATGTTGTGAATGAATTATCCAAAGAAAATACAAGAGAAGCATTTGAAACTGCTTCCTTAAACAAGTGTATTTTCAAAATATACTTGAATGAAATTATCAGCTAAAATACACTTGTTGTGAATAAAATTATCCAAAGTACTCATTCCACAATCAACTAGCTAGCCTCAAAGTTGTAATATGTTGGGACTTGGGATTGAACTTTGATCTCGACAAGAAACTTAGAGCCCTCTACAACTACTACTCCTTCAATATGTTTGTTATCACCATGCATGTAAACTCTCATGCCCCCTTGGTTTACCGCAAAGGCAGGGTACAACCCGCTTGTATTTGTGTTATGTGTATGTACGCTTTTTGGGAAAACGAATGGGAAAAAACTGAATTAAAGAGTAAAACTTACCCTTTTCGTTCTAAAATTTAAGTCAGTTTTAACTTTTTGAATCAAATTTTGACTCTAAATATTTTTGTCTGTATTATATAATACTTAATTAAAATTATGCCAATGAAAAACACATTTAAAACACAATTCATTCATATAGTTTGTATAAAGTATTATATAATACAAACAAAAATATTTAAAGTCAAAGTTGTATTTAAAAAGTATAAATAGACTTAAGTTTTGGAACGAGGTAGTATGTTGTAGTTTTGGTGGAAGTGAACAAAAATAAATCTATGTAACGCTAATGTGATATTGAATGATCGAGAATGACCGGCAAACCATCTACTCTTTTATAAGTCGTGTAATATAAAATTAATACTCCGTATGAAACATAAAGATAATGGTTATGTACACTCGTATCCAAAACAAACAAGACAACTAAACAAAATTCAATGATTGAAGCTGTTGAAGGGTCAAATCTTAACACCTAAATTGGATCTTTTAAACAACAGATGGGTTCATAGTCATCTCCGTACCCCCACCAAGGTATGGAAACATTATGTCATTTTGTTTAGGGAAGGGTTATTAATACGGTGGCTACATTTTTATTAGAACGGGGTCTACCCCTGCCCCCTAGACTGACAGCTTTTGTCCCCATTTGTCCCCTCCCTCTCTCTTCCAGCTGTGGGTCCCCTCACATGAGGCTTTAATCATTTTTTTTTTTTTTTTTTTAAATTTAATTGTGTAGTGTTTTTATATGTATAGTGTATTTATTTGTATGGTATATTTAATTTGTGTAGTGTTTTTATATGTGTATAATGTATTTATTTGTGTAGTGTTTTTATATGTAGAGTATTTATTTGTTTATAAAAAGTTTAAAAAAAAAGTTTAAAAAAAAAAAATTTTAAAAAAAGTTTATAAAATAAGTTTAAAAAAAAAGTTTAAAAAAAAGGTTTAAAAAAAAAGTTTATAAAAAAAGTTTATAAAAAATTTATAAAAAAAGTTTATAAAAAAAGTTTATAAAAAGTTTATAAAAATTTTATAAAAAAAGTAACGTAAAAAAACTTTATAAAATGTTTTATTGTTATTGTTTAATTAAATGGAAACACTACACAAATTAAATATACCACACAAATAAATATACTATACATATAAAAATACTACACAAATTAAATATACCACACAAATAAATACACTATATACATATAAAAACACTACACAAATTAAATATACCACATAAATAACATTACACGTATAAAAATATAAAAACACTACACAAATTAAATATACCATACAAAATAAATTATACATATCAAATCAAATAAAAAAAAAAGAAAAAAGTGAGAGAGAGAGGGAGGGCCCCACATGAAAAGGACGAATGACAGTGTAGGGGTAGACCCCGTATTCAATCCTACGGGTAGACCCCGTAGGAATAGTGTGTCCCTTTGTTTATTCTAATGGAATTCATGTTTTTTCAATGATATTCTTCTACGTTCACTACATATACTAATGCTTTTCTACATTTAAATTGTTGCATTGTTTGATGTTTGTGTGTCTACACATATTGTAGGTTTTATTTTGAACTTTTCATTAAGCCTTAGACTTTTTAACAATTCTAAACGGTAATAAATCAATAAATATACCCTCTCTCTATTTTCATATTTTTATTTTAAAATGTTATTATAAAATTTTGATGTTTAATTGGGTATATATATGTAATTATCCCATAAAATAAAAATACACTTCATATTTTAGTCACCAAAATAAACTATGGTACATGAGTAGAGATGTCGTTTGATTGGCATATAATGTCATTAGTAGACATTTTTAAATTTGTATATTTTTAAAATGAATATTTAATTTAAGACATTTGGAGTATAATATAATAAAACAAATACATATTTTTCAAAATATGCAACATACTATCTCAAACAATTATTTTTTTTGGATGATGCAATTACTCAAATGGTGGACGTTCAAGTTTAGAAAGGATCGTGGTCATTGCAAAAATCACTACTGTGGCGTTTTTTTTCTTTTTCTTTTTCGTCTCTCGTGATGTAGAATTAAGTTTTTACCCAAGACTCATCTAATCAAAATACACGCAAATTCTAAGTACTTATCAACCAAAACACTATAAACATACTTTTTTGTATATAATCCACGAAAAATCTCACACTTCTTATTAACATCTTAAATCACCACTCAAAAACATTGCTACTCGTGAAAAAATGTCAAAAAGCTATTCACCATACCATCTTGTATTTAGGGGTGTTTGTTTTAGCTTTTTCAAATAACTTATAGTTTATTTAGCCTTGTACAAATATTTGGATTAACTTAAAAGCTCGAGCTTAGGATATTATATAGGGAGTTTTAACAAACCAGTTATTTGTATCTTACCAACTTGCATGCTTATATGATGAGTGTTATAGCAAAAGACAATTTTACTTTTATTATTAAATTTAAAGTAGTTTCGGTTACGCTTATATATACTTCTTGGTCATATACCATCATAAGCTAATGCAAAAACTTAGTTTATCGCCATACTCTAATAAGCTAATGAAAAGAATCAGTACGAGCTTATAAGATTATTTTCTGAAGCACTCGCTATCTTGAAGACAAGTGCTCGCTAACGATGCAACATTACTTTTCCTTCTCAACAATATTTTGATCACTTTAACTTCGCCATGATTTCATCATTATCACAATAATTTGTTTCACAGTTACATCTATGTCACATATGTACCAATGAAAAAACAAAAGAAAAATGATAGATAAAGAGCAAAGATGGGCTGAAGATACAATCTTTAAAATGACTTGCGATTATGCAATTGTACAAGTCATTTAAGCATTAGGTCCATCTTTAGGTCTATTTATTAGGCCCATGTATCATTGCTCAAAACAAAAAACATAATCAACTTCCTAACACCCGACCACAACCAATGCCAACACCATTCAACGGCCGTCATGGAACCACTTTCGAAATTGACTTCCATGTGCTTCTCGAATTTCCCCGTAAACCCCGATAGGTCCACCTCTGAATAACCTAGGTGTACTTTTAAATAGACTTGAAGATTTTTTGATTAGGTTACCAACATAAGCTAATGTAAATACTTGACCTTATTGACTTACTTTCATAAGTTAATACTAGAAGGGTACCCGCGTAATGCGGCGGCGGGTATCCGATGACTATAATATGAGTGGAATAAATGAAATAAAGGTTAAAGTTGTAAAAATTTGAATTAAAATAAAATAAACCCACTAAAAATATAAAAACTAAAAACTCATAAAAATTATATTAAAATGGATGTTGAATTAAAGAGCATAAAATTTTAGAAATATAGTAAATTAGATTATAATATAAATAAGTAGATAAAAAGATATTTTAATTTGAAAATAAATATATTTTTAGTTGAGAAATGACCATGCGTTTTATAATTGGAATTTCGTTATCTTTAATTTTGGTGGTTAGGAGTTGGAAGCTTAAGGTTTGTTAAGAAGTGACACATATGGCATCTAATGCTTAAGACTCCTTATCTTAATTTTAAGCCTTCTAAAATTAGAAGGCTTAATTTTTAAGCCTTCTAATTTTAGAAGGCCTAAATGCATTATAAAATAGTATAGATAAAGACTTGGCCTGTGTTTGGAAAATTTAGCGGTGGTTGTTAGTTGTAGCGACAAACTGTATGTTTTTATTTTGTAAAAGCGTTTAGTAACAAGTTATAATGATAACTACATATATAAAATGTAAAACAAACACACAATCTTGAGAATAGAACAAGCACACAATCCTAAAAGTTAAATGCTTCTTTCATAGTCTTTCACTAGAATTGCCTAGAAAAAATTCACAAACTAGAAACTTGTTGCTAAACAAACACTTTAAAGAAAACATTTTACCAAACACATAACTTTAAACTTAATTATATATAATTTTTTTTTTTTTTTTTTTTCATTTTAAATTTATAAAATTTATAAATGGGTAATGTATTATGTCCAAAATACTTCTTTCATCTTAATGGTTTTAATTTTCAAATATTTGTAGAATATTCTACAAAAATAGTTAACTTATGGTTATTTTTTTTTTTCATATATGGTTTGCTTGCTAGAACCATTCACGGTTGAAAAATGTTTATCTCATTTTCAGTTTCATTAAATGTTTGTTTTTTCGGTTTCACAGAATGCTTTTATATGTGCTTTCATACATTTTAAAAATTATTATTTTAATTAAATTGACATATGTTACACGAATACTTAACAAAAATATCATAACCAAATTATTCACCGTTATAAAATATCAGCGCTATGCACAGATTGTGCCTAACACCCGAAATAAACACACCCTTTTATTAAATGAGGTGATTTGCACACTTAATTTTATGATTGGAACACTCAATTGGACAAACAGTTAAATCACACTATGAACCTTGTACAAGTATCCAAAGCACATAATGGAGTGTCCTAATCAAAAGTTTGAGTATGCACAGATTGTGCCTAACACCTATAGACGGACCTTAATGAAAACCGGGGAGGGCCACGGTCCTCTCAAAACTTTGAGGTTTTACTTATATTTGCTTAAAAGAAATACAATTTTGACCCTCCCAAATTAACTGATATAACACTCGGTCATCTCAAAAAATTCACCCAAGTTCCGTCTATGCTAACACCCAAAATAAACACACCCCTTTTATTAAGGGAGGGGATTTACACATTCAACTTTATGATTGGAATACTCAACTGTACAAACAATTAAATCACACTATGAACCTTGTACAAATATTCAACGCACACAATAAAGTGCCGAATCAAAAGTGGGGTGATTTGCACACTCCTTTAATTGAATGAGACACTATCTATATCTATACTATATAAAATGGAAAAATGGTCAAAGTGGAAAAAGTGAAAAATGTTGAAAGTTGAATGTTGAAAACATGGTCAATGGAGAGAGAAATAAATAATATAATTAATACTCTTATTAAAACACCCCATTACTTAAAAGTACAATAATTTATTCACATTGTACACCCAATTAAAAGCACATCTACCAAATTAAAGACAACCAATTGAAACCGACACGGGTTGACCGTTGAAAACGATATCGTTGACCGCCAAACCCGGCTGGTCGACCCGGGTTTAATTTGACATTTTTTCAACCCAACCCATCGGTTTGACTCGGTTTAAATCGACTGCTTTTTATCGAACGGTTCAACTGGATGAACCACCCGTGAAATCGGTTTCAAATTTGACAAAATTATATGAGAAATGATGAAGTAGTTGTGGAACCCGTGACTATTTTTTTGAAAGGAGAGACCAAGTAATTGTAGTTTTTGGTTTATTTTGCTTTGACACATGTAATTTGTCATTTGTATAATGTTATTTTAAAAATGTTGCTCTTGCACCATTTAAGGGACTAGCATATATGAATCGTCGCTTAAAAGTTAATATATATTGTATAGCCCTTTGTCCAGTGTATCAATAATGTTATGTAAGTTTATTAAAATCACAAAAATAAATAGTATTGTTATCTTTAGCGATAATTATTTGTACCTCAAACAAAAAGCTTTGAACAATGCATAAATATCTATACAAATTGATAGTACAAAATAATCTTATATGGTGATATCCAATTTGCAAAGTTACAATTTTAAAAGCCCCACACCAAATGATATACACGTTAAAGTTTGGCCACACATGTTGGCTATACCTCTAAACTACAATATAATATTGCCAACTACATAATACCGTTGCTTTTGTAATGATTGAATCTATTATTACTAAAAATCTTAATAACTTAAAACAATCCGTTAAAATATACTCACACTTCTAGATCGACCCACATAATTTTTAAAAACTATATATTTATGTAGCTATGCAATCCACGCATCGTAATTGTAGTTATTAAAACGATTCTCTAATGCTACAAATACAAATTTGAATGTTGAAATGAATGTTGAAACATTGCCAGAGAAATAATATAATTAATACTCTTATTAAAACACCCCATTACTTAAAAGTACAATAATTTATTCACATTGTACACCCAATTAAAAGCACATCTACCAAATTAAAACAACCAATTGAACGATACGCGGTTGACCCGTTGAAAACGATAAGTTGACCGCTTAAACCCGGGCGGTCAATTCGGTTTAATTTGACATTTTTTCGACCCAACCTATTCGGTTTGACTCGGCTTAAATCGACTGCTTTTTTATCGAACGGTTCAACCGGATGAACCACCCGTGAAATCGGTTTCAAATTTGACAAAATTATATGAGAAATGATGAAGTAGTTGTGGAACCCGTGACTATTTTTTTGAAAGGAGAGACCAAGTAATTGTAGTTTTTTGTTTATTTTGCTTTGACACATGTAATTTGTCATTTGTATAATGTTATTTTTAAAAATGTTGCTCTTGCACCATTTAAGGGACTAGCATATATGAATCGTCGTTTAAAAGTTAATATATAATGTATAGCCCTTTGTCAAAGTATCAATAATGTTATGTAAGTTTATTAAAATCACACAAAATAAATAGTATTGTTATCTTTAGCGATAATTATTTGTACCTCAAACTAAAAGCTTTGAACATGCATAAATATCTATACAAATTGATAGTACAAAATAATCTTATATGGTGATATCCAATTTGCAAAGTTACAATTTTAAAAGCCACACACCAAATGATAAACGTTACACAAGAAAAAGCGGTCACACATGTTGGCTATACCTCTAAACTACAATATAATATTGCCAACTACATAATACCGTTGCTTTTTGTAATGATTGAATCTATTATTACTAAAAATCTTAATAACTTAAAACAATCCTATTAGAAAATATACTCACACACTTAGATCGACTCCACATAATTTTTTTAAAAACTATATATTTATGTTGCTATGCAACCACGCGATCAATTGTAGTTATTCGAAACCATTCTCTAACGCTACAAATACAATTGAACGTTGAAAGTTGAATGTTGAAAACATGGTCAATGGAGAGAAATAAATAATATAATTAATACTCTTATTAAAACACCCCATTACTTAAAAATACAATAATTTATTCACATTGTAACCCAATTAAAACATCTACCAAATTAAAACAACCAATTGAAACCGATATCGGGTTGACCCGTTGAAAACGATAACGGGTTGACCGCTTCAAACCCGCTGGTGATCCGGTTTAATTTGACATTTTTTCGACCCAACCTATCGGTTTGACTCGGTTAAATCGACTGCTTTTTTTATCGAACGGTTCAATCGATGAACTACCCGTGAAATCGGTTTCAAATTTGACAAAATTATATGAGAAATGATGAAGTAGTTGTGGAACCCGGACTATTTTTTGAAAGGAGAGACCAAGTAATTGTAGTTTTTGGTTTATTTTGCTTTGACACATGTAATTTGTCATTTGTATAATGTTATTTTAAAAAAAATGTTGCTCTTTGCACCATTTAAGGGACTAGCATATATGAATCGTCGTTTAAAAGTTAATATATATATATTGTATAGCCTTTGTCATTGTGTAATCAATAATGTTATGTAAGTTTATTAAAATCACACAAAATAAATAGTATTGTTATCTTTAGCGATAATTATTTGTACCTCAAACAAAAAGCTTTGAACAATGCATAAATATCTATACAAATTGATAGTACAAAATAATCTTATATAGTGATATCCAATTTGCAAAGTTACAATTTTAAAAGCCACACCAAATGATAAACGCTATTAATAAGAAAAGCGTCACACATGTTGGCTATACCTCTAAACTACAATATAATATTGCCAACTACATAATACCGCTGTTTTGTAATGATTGAATCTATTATTACTAAAAATCTTAATAACTTAAAACAATCCTATTAGAAAATATACTCACACACTTAGATCGACTCCACATAATTTTTTATAAAACTATATATTTATGTCTATGCAACCACGCGATCGAAATTGTAGTTATTCAAAATTGATTCTCTAATGCTACAAATCAATTGAATGTTGAAGTTGAATGTTGAAAAATACTACTAATGGAGAGAGAAATACATAGTGTAATTAATACTCTTATTAAAACACCCCATTACTTAAAAGTACTATAATTTATTCACATTGTACACCCAATTAAAAGCACATCTACCAAATTAAAACAACCAATTGAAACCGATACCGGGTTGACCCGTTGAAACCGATACCGGTTGACCGCTTAAACCCTGGCTCAATTCGGTTTAATTTGACATTTTTCGATCCAACCTATCGTTTGACTTCGTTTAAATCGATTGCTTTTTATCGAACGGTTCAACCGGATGAACCACCGGGTGAAATCGGGTTTCAAATTTGACAAAATTATATGAGAAATGATGAAGTAGTTGTGGAACCGTGACTATTTTTGAAAGGAGAGACCAAGTAATTGTAGTTTTTTTGTTTATTTTGCTTTGACACATGTAATTTGTCATTTGTATAATGTTATTTTAAAAATGTTGCTCTTGCACCATTTAAGGGACTAGCATATATGAATCGCCGTTTAAAAGTTAATATATATTGTATAGCCCTTTGTCCAAGTGTATCAATAATGTTATGTAAGTTTATTAAAATCACAAAAATAAATAGTATTGTTATCTTTAGCGATAATTATTTGTACCTCAAACAAATAGCTTTGAACAATGCATAAATATCTATACAAATTGATAGTACAAAATAATCTTATATGGTGATATCCAATTTGCAAAGTTACAATTTTAAAAGCCACACACCAAATGATAAACGCTACACAAGAAAAAGCGGTCACACATGTTGGCTATACCTCTAAACTACAATATAATATTGCCAACTACATAATACCGTTGCTTTTTGTAATGATTGAATCTATTATTACTAAAAATCTTAATAACTTAAAACAATCCTATTAGAAAATATACTCACACACTTAGATCGACTCCACATAATTTTTTTAAAAACTATATATTTATGTAGCTATGCAACCACGCATCAGAATTGTAGTTATTCGAAAACGATTCTCTAATGCTACAAATACAGTTGAATGTTGAAAGTTGAATGTTGAAAACATGGTCAATGGAGAGAGAAATAAATAATATAATTAATACTATTATTAAAACACCCCGTACTTAAAAAGTACAATAATTTATTCACATTGTACACCCGATTAAAAGCACATCTACCAAATTAAAAACAACCAATTGAAACCGTCTCTACGGGTCAATTGACCCGTTGAAAGCGATCACCGGGTTGACCGCCAAACCTGGCCTTGGTGATTCGGTTTAATTAACGATGACATTTTTTGGCCCAACCCATCGGTTTGACTCGGTTTAAATCGAATTGTTTTTATCGGAGCACGGTTCAACGGATGAACCACCGGGTGAAATCGGGTTTCAAATTTGACAAAATTATATGAGAAATGATGAAGTAGTTGTGGAACCCGTGACTATTTTTTTGAAAGGAGAGACCAAGTAATTGTAGTTTTGGTTTATTTTGCTTTGACACATGTAATTTGTCATTTGTATAATGTTATTTTTAAAAATGTTGCTCTTGCACCATTTAAGGGACTAGCATATATGAATCATCGTTTAAAAGTTAATATATATATTGTATAGCCCTTGTCCAGTCATGATCATAATGTTATGTAAGTTTATTAAAATCACAAAAATAAATAGTATTGTTATCTTTAGCGATAATTATTTGTACCTCAAACTAAAAGCTTTGAACAATGCATAAATATCTATACAAATTGATAGTACAAAATAATCTTATATGGTGATATCCAATTTGCAAAGTTACAATTTTAAAAGCCACACACCAAATGATAAACGCTACACAAGAAAAAGCGTCACACATGTTGGCTATACCTCTAAACTACAATATAATATTGCCAACTACATAATACCGTTGCTTTTGTAATGATTGAATCTATTATTACTAAAAATCTTAATAACTTAAAACAATCCTATTATAAAATATACTCACACACTGGTCGACTCCACATAATTTTTAAAAACTATATATTTATGTAGCTATGCAACACGCATCGGAATTGTAGTTATTCAAAACGATTCTCTAATACTACAAATCTGAGTTGAATGTTGAAAGTTGAATGTTGAAAACATGGTCGATGGAGAGAGAAATAAATAATATAATTAATACTCTTATTAAAACACCTCATTACTTAAAAAGTACAATAATTTATTCACATTGTACACCCAATTAAAAGCACATCTACCAAATTAAAAGCAACCAATTGAAACCGATGCGGGTTGACCGTTGAAAACGATAATGGGTTGGCCGCTTCAAAACCCCGCTGGTGACGGTTTAATTTGACATTTTTTCGACCCAACTGCCTATCGGTTTGGCTTCGGTTTAAATCGACCTGCTTTTTATCTGGAGCGGTTCAATCAGATGAACTACCCGGGTGAAATCGGGTTTCAAATTTGACAAAATTATATGAGAAATGATGAAGTAGTTGTGGAACCCGTGACTATTTTTTTGAAAGGAGAGACCAAGTAATTGTAGTTTTTGGTTTATTTTGCTTTGACACATGTAATTTGTCATTTGTATAATGTTATTTTTAAAAATGTTGCTCTTGCACCATTTAAGGGACTAGCATATATGAATCGTCGTTTAAAAGTTAATATATATATATTGTATAGCTTTTGTCCAGGTGTATCAATAATGTTATGTAAGTTTATTAAAATCACAAAAATAAATAGTATTGTTATCTTTAGCGATAATTATTTGTACCTCAAACTAAAAGCTTTGAACAATGCATAAATATCTATACAAATTGATAGTACAAAATAATCTTATATGGTGATATCTAATTTGCAAAGTTACAATTTTAAAAGCCATACACCAAATGATAAAAGCGTTACCAAGAAAAAGCGGTCACACATGTTGGCATATTATCCTCTAACTACTGATATATAATATTGCCAACTACATAATACAGTTGCTTTTGTAATGATTGAATCTATTATTACTAAAAATCTTAATAACTTAAAACAATCCTATTAGAAAATATACTCACACACTTAGATCGACTCCACATAATTTTTTTAAAAACTATATATTTATGTAGCTATGCAACCACGCATCAGAATTGTAGTTATTCGAAAACGATTCTCTAATGCTACAAATACAGTTGAATGTTGAAAGTTGAATGTTGAAAACATGGTCAATGGAGAGAGAAATAAATAATATAATTAATACTCTTATTAAAACACCCCATTACTTAAAAGTACAATAATTTATTCACATTGTACACCCAATTAAAAGCACATCTACCAAATTAAAACAACCAATTGAAACCGATACCGGGTTGACCCGTTGAAAACGATACCGGGTTGACCGCTTCAAACCGTGGGTGACCCGTTTAATTTGACATTTTTCGACCAACCTATCGGTTTGACTCGGTTTAAATCGACTGCTTTTTTTATCGAACGGTTCAACGGATGAACCAATCGGTGAAATCGGGTTTCAAATTTGACAAAATTATATGAGAAATGATGAAGTAGTTGTGGAACCCGTGACAATTTTTTTTGAAAGGAGGAGACCAAGTAATTGTAGTTTTTGGTTTATTTTGCTTTGACACATGTAATTTGTCATTTGTATAATATTATTTTTAAAAATGTTGCCGCTCTTGCAGACCATTTAAAGGGACTATATATAGATAAATCGTCGTTTAAAAGTTAATATATATTGTATAGCCCTTTTGTCCAAGGTATCAATAATGTTATGTAAGTTTATTAAAATCACAAAAATAAATAGTATTGTTATCTTTAGCGATAATTATTTGTACCTCAAACTAAAAGCTTTGAACAATGCATAAATATCTATACAAATTGATAGTACAAAATAATCTTAGATGGTGATATCCAATTGAAATTCTGATTTTAAAAGCCCACACTGGCTGCAAATGATAAGCGTTACACAAGAAAATGCGCCACACACATGTTGCATTTATGCCTACTAAACTACAATATAATATTGCCAGCTAATTCTACATAAATAATATTGCTTTGTAATGATTGAATCTATTATTATAAAAATCTTAATAACTTAAAACAATCTATTAGAAAATATCTCACACATTCTAGATCGACTCCACATAATTTTTAAAAACTATATATTTATGTAAGTATGCACCACGCATCAATTGTAGTTATTAAAAGCGATTTAACGCTACAAATACAAGCTTTTGTTGAAGAAACTTATAGGTCATGAACTTCTTGAAAAAACTAGGCATTATTTGCTAGTAAGCAGATACTTCGTCTAGTAATTTAAAGTGTATTAATATTTATACCCTTACATAATTTTTACTCATTTTCACCTTATAAAAATATAAATGTCAAAACACTTTAAATTAAAATGTTCTAATTAATTTAAAAAATATATATAAATCACCTCCCCAATCAAAAGTTTGAATGTGGAAATCAATTCGGTTTTATTAATCTACTATAGCAATCACACGACCAACGGATCAAGTAGCACAATCTCACTGTCAAAAGACTTGACTTTAATCAACACGTGCTGTCCTACTTCTTTAACGCCGCATTTCTCTCTCACACATTAAAAAAACACACACATACACTCATTCCGAAAATCACTAAAAAAATACTGTAGTATATACTTTCCCTCCTCAACTCTCCCACTAAAAATATATCATATCATTTCATTCCCATATACACAAAAAAATACACATCTTAAACAAAAACAAACCATCATTTGAGAAAACAAAGATTTGAAAAGATGGGTGCCATGACATCCTCAGTGGCTGCTAAGTTTGCCTTTTTTCCACCAAGCCCGCCATCGTATAAGGTGGTGGTGACTGATGGGGACAAGATGAGGTTGAGTGATGTTACTGAAAGAGAAAACGTTGAGGTTTTGAAAGTGAAGACAAAAAAAGGGACAGAGATTGTGTTGATGTATGTTAAGAATCCTGTCGCAAAAATGACTATATTGTATTCTCATGGGAATGCTGCTGATCTTGGTCAGATGTATGAGTTGTTTTGTCAACTTAGTGTTCATCTTAAAGTTAATCTCATGGGGTATGTTTTTTAATGTTTTTGTTTTTAAGTTTTTGGTTATTTAGGATTTTGCTTGTTGAATGTGATTGTATGCTTATTACTATGTTTTAATTGTCGGTGGTCTCTCTGGAAGCAGTTCCTTTACCTTGAGTTAGGGGCGTGACTGTCTACATCTTATCTCCCCGCTCTGGCGGGATTGGGTATTGTTGTTGTTTATTGAGATTGTTTATCAAAGTGTTATGCGGTTCTCATTTTTTGGTCTTAAAGATAAGATTGTTATACCCTATATATAGGTTGTGAGTTTAAATCCCATTTGGTTTATCCGGTCATGCGCGTTTGAGTATTTGTTGTTCGGAATTGGTTAAACCAATCATATGATCATTTCTGTTTTGTCACAACTGAGTATCCGATTCTAATAATTTGAAAAAGCTCAAACTATCCCAGGCACTCCTTTATACTCAAAATAATTGCTGCACAAACTAAGTTGTGTCGAGTAAAGAGCAAACTCTTTTTAAAATGATTATTGATTTAACAGCTAGTGATGTTTACAGTGTGGGGATAAGATCAACTTGAGCTCTTCTAAATATGACATAAAAGAGTTAGCACCAATTTAGGCTTGATTTGAACTAGAATAAGCGCAGTTTGATTGAATAGTGCGATCTTGGAGGTGAATAAAGGAGATAAACACCTTTTTGGTGCTTCCCTCACTCGTAAGTGGTAACCTGAACTTCTAGGAGAGAGAACTGTTTAAAGGTATAGGCTTCTGGGCGTTGCAGAGGTATATGACTCGTACTTAGGGTACTCATCGAGCCAAATAGTTGAGAGTGAGTATGATGGAGTGAGTCCCGTATATTTGTCCTTGCAAATGCTTCAAGGATGTTTTTTTATTGACGAGAATTAAATGGGAGCTGAGTGCTTGGGAAAGCTCGTCAGAACTTTATCAGGAACATTCCTTATGTAACGACCTTTCTTCTGAAAACAGACGAGTTTAGTGGCATACATAGCTGAATAAAAGCTATCCGGAAATTATGGTGTTGTATCTGAGTATGGGCTTTTCATGTCTTAATTCATGTCTTGAATTAAGCTCTTTGGCTTTAATTGCTATATCTTACTATCTTAGTATGGGCTTCTCCCATATATGTTACAGATTGTACTTCTGGATATGTGGTTACACTATCAATCACACACACTGAATAGTTTTCTTATCACGGAAAAAGTCAATCAGGTATCTTCATAGGAAGTTGATAGCATATATCTGAGCCTGAGATGCCTAAGTGGGAACATAGGGGGTTCAGATGACCTGATATTTGACTGCTAAAGACTAGATTAAGTGGACGTCGGTACATGTAATTATACTTATAGATAGGTTATTGACGACATTAAGTTTGAGTTATTTAATTATGGCCATTCGATCAGCTTTCCTATGAATCGTACCCTTTTAAACTCCACCTATATAAATGGGATTTGATGATGTTTAATGCCTACGTACCTAAAGGGGTAGAGGAGCATTACATAGCATCCATAACGCGTACATTTTTTTAGCAAAATACAGAGGGATGCTGCGTTATTGTATTTTTTGTGGGTTTAATTTGCACTAATAAGGTACCAACTTAGTCTCAGATAGCATCTTTTAAGCTTATTTCCCAGTAAAATCTGGATACAAGATTTTGGGGGTGTAAAGATGCGCATCCAGTCATTAGTTTGGGTAAAAGAAAATGTAAGCTTATCATGTTATGATTACTGTATACATATTTTGGAACTTAAATAACAAGTTGCACTAGGAAATTTGATTATTGAAATAAATTTGAGTTACTTACATATCCGTACTTTTATTATACAGCTTATCTGAGTATCTAATCATCTGATTATTGAAGTAGCAAAAAATCACTTTCAAAGCACCTGTCTAAAACATCCCCTTGTCAAGTATCAAATTTCCTTTTGCCCCTTCGTCTTCATAATGGACCCCATCCTTATAAACATGAAACCCAATTTACTTGTGTAAAAAGTAATGAGCTGTACAATTTGGGCAGGTACGACTACTCTGGATATGGACAGTCTTCCGGGAAGGTACGATAATCTGAAATAAGTCAAACATGTGCCAGGTTTTATATGTTTTTGCTAAAATCAATGTATTTGATTATCTTTATAGCCAAGTGAACAGAATACATATGCTGATATAGAAGCCGCATATCGATGCCTTGAAGAAACATATGGTGTAAAAGAAGAAGACGTAATTTTATATGGTCAATCTGTTGGTAGTGGACCTACTTTAGAGTTGGCATCACGCTTATCAAGATTAAGAGCGGTTATCCTTCACAGTCCCATCATGTCTGGCCTAAGAGTCATGTATCCCGTCAAACATACATTCTGGTTTGATATATATAAGGTTGTTATTGACAAAAGTTACAGTTAGAAGTGTTTTTACTGGTCTATTGGTACTAACTAGTTTTTGGTACCCGTGATGCAGAATATTGATAAGATACCGCTGGTCAGGTGTCCCGTTCTTGTTATTCATGTATGTATATCCCGACATATGCTACAACAGTTATCTTGTCATGTGATTGAAAGAGTACTTATTATTGTTTTCATATTATAGGGAACGGCGGATGATGTTGTAGATTATTCCCATGGCAAGCAGCTTTATGAGCATTGTGTAGATAAGTATGAACCGTTATGGATCAAAGGAGGGAACCACTGCGATTTGGAGATATACCCTGAGTACATTAGGCACTTAAAGAAGTTCATATCGGCTGTTGAAAAGTCGGCTCGTTATAAAAACTTGTCAGGATCAACAGATACGACACCTCGAACTAGTACAAACTCTACAGACAAATCGAGACCTAGCACGGACCAGCTTCGGCCAAGCACAAGCACGGAAAGGTCGAGATCTAGCCTTGACAAACGAGAAAAGTCAAGATCTAGCGTTGACAAACGAGAAAAGTCAAAGAAGAATCTGGAAAATGTTGAAAAGTCAAGAAACTCCACTGACCAACCTGAGAAAGCAAGAAACAGCATTGATCGGTTAGCTCTACATCGTGAATTTCTTAATAGAGTAAATACATAAAAAAGTCCCTGTGGTTTGCTGAGAAATACATGATTGGTCTCTCGCATATGCTAATTACCGATATAGCCACTAGAAACACTGTTTGCTTTCATATATGGTCTAGCCAAGGTTATTTACATACTTAAGGGACTAAAGTTTAATGAGAAAATTTAGGGGCCAACATCGAAAGAGGTAGTGTGTTAGCTAGGGATCATGTGCGTATTGGTATGGTGGGAGACCAATTCTAATTTGACAAACCACAGCAACCTTTAAGTAATTCACCTCTCATTTATTTTACCATGTTCATTTATTTATTAATGTGAAGTTCTGTATAGCATTTGACTTTTGAAATGAATTGTGGCAGATTAGCAGCAGAGTTGTGCAATATCGATTGTTTCAAGCCCACAGGTGCAACAGGGGTAGAAGGATCATAAAGTCAGGTTGCTTGTTTACTTATATTCTTTGGATATTGGCGTGTTTTTGTTCCAGGTCACGGAAACAAATTGATTGTGTTCTGGCAGATGTATCTTTTTTATTCTGTCAAAACTAATAATCCTTATCTTTTCGTCGGAGTTAAATGCATCTATGTGAGTAGTTATGATGAGCAAGGTTTTCTTAAATTGAATTTGTTTAATATATGAATGGGCTCAGTGTATATTAACAGTGGATCCCGTAGTTGTGAGTTCAATTATTTAAAATATACAATGTGTATCGGATTATTCTTCACTCTTTCAACAGGGTGGTTTAATATTCTTGAAACGGTGCAGGAATGATCTGTGATACTCTGATAGAGCAAGAGAATTTGAAGATTATGATGTTATCGTTGGTGATCTCCATTTTCAGTATTTAACTAAGATATACGGATGACATAATGCACGTTACAACTACAACAACGATATACACGTTCTTTTTCTATTGTTGCACAGGAGATTTTAAACATAAACAAGGATATACTCTTACTCTTCTGGAGTGTAGTCTGTGAGCTTTCTCCCTTCATCTAACTACATTGTGGGGATTGGTATCATTAACAAGTGTGGTAGGTTGCAATTTCAAATTAGTAAGAGGAACATTAGCTTCATGAGAATTGAAGGAGAGTAAGCAATAGTCTCTTGCGTTGTTACTCAAATTTGGAGTAGCGTGAAGTATGGTTTCTATAACTTCCTGATAGCATGTCTCAAGTCTCATTAGTTTTATTAACACCCTTATCCGGGGGTGAGCTTTTGTCGAGCAAGTTGAGCTCGAACTCAATTCAAGCCCATTTGAGTTGAACTTTATCAAGCTTATGGATCAAGTTCTTGTCGATCTTTTCGAGCTTCCAAGTCATATCTATGTTGTGTGCATGATCATGTATATTTTAGTGGCCCATCTCGAGTTGTGATCGAGCTTTGTTGCCTTTTAAGTTATACAAGTATTTTTTTGAAGCAGCAAAGATTTTGTTGACTGCAAAATAAGCGTTTAGGAAGAAGATGCATTTTACCATAACTTGTCATGACTCTCCATGTAACACATACACAAATTACATCGATATCACTTAAATGATATTGAAATATGAGTGGGCTCATTGAGAATATTTGAAACGAGGTGGAAACCCCCCGCCGCGTTGCGGCGGACTTTTTTTTAAATTTTTTTTAGGACCTTAGATACGTTACACTAAGTTCGGACAGTCCGTTTATTTTTTTAACCTTAACCCAAGGTGTACATGTAGTATACGGTTTTGTGTAGCCCTGATTAATTGGTAAGAGAAAACAGAAATTGATACTCTAAAATGATCCATTTGAGCCGCCACTTTAGCCCCTAAACTCGACCAAGGCAGCCTGCTTCAAATCCATACCTCGGACACCTTGACTGCCACTCATGTTTCCTATTGCCCTCCCCTTAGCTGCACAAATATCAGAGTAATCGTAAGTTGTTATGATGATCCAATTGACATCTAAAACACTCAGTTTGAGCACAACCTTACCAACAAACTATTAGGTATAGTAGGAAATGCACTTACCCTGAGGCATTGGATTATTCAGTCGCGGATAAAATATGCATGCAATATAATATTTGGTCAACAAACATAATATACACTAACTGAAGTAGTATAACATTTGGTTAACAAATTAACATAGTGACTATGAAGGTTTTGCATAGTTGGCTTATAGACTATCCTAAAAGCAGAAAGTAGTTCCAAAGATCGACATACATGTCACAATTATCATATTATACCATCTTTTGGAAGAAAGCATGTCGAAAGTATAATATCGTATCGTCAGATAAGCTGTAGGTGGACTAATTTCTGGGTACCCAAGAAGCAGTCAAACACACTTTCAATTGCAGTAGTACGGGTATTTTGTTTGGGCATGGACGACCCTCATGAGCTATAAATAATATGTCAAGCCATATACCAAAGAAGACATTTTGGTGACTATATGTTACTGTATGACATTATATATTGTTTCCTAGTGTATAAGCATCCAGTTATTGCATAGGCATTTTCACAGCAAAACCTAATAAGAATTGGTGTAAAATATGAAAAGGAACCATATGAGCACATCACCATATGTCCAGATCGTTAAGCTTGGAAGCGTTTTTTTACATGTTCCATTAGATTGCGGGCTGCGAAGGCCGTTGTAGGCAACGCATGAATAGAGATTGCACTTTGTAACCCATCCAATATCGAGCTGTGAATTTCCTTATCCCTAAAGCTTCAGCATGCCACTTTGCTGAAATAACAACATTCAAATAGCCGAATCATTTAGTATTACAATAGACATCAACAATGAGTCACTTTGAGTTTATTTCATAAAATAAACACAACCTACTTGGCTTTTTTGTCGTCTGCTTCATGGACATACTCGTATACCTGTCAAATCCATATTCTGTAACTGTGTTTCAATATTTTCTGCTGTATTTAGCGCCCGTCAGTCATTTTCCTATCGTAGGAACGTTTACGTTAATTAAAGTATCTATATTTACAATTTTTTCAAGGTAAACAAAAAGATGATGGCAAATTCACTGTCTTTCGGTCTTTACGTCTATCAACCTCGTCAATAGCTTTTATGTCATGAAGCACTAACCCCATTGTATTGTTTCCTGTTTTTCCGTTTCTTTAAAAAGAATGTGAAAATGAAATTGTCGTCGCAAACCAAAAGGACCCACATCGTCTATTATGAATTCGGGTGATGATTTCATTTTCGACAATCTAACATTTGCCACCCTTGAATCACTTATTGTTCAGCTAGCGATGTTATAGGTTTGTCCACTCTTTAGTCAACCTCTCGCAAAGCGACCACCGATTTCTCGATTATATGTGTGTTCTAAATAAAGGCAAATGGCGGAAAGCTGAATTTGATCTTGTATTTTAGTATTCAATATATAAAGGGGTAAAAAGCGGGCTAACCATATCTTGGTATTTTGCTAGATTTTTGTTGGCGTTGCTCTTTGAGGAGCCAACTCTCCTCGCCGCTCACAATTGGTGGATGTTTCATTTCAGTCCATATGCGTAGGACCTCACAGAATGCCCACAAACACCCCCTTGATACAACTGCTGGATTCAAAATTCAGAGAGGTTAGGACCATAACGATATGGGCCATAGCTTGCAAGTTTATATGTTAATTATCATTATGCAAATCTAATTCACATAAAAATTTCAGACCGGATTTAGAGTGTAAAGTGTCAACTCAATTAATCTTAACATCCCCTAAGTTGGATAATTTCTCTGTACCAGCCTTTGTATTTGGTGTGATCAAGATTTTTTGTGCTTACGAAATAATTTTAACATGTTAAATAAAGCAATAATATCATTATATAATTACCATGATGCATCGCGTAACAATACTCTATTACATTTACCTTCTTCTCATGATGCCGGTGTGATCTGCATCCAACAAAAGATTGGTGTGTCTCATGTTATACCACAGCTAAAAACTATCAATCAAAGATGTAAAACTGTCATCTATAGACACTTATTTCACAGTGCTAATTTTGGTTATTTAATATGAATCTAACCTTACGTATTTACTATCATACCTCTATTGAAGTAATTAGTCAACGCCATGAGGCTACTCATCCATTTTTTTTCTTGCATCAATTTCTTCATTACTTGAAAATGATTCAATAACCAAATATCCTGTAAAAAAACAATTCAATTATTTAAAAGAAATTGCAAAACCAATTTAATCGGCTTTTATAAATAATCCAATAAAGGCAATCAATCGACCCAAATTAGGGGGGAAATCATAATAACTACCGTAAGACAATCCAATGGATAATTGACTCTCACCTTTGGAAGTTAAACTTATTAAGCTTCCGATATATGTAAGTTGTTAAAGATCCGACAAACTCTATTTATTCCGGTGGTGAAATTTTAGGTGACCGGGTGAGTATTATACCTAACTCTTCTGGATGAATCTCCTGCCACAATAATAACTATGTATTTTTTATTTTTTTTTTGTTAGATCTTGTTTATGAGTGTTTTGTCCCTATCTCAAAGAAAGAAAGCGAAAAGAAAACCATAGAGTTGGCTAGAAAGAGATGGGTATAGTTTTTTTTATAAGAATAAGAGAGTGAGGCGGTGGAGTATGAATGGAGAAGATGGCTGGAATTTTCCAGATAGAGAGGATACGCACCGCTTATGAATCCCTTCAGAAGCCAACATGGATTGGACAAAGAAAAGGCCGGGAAAATAACCCAAAACAAAATGAGCCCGCTTATTAAAAAACCCACCGAACATATCACTTGCATCGCACGTGCCAAGGTAAGGCTTTTTCTATTTCACCGACATTGCATATTAAGTTATATATATAGAACTAGGTAATTCTAAAGGTTGTTCTACGAACAGCCCATGGATTCTAATAGTATTTTGTTATATTCATATATGTATTTTTGTACAATAAGATGGAGATAATACGTTAACATTAAGTTGTAAAGGTAAGGGTAAGGTAAAGGTGAGACATTTTTGTGTAACTTGCTCCACAAAAGGAAAGAAAAAAAAATCATAATTTGTTCTAACCATAAGTTGCTCTAACGATGATTTGACATTCAATAATCATACCCGATCGACAAGCATAGAACTCCTTCACTCATTACCTTTGTACTCATTTTACCCGCTCTTCACTCTTGTCACTAAATAGTATACTCCATACCTTTTCAACTGTTTAAATGACAAAAGGTATGCAACATCCATGTTATAGTTTTATTTTATCTTTATTTTTCAGTTACTTTTCACTTTTTATTATTATTATTATTATTATTATTATTATTATTACTATTATTTTATTTTATTTTATTTTATTTTTTTTATAATAACATCACTTTATTAGAAACTCAAAAGAATTACAAGAAGTTAGTGGAGAGCCGCGATACAAGCTGAGCCCCCACTCCTTCAGCTATAGCAAAGCTAATCCTACTAAAGATATGAATAGCAGCACGTGTCCCAATGTCTTGGTTCATGGCGAAATTTTGGATTCGCTTCAGCAAGGTCACCGCATCCTTCTCCAGGTTCCCCAAAGAGAATGAGAAGGGGAGAAATCCATATCAATATTGGCGCACTTAGCCTCATATTTGATGCGTTTACGTTGCGCGCCTCAATCACCGCACTACCGGTACAAAATCAACCATACCGGTTCGTCCAAGGGGCATGATGACCATTAGATCGCCTTGAACATCAAGTCCTCCATCCCACGAGTATAGCAAAACATCATTAGGCCGCGGGAAGTCTGTCCCTTTCCACTAAGGCCAATATCAACTTCTTCTGAGCCGAGATCCCCGCCGAGAACATATATCAACAAGGGTATGCGCCCCGCGTTATGTCAATGTTTAATACCAATAATACCCACTCACGTACTGACATGATCCCCATAAATATCACCGTAAAGACCACGGAACAAAAGGTGAGCGGGATTTGAGCAGAGAAAGTGGAACACCTAGCCGATAGCATAGCACACAGCGGTAGGTCCTAGCATTCATAGTCTGTCCCAACCCAGATATTGGGATCACCCTAAGCCAGTCTGAAGTGTAATCTTCTAGTTGTGATTTCCATAACGCCATCTGTCGAGTAGATAGGGAAAAAGTAGATTCAGCCGTTCGGGTAACACTTGTGAAATATATATCTGTCAGTTTCTTCATAAGTTTGGGGGCAGCGATCTCAGTAGGATTACTCAAGAGGCCAATCTCCATTTTCACATTAAAAGCACACAATGCAGCATCAAAGGAAGGCCCAGAAGTTACAATACCAGAATATCGGAGCAACTTAGTTTGCAAGCTAGCAGACTGGAGTCTAGACGCAAGGAATGCATAGTTCAAGACATCACCTGCAGAATAAACACCAAGCCCTCCAAACATAAAAGGTAAGGTGGCAAGCCTCCATTGCCAATCACCAAAACCATGTCCAGAAGCAGTAACAATATGCTCCAAGGAAGAAAGCAATGCCACATCAAAAAAATCTGAGCACGCTCAAAAACCAGGGGAGAGCATGTGCGCATAGCAAAATATAATTTGGAAATACCAGCACAAGCACGTAGGAGGAGCAACTCACACTGGGGGTCATTAATCTTAGAAACAGCACCCATAAGCTCAATAGTTTTGGCAACCCGTTTCATGACAAGCTCACTACTAAAATCAAAATCCACACTAGCGGGCCCACCCAATAATTTAACTCCGTGCAAAGGTCGAGCAATATTAGACGGGAAAACACCCACAATCCTGCTTCTAGGGTCTTCCTTGGCCAAAAAGCGTCCGGTTTATCAACATCGAGTGCAAAACCACAACGAGGTCCTCATCCATGATAAGCTCTAAAACCTTCCCGACGACCAAAGTATCTCCAATAATAGTGCCATCATCCAAATACCAAGCATGAAGAGAAAGGCTAAAGGAGTCAGAATCGGCATACCAAAGGATGTAACACTAAGGCAAGGAGAGTCCGAGTGGATCACCTTGTTGCACACCACGACATGACCATAAAGTGTGTTCCCCATAATACAATCTAGTTGAAACTGGAGTAACAAAACTCCACCCAGCGTGAAATAGAGAACAAGGCGAACCTCACAGAAGCATGACCTCACGATCTACCAAATTGAAGGCGTTTTTAAAATCCACCAACAACATAGAAAGACCCACATCATCTCCACACCCTTCAATCAACCGGTTAACGACATGAAGAATAGCCTCCCCTCCTCCCGATACACCAACACAGAACTGTAGATCATTCAAGTAACCATCAAAAGAATGGCCAATCATAGAAGCACTGACCTTGGAAACTAAACGTCTCCAAATGGTCCCTACATCAATAGGACGGATACCACCACCAGGCTTGACCGTGATGTGAGAGGAGCACTAGCAATATACTCAGCTAACACCCTGGGGCATTTACCATCAAGAAAAAGATTTACCACTTGGGTGATAGACGCGATCAACTCATCAGAAATAGCCACAGCTGAACCACTTAAACAATCTGAAAGGTGGATTTAAAAAACGCCTTCAACTTGTTTATTTAAGAGCTTCAACTTGTTTGCCTCAGAACTCTTTTGATTATTACAAAATTGGCTTATTTGAAAGTTAACAAAAATAGGAACCAGCAAGGACAATAAATTATTGGTAGAAATCAATACTTTAAAGTTTAAAGTATTAATGATACAAGCAATTCCTTTGATACAACGGTTATGTTTGGCTGACGGACTTATGAGGCTTAAAGTTTAAAAGTCTTCTAAAAGCCTGTTTGGCATAGAGGTTTATAGGAGGGATTTTGAAATTATAAGGCCAAGCCCAAAAAGTAAGGCTAAAGTTTTTATAAGCCCCAAATACAAGCCTCGTTGGTAACAAATTACTCAATTACCCATAAAAATATCTAATATATGCATATATTAAATTAATTATATGTATTTTTTAATAATTTGACAATAATAAGCCCCAACTTAAACTAATTTGCCAAACAAGTTTATGAAAATAAAAATTCTAGTTTCGACCTATAATATAACCCCAACACTAGCTCTAGCCCCAACCTCAACTCCAACCCCAGCCCCTTCCGCCAAACATACCCAAAATACCTAGCTCCATCCGAGCACCCCCATCCTATTCACTAAAACTCCCTTCGCTCACACATTTCACTATTGCTCTTTTCTTTCCTCATATCTCAACAATTTCGATCTAGGTATGGTGGAAATATAAATGGCACTATATCTTCTTATATATCTAAAAGTAGCTTTGTTCAACAATAGTTAGATTATAATTCTTTGAGATCAAGTTTCTTTTAGTATCCAACGGGCATAGTCGCATAGATATTAACTTTGTGGGATGTGGATTGAGAGAAAATGGTAATCATCATTATTTGCAAGAATTGTAAATATTAAAGTTACAAACTTCTCTTAGTTTCCCCTTTTGTTTAGTTTGGTGTCAAATTATTTCGTGGGTTGCATTCTTTTTTGGGGTTGGCTCCCACCTTGAAGCCTTTTGTTGTTGCAAGTTTGCTTCCTTTAAAAGCTTTTAACAAAATTGGCATATATGGCTTCTAAAATTACAATGATGGTCATAGTCATAGCACACTATACCTGTCCCCACAGTAACGCATGCTAACATAGTAACGTTACATCTTCTTATTTCTTATGTTTTTCTTTTTGAAATATAGTAACTCAAAACATTACATCTTATGAGTACCTTTTATTATTTACTTATTATTCCTTGAGAAAGTTTGTAGTTATGCACTTATGCTTATGCATATATTCAATCAACTCCTAAAGTCACAACTTAACGGGACATTTTTACATAAACTATGTTCAAAATTTTTACATATATATCAATAACTTTTCAAATGATAATAACAAGATAAGTTGCAAACTATCAATAACAACAGTTTACTATCAACATAAGGGTGAAATCAAAATTTTACTACCGAGTTAACTCTGAAACCAAATACATTTGCATAACAAAACTTGAAGGCTACTAAGCACGATGCCATCTTCTATCTTGTTTGGCTTCACGAGTACTTCAGTTAGCAACCACATCATGCTCCTTATTAGCCATAGCCACTCAATTATCTCTCTTTAATATCGCTATCATCTTCGAATCATCATGAAATAGCTAGAACTATTAAAAGAGAATAAAATTTGCTACATATGATGGTATGTAGTAGAAAACACTCACCATCATATCATCTTGAGTTATTATGAGCTGCAAAGAAAAGGAACAAAAGTAAATCTATGTATAAAAAAGCCTCGCCGTCATCTTTGAGGAGCTGCAAATGACAAAAGCCAAAAACAAATGCAGATGTATATAAAAGAAAAACCTCACCATCATCTTTGAGACATTGTGGTTGCAAATAACAGAAACAAAAACCCAAGCAAATCTACATAAATGAAAACTCATCCTCATTTCTGAGTTATTGTCATGAGCTGAACATAGAAAGAACAAAAAATCAGGTTTTGGGGGTAAATTATGCCTTTTAGGCAAGACATTGACTACATGGAA
Source organism: Chrysanthemum makinoi (assembly GCA_910596185.1). Lineage (NCBI taxonomy): Eukaryota > Viridiplantae > Streptophyta > Magnoliopsida > Asterales > Asteraceae > Chrysanthemum > Chrysanthemum makinoi. The sequence goes on along the minus strand of OU343220.1, from coordinate 188,368,734 downwards.
CAGCCAGAGGTAGCTAATCTCTGTCGGAGTCACTATGATGTTATGTCTTATTTCTTGTAACTGTTATGCATGTGGAACCTCAACAATTATCCCTGCAAAGTGAAACATGAAAGCTCTTTCGCTTTTTCGTGTTAGATATGATAAACACAACATTTCGTTTTCATCAAAACAAAAATCAGTCATAGCGATGCATAGCGACCTATGAGCGTATTATACCATTGTACTCCCTCGGTTCAATGGTGCTAATGTTTATTAGTATCGTTGAACTTAAAAAGAGAAAATTATTAGATAACATAAGCAACAATTGATAATGACATTACTCATGGATGTTAATTGTCAAACATGGTGTTTCTCGTGCTGCTTGACGGTTGAGTAACAACTATTGTACATTAAACATTATGTTCCAATAATATTTTAAGATATTAATCGAATATTGTTGTCTTAATATTTAGTGTCGTACGTTAGCCGAAGGTTGTATTCCGTAGTATGCTATCAAGATAAGGTCTTTTATTTTCTCCTTCCTTTTTTCAAGACATTCACATGATTTGTGGTGATTGATAATCACCGATTGTCTGACAACTTCGTTCGATGTGTTCACCATGCTTCTCTTTCGGTAAATTTTGCATGAGAACATGTACCTTATGTATTCAAATATGGACGCTCCTAAAGCTTTTTTGATTTTGTGTTTTTCTTTGAGAGAGTGTAAAACTTCAACCCATAGTGGTAATAGTGTGATTATCGTCATTATACTTTTTATGTATTATCATTTAATGTAAGGATTTATTCTCAAGTAGCGACATGTACATAGTGAGTTGTATACTTAATTAATTTGTCATATAAAGATGTAGATGCGTGCACGTCTTCATCCCATGTCGTGTCACTTTTCAAAGAGTGCTTCTTCTATTTTTAGTACGTAAGATGTGTACGTTGGAAAAAATAGGTATGGCAAATTTCTGAAAATGCACGGAATTTCGCACATGTCTTTAATATAATTTGTTTTATTCCTCATACGTCTTGCATAAAGTATCCGACATTAGTGTGATGACCTAAAACATTACTTGTATGTTATGAAGGCCAATAGCGTAATGGCTTAGTTGAGGGGCTGGGGTCTTGTCAAAAGTGGAGATCTGGCAAATGTGTCGTTCGTTATGTCGCTATTTCGTAGTTTGGTTGTTGAAGTTATGAAGGTAAATAGGTTGTTTGACCAATGTAAAAGCCTATCGACAAATGTAAGGTCTCGCCATGTGATCCTCATTAGGTCGGAGCTCTAGTAACGGAGTTGGAACGACTAGTCCGGTGACCGAGTATTTTAAGCTCACCACTCGGTACTTAAACGAACAGAACTCAAAACCAAAGGACATACAATCAACCAAGAGACCCGAGTCCAAAAGTAGTAACAAAAATGAAAAGAATAAATCTAAGTAGATGAACTAAAACGTCGACATGGTCGTCATCAAAATTATGATGGATGAAAGTCGAACTAACGACCGATTTTACATAGGCCATGATTGTTAGAAATTATGATGGAGATGAAGAAAATGACTGACGGTGGAACCGGCCGAGAGGCCATATGTGTGTCTTTTAAGCCCAAATGTGCTTCCATTGCGGGATAAGGAAAAAATGGATAGATATAACAAATGACGAAGCTCTGACGTCTAACATGATAGTTACAACTTGTCCGGAGGTCACCAATGGGAACGTCTAACGGGAGTTGGCCGGAAGACCCAAAAAGTATACTAGGTTTCGTATTACGGCTTAATCATAGACTTATTAAGTAGAAAATCTTACTTAATAACTTGACATCAAGTCAAGTGTATGCCCAATGTGATGTAACATTTTTGCTATACTTTAACAAGTAAAAATTATCAACATGGTCGATATCTTTCATGAGTAAAGTGTTGACTCTTTCCAAGAAGATGCGTTGTAAGTTTGGACTTTCAAAAGCGGTGGCTTTGGGTCTTTTTCATTTTATAAAATCTAGACAACGACTAAAAGGACACGACCACATATACGTGACATAATATAAAGTCTAACGCAAGGCTATGATTTTGACTAAACAGTAAAAAAGATTACTCCCAAGTTTCGAGAAAGAACACCTTGAGCTTAAAGTTTACGAGTATTTACTTAATGGTTTGTAAATCATATAGATACTTTAAGTTAACAAGAATTTCTAGAGATAAAAAGATAAATCGTACTCATGATTATGTCATACCTTTCTTTTCCTGTTGTAGATTGTAGGTTATGGATATAAACATCTCTTAAACCGAGTATTCTGACCGGTCATTCATATACGTAACTTAGTAACGGTGCATAAAGCAAATTTTTTTTGTTTGTACCAAAATTATTATTATTATAACAACTTTGACTAATTTTTACTTGTAAAATGTGATGGAATCACGTGCAAGATTGTTACAATTTGTCAAATTTTACGCGTCAGATTTTCACGTGAGTTGGCCTACTCATCCAAATTATTGTACTACTATAAAAAAAAGTACACAGTGCTATGCTTTTGCGCTAAACTCATTTTAATAAATATTTAAATAAAATGCTTCACTGCCTTTTCCAACAATGATTTGACCATTCAACTGTTAAGTCTACAATTTGACTCTTTTTCATATAGGTTACGTGGTTCACTATTTACCCATTATGTCATTCGTGTTTTGCGCCTTTATACGGTCTCATATATATATATATTTTCATGATACAAGTTATGTCAAAATGTGTGACACTGATGATAAAAATGTACCATAGAAAGGTACCAATATTTGATATAGAAAAAATCAAGCCACTCGCACATGATAACATAATTTTCGCCATAAAAAAAATTATAGAAAAGTTCGACAACAATATTGTCCTCAAATACACTTATTTATTATACTCAATATTGAAGATATGTGAATCACATATTTTAACATGGCATTCGTTATGTACATTTTAAAAGTACTATTGATAAAAAAAATGTGGCCGAATTTCATACTTTGCCAGTGAAGATATACCATAATATGCTTTAATATGATTTAGCATGAAACAAACATAAATGATCATATTCACGGATGCACGCATGACATGACATAAATATGTATGACAAGTAAAATATCATATAACTACTATGAAGTAGTACATCACGCATGGCAAGTTGTAGGTTAATTTCTTTATTTCTAATACTAAGGACAATCACTTTGTACAACATGCATCATGTGAGAAATCACTGACAAACATTATCCTATGTACTTATATAAAATTCGATTTTATTTTTGAGGGTGAGGAATCCTATGTACTTATATAAAATTCGATTTTATTTTTGAGGGTGAGGAGATCAATGAAAAATCATCCACTTCTTTTAATATAACTTAACATAGCAAGCGAGAAGATATGCAGATGAAATTCGAGCAGAGCACTTACAGAGTTGTCGATGTGAAACGTCACGGAAAACAAACGAACACGTATCGGAAGTCATACCGGACGTCCCTCGTTTTGTTCGGGATCACACGGATGAAACCCGTCACAAGCATATCCGAACAAGACAGTACCCCCGGGTGAGACAGTGTATCCGAACAAGATAGTATATTCGAACAACTTGACCGAAGGAAATGATGCCGGACGGTTCATACCGCCTGTCCATATTTGACGTCCATGCCGGATGTTAACACCGAACGGCATCACCGAATGTCCGTACCGGACTGAAAATATGACCCATCATTCTTAACTCTTGGTAGAGTGAATAACAGGTCCCACGGATGGCGCCAATGTCGAAACATTTTTCTGCCGGGTTGGTCTTGACGGCTCCCACGTACCGGTCATCTTTGTCCCGAGCCCTGAGGTGTGCTTCAAACATGAAGGAACCCGTTAGAAGGAGCCCCGAGGCCGAAGCCTCGGGAACCACCCTCCGACGGTCAAGTCAGAACCTCGTAGGTAGAGGATTTATCATATAACTATAAGCATGTTATGTATGCATTATGATGTGTTAATATGTATATTGAGATGACATGTGTAATATGTGAGATATCATGCCTGCTATGTGTAAAGAATAACATATATATATATATATATATAGAGATAGAGTGACATAGATAGTGACTTATTTAGGCGGAAACAACTAGGCGGGAAACATTTAGGCGGGAAACAGTTTAGGCGGGAAATATCCGGCCATATACGTCGACAGATGTATATAAAAGAAAAACCTCACCATCATCTTTGAGACATTGTGGTTGCAAATAACATAAACAAAAACCCAAGCAAAATCTACATAAATGAAAACTCATCCTCATTTCTGAGTTATTGTCATGAGCTGAACATAGAAAGAACAAAAAACTAAACAAGTTAGTAAAGTTATAACCGCATTAGCACATCAAATAAGATTTCTAAAGCATAATAGAACAAATGTAAATATTTATAAAATTTTACGAATCCATCTATATCACAAATTTAAGAATCATACACGAAAGGAGAATAATATATACCTTTCTTGTTAAGCCACACAAATCTAGACAAACAACAAATATCAAGTAAACGAAACAAAACCCAACGAATAGTAACTTGCACTATTTCTTGAGACACCATCGAAGAAAAATAAAGCAACAATTAAAGGGTTAGATCGAGAGATTAAGGAGGTTGAGACATATTTGAAGTTGTACACAAGGGCATCTTCCGTTCACCGGCGAAAGCTAAATGTGGCCGGATTTCTAGAGAGAGGAAAAAGTTGTTGAGAGAAGAAAGAAGAGGTAAGGTGTGCTTATTTGGTTTGAGTGACTACAAAATCAAAGATAGACCAAGATCTTGTATGTTTTATTTTTTTATTATTACTATGTATTATTTATTTTTTTTTCATTTGGTTGAATAAATGAAAGGAAAAAAGGTGGGTGTATTGTTAAGCGACATATGGCATTTTTAGAATGTATTTGGTTGCTGATGTGTCAACTCCTAAGGGTTCTACAGTCATAAAAATGCTCTTGTTTATATTATAGGTAGATAAGTATAACGTGGGTCATAGGAAATATATGCTAAAGGCCGATCCTTATCTGATGCGCTTTTATTCAATTTCTTTCATTATAAATAGAACACTAATAAGCTTGGTAAGACATAATCTTTTTTTCTCTCCCTTAAACAAAACTCAAACCATTTATATTTATTAGACTAAAATACACTGTTGGTCCCTAAATTTGGCCAAAAACGTCATCCTGAACTAAAACATGGCATTTTAGTCGTCAGTAGTTCAAAGTATGGGTTTTTAGGCTTAATTCGTCCCTTGACCCGTAATGCCCAGGTCATCGTCTGATTTACATTAATCGAGGGTATTATAGTTCATACACATTTATATCATACCTTAGTTAAATCTAACCCTTGACCTAATTCCTTATTTTAACTACCAACACAGAAAGGGGTGATTGTTTGAGCTGATCATACCATTACACCCGACATTTTAAGTATGACTTTATAAAGGTCAACTGATAAATTAGTGTGATCTCACAGAATTTAACCTATAAGACAATATTATACATAACTAACTATTTAGCAAGTTGACTTATAACAGTCAACTATAGATTCAATATCTGATACAACTGAAAAATAACTCAAAACTAGTGTGTCCTTGTCTGATACAAGGTTCTACTGACATTTCACAAAATATAAAAGATGATGCAGTTTCACTGCAAAACCTTCAACTGCTGAACCTTCAAATGATCTACACACTAGTCGTGGATATCCATAGATGAACACACAAAACATTAACCCTAAAACGATGATGATACTGCTACCTTGTCTGCAAAAACAACAACAAACATTTAAGTTAGGTACTGTACTATTACAGCTTAAAAGAATTAAACAAGTGACATGGTATTTATCATTGAAACATCACCTAGGATGGCTTTTGGGCGAAAAGTGCAAGGACGCAGTTTGTAATCCTTTCTCTGCTTCTAAAGGGTGTCTTAACACTGCTAGACACATCAACAGCACCACCACCAACCATGGTTTCAATACCTGTATAAACATTTATAATAGTCAAAACATGAATAAAAGTAATTATGTCTTTTCACTTGACTGTATTGTATCTGATATGGGGTATAACATGTCAGAAGAGATTTAGCCTATATAGGATAGGTTGTAGTATGTTGATTGTATCTCTGATTGGGATTGTCCAATTCAGTAGTATATTTATGTGATTTGTTTGGTATTAATATATATATTCAATTTTCATGTTTTGTTATATATATATATATTTTTTTTGCAATTGTATACTTGATAATATTGCATATAAGTTCATTCTTTCATTCTATGGTGATGGTGTTAATTTTAGAAAGAGAAGCAGAAATTTAGAGAGAGAAGCAGGAAAAAGAGATAAAGAAAGGGTGGTGGTAGTGATGGTATAACCAAAACAATGAAATGACCATTTTTCCCTCATGTGCAAGGCACATGGGGAAAATAACAGAAGTTGACTAACGGAAAATGGGTCAAAGGACTGGTTTAGCCTCAAAATCCCATAGTTTGGACTACTGGCGATGAAAATACCAAGTTTTGTCCCAGCGTGATGTTTCTGGATATGTTTAGGGACCAACAATGTATTTTAGTCTTATTATTATTATTATTATTATTATTATTATGATTATTATTATTATTATTATTATTATTATTATTATTATTATTATTATTATTATTATTATTATTATTATTATTATTATTTACCGGGTGGGCCTGCTAGTGTGGACTTTGAGTTTAGTAGTGAGCTTGTTATGAAAAGGGTTGTTAAAACAATTGAGCTTATGGGTGCTATTTCGTACATGTGCTGGTATTTTCAAGTTATATTTTTCTATGCGCACATGTTCTCCTCGGGTCTTTGAGCGTGCTCAGGTTTCATTTGATCGCGACGCCGTTCTTCTTTGGATCGTATTGTCCTTACGGACTGGTTTTGGTGATTGGCAGTGGCGGCTTGCCACCTTACCCTTTTCTTTTGGGGGGCTTGGTGTATATTACGCGGTGATGTCTTAAACTATGCATTCCTTGCTTCTAGACTTCTCGCTAGTTCTGAACTAAGCTCCTCCGACATTCTGGTATTGTGACCTCTGGGCCTTCCTTTGATGATGCCTTGTGTACTTTTAATGCGAAAATGGAGATTGATCTTTTTAGTAACCCAAGTGAGATCACTGCCCCTAAAGTCATGAAGAAATTGGCAGATATACATTTCACACGTGTTACCCAAACGATTGAATCTACATTTCGCCTATCTACTCGACAAATGGCGTTATGGAGTTCGCAAAAGGAGGACTACACTTTAGATTGGCTTAGGGTGGTTCCGATATATGGGTTGGGGCAGACTATGAACGCTAGGACTTACCGATGTGTGTTGTGTTATCGGCTAGGTGTTCTCCTATTTTCTGTTCAGATGTCGTGCTCAGCTTGTTCCAGGGTCTTTATTGGGGATATTTATGGGGACCATGTTGTATCGCGCGTGGGTATTATTGGCATTAAACATCGGCATAACGTGGTGCGTGATGTTCTTGTTGACATATGTTCTCGGTCGAGGGTTTACTCGTAGGAGGTTGATATTGGGCTTATTGGGGAAAGGGACATATCCTTACGTCCACATGATATTTTACTTTACTCGTGGGATGGTGGGCTTGATGTATGTGTTGATGCGGCAGGATCATCGCCCTTGCATAAGCGGTATGGTTGATTTTGTGGCGATTGCATTGATTGAAGCAGCGCATAGCGTAAGCAGCGTCAATCTGAGGCTAAATCTTGCGGATATTGGATATGGGTTTCTCCCATTTTCATTCTCTTCTTTTGGGGTGGAAGAATCGGTGACCTTACTAAAGCGTATCCGAAGATTCTCGGTGACTCAAGACATTGGTGCACGTGCTGCTGCTCACATTTTTAGTTGGATTAGCTTCGCTATAGCTAAAGGAGTGGGCCTAGTTAGTATCTCGGCTCCCTACTAATTTCTTGTAAATCTTATGTTCTTCTAATAAAGTGATGTTTATTATTATTATTATTATTATTATTATTATTATTATTATTATTATTATTATTATTATTATTATTATTATTAGAAAACCAAAAAGATATTACAAGAAGTTAGTGGGAAGCCGAGACACTAGTTGGGCTCCCACTCCTTTTTGAATACAAAAGTTTAGTCTATGAAAATAAAGGCACCACTCTTGGTGTTATTTGAGTGGCTAGCAGCAATAGTCTTGATACGAGAAAGTGTATCCAAAGCCTTCGTGTCAAGCTCCCCGAATGTTGAAAAGGCAAATAGTATGAACTTATAACCGTTTTCTTCACATACAGACACATATTTCTTTTTCTTCTTCTCCACTGCGTTATGTAAGGCTACCCCCGGGGCCCACGAAGACGCATCAATACCAGCAAAAGGAGAGATCCCAGTCACATCTAAGCACACATACTTACCCTGGATCCAATTGAATAATAACAGGTCTGCTGGACGAAGCTCTTTCCCAGCCTTAGCGAGAAACCCCATTGGAGCCTCCTTCCGCACCATGATCCCCACCTTGGAACATATATCAAGCGAATATCATGCACCAAGTTATGCACGAAATTCACACCACTTCACTTGAACGATGGTTGCATGATCTCCCCATTGGTCCATACGATTCATATTACAGCTCGGGCAAGGACTACCTTCAGAAAACATAGGTATAGAAAGTCTATAACACATTACCGAATAGAATTGACGATGGTTCATCCTCTGGCCTAACCCATTAATCGGTATGGTGAATAGGAAATTTTATTATTATTATTATTATTATTATTATTATTATTATTATTATTATTATTATTATTATTATTATTATTATTATTATTATTATTATTATTATTATTTATTATTTTTTTTTTATTAAACATCACTTTTATTAAAAACTTAAAGAATTTACAAGAAATTAGTGGGAAAAGAAATACAACGGGCCCACATTCCTCTAGCAATAGCAAAACCAATGCGATTAAAATATATGAACACGGCGGCCCCAATGTCTAGAGTCAGGAGAAAAGTCTATACTGCTTTAGTAAGGTTACCGCCTCTTTCTCGAGTTCTCCAAAGAAGAAAAATAAAAGGAGGAACCCATATCAGATATCTGCGCATTTAGCCTCATGCTTAGCGCGTTTCGTCATGCGGCCTCACTAACCCAGCCCCGGCACAAAATCAAGCAACCCGATTGCGTCAAAGCGACGAACTGTGAGATCAACACAAACATCACGCCACCATCCCAAGAGTAAAGCAATATATCAGCCGGACCTAAGGATCATCCCTATCTCCATAAAGCCCAATATCCACCTCCTACGAGCGAAATCCCGGACCGCGAACATATATCAACAAGAACATCACGTACCATGTTATGCCGATGTTTAATGCCAACAATACCGCACAAAAGCGCATGATCCCCATAAATATCCTAGTAAAAACCCTAGAACATGCTTGAGCCTGCGATACGAGCAGTGAAAAGGGGAACACCGGTCGATAACACAACACACACGATAAGTCACGGCGTTCATAGTTTGTCCCAAACGGATATAGGAGCCACCCTAAGCCAATCTGAAGTATGATCCTCTTTTAGTGAGCTCCATAAAGCCATCTGTCGAGGAGATAGATGGAATGTAGATTCAACAGTTTATTTATAACATCACTTTATTATTATTATTATTATTATTACTATTTTTTTTTTTTTTTATAAATCATCACTTCATTAGAAAACCAAATAAATTTTACAAGAAATTGGTGGGAAGCCGAGACACTAGTTGGGCTCTCACTCTCAAATAAATTTTATTATTATTATTATTACTATTATTATTATTATTATTATTATTATTATTATGAAACGTCATTTCATTAGAAAACCAAAAGAATTTTACAAAAAATTGGTGGGAAGCCGAGACACTAGTTCGGCTCTCACTCCCAAATAAATTTTATTATTATTATTATTATTATTATTATTATTATTATTTATTTATTTATAACATCACTTTATTAGAAAATCATATGATTTACAAGAAATTAGTAGGGAGCCGAGATACTAACTGGGCCCCCACAATGACAGATTTCATCAATTTCTTGTAAATCATAGGATTTCTAGAAAATTAGTAGGGGAGCCCGAGATCTTAGCGGGCCCACAATGACAGATTTTATTATTATTATTATTATTATTATTATTATTATTATTTTTTTTTTTTTATTATAAATCACACTTTTATAAATCACACTTGTAAATTATTATTATTATTATTATTATTTTGAATTACATTACGTTCTTGAGTCAATCAAAACGATAATGATTTCATGATTACAATTCAAACATATTCCGATTCTTTGAATTACAATTCGTTCAAATTACAATTTTTTTTCAAAAATTACAATTCCTTCAAAAGCATTATGTGAATCAAACGCACCCTTACTCTTTTATTTAGGCTACTCCCAATAAGGGTGATAACCGATTAGGTTGACATGGTTTGATAGGCTGTCTTTGTTGTGGGCATATAGGTCACTGGTGGTTGAGAAGGAAGAGGGTCAAGTATACAACTCTCTTAGTTATCGGTCACATGTGAGAAACAAACAAAAAAATCCCACCTTTGTGTTATGTTGTGTATTAATTAATTAAAAAGTTATTTTTGTTGGGTATGTTTTTTTATAACGTTAGTTGATTTACTGTGCTTAAAAAATGGGTTATAGGTAGCAAAAGGAAAAACTGATCTGGCCCGACCCGGCCACATTTCCACCCGGCCAATTTACCATCCCCTGCTATAATCAGAGTCTCAAAAAGGTAGGCTTTGACACCAGCCACGCCTACAAGGGTTTATGCAGGGTTTTAACACTAAACACCCACTCCCACACACTAATCATATTCTTAATCATCATCTAATTCACATGAACAGACTCACTAATCACACCACAACCAATCACCCCAAAGTTAATGTTCATCATCACTCAACCCATTAACTTACCCCCAACTAACCCATCATCAAATATCTCCAATTTTTATCCATCAAAAACCATGTTCAAAAGACTATATACAAAAATACCATTAACCTATTCACTTACTTCACACTCATTTTATAAAAACTTTAATACCCGCTTAGGAAACCCCATCAAGACTCTCAATTCTGACAATTTTTTAGTCAAAAGCATAGATTCTGATAGTTTTTCAGCACTTAAATCATACCCAGATAGGAATTTGCATGAAATTAGTCCTCTTTTCGATAAATGTGACCGATTCGGGGTTAAAAGATTTGCTAGTGTTGCAGAAGCCATTGTTTCATCACCTGATAGTGATGTTAGTTTTAGTGATAGTGTTAGTACTAATGGTGATGGTGATGGTGAGGGTGATGAAGTTGAGAAGTTGTTGAGTGAAATGGGGAAGCAAGAGCATCGGCAGGCGACGAGGGGGTGGTGGCGATTAAAGCGTGAGAAAACAGGGAGTAGTTGGAATTATGTGAAGTTGAAAAGGCGGCAAGTGAAGATTGAGACGGAGGCGTGGGAGCTAGCGGCCAAAGAGTATAAGGAGCTTTTGAATGATATGTGTGAGCAGAAGCTGGCGCCTAATTTGCCATATATGAAGTCTTTGTTTTTAGGGTGGTTTGAGCCGATGTGTAAGAGGATTGAGGCTGATCAGGAGATGTGTAAGAATGGGAAGCATAGGGCTGCTTATGCTGGGTATTTTGATTTGCTTCCGGCTGATAAGATGGCGGTTATTACTATGCATAAGATTATGGGGTTGATTATGACGGGCGGGGAGAATGGTTGTGCTAGAGTTGTCTCGGCTTCTTGTAGTGTTGGTGAAGCTATTGAACAGGAGGTGACTACTTTGGTTTAATGATATAAAAGTTTGAGTTTGTTTTTTTGGTCTATTAACAAAACTATTTCTTTAGAAAAATGTAAACTGACATATCAATCCTCAGCACAAAAATAAGGGGGCGTTTGACCGTGTGTGTATCAAATATGATTATAGCTACTTAAAATTATAGAATAAGTGAAGGTAGTTAATTTAACATTTGTCTGAACTATTAGTTTTAACCGGAAATAGTTAGAAATTTTTATTATTCTTTTTTCCAAACACTCTAAATGCACGTCCAAATACCCCCTAGTTTAGCAGAACAAGTAGCGGACTTTGTTTTACACCCTCTTACGATTATGATTTACTGTATCATTTTAGTGTAAACCCTCTGTTTTGAGTTTTGATATGCCGACTGCTTTTGGTATTATCAGATTAGGATACACAATTTCTTGGAGAAAACAAAGACAAAAAAAGCGGCAAAAGCTACAAAAGGTGCAAAAATCAAAGAAGTTCCTGACATTGTTACCAAAGAACAAGAGGGACTACATAAGAAAGTCACAAACTTAATGAAAAAACAGAAGTTGCATGCTGTAGGGCGCATCGTGAAGGGACATGATGATTCAAAACCATGGCCGCAGCATGTTAAAGCTCAGGTTTGCTTTACTTAAAAGTGGCCTTTTGGCCTGATGGTGCTAAACCGACCTCGGATAGGAGCCTTGAGGTCATAGGTTTACATTCACACATTACAACTGAACATGCACATGTATACATGTATATTGATGGTGTTTTATTCTTTTCAGGTGGGAAGTCGTCTGATTGAATTGCTATTGCAGTCTGCTTATATACAGCCTCCAGCTGATCAATCAGGTGGTGCTATGCCACCTGATATCCGACCTGCATTTGTTCACACATTTAGAACTTCAGTGAAAGAAGGACAGTAAGGATTCATTATCTTTGTAATTGATAAATTGCTAACCACAAAGGACTTCTAGCCTAGTGGTATGTGAGTTGCCCACCAACCAAGAAGTTGTGGGTTAAAGTCCCAATCGTGACTTAGTGTGGTATTTGGATTTAAGGTGTGTGACTGTGAATACATGCCTTTCAGAATACAAGTGTTCTAAAAGAAAATTGGGTTGTCAAGTAAAGGTTAAAAATGGATTGATTTGACCTGCCTACTCTTTTTGGATTATTATTGTTAGTTTCCATATATTCTTTCTTTTTGAAAGGCAACTAACTATCTCACAGTATATACATCACAAATCTATCTCACATGTCCTAGACAGGATTTGAATCCACAACCTTTTGGTTGGGGTCCTTACCATGGGACAACAGTACTTTGGTCGTTAATTTCCATATTAATTAAGACACTAATTATAATTACAACTAGATAAAAAAAACAGTTGATCTTTTTTTTTTTCTTTTTTCTTATTTTTTATTATTATTATTATTATTATTATTATTATTATTATTTTTATTAAATTTCAGGTGTGGGGGAGTTCTTTAGTATACTTTGGGTGACTTATAAACAGTTTTTGACCTATATCTTCTTCACCTGTTTTTGTTTATAGAAATTTTACATGTTTGACCTGTTATTAACAAGTTGACCCATTTTGACATAATTGGGTTCTTTTCCTTGTTTCTGAATAATGGCTTACTATTTAACAGCAAGAATGGAAGAAGATATGGTGTGATTGAATGTGACCCATCAGTTCGCAAAGGATTAGAGAGAGCAGTAAGCTTACAGATCTTTAGCCTTCAAATAAATTTGTTCTTTAGTTTCCTGTTTGTTTTTAGAATGAAGTTACTATTTTAAGAAAATATCATGGACCTTTGGTCTAATAACTTTGGTTAAGGATTTAACCATTTTTTCTGTTATATGATGAAACAGTCGAAGCACGTGGTTATGCCTTATATGCCGATGTTGATACCTCCCGTCAATTGGACAGGGTATGATATATTAACTGTTTTATTCATAACTTAATTTCGATAGAACATGCTATTATTTGATGATGTTTCTTTTGTATGCTCTCCAGTTATGACAAAGGAGCTTACCTCTTCTTGCCGTCCTATGTAATGCGCATTCACGGAGCTAAGCAACAGCGTGATGTTCTTAAAAGGACCCCTAAGGATAATTTGCAGCCAGTTTTTGATGTTAGCATCCATCCGTTACTCATTTTCTAATTTCCCCTTGTATTTTGTTTGTTTGGTTTTTGTATGTACATTGAGACTAAAGTCACAATAAACAAACTTATAGCTTTTGAGTAAAAAGATAATAATTTTAAAATAAATAATTTGGAAAAGCAGATTACAAGTTTCTCTAAAAAGTCGGATCACCTAAAAAGTTCTGCATCCAAGCACTCCCTAAATCCACTGACATTTTGTGTTTGACATTGAACATCTATTTCTTTTGTGCTTCAGGCCCTTGATACCCTCGGAAATACTAAATGGAGGGTCAATAAGAGAGTACTAGCCGTTGTTGACCGAATATGGTCTAGTGGTGGCTCCATTGCTGGTTTGGTTGACCGGGATGATGTGAGTTACCTTACATTTATACAACTTCATAATTATGTTGATCGGCACAAGTGTTTCTAGTAAGTCGTTAAAATATAATTGCAAATTATTGCATCCAGATTCCTTTACCAGAAAAACCAGATACAGAAGATGAAGAACAACTAACAAAGTGGAAATGGAAAGTTAAAAAGGTGAAGAAGGAAAACAGAGAGAGCCATTCCCAACGGTGTGACGTTGAGCTCAAACTAACTGTAAGATCACATTAATACTCAAGTCAATAGTATACATAGAATTTGAACAACCGTTTAATTTCTTAGTTTGTTATTGGAGGGTAGGTGGCGCGAAAGTTGAAAGATGAAGCAGGATTTTTCTACCCACACAACCTAGATTTTAGGGGTCGTGCGTATCCGATGCATCCACATTTGAACCATCTTGGTTCAGATCTGTGTCGGGGTATATTGGAGTTTGCAGAGGGCAGACCTCTTGGGAGTTCTGGCCTTCGGTGGCTGAAGATACACGTGGCAAATCTATTTGCCGGCGGGGTTGACAAATTATCTCTTGAGGGAAGAATAGCATTCACAGAAAGTCACTTGAATGATATATTTGATTCTGCTGACAGACCACTTGATGGTGATCGTGGTGGTTGAAATCTGAAGATCCCTTTCAGTGTTTAGCCATTTGTATTAATCTTGCTGAAGCTTTAAGAAGCCCGTCTCCAGAAAAAATCATTTCTTATATTCCTATCCACCAGGTATACCTTTTAACTAAATAAGTTTTACATAAATTCCCCAAAAAAGAAAGTCAGGGTTATTTTAAATCATATTTTTGGGTTTGTGCTTTACATGATGGTTCCTGCAACGGATTACAACATTATGCTGCTCTTGGCAGAGACAAAGTAATGTGCCTTTGAAACCTAAAACATACACGTACTAGATGTCAATACTTTTCTGATTGTTCTGGTAACGTCTTTATTCAGTTAGGAGCATCTACCTGTTAATTTGGTTGAAGGAGAAAGACCAGCTGACATATATTCAGAAATTTCTGCAAGGTGCGTTATTCGTTTCTAAGTGACGGAAGGTTGATGATAGTGTCATGTTGATTATTTGTTTGAGGGATGGCAATGGTTACCACATTCTTGCTATTTGATTATATGTTTAACCATAGTTAAAACTTAATAGGATGTTTTTGATGCAGAGTTCTGGATGTTGTTAAACGAGATGCAGAATTGGATCCTGTTTCATTTCCAGATGCAAAGAATGCACGGCTTTTGATCAATCAGGTTTGAATCCATCAACTTGGTCACTCTAAGTATATCACTTTGAATCCATCAACTTGTCTTTTTGTAAATATTATGTACAATAGCTGTGTAGTTGGTCGCTAAAAGTATATCACTGACATAACTCATTTGGTCACTCTAGGTGGACAGGAAGCTGGTGAAGCAGACAGTAATGACATCAGTTTATGGTGTCACTTACATTGGTGCTAGAGATCAGATTAAGAGGAGGTTGCAAGAACGTAGTAATGTTGCTGCTGACGATGCAGAGATTTTTGGTGCAGCTTGTTATGCTGCCAAAGTAAGCACATTTGTTAATTGGTAGTCAGAAACTATCAGTAAACAATATTTAGTGGGATTCTCAATATGCTAAAAGGACATTGGAAACTATTTATATTTAATGAACATTTTTGGTTGTAAATAATGTTTGCTTTTGCTTCACAGATCACTTTAGCTGCCCTAGGGGAAATGTTTGAGGGTGCGCGTAATATTATGAACTGGCTTGGAGACTGTGCAAAGGTTTGTAATATCTGACATATTTGTTTCATTTTAACTCAAATGTATATTTTAGTAAATTTAGATGTAGAAGAGAAGCCCTTATTAAACACTAAAATATTTTTTGTTGCTATGACAAGTAATAATGAGTTTTGAAGCACATCCAAACACCCCTTCATGTGGCTAGTGCTCATTACTGTTCAGAGATCTATACCCCTGAAATAGCATTTTTAGCTTTCATACTTTTCATCAGTTTCTGGAATTGTTCAGAAAAAACGGAACATTACTTTATTAAAGCCTTCATACCATATGCAATGTTGCTACTTGTATCTCCATTTGTGCTTATCAGCTGCAAATGGTGGACAGATAATTGCCTCAGAAAATCAGCCTGTGAGGTGGACTACGCCACTTGGTCTTCCCGTTGTACAACCTTATCGTATGTACGGAAGACATCTTGTAAGTAGCCAATATTTGATAATTGTTTTCTGACATACTCTTTAGGATTTATATATTCTGTATCGTAACTAAATATATATCATATTACTGAAGTTTGTTTTGGTGGTTGGCTGCTGGCTGCAGGTTTCGACTTCTCTTCAAGTACTCACTCTGCAGCGTGAAACCGAAAAGGTATTTTCTTTGCTCCACCTGAGTACATACATAATAGTTTCAGGAGGCATCCGAGTTCTTTTTTTTGAGGATATGCAGGGTTTCACGTTGTTGTTTTTTCTTTTGTTTCTTATAGGTGATGGTGAGGAGGCAAAGAACAGCTTTTCCACCAAATTTCGTGCACTCACTTGATGGTTCACATATGATGATGACTGCAGTTGCTTGTAAGCGAGCTGGCTTGAATTTTGCAGGTCTGTTTTTACAATTTTAACTGATACCGAAATCAAGTGTTATACATTTCGTCAGTAGGTGAATACTCCTTTTAATCATCTGAAACGGGTTGGGTGGGGTTCGGTTGACCTTTTACTACTTTGCTCTGTTTTGTTAATTTCTGTATATAATTAGTATACCCTATATGATTACAAAGAAAATATTCATGTAATGGTCCGACTCAAGTGAAACAATATTAGGAGGCTGTAAATGTTTTGAGCAAACTTTTGGATACTTGTAAGCCGTTTGGTCAGATTCTTTTTAGTTATAAGTTTAAGTAATATACATCATCTGGTTATCAAGAATATATTCACACATATGGGTGGGTTGAACTTACAGGTGTTCATGATTCATACTGGACACATGCTTGCAATGTGGACGAAATGAACAGAATTTTGAGGGAGAAGTTTGTTGAACTTTACCAAACACCAATACTGGAAAACGTAAGACATTTTCCCATTTCTCATTTGTCTTCATACTTTTTGATTAACCGTAAGCCTGGACTGCATCACTTCATTTCTATAATGTGAATCAACGTTGGCTTTTTTGTTATGTCAGTTGTTGGAGAGCTTTCAACAATCTTTCCCTACACTGTCGTTCCCACCGGTGCCAGAGAGGGGAGATTTCGATCTTTCTGATGTTCTTGAGTCGTCCTATTTTTTCAACTGAAGATCGCTCAAAACAAATGCATCATTCTTTCATTTGTGCCAGTTTGGAGGGGAGCCTCCAGGAGGCCACTGTTGTACTATTTTTAAATAGTAAATGTGAACAGCAAATATTGAGCATTGCAGCTGTTTACAGAGGTACATAAGTAGCTTAATATACTTTTAGAATTGGTCAAATTGTATATATAACTGGTGCATTGATGTATAGTTTTTGGCAGTAAACAGAAACTCATGAAAGTATGTAAACGAAAATATGAGCCTTAACTTAAACTGACTTTTGACGCCAGTATGAGGATATTCATCAGGGGGTTTGTTTTATGACTATTTCTTTAAAAAGCAAGTAAAAAGATCAGAAAGAAATAAATAAATAAATAAATAATAAAAAATAAAAAATGAAAAAGGAAAAAGAAAAAAAACCTTGCTTCATGCTGGTGTTGTACTGTATATTCAAGGGTGAATGTTTTTAAAATGTATCATACTTGTCATCATTTGATTTTGTGGGTAGCGAACAATTTTTTTTGCTTTTGTGGGTACTTTTCTTTCAAATTCATACTTTTTTGGGTACTTTGCGAAATTTTTGGAAATTTTTGCCCCTCTTAGTTAATAGAATTTCTTTTCCCGAAGGGCAAAAATGTCACAAAGTACTCTAAAAATGATGAATTTGAAAGAAAAGTACCCACAAAAGTAAATAATTTTGTTCGCTACCCACAAAAACAAATAGTGGCAAGTATGATATCTTTTAAAAAAATATTTGCCCTATATTCAAATCTGACAATCAATAAGAACATGTTTATACCAAAGGGCTCAACAGATTTGTGTCTAGCGCAGGTTTGCTGCTTCATTTAGTGACAACCCATTTATTAAGGTCCGTGATTATAGGAAGGAAGATGACAGTTACATTTTGTGCTAGGGCTGAGCATGGACGTCCAAAAACCGAACCAAACTGACACACCTGAACCAACGAAATATTCATTCAATTTTCGGTTTTATTGATTTGTAGTTTTCGGTTTCGGTTTAGTTTGGGCCAAACCGGAAAAACTCTACCTTAAACCGAACCAAACCGACATGAATCGGTGTTATCAGTTTTCCATTGCAACATGTTTCAGCTCGGGTTGGGCCAAATTGGTTTTGGTCGGTTTTGACCCGATGCACCTCCCTATTTTGTGCTGTAGAAACTCTCTAGTTTAGCGGCACACGATCCCTAAAACCCTAGCACCAAAATGGGCCAGTCGAGATGAATGTTGTTGATGTTCCACCATTTAAGGACTTCAAGCCACACACCATCAGCAACATTGCGTTGGACAAGGATGTAATCTTACGTCTCAAGGTCAATGTCGTAAAACGGACATCTAACCGAGTCAAGGCCTATCCCCCTTCTATCCAAGTTAACCATTGTAGAAATTCTTGTATTTTTAATTGTCCAAGACAATATATTAACTTTAATTGGCACGAGCTTATTCCATTTTGTAGGAATCAAACTCGTATTGTTGGCAGAATTAATGATAACTTTTCTCATACCTTTGACCGTGAAATCCCAACGATCTTGATCATTTGAAAGAAGACTTTGAATATCTGCCAATTCATAGTAGTCTTCAATAGATCGCAAAGGTCTTGTCCAGGACCATTGAAATCAAAGCCCAGGAGGGTCGATAGGCCCAAAAGGACCCGTGGTCATAACACGCGGTCACGCCCAACAGAGCTTATTTTCGGGGAATTGGAGCGGGGAAAGATAAAATCCATATCTCTCACCTTCAATTTGCTGATGATGCTCTCATTTTCATTGAACAGTCAACTACTAATATCAAGAACTTGTCAAGAATACTTGCTTGTTTCCATCTTGCTTCCGGCCTCAAAGTAAATTTTAATAAAAGTAAGGTTTTATGCATTGGCGCAAACGAAAGTGAACTCAATTCATTAGCCACTTCAATTGGTTGTCAATCATCTCACTTCCCTTGTACCTACCTTGGCCTTCCCATTGGTGCAAAACATGTCCAGATGTGCGAATTGGCTACCTCTCATAGAATATAGAGGAGTACTTTCTTTTGAATTATCTTTTGATCCCTCTAGTCCATTAGAATCAAGACGCTTTTGCGGCTTTGAAGAAGAATTTAGAGGAACTGTTATCTGATTTTGAAGAAAATGAAGCTGTCTCACAAGAGTAGTTTTTCTTGATGATGTAGTCTTTAAAGTTTGAAGTGCTTGTTTTCTTCCTTAATATTCCCATGCAGGTGTTTTCTGTGAACTTTAACTTAATTTGTCTCGTGATATATTTTTCTTCTTTCATGTATGTTGTGTATTTTTGCTTACTTGTTACTAATAAAACTAACTGCCTAATTAAACATTGATTTGATTCACACTCGTAATAGTAACTGCATCTAACCTCTCAACTGAAACTTCACATTATTTTTTTAACGAAGGTGGATATATTTAAAATCCTAGCAAGGAGCTATGCAAATTAAAATAATTGCAAAAGGGTTGATTGAGCATTACAAAGATTAAAGAGCCACTCTATATCTCTATCCATTTAATAGTAACTTTACAAAGCCTATTGCTAATCCGTGTGTAAGTGAATTGTTTGATATGATTGAGAATGAGGCTTTTCTTTGGACGTTTAACCTCAAATGAGGAGTCGTTTCTAAACCGCCATAGAATCCAAAAGGGTTGAGTAAACCACATCAAACACCGTGTTAAGAGTGGGAGGTAAGCTTGCTCGGCTTGAAAGGGATAAGACATCATTGAGGTTAAGTCTATACGTTAACCAATTTACTATCTAGTATAATCATATCATTACTAAATTATTCTTTTCATGGTGTCCGCACTAGCTGTATATTTCTTGTTCTTGTATATTTACAACTGACCAACTTTGCTACACAGGGAAAGTCAAGCCACTTTTGGCTCTGTTATACAAGGCCGTGACGTACACGGCTCAACCGGTTTCCTGTGGCGTTTCCGGACTTTTACCCGGGTCTCTTTTGTGACCTTCGGGCCACCTTACCACTAGGCCACATTGGAGATAGTTTAATCATAGCAACAAGTCTCATATGAATTCAGTCATGGTCTTTACTCCGCTAATATGATTGTGCTTTATATATGTAATTGTGTGATTTGATTAAGCCTATCAAAATACAAAACAATTACTGGTTTCTTGTTATACGGTAGCAAGTCTATGACTTGAGTGTCCCTCGATTAACAAGGGGACATATATGCTGCTAATATTAAACTTGTGAAACCGGCAAAAATTATGAGATCAAGAAGTATACAGCAATTTTTATATCAGAGCGGAATGACAACTTAATTATCTCTTAAAATGCAGACTCCATGAATTTATGATGTAATTCTGTTTTTTCTTCTGCAAACTACAAAATTGACAATAACACATGCAGCAGCAAACCCGCAGGCACAAATCTGTTGAGCCCTTTAACATGAAGAAGCTCTTAAAAACGGTGTGAAAATTACGAAGATGAAGTCGGCATCTGTTAAACAGGCTGAAACTTAATTTGTATCAAAGAAATATGCTTATCAAGCATAGAAATTACTACTTCTAAGATCAGTCACTTGCTATACGTTTTATATATGGCATCTGCACTTTGTACTCTTCCATAACTTTAAGGTTTATATTTTCCAACCGTAATTTATCTATTACGTAACTGTAAATTATACATTTAAGTTGTGCTGATCATAATCAGTAGATTCGCCTTTCAGTTTAAAGGGTTATAGGGTTTTTCTTCTATAAGTGGTTATCTGCTAAATTTTCGGCAGGTAAGCAATATCAAGTGTTTAGCATATACTGCGTATTTGCTTATTTATGTCCTAAATCAAACACTTTTAAATAAACAGGTTGGTACGCTTATATTTCTAGCAGTTTGGCACTCTAAAATAACCGTTGGATCAGTTTGCGTTGACCCAAAACATTTTTCATCTGAATAGTTTTTATTAGTCTTTTATGGTGATATACAGTTTCTGCTATTATTCCAGATTAGTGAAATTGCAACTTTGACTTAACATATCCATGACATTTATTATCAATGACTACATGGAGTTTGCATTGAGAGATGCCCTTCAATCAAACTGTAACGAGAACATGCAATCTGAAGTCTGGTCTTTTTCCATGCCTACACGCGAAACCTATCACAATGGTACTAGTGATATGATACATATCCAACATCTCTGTTTAGTGTAAGTTTGAAGAACGGTATAGAATCAGATACAATTTAGAAGTCCTGCATATCGAACATCTTCACGTATACTGATAATCCAAATCACATACCTAATTCCAGCACCACGTACGTAATTATTGGATTCACCTTATTCAGCAGTTTTACACATTGAGCAAACCAACCACGGCCACTTCCCATGAGTTTGAGGCCCTGCATTTTTCATGTGGCCATACCTTTGGTCCTTACGGTATAAAATACTTACTCCATATATATAGCCAAATCCAATTCACCCAGCCAAACTAAACAAAATTTTTATCTGTGAGTCCTCTAATACTAAGACTCTACAAACCCTATAATAATAACAGTCCTATGGTCGTTATTGGAACGGGGAGGGGTTCAAAGTTGTCTACCCATCCTGTTAAGGATACAAATTTTGGTAGAAGCTCTACAAGAATGTGTGTGAACTAAAGCAGCCAACTAGAAGGTAAATTGGTTGAGGTATATAGAAACTTAGTAATCATACTAAAAGAAGCATGTTTACAAAATGGGTTGATTTATTATTTAAAAAAAAAAAAAAAAAAAAAAAAAAAAAAGTTATGCAAAGGGAAAGGGCTGAACTTGGGTTATTTGAAACGGTGTTCTGTCTGCACAGGGCCGGTTATGGTTTCTTTATGTATGTACGGTTTTGAGTATGACAAGTGCGTGGATGCGGTTTTCAGTATGACAAGTTCAAAAGAATCATATCTGAGCTTAAGTTTGTATGTATCAATTAACCCATTTGACCCGTTAATTACATATATCATATTCTTATGTAAATGGGTCAAAATCGGTTGCTCCTAGACCATCCACGAACACTTGATAGTATTGATTCAGATTTGTAACACCAATTATCATGTCACTCCAACAAAGATTTAATGTCATACAACCAAAGATTTATATTGTATTGCAATGAGAGAGTTCAAATCACAACAAATGATTTTGCAGGTGTAAAATTTCATTTCACACACAATTTTACTCCAAAATCTTAAATCACTAAGAAAAGTACGAGAAAATGAACAAAAGCAAATGCTATACATTTATACTTGACATGTCCTGTTATGGTTATGCATAAATGAGATAAAACTGACCCGTTTATACAACTATTTGGGTACTATTACAGGAGCAAAACAACGACTTGGCTATTAAATTGTGAGCATCATCAAAAATGTATAGTTATGATCTGAGTCTATGCAGTCTTAGGTACAAACTGGAAAGCCATAGACACGAAACCAGTGAGGCCGTTAAACAAGAACAAGCTCTAAAAAACTATGTGCAAATTACGCTGACGAAGTGGGCACATGGTAAACAGACTGAACTTTCGACTCCAACAAAGAAACATACTTATCGAGCATAGAAATCACAACTTCTAAATCACTCACTTGCTGTTCTATAGCATCGATCCGCTGAACATACTCATCAAAATTCTCACTTTTCGCCTTCAACCGTTCCACAAATACCCTCAAACCAGACGCAACATCACCAAAGCCTTTGTACTCTTCGGCAACTTTGAGATTCATACTTTCCAACAATTTCATAACATTATTCGTTCCCTACAGACAAATAAAACGTATAAACAATCACAATATGTCAACTTATTTAGCCGGTTTATGGGGTAATTTAAATTTGGAAAAGCACATAAGCTCATTTTTCCAAATTGAAATAATCCCATAAGCCGAATAAATAAGCTTGTAATCTTGATCCTAAAAGAATCAAGTAAAAAGGAAACCTGAAGATCGCCTTTGATCATGGCGGAAACATTAGTAAAGAGGTCATTAAGAGCTTCAGTAAGTGCATCTTGCTCCTGAATTGTTGTTTCTTCAGTCATGGCTATAATTTTAACAAACACCTACGCATTTTCAAATTCTATTGGTTATAATAAATAAAAACTGATTGTTTTTTCAATCTCAAATAATATACTGTAATTTAAATAAACAATCCGAACAACTAACTGATTTATAGTCTCAATTGGGAACTGAAAATGAATTAATGGTAAGTCAGAATATTTACCGGTGGAACCACGGAGATCCGATCAGAGAAGGGAGTTCTTTCTCTCTAGGCTAAACTATAAATTTTAGTCCCTCAACTTTATCGCTTACCGATAAGCAGGAGTGTAAATGATTCAAGCTCGAATTTGACTCAAAAGTATACTCAAGTAGATCTAGCTTGACTCGCTTAAGTCGAGTTGATTTTGAGTAGTTTACGAGCCAATCTCAAATAGTTCGGGAGTTATCTCGTCTCATTTACACCTTTACCGATGATTGCGTTCATTACCATATCAAGTATTTTTCGTTTCGTCACTAACTTTGTTATTAAACAAATGTAATAAAACCATCAATTTCATCATTCAAAACATACCCCCTTAAATAAAAATATAACCCATAGCATAATTATTATTTTTTTCCCTTCCACGACATGCCCAAGTTGTGCAAAACTTTGGCTGACAACTAGGGTGGAGCGAGGAATTTTAATTAGTGGGGGCTCAGATATTTCGAGATGGTAATAACGTTTAATGGTTTTCTTACGAACCAGTGATCGAACCGATACACAAGTTTAAACTCAAATGATAGACTTGCATAATTAGAAGTATGTCTTTATCTTTATAAATTAGAAGTATGTCTTTATCTTTATAAAAAAATATTTATAAACTGCCAAATGCTCAAATCAACTTATTTTTCGTAAAGGATGCTAAAACTGATTATCAACTTAGCTAAAATTATTGAAGAAAAACAAATATCACACCTTAAAAAACTAAATCAATATAAAAAAAAAATGAACAATATACAATTGTTACTATATGACATTCCCATTCTCCAAGAAATTTGACAAAAATCTTTTTTCTCTCTGTTTAAGCAAATGTTCGTAGATGCTCTTCAACCCTAAGCTTCAGGAGACTCCGCGGCAGCTCCTTCTCCTTGTAGGCTGAAATAAGAGAAAACACCGTTAGCTCGCCCCGGGTTTTTAATCCGAGACCAAGCTCCGGCGTGAGAGTAAGTACTTGGTATAAGTGGTAAGTAAAGTAGGGTGAGGAGAGAAGTCTGTATCGGAGTGTGTGTGTGTGTAGAAGGTCCCCGTTCATGTGTGTGAACAGTTCCTTTTATACTACCTGTGATTAGCTCCATGAAAAAACCCTTTGTGAAAGCTAATTTGTCTTCTAGGTGCAGCACGTACAGCGCTGATAAGCACCAGGCTTGGTCTTCGGGGTCAAGGTTGTCTCCATGCTAGTTGTGGACCAAGCGTCTGTAGGCTTGTTCCATCACTATGCTTCCTGAGCAGGCACTGCTCCTTCACTATACTTCCTGAGGAGGCACTGATCAGTAGCTATACTTCTTGGGCAGACACTACTCCCTTGTAGAGTAGATTTGTCTTAAAGATATTAAAAACTAATTGTGATTATCTCCTCCAAAGTATCCGGAGGAGACCATACCTCATCATGTCCCCCCAGTCTAGTATCAATGTATTGACAAAGAGTTGGTACTAGACTCAAAAAGAAGAAAGTTTGTCTGGTCGCTCGAGTTACTCACTCGGATGTTGATAGTACTTTCTCAGGAACATTCCTATATATTTTGAAGTTATTTCTACCGTACCCAAAATCGTACGAAAAATAAGAAATAAAAATATTATGATTTTTTTTTTGGCGTCACTTTCCTGGCTTTGTGTGACTAATGATGTATCGGGAGCAAAGAACGAGTATATCATGGGCTTATTGGCCCAGATCATCAAAGCCTCATAAGCCTTGGCTTTACCAAAATACTATAAATATCATGGTCACTTATTTTTACCTCTTTCCATTTCTTTAAGACAAAAATTAGTTCCCATTTAGATGTATGATTTTAAAAATATGTCCATCTTCGTAGGTGTAGGCCAGAAACTTAAAATCCCATAAAATAGAAAATATAGTTTGACAACACAAGCTTATATCATACTTAGGTTTTTATGGCAGCTTAGTTATTGAGTTTGTCAAGAGTGGATCTCCACCGGAGGAGTTCTTGTTCGGAGGTGAAGGAGAGGATCTCCACCGGAGGTGTTCTTGTTCAGAGGTGAAGGGAGGATTTCCACCGGAGGTATTTGGAAAAGATCTCCATCGGAGCTTTGATAAGTGGGTTTTGATATTGGGTATCGCAATAGAAAGATTCCATTGACTTCCTCGTGCTTGAGGTTTTGTCGCGAGATCTCCATCAAAAGTAACCACGGTCTCCATCGGAGGTATTCCAGAGGTCTCCATCGGAGGTCTCTTTGTTGTTTCGATCGAAGGTACTCATTCGGAGGAGATTTGGTTACTTCGAACCAAGATATTAATTGAATAAATTGCTTGTGGGTCTCGAACGGAGGTACTCCATCGGAGGTAATCATTTCTCTTTTCTATTTTGTCCTCTCGTTAAGTGTTTAACCACAGCAACAATTCTTGTGACTAATATTGTCCCTCGTAAAACACATCTTGCATCTATTTTATATTGGTATCTTGGTACTCTTGCTTTTGTATCTATTCCCACTGGTTACATATATGTAGTAACTATAACATGACAATTTGGCGTAGTAATTATAACATGAAAATGACACTTTGACATATTATTTTTATCTTTTCAAAATCCTTATTTTAAGAATTGGATAAAATTCTTAAAACATTAAATTGTGTAGGTTGAATATTGTTAAGGTGTACGACTTTATGTGTAGTAACTATATATAACGTGAAATGTCACTATATATGTAGTAACTATAACATGACATGCATGATAGGATAAATTTGTATTAACAATTTGATATTTGAATATTGTTTAATGTTATGTTAGTTGGAAGACATTGACATAATAAAAGTATCTCCCAAGCTCCAAAACATTAAACAACAATATACTAGGTTGTGTGCTTGAGCCAATTTTATCACTATGGATTTAATAACGTGTGGCCCTGCTCCAGAGTTAGGTCAAATAGACTTATCGTGTGGGAGTTGTGAATTTGTATTAGGCTATCAAATCAAATAGATGTATGTGGTTTGTGTCCATGTGCTACTAGACATTCATCAGTGCCTTTTCTACATTACGAGGACCCCACATATTATTGTATTAGTTTTACGCAATGTAGAAAATACTAGTGTAAAGGTACTTTTTACACACATGTAGGAAGTACTTTGTAACCATTATTGTGAGCACTAGTCTCACATGAGTTTTACGAGGCTCATCAAAGATAATATAATGACTTTTTGCTTGAGTGGTGTTATATGCATCATACTATTTCATTCTACAAGATGACCTTTCGTAAAGTAAAAAATTTGGTTTTTGACTTTTTACCTGAATGATTGTGCAGAACCATCAGTACTTCGACTGGAGAGGGTTTTACTTGATCAGAGGTTACTTTATCTACGTCATCCGAATATCGTAACTTTTTGAGGTATACGTCATACCTCACCTTTCCTCTCATGGCTAATAAGAGGGATATGGGTACTATTACCTCTGAATTAGAGTATGATGATCTTAGAGATATGATTCTCACATATGACATTCCTTTAGAGTTGAATCCCCGTTTTCCCGACCCGGATTTTCGAATGACGGACCTTCCAGCTGATGCCATAGGTATATAATAGTGTTACAAAACAAGGCCTACAAGGCCGATTAATCACCGATTAGGTGCTACTGGGCCACCAACCTTGCCGATTTGTGTAACTGGGTCAAACAAATCGGTCAACAACGGTCAATGGCGGTCAACGACTGTTAGCGGTGGTCAAACTTGCCGGAACTTGCAAATCTTGTCGGAATTACCCAAAACTTGTCTTGAACAAGTTTTAATCAATTATATTTGATGTTTTTATATGTTACAAGATGATTTTTAAGGAAATTCTTGTTTAGAATACCCAAATCTCGCCAGAAATACCCAAAACTTGCCGAAAATGCCAATCCGATTAATCACCGATTTATCCCGCCTTGACCGATTACAAGCTAAAGGGGGGTCGACCGCCCGACTACCGATTCACGATTTTTGCAACCTTGCGGTTATTTGATTCCTCAAGTGTTAGGATCCCATTTTCCTCTTTCCTTCTAGCCGTGATTAAGTACTTTAAGGTTCATATCTCCCACATAGTTCCTTTAAGCTTAAGCAAGGTGATCACTTTTGAGATCCAATGCCGCTCTTTGCACATTGAGCCGACTGTTGCTTTGTTTCGGGTATTTCAAACACTGTCCAAAGCTGGAGATTGGTTCTCATTTTCTAAACGTAGAGCGCTTGGACCTGTATGTATGAAAGATACTAAGACTGGGTTAAAGGGTTGGAAACATAAGTTTTTCTTGATAGATAGGAGGGTTATTCTGGAGTACATGCCCTGGAGACATCCAGACTCATGTGTTGCGGATGATGTTCCTACTTCGGGTTTTAGTCATGGTGAAGTTGACTTATTAAAAACTAAAATTGTAAGGCTTCGTGATATTCCCGAGGGGGTGTTGGTCTTGTCCGGACTTAGTAGGGTGTGGCTTAACCCGACGTGTGATCCCGTGTTGAGGCGCCACGATGATATTGGTAGGGGGTCTTATTTTTCTAAGTATTTTGATCTCTTTACTATATTTTTTGCAACCTCTCTAATAGAAATTACTTTTGCAGGTATGAATATTCATGACTTTCTGGTTATGCCTTCGTTGGATGGAATCGAGGTGAGGGAGGAACCGCATGGTTTAGATACTTCCATACGACAGCGAATTGTTGATAGGACTACTCAGCCTGCACCAGAGGGAACTGCTATTCCTAAACCTACTGTGGAGGAGACTATTGCCACCCGGGCTGACCCTGGAGTGGTTGCAATGGCTAAGAACGTAGCCAAGCGAAAAGCCTCTACTCAGCCGGAGGTGTCTACCGATGCAACCAGGAAGAAAAAGGTGGTCAAGAAGAACTCCGAAGTAGGGTCAAGTGTACGAGCAGCTGCAAATCACTCTGAGATTCCCGAGGGGGCCACCAAAGGTGAGTTCCTAAATGTTATACCTCTTCGAACTTTTGACTCATGAACCGGACTAGACATGATCAACCCTCCTATTATTCTTCCAGATAAGGAGGTTTCTGATGCTCCTCATGCTGAGTCCTCAGTGACTTTGAGGGAGACCACTCGATCAGGATCTAGAGGAGCTCATGGTAAGCTCCTTTTCCTATACTACCTTACTAGAATTTCGTACTTTTTAGGTTTTATTTTTCCTTTTCTCACTCTTTGTGCAGGTACTACCGCAGTTGTCCATGCATCCACTGAGGAGAACCTTCATGGTCATGCTGCAAATGGAGACACTCCTGTTACTGATGAAGACATGCATGATCTTGATACTGATGAAGACATGCATGATCTTGCTACTGATGAGGATATGCATGATCACGATGTTGAGGGTGATACGCATCAGGGTTCTTATGGGAGTGCGAATGAGAGTGAGGATGGTGGATCTGATCGGTCGTTGTTTGTTGATGGTGTTTATTATAAGCCTGTGAGGGGTAGCACTGATAGAGATAGACTTGAGAGGGAGTTGCTCCCACTTGCTCCTGGTCCCTATTATATGTCTTATCCTCGTGATGAAGGTTCTAGCAGTCAATTTGGCGGGTGTACAGAGGCAAAGTGGGATTATGTTCACCATATGAACCTTGGACTTTTGAACAAGGAGCTCTTCAAGGATACCAAAGTTTGCAATACTGTGATTGATAACGTGCCTACACCCGCAGAGCATTGACGAATGGAAGGACTTTCTCCCCATGAGTTGGTTGATCGATTTAGTGTGCTCCTATGTCAGGTGCTTACTCACGGTGGTGAGTTGAGTTCCCGGTTTACTAGTTTGGTTAGGATACGTGAGGGTCTCTCAGATCGTTGCAGAGAGCAAAGACGCAACATCAAGCAACAGGTTGCCGATCTTATAGATCAGACTCAGATCATGGTTAGTGCCAATGGGAAGGTAGCTAAGCTTACCTCTAAATTAGCTGCCCTCAAAGGTATATATTTGTTGATAATTATTATTTTTGACTTAAACACTTTAAGAAACATAAATCACGCAAAAACTAACTTTCCCTTATTTGTAGGTGAATATAAGGAGATCAAGAAGTCACGTAAAAAGGACAAGGAACTCAAAGCCATGAACGCCAAGTTGGAGGAAGAGCTTACACAGGCTAGGTCAGAGATCGAGCGTCACAAGGTTGATTTACTGATCTAAAGCATCAGCTTTCCACGCAAGAGTATGAAACACACAAGTGCAAGGACCTCATCGCTGAGCATGAAAGGGATATTAAGAAGATCCGAGCTAGTGTTACCTTTTTCATTCATGATGACTTCGAGAAGCTAGTCCAGAGGTTCCTTGGAAGCGGAGAGTTTAGTCAGGCATTTGCAGAAGTAATAAATTTAGGTGTTAATGTTGAGAGGGGTCTACGTATGGGTCGTACAGAGACTCAGTTTCAAGACATTTCTCGGGGTGTTTCGAACTTTGTTCCTGGAGCAAAGAAAAAGTTTGATGATACAGCGGTAGCTTTCCCCACTCGGGCGTTCCCGTTTCTTAGCAAGATATCCCAGAATGCTGAGAGTGGTTTACGAGACATTGCCCAGCTTGATCCTGATGGGATACTTCCTCCACGCCAGGCATCTTCTACAGCCGTTACTTCGCCAGGAGGTTCAGACATTCAGACTCTAGACCGTTCTACTACTCTGCCCACAAAGACATTCGGCTATACCAGCACTCCAGCGCATTTGAAGAACAAGAAGGCCTCCAAGTGAAGAACCTCCTTATTTTCCATTTGCAGTAGGTTTATTTTATTTATGTAGCTTTTCGGGAGCACCTTTGATATTTTGTACTATGGACCCGTTTGTATTTTTATGCTGCTTTTGCTAGTCTCCATTGGATATGTGTAATTTTATGACTTTGTGACAGTGGTATCTCATTTGGAGCTGTAGCTCTTTATGCCTACATTTGTTGTGTTGTTTTACTATGTGTATGTTTTTTAATGCTTTAGTGTTTCGCATATGAAGTGCCTATTATTTCCACGAATAGCATCTGACCTTGCACATGCGGGGTCCACTAAAGTAGCACCCGTTGGTCATCCATATATTTTATCCAACACAACATTGATTTTAGAATTACACTATTGCTTTTTTCGATACCTTCTAATACTTATCATATATCCCATTCGACGTGTATCCACTGATGGAGCAACTGCAGTTGCAGGGGCTGCAGTCGCAGTAGCTGCAACTGCAAGGACTGCAGTGGCAGTAGCTGCAGCTGCAAGGTGCGTAGCCATAATGCATCTATCCTTATGTTTTGTGGATTTAGTGTATCGACATACTTATTCCCACTTTTTTTTAATGTAACACTTAGACCAATATCTTTGTATTACTCTTATATTTTGAAGCAGTGTTTGCTTATGTGCAGTGCCTGCTTATGTAGCCTTCAGATCCGTATCCTCGTGCTACTTTCTCTATCCGGTGTAGCTACTCACCGGAGAGAAATTATTACGCGCGGAAGGGAAAGGTGTTTGCTCCCGGCCCTTCTGCTGCAGAGTCAATTAGCAAAGGTTGCTCAGCCTATACCACCAATGGTACCGATTTCACCATGGGGAACACATTGGTAGGAGTTACCCTATTCGCCGGGAGGTAGCGAGCCGTCCGTCGTTTCATAGTCGTACTATGATGAACAATTTCAAATTCATAACTTAGAAAATTCTTGGAAAATTTTGTTTCATTCATATCATGCCGATAGAAACAATATATCAATAATATCATAAGTCCTCTCTGGAGGAAGTCTTGCATTTTGAAAATTGCTTCTCCGGAGGGAAAACATAATAATAATGAGAATGCTCCGGTGCTTTACATGTATCACTTTCGGAGGTTACATGCATGCCAAGTTCTAGGTATTTCCTGCCCGTTCATGTCGCTTAGCTTGTAGGCACCGCTCTGGTATGCTTGTGTCACCCTGTAAGGCCCCTCCCACTTTGGACCGAGTTTGCTGGTGCTTTCTACCTTTGAAGCTTCATTCTTTCTGAGGACAAACTCTCCCACCTTGAACTGCACATGACGTACCCGTTTATTATAGTACTTTTCTACCTGTTGCTTGTACTTGGCTTCCCTTATAGCTGCTATCTCCCTCCTTTCTTCCAGCAGATCGAGGTTCAACCGGAGCTCTTGGTCATTGGTTTCCTGGTTCAATCTGGAGGTTCGGTGTGTTGGCATACCGATCTCCGCAGGAATGACTGCTTCAGTGCCGTAGGTCAGACTGAATGGTGTTTCACCATTGCTAGTCTTTTTCATTGTCCTATGTGCCCACAACACATTTGGCACTTCCTCAACCCAAGCTGGTCCTCCTATTTCAAATCTGGTTTTTATCCCATCTAGGAACTTCTGTTTGCTCTTTCGACCGCTCTATTACCTTGAGGGTGATCTACTGAAGTGGAAACTAACTCAATCTTGAGATTTTCCGCCCATGACTTGAAGGGATCATTTACAAACTGAGTTCCATTGTCTGTGATGATATAAGCTAGAATTCCAAACCTGCAGACGATGTTGTCAAATGCAAAGTTTACTACCTGTTTTCCAGTGATGGTAGCTAGTGGCTTTGCCTCCATCCACTTTGTGAAATAGTCAATCGCTACGATTAGGAACTTGACTCTTCCGGGACCTTCCGGTAGAGGCTCCACAATGTCCATTCCCCACTTCATGAATGGCCAAGTTGATGTTACTAAGATCATGTCTGCCTTGGGGAGTCTTGGTACTGACGCGTGAGCTTGACAACTATCACATTTCTCAATCACTTCCCTTTTGTCCCGGTGCATAGTAGGCCAGTAGTATCCTAAGTTCATGATTTTAGCTACTACCTGCCTTGGTCCATCATGCATTCCGCAGGAGCCCATGTGCACTTCCCTGATAACGTAATTGGCTTGAAGAGGTCCCACACACCTCATTAGCGGCACTAAGTAAGACTTTTTATATAGAACTCCATCTTCCAAGGTGTATTTCCCGATCTTTTCCTTAAGGGTTCTGGCTTCTACCGGGTCTTCAAGTAAAGTCCCACTCTCCAAGTAGTTATGGATATGAGTCATCCAGGTAGGGCCTTCCTCTTCCACTATCATGTTGACCTCATTTGCTTCAATGGAGCGCTCATTTAGCACCTCTACTAGTATCCTTAAACAGGTGATCAAACTGAACAGCTACTAACTTGCTCAAAGCGTCAGCCTTCTTGTTCTGAGCTATGGGGATGTGACTGATCCGGAACCTATTGAATGACCCAGCTAGCTCGATGACTTTCTCTCGGTATTTCTTCATCTTTTCACCCTTGGCTTCATATGATCCTTCCATTTGACTAGCTACTAGTTTGGAGTCTACAAAAGCATGTATGTCTTTTACTTGCATTTCTTTGGCTATCCTTAACCCAGCCAGCAGAACTTCATACTCAGCGTCGTTATTTGAGTTAGAGAAATTTAATCGAAGTGCATAGGAGTATTCTACGTTATCCGGAGCAATGATAATGAGCCCAGCTCCCAAGCCATTATCGTTCGACGCACCATCAGTATACAACCTCCAGGCCCTAGGGCCTGGAGTCAAGTCTTCCCTTGCCCTTGACGGCTCTGGGATGTCTTCTACCATCGGAGCTATCTCAACAGGAGGGTCATCCTGTAGCTCCGCCACAATGTCTGCCAAAAAATCTGCCAGGAATTGGCCTTTTACCGAGACTCTTGGGACATATGATATACCATACGCTCCTAGCTCAACAGCCCACTTTGTTAGCCTTCTGGACGCTTTGGTGCTACTTAATACTTGTTTGATAGGCCTATCTGTGATAACCTTGATCGGATGGGCCTGAAAGTATCTCCTCAACCTTCTAGTTGCATGAACCAATGTGAGAGTGAGCTTCTCCATCGGAGCATAGTTTGCTTTTGCTCCTTGCAATGATCTGTTGACATAGTGTATAGGCATTTGTCTTCCATTCCTCTCTGTAAGAAGTACTGCACTAACCGCCTCCTCTGCAGCGGATAAGTACATCATCAAGGTTTCGCCCTTCATTGGGGTAGTGAGAGTTGGTAGTTCAGACATAAGTTTTTTCATCTCTAGAAATGTTGCTTCAGCAGCCTCTGTCCATTTGAAATCCTTCTTGTTAGTGCAATTCTTCAATGTGTCTAGGAAAGGTAGGGATCTTTCAACAGAGTTAGATAAGAAACGATTGAGCGTTGCTAGCTTCCCGCTTAAGCTTTGCATCTGCTTGAGGTTTTTTGGTGAATGCATGTCCATGACTGCCTTTGTCTTCTCAGGGTTAGCCCTGATTCCTTCAGAAGTAACCACATACCCCAAGAACTTCCCTTCTTCCATTCCGAACGAGCACTTCTTTGGGTTGAGTTTCATGTTAATCTTCCGAAGAGTAGCGAAAGTTTCTTCTATATCCTTAATGATGTCCAGCTCTGTGCGACTTTTAATTACCATATCATCGACATAAGCTTCCAAGTTTACCCCGATCTGATCCTTGAATGTAGAGTCCACGATCCTCTGGTATGTTGCTCCAGCGTTCTTTAGACCAAATGGCATCTTCGTATAACAAAAGACTCGTTCCTCAGTATGAAAGGCAATCTTCTCCTCATATTTCTTAGCAATCTGGATTTGATGATAGCCCTTGTACGCGTCTAGAAAGCATTTGTACTTGAATCCCATGAGGGACTCTATCTTCCAGTCGATCTACGGGAGAGGATAAAGGTCTTTGGGGCAAGCCTTGTTAAGATCCTTAAAATCTATGCACATTCTCCAACTCCCATCTACCTTCTTTACCAGCACTGGGTTGGAGACCCAAGTGGGGTACTGCACCCGTTTTATGATTCCAGCTTTGAGCCATTCATTGACTTCATCTGTTACTACTTTCCTCCTAGATGGAGCTAGACTACGCTTCTTCTGCACCTTTGGCTCAACATGAGGGTAAGTGTCCAAACGATGCTCAGTTGTGGCCCGGGGGATGCCAGTCATGTCTGATGCAGTCCATGCAAACACATTTGCGTTCCTCCTGAGGGTTTGTATTAAAGCTCTCCTACATTCTGTGGACAGGCTACCACCAATGGTCACGAGCTGCTCGAGATATTTATCGTTCACTACTACCTTCTCTTCTGATTTCGATGCCCTTTCCTTAGCATTACCCAGGGGAGCCTGATCCTTACCATGTTTAGTGAGTGGGGTCTCCCTACCATTATCTAGCAGACTTGGTTCTTTTCCCAGTCTCCGTGTATGGAGTTCCTCTTCACGAGGTTGTATCTCCATTGGAACTGACGAGCTCCCAGGACCCGTTATTCCCGAAGTTGTCTGTCGCCGACTTGAACCAGGTATTCGGGCATTCTGATTGAAGCACTGAGCCTCCTCGATCTTCCTTCATTCCCTTAGTGTCTCTTTGTTAGTTACGATTGTGGCTAGTCTTCCAGATGTGGGGAACCTCATCATGGAATGAATGGTTGAAGCCATGGCCCCCAAACTCCTCATCCTCATTCTTCCCAATATAACATTATATGGAGACGGACTATTCACGACCGCGAACTCCATCAGTACGGTTCTGGTCCTGCCATACTCTCCCATGGTGACTTCCAAATCAACGACTCCTAATGGGTAGCTGACTTCTCCCGAGAATCCTACCAACGGTATTCTGGACTCTTTCAACCTTGATCTTATTCGATAATCAAAGTTTCGAAAGCAATGCTCATACATGATCTCCGACGAACTACCTCCATCTAAATAAACTCTTCTCACCTGGAAACCTTCAATCATGGCTTCAACTATAATAGTAGTATCTACCAGTTGATACCGAGGAACAGATGGGAAATTTATCTCATTATCCATTCAGTTCTCCACTATCTCATAGGGTCTCTTCCGATACCCCTGAGATTCTACCATGCTAATGACCTTATCCTTTCCTTTAGCCGCTCCCCTATTCTTCGGGGTTCCTTGTCGGATGTCCTTCACCAAGTGAGCTAATTTCCCAGAGGCTACTGCTTCCTCAATCTGCTTCTTTACCTGGTAGCAGTCATTAGTGTTGTGGCCCCTATCCTGGTGATAGTCACAGAACTTATGCATATTCTTACTTTCTGGAGTACCGACCAACGGAGGAGGTGGAGGAAAGTTTACATTGTCCATGCCCAGTATCTCTTTCGGAGTCTTGGTTAGAGGGGTAAAACCATTCTTCCCCGCATACGGGGCACAAGTTCCCATGCTCTGACCTTGACTTCTTCTGTTGTTTCGGTTTCTAGACCCGTTCAGACTGCGAGATCATGCATCCATATCGGGCCTCTTCTCCCAATGTCGAACCTTAATGACTTTGGCGGTATCGGTTGCAGTCTCACCTCAGATGAAGGCTCTGACTCTTTCCCACATCTCATAAACTGTCTTAGGGATTTTGTCTTTAAGCTTCTTGGCTAACTCTGGGTGACCGTGACCATGCATGAACGCGGATATTCTGAGTATCGGAGGTACTCCCTTGATGTGTGAGCTTTCCGCCTTAAAACGATCCACAAACGCTTGAAGTCCTTCATTCGGCTTTCGCTTGATCCAATGGATCTCTGTGGGATCTTTATCGTACCTCTTCTGTTGTGAGAACTCTTCCAGAAACTTGCGGCTCAATTCCTCAAACCCATCAACACTTTTGGGTCTAGGCTATCAAACCAATTCCTCGCCGAGCCACCCAAAGTCTGACGAAACACCTTGCACCACACCGGCATAGGCCACTCCTCTTGCTCAGCAGCATCAGAGAAGATGCTGAGGTGATCATCCAGATCCTTGTTTCCTTCGTACGCCCGAATGTTTGGTGGGAGATTGTCCCTTCGATGATAACTAAAGCGCGTGATCTGAGAGGTGAACGGCATAGGCTTAGGCCGTTTTTAAGGCGTGCTCAGATTCTCTGAGCTGTCTTCAGACATAGTATCGTACCCCGACTCTGAACTTGACTTCCTCCTAGAGGCTCTTGCCGGATGAGACTTCGACTTGGCCCTCTTGGTCCTGGACCTGCCTTGTCCCTCTGACCTATCTGATCAACGAGACTTAGAAGAAGCCCCTCTTTTGTAGGCACTCTTCCGATGCCTTCTAGCAGATCGTGACCTATTCCTTCCAGACTTGGATGATCCATCGGAGGAGTATCCCCTGATTTCCTCCACCGACGGACTCCTTTGGGAACTCTTTGACTCAGCACTTATTGACCCTCCGTACGAGAGCTTGCGAGGGGTTGCCTTCTCCTTCCCCTTGTTGTCAAGTTCCTTGATCATGGTTCTCAACACATCAATGTTTTCTTTTACATATGCCAGAGAAGGCCCTTCCTGAGCTGGTCAGGAGGGAGCGGAGTGTCCTCCCGGAGGAGTTCTCCCAGTCCCTACGACACCAGTGTTCAGGTTCTCACCTTCCTCCGGATGAGGACTTCCCATACCACTATCCATTGCTTAAAGCTCTGATAGATTGGTATAAGGGTCCCAAGGATGGCGCCAATGTTTGAGTAAATATCGTAGATGCTCTTCAACCCTAAGCTTCAGGAGACTCCGCGGCAGCTCCTTCTCCTTGTAGGCTAAAATAAGAGGAAACACCGTTAGCTCGCCCCGGGTTTTTAATCTGAAACCAAGCTCCGGCGTGAGAGTAAGTACTTGGTATAAGTGGTAAGTAAAGTAGGGTAAGGGAGGAAAGAAGTCTGTATCGGAGTGTGTGGGTGTAGAAGGTCCCCGTTCATGTGTTTGAACAGTTCCTTTTATACTACCTGTGATTAGCTCCATGACAAAACCCTTTGTGGAAGCTAATTTGTCTTCTAGGTACAGCACGTACAGTGCTGATAAGCACCAGGCTTGGTCTTCGGGGTCAAGGTTGTCTCCATGCTAGTTGTGGACCAAGCATCTGTGTTATTCGTACATCATCATACTACGTATGTCAGTTGTCAGTGTACTGGCTCCGATGCAGGGCCTGTTGAATCACTATGCTTCCTGAGCAGGCACTGCTGTTGTTCCCGTTTCACAATCGTATAAAAACAATTAAAGCAATAAACCAACTGATTATGAACAATGACTGAAATAATGTAAGTAAAAACACACTGAATAATTTTCAACTTATATATTCTTTATTAGAAACAAATAAAAAAGAATACATTACCCAAGTACTTGCGGAATAGTACTTGGGATTGAAATGACAAAGTATGGTATCTCCTCACTAAACTCAGGCTAAGTCTGAGCACAACTACAAAGGAACCAATCGAGCTATCTCTGGACGAGTTGTATTTGGAGGAGTGAAAGATGGCTTGTGTGTGTGTTTTACAATTAATCCACAAGCTTAAAATCTTCCACTCCAACTCTTATGCGATTTATACAAGTATGGTTTTTAACTCTATCTTAGAGGACAAACTGACAGGTTACAGAAGACAAAATACTGATGTATTTTGTCTCTGTTTACAAAGGCTATATTTGGTAAAGGACAAAGCAACTTTCTGCTTGTCAGCACTTTATACTGAGCCTTTCAGGGAAAGTTGACTTCTTGAGGATAAGCACTCCGTCTTATTCGCTTCAAGCTTAACCGTTTTGTCCCGCCCATTCTTCAGTCTTCTCAGCCTTCAGTCTTCGTATTTAGTTTGTCTTCAGTGGTAGTAGACTGAGTCAACCATAACTAGTTCTTTAACAGCGGTGCCGCAACAAACGATCATTTTTCGTTAAGCGTAATCTCGATAGAGGATGGGTGGATACATGATGATTGTAACTAACATATTTGAGCCTTATTTGATGCCCAACTAGATGAAACATGGCCTGAAATTCAAACTATAAGCCGAAGAAGTTGGGTCGATTGGGGTAGCTGAGCACCCGCTAACCACCCTACTGACTCCAACTTTGTTGACAACCAAGTCATGAAAAGACTGTGTAATAAGGATGACTGAGTCACAGAAGAAAGAACAGGTTATCAAACTTCTACTACACATAGTCTTATATTATTGTCGTTTACATTTTATTATTTAATTAATAAATCAATATTTAATTTCATTTCATGATTATATGTTCCTTTAAATCTTAACAAATTGCAATAATTTATTCTAGATTATTTTCATAATGTTTTATAAAGATCTTTTTAAAATGACGTGTTAATAACTAAAGTTAAATGTTGTAGTAACAAACATGTCATTAGTGTTTAGGGTTGTTTTTTAATTTCTGCATCTAATTTTGCTTAAAAATAAGTACTTAAAAGTTGATTCGAAAGAAGTCCATATGGAGCTAGTGCTTGAATTTGATTATTTCCTAAACAAAGGCAAAATATCTGTGAAAACCAACTACCTTAATAGAAATTTCAATCATAATACGTTTTAAGTTAAATATGAAAGTAAAAAGTTAATTAAATTAACTTTCAAATAAACAATATAAAATAGCAGGTCATTACTTATTTATAAAAAACTGTTTTTGTGCTAAAAACATATAAGCATATTATGTCTAGATGAAAAACAGCTTTTCTGCTCATCAAAAAGCAAACAAGAAAATTTTAAAAATAAGCAATATCAAACACTTTCTTGGTGTATGAAAATATGACACATTACTCTTTATCTCGCATGTTACATTACAAGCGTCGAAAATCGATCACCTCTACCGAAATACATCAAAATGACAAATTACAATACACCAACCATTTATCAACGTAGCTTTGCGCCTGTATCATAATACTTATCGCCGTAGCTTCGCGTGAATATTCATGTTTTGTCATATTGTCAACTTAAATTGTTTTTTTACAAACAATATTTTATTCTTATTAAAGATGTCTATCCAAATCCAATTTATATAGTGTTAAAATATAAGGAAAAACTTTACTCCGGTGTGAATCAAATATGTTTGAGAGAATGTAAAACGTTATTGGTATGTCATCTTAACGTCATCTCATTACCTCCTTAATAACACATCAATAACCAAAACACTCTCTCTTATAATACATCACTAATATGTTATTGAGTCTCACAAAATACCACACAAAATACTCCGTATAAATTCTTAATTAGATTATTTATATCACAAAAAATCTTTAATCTATTAAATTTAGGGCTAATTCTAAGAATGCATCTTTCGCTCAAGGTGTCATCACTTTTTAGGAAAAAAGTTTGGGTATTTCCAAAATAAACCTTGAGACTTACGACTTTTCTACTTTTCATATAAGCATGACAAGTGTCCATCGAAGTTTGTGTACCCAATCATAATTTTAACTAAATTGTCTATTATACCCTTGTCTTTTAGTACAGCGACCGAATCTCAGCGACTTTTTAAGAATCTTGCGAATTTTTTTTGTCTTTTAGTAAAAAAAGTCAAAGTTACTAAAATATTTTTTATACTTTTCGCTCCTTCCCAATGCTGAGCGACTTAAGCGAAATAATATTAGCGACTTTTTTTACTTTATACTTTTGTACCTTTTAGTACATTTTTACACTTATAATTTTAACTAAATTGTCTATTATACCCTTGTCTCTTCCATTTCTACCCATTATTTTTCTCATTCATTCCCTATACATTTCCACCAATTATTGTTTCGGATTGCATTCACAAAACAGATTATGCGTCTGTGAAACAACGTAAGCATGTCTCGATCTATTTTGGAACCAGCTTCATACATGTACAAGACTGACCCAGTATCGTATGTCAAAGATAAGTTGGGAGAATCACAGTATCTTGTTTCTGCAGAAGATGATTCACGGATAATATCAAGTGATGGTCTAGAGAATGCTAAAGATGCCACTGACGGGAAAGGGGATAGACACTCAGTAGAATCGTTTGATTTATCCAAGCCTCCACCGGTTAGTTTTTGCTTAAACTATACTTGTAAAAAAAAAACATGTTATGAATCTAAATAATTTCATTTTAAAAAAGATGTGGAACTGCACTTTCAAGGTTAAAATAAGCCGAATTGATGACATCACAATCTCTAGAAATCTTTTTGACTGCAAATTCATAGATGAGAATGTTAGATTCTACTAGATGTCCAGTCTCATCCATTTACTTGTGAATTGGTTGATTTGAGCTTATGTGGGTCAAGCCAACCCACCCCTTTTTGACCCAAATAAAAAAATGGCTCGTTATAACATGACCAGTTCTGACCCATTACCCCACCCACTCATCTTTTGCACCTCTTTTTAGATAAGACTTGCAAAAAGTATCTGTATTGAATTTGTTTTATATATTTCTATTATGTAAGTAATTGTTATAACTTTATAGCTAAAGCATTCTTTGTTTTCGGTTTCCTTTCTTAGTAATTTCTGAGACAATATGAGATGGTTGATTTACTTGTATGCTATATAAGCAGCATTGTTCTCCTACTCATTTCTCTTTGTTGGTTGACAGAATCAAGTGGCTTGGTGGACGCAACATGACACGGAATCTAGCGCTAATGTGCAACCCGACAAAAATACATCAGAAACTAATAGAGATTCAACCGACTCTACCGGAAGTCATTCAAGAGTATTGCATGATTTTCCATCTCATGGAAAGGTACATGATTTGCTTGATGAGAGAATTAGAGAGACTTCTTTATCGCAGGTAGACATCGTTTCTGCAAGACACTCTACTAGCAACCACATGTGGGGCGCTGACCTCACTTCAGTGTCAATAAGTCAAACTCAAACATCAAAAACGAACTTTCTTCAGGTACGTAGATCTTGAACATGACCACTTGATCAACTTACTAGAGCTGGCAGAATGGGTGTGGGGTTGGGTTGACCTCAATATTTTTGTCCAAATATTTAGGAGGTTTTATGCTGAAAAACACTTTGGGTGACTTTTAACATGTTCAACCCGTCTCCAGTTTTAGTGTATTAAGAAAATCTTTACCCACTTTATCAATTAGAGACGAAGTATAACACATTTTGACTCATTTGAAAATGGACAAGATTGCTACCTCTAACTTTCATGTGTAAAATAAGCTAGATTATCATACATGCCTATGATTTCTTGCAGCTTTTTCCTAAAGACAAAGCAAACGACATGTTCCCATTAAGACGCCCCTTGCAAGAAGCATCTATCATGCACCCTGAAGATACACCATCAATGCTGACATCATAAACAGGAAACATCTGCAATTCCGCAGCTCAATAAGTGCTACACCCTCTTACGGTTTATCTAGTTGGCCCAACTTTGACACAAAAACTCGGACGCGGTTCAAGACATGATAGGGGTGCAATACCCGTCAGACTCGGCGTCTTTAATGAGGCACAAAATGATGCTTGACAACATAATAAGTAGAGCAAGGGCATTAAGCGGTAATAAAAGTAGTACTTTTTCAGACAATTTTGACACTTCAAATGTGTGGTCAGAGGAGGAACTTGACTTTCTTTGGATCGGTGTAAGAAGACACGGAATAGGCAATTGGG
The DNA here is from genome assembly GCA_910596185.1 of Chrysanthemum makinoi. Lineage (NCBI taxonomy): Eukaryota > Viridiplantae > Streptophyta > Magnoliopsida > Asterales > Asteraceae > Chrysanthemum > Chrysanthemum makinoi. The sequence continues at coordinate 188,326,647 of OU343220.1, read as the reverse complement.
ACTCGATTTTAAGGGATCCGCGGTTGCATTTCACATCCTGGAGGTCGCCAAGGGAATTAGCCAAGCAGTGGGTGGAAGAACAGTCAAAACTTTTAAGTACTAAACCGTCGTTTCACACAAAACGATCTCGACCCACTAATATATACAACCTGAATAATCTTGTTGAAGAACCGCAAGTTTCCCTTAGATATAGAGGAAGGTCAACCTTTGACCCGTTAAATTGGTCCCACAAGGACTGGTCACTTACCTCATTGGCTTCGGGAAGCAGTTAGCACCCCTCCAAGACCTGTTGAACAGTCGCCATGTCTTCGGGATTGATGCAGCGGATTAATAAAACCTTTTCGGCTCGATAGAACCATGGGTTCAATATTACCCGAGTTTCAGCCATCTGTTGCAACTCATTCTCCGGACCCTGTGATGTATCCCGTTGCAACACATCCTATTAGTAAACCTAATGAAGTGATTGTCATTGACAGTGATGCATCTTCCGAGGATACTAGATCAGATGGTCATAGGTAAGAGTTAGCTGTTGTGTACTAATATACGAGGTATATGTAGGTATGTTAAAATCATGTACATGTAAAATCTTGTTTAAGGATTGTTGTCTTGGACATGGGATTTGTTAAGTATGAAGTTATTGAACAAACTAATTGTAAATGGGAATGCAAGTATTAGAACACGCACTATTACTTTGAACCAAAAAGCTGGTTCACGACTAAAGAGTAAATTGCATGTTGGCACTTTTTACATAAATCGTTGCTGTGGATTGGTCCAAGACATTGTGTCACAAGACCAGTCTTTTTTTGTCGAGTGTTCTTTGTGGTTCCTTGCCACACCATTTTTCGTTTGCTTCAAACTAAAGGACCCGTGCCACCTGATCTTGAGAGCAAGAATGTGGGTTTGTGATGAAAATTCTATACTAGATACTTTACATGGTCTTATAAATTTTTATAGTTTAGACTCCAATTTGTCATTTCATAATTGTCATCTTTTTCCGAGGATCATATGCATACAAACCAAGGGTAATTTTGTTCCCAGTTTTTGCCTTCCGTTGTACTCAGCAAAATAGTAGTCTCAGATAACTTTTAAAGTTTGGAAGAGAATACAATTTTAAGCATATCTTCTTCCATTCCTTTGGCATCTTCCCCTTGGAATTTGCATAACTGACACATAAACCATAAATTTGGTTTGATATCATATTCATCATCATTCATACACATATACATATATCATTACAAAATGTGGCATTTTATAGGAAAGGGCTTGTTGTCCAGTGATGCCTCTCTTTGAGTGAGAACGCTCCTCAACCAAATAGTTCTAGGTTAAAGTTTAAGGACAACTAGTACAACATCAGGTGCAGTTCACCATAGTTCATCTGATGCCACAAGTACCAAAGCTCATGTGACGCCACTGCACAGAAAACTAGAGCAATATCAGATACGATGAACTTGCAAAATCAGATACGATTCACCAAAGTTAATATGACGCCACACGACACATCCACCAATGACAGGACACGATCTATTTTCAGTTTAACATCACATTTTCTCAGAAACAAGAACGGATAACACGAAGTTTCAGAAATAGCATTTCATATAATCGTCTCAAAATATACTAGCAGTGGTTTAGTAACACTAGCAGTGGAATGAAATATACTAGCAGTGGTTTAGTAACACTAGCAGTGGTTACCAAAATATACTAGCAGTGGTTTAGTAACACGTAGGAGTGGTTACCAAAATAAGATTGTCACTGATTAGGTGTGCCCTTATATATAATCATTTAATACATTACTCAGTAATATAAGAATCTACGATAAGCATTATGACCAACCCAAATCGTCACCCACGCATTTTGACAAAAAAACTCGTAAATGAAAGACTCGTAGTTTGGAGTCCACTTACAAAGAGGTGCGTTCACATGGTCTATAGAAGCAACAATACGAACATGAGAGCAAGCAGCAATTCTTGCTAGAAGATGCTGAGTAAAGAAATCAATAGCGAATAGTAACAAGACGGACTAAAGGGCTTATTTCTGTATAAACTATTAAACAGACTTCGTAAACTATCTTAACTTTGTTTTTGCTGGAAACGTAAAAAAAGCTGGAATTAGCATTTAGCATGTTAGAGGTGCGAAAAGGACAATCTGCCGGTTAGGTTGATAAGAAACACTTTCTGTCCGACGCTCATATAAGCAATTAACATGTCAACTATGGATACAAAATTATAATTTTTTCACCAAGATGCTTATTGCTTATTTATGCTAAGGTTCTACTCTTTCATAAACAAAGTGTGTGGCCGTCAAATCTTTTGACCCATTTCCTTCTCAAGCTAATTTTCTATTTTGCTCATCTGACCCGTTAAAGATAAAATATAAGCCAAATCAACCCATTTTTAGTAGTAGCTTTATATTATCACCTCTAAAATAGCACTGAAGAATATAAACAATATTCAGCCATGTAAAATGTAATGCAAAAGTATAATGAGCTTACCGTAAACTATTTATGTACAATGTTCATTCTTACCAGACTCCGGGCTCTCTCTGCACGCTTTAAAAGGAGATGGGTACCTTTCCAAGCATTATATCTATTCTGATCCTGCAGTGACACAATAGTTGAGCAGAAGAAGCGTGATGTCTTAATCATCTGTGTTGAATTAATTATTTATGAAGTACAAAGAAATAGATAACACAAAATGATTTATGAAGTACAAGGAAATCCATTTACAAAAATTGTTTAATACAATGTCAATTCAGCAAAATGCATTCAGTTTGCAACTTTGATATATGTAAGGATGAAGGCAAACATAGGTTTACTCTCACAAAATGATTTATGCAACTCGTCCTAAAAGACATCGATTTACTAAATATTTGCAAACAATTATCGGAAATACAATTGCAAATTCCTACTAATACTTACTGCAGCACCTTAACGAACATAGATCAACTCTCAGAAACTGAAGTACATAACTTATGATATGAAAACATATACACACACTACTACCAGATATTCATATACATATACACGCAAAAACAATCACAAAATTCTGCGAATCGTGGATGAAAAACTTCAATAAACTTAGGTTAACTCTCACGAAACGAATTACATAATTCATCATACGAAGACAACACACACTAATAATCGTGCGAAACACAGTCACATAATTCTACTAATCCTAATAGAAACACCTCAATAAACTTGGGTCAACTTTCACGAAACTAAACTATATAACTCATCGTACCAAAACAAACACTACTATCAAATACTAAAATGGCAGAATTCTACTCATATTCCTTGCAAAACTAAATTAAATTTAGGCAGTTAGGCTAATTCTCATATTCCTTGAAAAACTCATATTCCTTGCAAAACTTAATTAAGGTACTCCACTAAAATTTAAAAATAAATAAATAAATAAAAATGGTTTGTCGTTGGTCGTTGTGTAACAGCCAAGAGGTTTGGCACAAAACATGGTATGGTGAACCATTGGGATTCTTGGGTTGGTGGTTTGGCGTCACCTTTTGGCACTACGGTACCTCCTGCTTTAACTGAAACCATTGGCGAAAATGTTGTTGCTACTTCAATATTACGTATTAAAAAAACAATAAAAATTATGTGACATTATTAAAAAAATGTTCAGGTAGGAGGTTGTTAGAAATATTATACAAAAATATCCAGGTAGCCGCTATGATCACGAGTACTCACTTACTGCACCACCATCACACTTGGTGGGTGTTTTAGGTGACGGTTTAGTAGCCCCGGCTATCAAACGTGAATCAAGGAAAAGGTGAGGCATGCGAGTATTTTTGGGTCGTGTATTTGTCTCTAAGTGTGATATGTTTGCGTGACGGGTTTGGCGGTAAACTGGTAATCACTACAGGATTTAGCGGTTAGTTTGATGGTGAGAGTAGATGTTGACGTGACACCCGACCACACTCATTATATCTGTTTTACAGTCAACAAGCTCTAGAGCAGTAAAAACCCGGTTACATACCCATGTTTCTTAGACGTTTGCGCGTGCATGATCTTAAATCTAGAGCTTTATTGATAGCGTCATTTTTAGCTTTAGAAGTTTATAGATATAACTGCAAGAACAATATTATACACTAGTCTAACTTCTTTAGTAAAACAAGCAGGAGGTTTTATGCATTGAATGATCTTTTGGGTAACTTTCATCCCAGTGACTCATTTCCTTTCTCACTAAATCATTTACCTTAACCCATTTGACCAGTTAAAGTAAACCAGATAACCCAAATTGGTCAATCGGTAAGTAACTCGAACGAATTCATCACATCTCAGTAAAAGTGGTACAAGAAAAAGACATCCAGAATTGGTGTCATCACCAGTAAAAAGCCTCTTTCATTACTGTACTTGCTAATATAAAACCTTCGCTAACATTTACAAGACTAGTCAGGGTCCTGAATTAAAACTCAAAATCAATACCATATGAACGAATCAACCAATACGTATAGTCACGCATATTAGCAATTGGACCCCATGAATGAATCAAATTTCAACCAAAACAGTAAGAAAGCCAAATTAGTCTCCATAACTAACTCACTTGAGATATGTGAAAATCTTCTGGTAGTTGAAAACTGGAAGCTGCCACAAACTTTTTTCTTTCTTCGGATACTTCTTCAACCTCTTCTTCATCACTATCATCACCATCTCTGGGAGTGCGAGGGGTAAGAGGGTCATTTACACTTTTGGCTGGGTAGTTTCCACTGGCTAGCATACTCACTTGAAAACTGGAAGCATACTCACTTTTGGCTGGGTAAGAGGCTAATTCTCACGCAATGAACTATAACGCATATACCAAATCACACACGCAGGAGCTAATATCAAACGCTTAAACTGCAGAATTCTACTAATTATGGTTGCTTAACCTCAAAAAAATTATCTTATCTTTGATGAAACGAAACTTATAGCTGATCAAACCGAAACACACAATATCAAATACTTAAACACAAACTTATCCTTAAATGCATTTGGCTACATCACAAAGAAGACGTACTTTACATATATTTCGTAAAAGCTCAAGGTTAGTGGCATAAAGATGGACGAACAGAGACACTGACCAAACCACTGCTAGTATATTTTGGTAACCACTGCTACTTTATTTTTTTCCACTGATAGTGTTACTAAACCACTGCTAGTATATTTAGGTAACCACTGCTACTTTATTTTATTCCACTGCTAGTGTTACTAAACCACTTCTATTATATTTAGGTAACCCTTTGCTACTTTATTTTATTCCACTGCTAGTGTTACTAAACCACTGCTAGTATATTTAGGTAACCACTGCTACGTTTCTCGAAACCACTGCTAGCTTGTTTTGATTCTAATCAATATGTGACTCGCACTATTGCATACTAAGTCCACACAACAATTGGTGATAATCGAAGCTCATTTACACAACAATCGGTGTAAATGAACACTAATTATTATATGTATATTAAAATTAGAGAAATAATACCTTCGGCGACGGTGAATTGACCGGAGATGGTGAGATAACAGAGATGAAGGTGTTGATAGCCGGAGGTGAGGGTGTTGATAGCCGGAGTTGACGGCGGCTTGAGAGAGAGATAAAACTTCTGATTTTTTAATTGAAATGACAAATAATGTGAGGAGTTATTGTTTCCCTTAGATATAGAGCAAGAGAGCAAATGTATGGACTCTGAGAGCAAACGGAGTTGATGGCGGCACTGTTTACGTCCTACAATCAGTTATGCATTCTCAATCAGAACAAATGTTTTTGTTAGACTTTTTATTTACTTTTTTATTCTTCAGTTAAAGTTTCAGTCATTAAATGGAATTTCTCTTGTAGTGTGAATTGCTAGCAGTTGCCAATAACAGTTTTAGAGTTTTAGTTTCATAGTTTTTAGTTTAAAAAGTGAATTGGTAGTAGTAGTAGGCTAATTTTGGTTTTGTTAAAGGAAAGAAGATGCTCAACATGTAAAAATATTTAAGGGTACAATAGTCATTTTAATTTAAAAAGTATTTAAAAGTTATGTAAAAAAAATATAAAAATACAAAAATACAAAGTTAAAAAAGGAGCTCAAAGTAATTCGCTTAAGTCGCTCAGCATTGGGAAGGAGTAAAAGGAATAAAATAATACTTTCCAAAGTTTGACTTTTTCCTCGAAAATATAAAAAAATAAAATCGCTCGAATATTAAAAAGTCGTTGGATATAAGTCGATTATAAATCATAGGGATGAAAAGGTAATTTCAATGATTGGGTTCCGAAAAGTGTCAGGACACTTGACACTCTTAGATTGGAAGAAAAAAGTCGCAAGTCTCAAGGTTTATTTTGGAAATACCCAAACTTTTTTCCTAAAAAGTGATGACACCTTGAGCAAAAGATGCATTCTCATAATTACCCCTTAAATTTAATACCAAAATCTGATAATGGTACAGATAAGACATTAGTTGTAACGCAAAACAAATATTAAGGGGCACATTTGGTAATTTAATTTGACAGTAAACAGACAGTAGAGCTAAAGCTGACGTCATCAATGGTGAAAACATAACAAAATCCATTCCTAAATTAAACTCAACTCATTTTCAAGATCACATAAACAAACCAGTTTCATCTTTTTTTTTAATTTTAGGGCTACTTTTTCAATCAGGTACTTCAGATTTATATTAAAAAAAAATGGGGTTTTTAGTTTTATGCTATAAAAGAATTTTAATTTGTGTAATTGATGAGTTGGATTGTTGATTTGCAGGATCTTTAAGCTTGATCATGAAGTAAATAGTGTTTATTTAATTTAAGTGAAGATATGAAGGCTGGAAGTGCTGCTAAGCTTATAGTTGACGCGCTTTTGCAACGCTTTCTTCCGCTTGCTAGGCGCCGTATCGAGACTGCACAAGCACAGGTTAAAATGTTTCATTTTTGAGTGTATGTTGTTAATTTGGTTGTAGTTGACATTTGTTGTAAAGAATTAGATATAAGTGGTTATGATTAGGATGCGGTTCGAAAAGTTAGAAACTTTGTGGCCAAAATGATTGCAAAAACTAGAAACAAGAAAGTATCGGTTATATAAAGTTAAAATTTTTCATTCAGATTATTTGATTAGAGAATGCACAAGCATGTAAATGTTTTAAAATATGATTAGTTGCTGACATTTGTTGTAAATGAGTAGATATAGGTCGTTATGGAGAAATTATTAGGATGGAGTTTAAAAAGGCGGAAATTTTGAGCTCGATTGCACTGTTGATGGCCTGTTTCTGTGTGTCTTTGTATGGTAAGATTTTTTGTATGAGGGTTGTCGTTGTTTGAGGCCTGAATTTTTTGAGATGGATTTTGGCTGTGGGATTAGCTAATTATGGTTTTGGTTTGACATTTGTTGTAAAGAACTAGATATAGGTGGTTATGAGTGATAATTTGTGCGTGAATGGAGAAATGATTAGGATGCGGTTCGAAAAGCTACTTTGTGGTCATATTGACTGCAAAAACTAGAAACAAGAAAGTATCGGTTATATAAAGTTAAAATTTTTCATTCTGATTGTGGCCCCTCAGTTCTTAAGAAGAGTTTTAGTATCGAGTTTGTCGTTATATGAAGATTGAATTCTGGCTGTGGGATAGCTATGTGATTGCTTATTTGGTTTTGGTTCAATTTTGGGCTTTGATAGTTCTAGTTTTACGAATTTAAAGAAAGGTTTGAGATAGTTGATTTAGTGTATGGTGAGTCTGTCAAGTGTCATTTGGGGATTTTTTTTGTCTCTTTTTTGGGCAGATCTAGCAAATGCGATGGATATTTTGTTCAGGTATGCTAGTATTAAATATTCAAGTGGTTGGCGTTTTCAATATATATTTGCTCAACGTGCAAAAATCAAAAAGTCAATTAGATCACAGTGTTCTATCTATATACTATACAATATCTCTTTGTCATTAATTCCAAAGGAATATATAATTTTACATGTGGAATTTAGGGTATAACTCCTACACAGGTTTTGCACGTGTGCGCCTTGGGGGTGGGGGATGTATGTATGGGTATCTTTGCATGGAAAGTGTGTTAGTTTGATTAGGCCTTTCGAAAATGCTGTTTCTTTTTACTATTTCTGTAACTACAACAAATTAGAGGAAAAGAGTGCTTCGTTGGGCTATTTAGGTATAAATGCTTCATGTTTTGATCATTTGCTGATATTTGTTGTAAATAAGTAGATATAGGTGGTTATATGGGAGAAATGATTGGGATGCAGTTTAAATTAGTATCAGGGTTGTCGTTGTTTGAGGACCAAATTTTGAGATGGATTTTGGCTGTGGGATTAGCTAGTTGTGGTTTTGGTTTGACATTTGTTGTAAAGAACTAGATACAGGTGGGTATGTGTAAAAATTGGAAGCTAGATACGTTATGGTCAAATTGATTGCAAAAACTAGAAACACGAAAGTCTCAGTTTTATAAAGTTAAAGTTAAAATCTTTCATGCTGATGACCGTGCCCCTCATTTCTTAGGAAGATTTTTAGTATTGGTGTTGTCATTATATGAGGACTGAAATTTGAGATGAATTTTGGCTGTGGGATATCTACAGAAGGATTGATATTATTTGATATTGTATATAGAAACTCGGTTGAGTGTTATTGGGGGCTTTTTCTCTGCGCAGATCTAGAAAATGCATGTGAATTTTTGTCACAAAAAAGGTAGTAATTAAAAGTGAATTTTGAGTAATCATGATGTATGTGTTTTTTTTAAATATCTTAGAACATTTCTTTTGCCAAGTGTGAACTTTTTCAGTTCTTTGTTGTATTGTAGAGACTGTTGCTCCGCAGAAGTATATAATGTTACATTTGGAATGTATGGTACAACAACTAATTCCTTTTCTTTACGGGGAATGCGCATGGATATCGTTGTATGGAATCTGTGTTAATTTGCTTTAAAAAGATTATTGTCATTCCACATGTATGATTTAATACTTATTTCTAACAGTCTCCATGACACAACAATGAATTGAAGAGTGTTATCAGTTGGCAAAAGCAAAATTTAAAGATATTTAGAATACATGGTATATCATGATCAATCCTAACCACTTCAATATATGGTACTACCATTTTTGCAACAAAATTCCATGCTATTGCTAGATATGCTCAAATAAAAAGCCCCAACAGCCTCAATAGAGAGGCTGGATATATCAACTGTCTCGAGCATTCCTTAACCAGAACCATTGACCCCAAATTCCTTTTCTTTTTTCTGGAACTATAATATAATAGATGAAATTTCACGCGTTCATTATCGTAGGTTTTGGTTCAACGGTGGTGTTACTAAGAGCAAAAAATGTAAACTAAGCTCACAATACTTCACACCCTCAACTTGCTTTCAATTGCTCTTTTATACCTTATACAATGTTAAACATAAAAGTAAATATGAGCAGGACTGAGATACATATACAATTGTCGCACAGAGCAAAAGCCTCATTTTCATTAACATCTAGGGCAATACCTTGCAATATGTAAGAATATAGATATAGATGTTGATGCCAAGGTAAGGATGTTACCTGTGGTTATTACCTTGATATATACTGGTAGCTTTTTGCTCAAACACGAGCATATGGTTTATGTGGAAATCAGTTAGGTGGTTGATTAATTAGAATAAATTCATTTAATGTGTCTCCTTCATCTATTTTCTATGTAATTTAATTGTATGTTTGGAGATCTTTAGAACTTGAAGACATATAGCTGCATGTGGAAATATTATAACGTCTAGGTAAGTGATCGTATAGTATTACCATTGGTATCTCTCGTAGATGATATAGTCTCTAAGTTATGGTTCTTGGTTTGTGTGAACAGTTACAGAGGATGTTATTTTTTTTACAGCCCTATAAACAATTTTTTTTTTGCTCCATGTATGTTATTGCTTATAATGAAACGGTGGGTTTTTATGGACAATTTTTTCATGCATCACACTTTTAATCAATCATGTGGAATTACAGGATGGACAATACCTTAGGCCATCAGACCCTGCCTATGAGCAAGTATTGGATTCCTTAGCTATGGTGGCACGACACACACCTGTACCTCTTCTTGAAGCGCTTCTTCGGTGGAGAGAAACGTGAGTCACTAAACTCTATCTTTAATATGCATACGTGTTGGGTTCTAATCAAATGTTTTTCCAGTTGTACATGTATATGATTAATCACATCATTTTCTTTGACCTTTTCATTGAGTTGTTTTATTGCAGTGAGTGAACTTTTGAATCTATCCTGGAGTGATGTTTCTTCTTTTTTTATCGAAAAAAGCAAGGAAAGAGTGATTTTCTTTTAAATTACACCCCTTTTCATGGATTGCTGTATAGAGGATTTTTTTTTTTTTATGGAATTCGACTGATAAGTGAAAACTATTGCTCAAGTCAGCTAATCTGCTAAAGAAATACCAAATACACATAATACGATGTTAAGTCATCTGATTTGCTAGAGATCTCAAATACAGTATGAAAAAATTCTGTGGGGTTTGATCATGTCATTTCTTGTATCTTTGCAGTGAATCCCCAAAGGGCGCAAATGATGCATCTACATTCCAGAGAAAGGTTTGTAGACTCGATGTATACTTTTCAATGACTTGTTCCTATAAGAAACACGATATAAGTTGTAGAATTGCATGTTAAGGAAGAATCCATGAAATTTTTTATTCAATGCTTTTCTTGATTGCTAGCTTGAACATTCACTGTAATTTAAATAAGTAATCATCTTGTTCAGATCAAAATATTATAATTTATAATTCAATATATATAAATAATGTGTTTGCACCTTTATGTGTGGCACAGGATGGTAGAGTTACAAACATCCTACCATGCATGTGGGAAACAGGAATGTAGTGTCACAATCAAAAGCTTTGTAGCTCAAAGCCATGACCTTTAAGGCCTCTATGATTATTTGTTTAATTCATTTTTGCTATTGATTCCATTGATTGGTTAGCTGGAAGACAATAGTTTGCCTTTGCCTATGTCCGAGAAAAGCACGAATGTGAAACTGCTCCTTTCTGACATTTAAATCATCATCTGATATTAATTTTACCAAGAAAGCTACACATTTGAACAGAAAATTGCTATTTTCAGCTTAAATTTGCTTCACTACTGCTATATTTTTTCTGATTCATTTTGGCCATGTAACCTAATATGGATTTATCCACTGAATGGACCAGCTTGCAGTGGAGTGCATATTTTGCTCAGCATGTATCCGCTTTGTGGAGTGCTGTCCACAAGAAGGACTTACAGGTTCAGCATCTCCATGATAAAACTTCATTTATCCCTGTAATTCATGGTATTATCTTCTAATTTAGAATGTGCTTATCAACTATGCAGAGAAACTCTGGATCGGACTTGAAAACTTTGTGTTTGATTGGCTGATAAATGCCGACAGGTTTGCCTAAAAACCTTCATATTTTTCGAATTTTTGTTTGCATTCTATTTCTAGCCATCTGAGCACTGATGTAATTGTTATTTCTTCTTGTTAATTGCAGGGTTGTTAGTCAGGTTGAATACCCTTCATTGGTCGATTTGCGTGGTCTCCTTCTAGACCTAGTTGCACAACTGCTTGGTGCTCTATCCCGCATCAGGTAATGGTTAGCTGCATGAAATTAATATCCATTCGATAAATAAATAAATTGATAAAATTTGTAGGCCATGTTTTCAGTTATCTAAGAATGTTTTTGCTATCCCTCAACAGGTTTAGTTCTGTAACGGAGCGCTTTTTCATGGAACTCAATACTCGTCGGATTGATACCAGCGGTGCTCGAAGTGAAACACTCAGTATCATTAATGGAATGCGCTACCTAAAGCTCGGGGTAAATGCTAACTACTGCATATTAATTTTTTGTTAGTTATTTTATTTATGAGAGAAAAGTATATAGTAATACTGTGAATACCTTTTGGCAGGTCAAGACAGAGGGCGGTCTAAATGCTTCGGCTTCCTTTGTGGCAAAAGCCAATCCTCTAAATCGTGCTCCCCATAAACGAAAGAGTGAACTTCACCATGCACTCTGCAATATGTTGTCAAACATTTTAGCACCACTTGCAGATGGTGGAAAAGGTAACTGGCCTCCACCTGGTGTAGACCCAGCACTTAACTTATGGTATGAAGCAGTTGCACGCATAAGAGTGCAACTCATGCATTGGACAGATAAACAGAGCAAACATATAGCTGTAAGTAAATGACCTTATCTTTTTCCAATTAGAGTTTGCACTGCTTCTTTGCATAACCTTACTTGGTTCTCCTCGTATATTGAAATTATAACCATTGCTTCTCATTTGATCATGTTAGGTTGCTTATCCTTTGGTGACTTTGCTTCTCTGTCTTGGTGATCCTGTCGTATTTCTCAATAACTTTGGTCCTCATATGGAGCAACTGTACAAGCATCTTCGGGTACCATTAGTTTAACTCATTGTCTAGAGATACATTTGAACAGCATTATTTACAACCTTCTTTTGTGGTTTTATTTCCTCCTTCCGTGTTTAAGGGGCAGTCCCTCCATTTTCTTTGCTAGGATGCATAATTCAGACTTATTTTACAGGACAAGAACAACAGGTTCATGGCTCTGGATTGTCTTCACCGTGTTTTAAGGTTTTATTTGAGTGTTCACGGGAATTCCCAACCACCAAATCGTGTATGGGATTACCTAGACAGCGTGACAGCACAACTTCTGAATATTCTCAGGAAAGGGATGCTTACACAGGATGTGCAACATGATAAAGTTGTCGAGTTCTGTGTTACTATCGCGGAACATAATCTTGATTTTTCTATGAACCATGTGATCTTGGAATTGTTGAAACAAGATAGCCCAAGTGAAGCAAAGGTTATTGGCCTTCGTGCTTTACTTGCCATTGCAATGTCTCCCACAAGCCAGCATGTCGGGTTGGAAATCCTACATGGTAATTATTGAGTCCTTTTACAATTGAAACATTATATAATATCCATATATTTTTTAAGATCTTGTTTTGACCTTTTTCTTTTCATTGTGCTTCATTGGCAGCTCATGACATTGGCCATTATGTTCCAAAAGTAAAAGCTGCAATTGAGTCCATATTGAGGTCATGCAATCGAGCTTATAGTCAGGCTCTTCTCACGTCTTCAAAGACAACTATAGGTAATTGTTATGTAATCGCCATTCTCTCTAATGATAGCATAGAAACTTTGTAGCAAATGACTCACCACCTTCCTGTTTTATACTCAGATGCTGTTACCAAGGAAAAATCACAAGGATATCTATTTCGCTCCGTATTGAAGTGCATACCCTACTTGATTGAAGAAGTTGGTAGAACGGATAAAATCACTGAGATAATCCCGCAACATGGTATAAGTATCGATCCCGGTGTTCGTGAAGAAGCAGTACAAGTACTAAACCGCATCGTAAGATACCTTCCCCACCGTCGATTTGCAGTTATGAGGGGTATGTCAAACTTCATCCTGCGGTTGCCAGATGAGTTCCCTCTTCTCATCCAAACATCACTCGGACGTCTTCTGGAACTCCTGAGATTTTGGAAAGCTTGTCTTTCCGATGATAGCATTGAAACCGATGTTTCAGATGCAAAGAATGTTCAGAAAAAACAAGGGTTTAAAAGATCTTCTTTTCATCAAGGAGAACCGATAGAATACCGTGCTTCTGAGATTGACGCAGTTGGTCTTATTTTCCTTAGTTCTGCTGATAGTCAGATTAGGCACACTGCATTGGAGTTGTTACGGTGTGTGCGGGCCCTACGGAATGATATACGGAAGCTGTCATTGTATGAAAGATCAGATCTTATAAAAGACGAAGCTGAACCGATTTTTATAATTGATGTTCTAGAGGAGAACGGGGTGTGTTTTACTCATATTCGCTTACTCTTTTTTTAGTATTATTGGTTTTGTTTAGCTTATTAATGTGAAGACCTTATCCATTAACAGGATGACATTGTTCAAAGCTGCTATTGGGATACTGGTCGTCCATTTGATCTGAGAAGAGAATCTGATATAGTACCACCTGATGCAACACTGCAGTCTATACTTTTTGAAAGCCCTGATAAGAATAGATGGGCTCGTTGTCTTAGTGAGCTTGTTAAGTATGGTGCAGTGCTGTGCCCACAGTCTGTTCAGGAAGCAAAGTAATCATAATCTCCTACCTTTTCCTTTTACGCATTTTGTCGATTTTATTATTTAAGCTCAAAATCAAAGATTCCTTTTTATTTGCATTATTTATACTATGTAGTTAGCTTTTTGTTTTTTTTGAAATCTAAGTGGTCAAAATTCAAATCTGTTTTATTATTATTATTATTATTATTATTATTCAGGATGGAGGTTATTCAGCGTCTTGCACACATAACGCCTGTTGAATTAGGGGGAAAGGCTCATCAATATCAAGAAGCAGACAGCAAACTAGATCAGTGGTTAATGTATGCTATGTTTGCTTGTTCGTGTCCACCTGGAAGGGAAGGGGCTGGCGCCACCACAACACGGGATCTGTTCCATCTCATCTTCCCTTCGTTGAAATCTGGTTCTGAAGCACATGTTGTAAGTACTAGCCACCAACTTTAAATTGACAAAAGTAAAACAGTTACTTTAAAAAAAAAAAAAAAAAAAAAAAAAAATCTTCCACGCTTAACTATTCTTTCTTTTTATTTCTTGAATTTCAGCATGCAGCAACTATGGCCCTCGGGCACTCACATTTGGAAGTGTGTGAAATAATGTTCAGTGAGCTTGCATCTTTTATGGATGAGATTTCTTTGGAGACAGACGGAAAACCTAAATGGAAGGTATAATAAAGATCTCAATGAATGTCACCATCTTATCAAAAAGTGATATTCTTGATACGATTTTGATATTATTTTGAAGAGCATTCTCCCTTCGTTTTCTACCAGGGATATGAGGGGCCATGATGGTTGGGTTGGGTAACAGATTTGGGTTTAAATGGGTTGTTTTTGCAGGGGTTGAAATAGGCTGAAGTGCTGAACCACAAAAAAAAAAATAGTTGCCCAAGATTTTAAAGATATTTTGTATATAATTTAACGTATTTATTGCAAAAACAGCAGTGTTGATAAAACACGACCGAAATCCACCAATTCACAAGTAAATGGGTTGAAATTGGCACTATACCTCGCAAATGGGATCAGGAAAATTCATTTGGTTCCAACTATATTGTAATCCTTTTACATTTATACAGAGTCAAAAGCCTCGCCGTGAAGACATCCGAATCCGTATTGCAAATATATATAGAACCGTTGCTGAAAACATTTGGCCTGGCACGCTGAGCCGTAAGCCAGTTTTTCGTCTTCACTATTTAAAGTATATTGACGAAACAACCAGATTAATCTCCAATTCGCCTCTTGAAAACTTTCAAGAAATGCAACCTCTGCGCTATTCCCTTGCATGTGTACTAAGATCATTAGCCCCAGAATTTGTGGAATCTAAATCTGAAAAATTTGATCCCAAAACCAGAAAACGATTATTTGATCTTCTTCTTTCGTGGTGTGACGAATCTGGTAGTACATGGAATCAGGACAATGCTGGTGATTATCGACGTGAAGTTGAACGTTACAAAGCTAGTCAGCACAACCGCTCAAAAGATTCCTCCGACAAACTTTCATTTGATAAAGAAGTAACTGAACAAGTTGAGGCCATTCAATGGGCTTCCATGAATGCTATGGCTTCTTTGTTATATGGGCCGTGCTTTGATGACAATGCAAGAAAAATGAGTGGTCGGGTTATATCTTGGATCAACAGTCTCTTCATTGAGCCTGCACCTCGAGCCCCATTCGGTTATTCACCTGTTGATCCAAGAACTCCATCATATACTAAATACGCAGCAGAAGGTGGTCGAGGAGCCGCTGGACGTGATATTAAAAGAGGTGGTCACCTTCGGGTTTCCCTTGCTAAGATGGCTTTAAAGAATCTTCTTCTTACAAATTTAGACTTGTTCCCTGCTTGCATTGACCAGGTCAGACATCTTCTCCCGTTTTTTCATAAAATATTTTATTAATGCGTTTTTATAGACATTAATAGTTATGCATTATTTTTATTTTTATTTTTGCTCTTTCAGTGCTACTATTCTGATGCTGCCATAGCAGATGGTTACTTCAGTGTATTGGCTGAGGTGTATATGAGGCAAGAGATACCTAAATGTGAAATCCAGAGACTTTTGAGTCTGATCCTTTACAAAGTGGTGGATCCTTCTCGACAGATTCGTGATGATGCCCTACAAATGCTAGAGACACTGTCTGTTCGTGAATGGGCTGAAGATAAAATAGAAGGTTCTGGAAGTTACCGGGCGGCAGTTGTTGGCAATCTTCCTGACTCTTACCAACAATTCCAATACAAACTATCGTGTAAACTTGCTAAAGATCATCCCGAGCTGAGTCAGCTTCTGTGTGAAGAAATCATGCAAAGGCAACTGGATGCTGTTGACATAATTGCCCAACATCAGGTTCTAACATGCATGGCTCCATGGATCGAGAATCTTAATTTCTGGAAACTGAAGGATTCTGGATGGAGTGAAAGGTTATTGAAAAGCCTTTATTATGTGACTTGGAGGCACGGTGATCAGTTTCCCGATGAAATCGAGAAACTTTGGAGTACTATTGCTAGTAAGGCTCGCAATATACGTCCGGTTTTGGATTTTTTAATCACTAAAGGAATTGAAGATTGTGATTCAAATGCATCTGCTGAAATTAGTGGCGCTTTTGCTACTTATTTTTCTGTTGCTAAAAGAGTAAGTTTATATCTAGCTCGGATATGTCCCCAAGGAACCATCGACCATTTGGTTTACCAATTGGCTCAACGCATGCTTGAAGATAGTTTAGAACCACTCAGACCCACAGCTACCAAAGGTGAAGGAAACGGAAATTATGTCTTGGAATTTTCTCAGAGTTCAGCGGTGGCCCAAATTGCATCTGTTCTAGATAACCAGCCTCATATGTCACCATTACTGGTTCGAGGATCTCTCGATGGTCCTTTAAGAAATACGAGTGGAAGCTTAAGCTGGAGAACCGCGGGTGTTGGAGGTCGTAGTGCTTCAGGTCCATTGACTCCAATGGCTCCTGAAATGAATGTGGTTCCCGTAACTGCCGGGCGGTCCGGTCAACTCATTCCAGCTTTAGTCAACATGTCGGGACCGTTGATGGGTGTTCGAAGTACAACCGGAAGTATGAGAAGCAGACATATGTCTCGAGATAGCGGTGATTACCTTATTGACACTCCAAATTCTGAGATAGATGGTCTGCATCCTGCTGGTGGGACCCATGGTGTCAATGCTAAAGAACTTCACTCAGCTTTACAAGGGCATCAGCAGCATTCGTTAACCCATGCTGATATAGCATTGATTCTGCTTGCGGAAATCGCTTATGAGAATGATGAAGACTTTCGGCATCATTTACCGTTGCTTTTTCACGTCACGTTTGTCTCGATGGATAGCTCAGAAGACATCGTTTTGGAACATTGCCAACATTTGCTTGTTAATTTATTGTATTCTCTTGCGGGCCGGCATTTGGAGCTTTATGATGTTGAAAATAGTGACGGTGAGAACAAGCAACAGGTTGTAAGTTTAATAAAATATGTCCAGTCAAAACGAGGGAGTATGATGTGGGAAAACGAAGACCCTACACTAGTCAAAATCGAGCTACCGAGTGCAGCATTATTATCGGCACTTGTTCAGAGCATGGTTGATGCCATCTTCTTTCAAGGTGATCTTCGAGAGACATGGGGTGCGGAAGCACTCAAGTGGGCCATGGAGTGCACATCGAGACATCTCTCATGCCGATCCCACCAGATCTACCGTGCATTAAGACCCCGTGTCACTAGCGATGCTTGTGTGTCGCTTCTCAGATGCCTCCATAGATGCTTAGCAAATCCCGTACCATCAGTTTTAGGGTTTGTTATGGAGATTCTTTTGACATTGCAAGTGATGGTGGAAAATATGGAGCCGGAGAAGGTGATTCTATACCCCCAACTTTTCTGGGGATGTGTAGCAATGATGCACACCGATTTTGTTCACGTTTATTGCCAGGTACTTGAGTTGTTTTCTCGTGTCATTGACCGTTTATCGTTTCGGGACCGAACCACTGAAAATGTTCTACTCTCGAGCATGCCACGCGACGAGCTTGATCATAGTGTAGCTGATACAGACTTTCAGCAAATGGAATCACAACCACACAATGCAGGCGTCGCCTCGCCATCCAGTGGGAAAGTTCCAGCTTTTGAAGGGGTGCAGCCGCTCGTGCTTAAAGGACTCATGTCAACCGTGAGCCATGGCGTGTCAATCGAGGTCCTCTCACGGATAACGGTCCACTCTTGTGACTCGATATTTGGGGACCCAGAAACCAGACTCTTGATGCATATAACTGGCTTGCTACCCTGGCTCTGCTTACAACTAAACCAAGAAGCTGTTGTTGGCCAGGCTTCACCTCTGTTACACCAATACCAAAAGGCATGTGGTGTATCAACAAATTTGGCAATTTGGTGTCGTGCAAAAAACTTAGACGAACTAGCTACAGTTTTCATGTCTTATTCACAGGGTGAAATCAAGACAATAGACAACCTACTTGCTTGTGTGTCACCGTTATTATGCAACGAGTGGCTCCCGAAGCACTCAGCACTAGCGTTCGGTCATCTGCTGAAGCTTTTAGAACGAGGACCGGTGGAGTATCAACGTGTTATACTCTTAATGATGAAGGCATTGCTTCAGCACACTCCCATGGACGCAGCTCAAAGCCCACATATGTATGCAATTGTTTCTCAGCTGGTCGAAAGCACTCTATGTTGGGAGGCTCTCAGTGTACTTGAAGCCCTTCTACAAAGCTGCAGTTCCTTGACCGGGACTCACCACAACGATCCAGGATCATACGAGAACGGGCTTGTTGGGACAGACGATAAGGTGCTATTTCCTCAATCATCTTTCAAGGCTCGCAGTGGACCACTGCAACAGGCAATGGGTTTGGGTTTTGGACCAGGGTCTATGCTGACGGCTCAAGCAAACCTCTCGGAGTCAGGTATTCCGCCCAGAGAGTTGGCTTTGCAGAACACTCGGTTGATACTTGGGCGAGTGCTCGATAATTGTGCACTTGGGAGAAGAAGGGATTATAGAAGATTGGTACCTTTCGTGACCACCACTGGTAACCCTTGAAATATTATAGTTTCTGTTAGTTGTGTACATTGGTTTTGATAATATATATGGCTGGATGTTGTATATAATTTAACTAGAAATAGTAATTTATCAGCATGTAATATGCCCGTTTTGACTTTTATCGTTATAATGCTTACAGTTTCATCTTGCTTTGTTTGTTCTTTTTGCTAGCTAACTATTGTGCCGAGTTTATAGTATTGGATGTCGAATACATATTCTGTTACTATTTGCAGAAAACGCTAAAAACAAATACTTATACATTATAAAACGAGTTTTAACTATTTAGTGTCAAATGTTGTCATTGTGCTCTTATGGTGTGGTGAAAATAATAAATCTAAAGTACAATGGGAACTGCATAAAAACATGGTATTGATATTAAAACTGGTAACTATTGTTGGTTTTGATCATATTTAATTGATAATGAGTGTTTTGAATTGTACGAACAATACAATGAAAGAGATTAGTCAGGATGACAACGACAACGGAAAATACACACATCTACAGCTCAGCCTTGGGAGTGACTCAAGTAATGATTGATGAGAACAAGATCTGTCGGGCTTCAAAGCTGTACAGCCCTCATCATTTAGTAGTCAGCGAATACTTCCTACATTCAAGCACACAAAGAACAAACATAAAAACACAAGATCAATTCCTCCCCTTCTGGCTTACTTCTCATAGTACTGTTACTGTAGGATTTATTATAAGCCAAACAAGCAAGTAAACAAATTTAGACTAAAGAATTGGTTAGGGGCCGCGCGAACGCAAGCCCTCGCTGCCACAAATTATGATGTAGGCTCAACCACTTGGGCCGACCTTAGGGTAGCACCCCTCCTAAGTGCAATGGAAGTCACTAACCTAGGCCATGGACCTTCTTGATCATCCATTGACCCCATCCAGGTAAGTGCCTAAACCATTGGCTTCTTTCCCCTTATATACACCTTTTCCACCCTTTAACTCTTCTCTCTCAGCCGATGTGGGATCTCTTAATATGTTCACACCTATACCCAAATACCAAATATCAATGTGAAGTACATGTGCTCATAATTTCTGATCATATATTAGTTGATTACACACTACTGTCAGGACTCAGGATCATAAGTACTACAAATTAAAGTTAAAACCATGACAGAATTTTAGAACACATCCCAAAAGAATCATACCCGAGACCAACAAATGTATTTGCGTCTTAACTATGATTTTCATGTAAGTCTTTTAACTTGCATTTAGCGACGTTCATTCTTTTGGCAACACATGTGATTATGTTACTGATATGCACAAACGTACTTGATTCTAACGGTCATTGTAGTTTAAGATTGTATAATTGTATGATATCAAACTTTAAAGCACACTCTCGATTCCAACCTAATGGGGGAATTATCGAAGCTGATACCATCTTTTTGCCAAAACATCCTTACATTAGTTAAGCATCTACATGTACAATCAGTGACCAAAACTTCCTTACATTAGCCATCGTTTGCATAAATGTAAGGTTATTAACTAGTGTTTGGTTCTGAGTTTTGATTTTCTTCTGGCAAAAGTGAAGATTATATTGTTAAGGAGATTAAGAAGATTATACTCATAATCAGAGATATTACATTTGAGGAAACTATCTAAAATCACAAACTAAAAAATCATTTTAACTAAAATATAACGTTGAATGAGGCTTCAAATTGCATTATTGATGAAATTAATATCTTAATACTTGCATTAGAACTTAGAACAATAATTTAGCATCTTGCTTGCCTGCAATTCTTGAAACCCAGAAAACCGACCCAAAAGTTGACTCTTGTTTAGAAGCGGAATGACAACCAAGTGTGTTGGAGGGATTGATGAACCATGCTTGATTACATAAAGATCTTGTGTCTCTCTAAGTAAACTTAGGGTTCACTTCTGAATCTGACTACCACATCTTACTAGTAAGAGGTAGCTATAATGTCTGAATCTAAATGAAAAAGTGTTGTTTGTTTTTTATAATTGTCTGAATGGTTTAATTTTCTCTTTTTTAAGTATATATTAAACTATTGCAAATACAATTAATAAGTAGATAGTGTAAACTTGAGACAAAACATTTTTATCATAGATTTAACACAATTATAAATCATTAAATAAATTATCTTAATACATATTCAAAATTTAACATAATAAAAACTATAATATAAATCGTCTTAAAATAAGACATAAGCTTAACGTTATTAAACAACAATTAAGTAACTTAACTAATATCAAATAATTTAAAATCTAGCTTTGCATAATTTGAAGATGAATGGGTTGAAGGGTTTTGAAGATAAATGAGTTGAAGGGGTGTTAATAAGAGGCAGTAAGATATTTTCGCCACCTCTTACCGAGTTAAACATATTAGCTCTTACCATATCTGACTGGTAATAAAAAAACAAACAACTAAAACGTCTGCCCACCTCTTACTGGTAAGAGTAAGAGGGCTAGACCTTTTCTTTAAAAACAAACACACCCTTAATCTCTTCTGATATCTTTTCTGTTTATATTTCAGATGTTCATTTGCAGTAATAAGCAGCGATTATGAAAATTAAGCTATTAATTTCTCTTGAATTAGAAAGGATAGAGGTTGTATAATAATTTAGACTTCGCTTGAATTAGTCCGTAATACGTTTGTTTTGTATTTTGACTTGTGAAACTTTTTTTCTTCATCATCTGTGTTATTGGATTTGAAAAGACGAATACCCTGAAGTTACTTCAACAGAAGACTAGAAAGTGCTTTCATGTGATGATTGATATTAATCTATTCAATGTAATCTTTAAAGCATACGGAACTCAAACACCCCAGGTATTTGAAGGAAGTATTTCTAAACTATATAGCTTCGTTTAATCATGGGTTCAAAATTTATCTTTAATCATGGTTGTATATCCATGGAGGTCGATGAAGAAATTGATGAGACGCCAATTACATTTTTAACCGACGAAGAATTATGTGACAAATTGGTTAAGAAGGTTGAGAAAGATACGGGGGTCGTGTTTGCCATGTACAAAGAAAAATATGGCACAAACATATCAAGTGACATACCAAAAGCAACACCAAGTCAAAGTGTTATAAAATTAGGATCACAGTAATCTGAGAGTCGTGTAAACACTTTCAGATTGAAGTATTTCGATGGTTCTATCGAAATCTTAAATCGGATAAAACTCAGATTTAGAAATGAGAATGTGTTTTTTTCTGTTATGAAACCGAACCAGGACAATGCATACATATGACCAAAACTGACACTCAGTTATAACTGGAGAGTTATATTGGACCCTACTACCAGGGCCGCTGCCCCCGGACCCCCGTCATTCGGGGCTTCGCCCCAGAATGATAATCATAATAACGTCATACAAGTGTGCACTCCGCACAACCCCGACTTGTTGAACATTTATCACAATTACACATTGGTCAACTAAGTCAATCAATTACACTTAAATCATATCGGTGATGCAAAATCACCAACACAAAGTACTAACACAAGTCGTCGTCGTGGTAATTCTTTCTTAAATGCGTTTAAAGATAAAGTTGGAAATAAGTTGAGCGGGGGTGAAGACGAGTTGACCAAATATCTTAAAGAACCACGTCTTGAGCTAGAGAATAACGAAGACTTCGACATACTTAATTGGTGGAAGGTAAATAGCCCAAAATTTCCAATTGTATCAAGGATGGCGAAAGGTAATAACTTATATTTTTTTATTAAATTTTAGATATCTTTGTGCTTGGTTTTTTATTAACTTATGTTTTTTATTAACTTTGTTTTAGATATCTTGTGCATCTAAGTATCCACCGTTGCTTCTGAATCCGCCTTTAGCGCGAGTGATCGCGTTTTGGACCGTATAGGAATTCTTTAGTGTCTAACATTGTAGAGGCTTTGGTGTGCACACAAGATTGGATTCGTACATCTAGTAGAAACATCACTTTGAATACATTTGAGGATTTAATGAAAAACGACGAACTTGCTAAAGGTAAACTATTTATATATAAGTTTATTGGTTATTTTAGTAAGTGTAATGTGAAATGCTATGTTTGACTTATGTTGTCATGTTATTTCTAGAAATTCAAGAGGCGTTAGACAAACAAAAGGGAGAACATGGAAAAGAGAAGAATGTTGCGCCATGATTCAAGAATGTTGTCAATGAACTTGTGCTTTGTATTTGTATTTGGTTGCTTATTTGAACTTGTGATTTGTATTTGTATTTGGTATTTTGGTTGCTTATTTGAACTTATGATTTGTATTTGTATGTGATTTGTATTTGCCAGGTTAATTTGTTATTTTTGTATGCCACGTTAATTAAGCAGTGAGTACTTGAACTTGTATTTGTGATTTGTATTTGTATGTCATTTGAACCTTGGCTGCTAAGAGCACCCGGTGTGGGTATTTCATAGCTCGCCGTGAGCTGAGGTGGAGCCTCTCCGTGGCTCGCCACCATACCGCCCTCCTTCGCCATCCCTCGTCGTCGGGTAGCTCGTCGTCTGCACGACGAGCGTTTGCTTGTACTTTTTTTTTTCTCTTTTTTCTTTTTTTTTGTGGAGTTATTATTTGTGGAGAGTATGAATATTTTTGAAGGTGAAGTGTTTTTTTTATAAAGATTGAATGATTTTGGAGGAAAAAAGAATGCAAACATAAACGCATACAGATGAAAAACACAAATTACATTGAATATTTAACTGAAAACAGGAAATACATAATACGCTTAAACGTTAAAAACTACAACGCATACTGATGGAAAAAAAAACTACTAAAACATAAGAATATGAATCATCTGAATTCCAACCCTCGTCACTTGAAGAGGGATCAAACTCTCCATTAAAGAGCTTTGTCTCCATGATGTCAAAGTAGTTATCTCTGAGGTATTAAGCTTCCCTGGCTTCTTGTTCACGACGAGCAGCTTCCTCGCGTGCTTCTTGTTCCATAATCTCCCTATAGTTTTCTTCGTCCTGTTCAAGTTGACGAAGGGAAGCCTCACTTAACCCGAATGGGTTGTTTTCAAGATCCACCTGTGGACTGTTAGCAGCTGGATTGTTAACAGGTGGAGTTGGAACAATTGGATTGTTCACAGGTGGAGTGTTTAAAAATACGTTTTCCGGTTGGAAAACCGGAAAGACATCTTCAGGTGGTGTTGAGTAAACTTCAAATTCTTCTGAAGTTGGAAAGCTAGTTTCAGGCAACTGTGTTGGAGTTGGAAAGCTAGTTTCCGGCAACTGTTGTGGACTTGGGAATTGCTGAGAAAAAATTTTGCGAGACATTTTTGTGTGTGTGAGTTGTGTGTGTAACTTGTGACTGATAGAGTTGTATATATAGGCACATATGATCCCGCTCAAAACTATACCAATTTTGAATTTAAATAATCCCGCTCCTATTTGAATCTGATTTTGAATTTGAATTTGAAATTTGAATTTAAATAACCCCGCTCAAAAGTATACCGTTGAATTTGAATTTGAATTTTGAATTTGAATATGATTTTTGAATTTGAATTGTAAAAAAAAAAAAAAAAAAAAAAAAAAAACCTATACCACCCCTTTTAATAACAAACTTTAACCACCATTTATCTTAAAATCCGAAGTGGAACAAGTCTGAAGAAATGTTGCTTGCACAAGTTTGGATAGAAATTTCGCAAGCTCTAGATATGGAAAATAACCGTTTCGAAAATTTATTTTGGAACGACGTTATGGAGATGTTCAATGATCAGACTACTGATGACCATCGTACCAAAAATTCAATCACGGGAAAATGGACAAGGATTAACGTTGATTGCAAAAAATTCAACACTATTTACAAACATTTGCAGCGTCGAAGTGGTGAAAATGACCACAATCATCTCGAGAATGCGAAACTGAACTTTGAGCAACGCTTTGGTGGGAAGGAGTTCAAGTATGTTCACGTTTGGGAGGTTTTAAAAAATTACCCGAAGTGTGATGTCGAAGATCCGATCCATTAGTATGTGTTGTATTTTTTTTCCCGTGTCGTCGTTTTTTTTCGTATCGTGTTTTTTTTTTATTATTGTGTTGTTTAATGTATTTTTATTTTTAATGAAATGAATTTAGTTTATTTGAAAATTTGAATAAAAAATTAAAGATGTAGTGGTGGACCCCAAATGAAGAGGTTGAGGTTTGTTATGAGTGAGGGAGGTTTGTTGTGGTTAGTTGTGGAGGTTTGTCATGATGATGTGGCAGTGACGTGGCAGTGATGAAAAGATATGGGCTCTTCACCACACCCGGTGCTCTAAGGGGTTTTGGATCTGCTACAGTATAAGCGTACAGGGCTGGGCTGGGCTGGGGTTTTGGATCTGCTACTGGATAAACGGGCTGGGCTGCTTATACCCCGAAACCGAACCGGATGGGCCCGAGTAAACCGAACCGACCTGACTTCCATTCGGGTCGAGAGTCGGTATGGTTTTTTTGCTTCTTTCGGTATCGGGATTTCACAGGTCGGGTCGGGACGGGTCGGATCCGGCCCGATGCTCAGCCCTAGTTCAAATCATGTCCCTGTGTCTCTTTAGTCATGGTATTTAGCGATTTACCACTCACATGTTGGTCGTAGGATCGGTCGGTGGAAGCCGCCTAAGGGTCGATTAACCTTTTTTTATAGCTTTGCATGAGACGTGAAGTTTGGTAAGAAATTTCACTTTGAATCGTATTGCCATTAGTAGTTTGGGCTGTTGGATTACCTTCCTAAGTTAAGGATTTTTATGTTTTAATGACTCTAAAAAATCACTGCTTTTTAAGGATTATTGGGTTGTATTGCTCTCTTAAAGTTGTTTTGTTTGTTAAAAAACTAATTTGAAACATGGCATGATTTTATTGTCAGTATGGCTAAGAGGATGCTATTATATATGAAGAGTCTTGAGTTGGTAACTGTTACGTTTTGCACATTGTTGTTTAATGTTTAACATACTGATACATTTAGAGAATTTTCATCAAACTTGTTTAACAACATTAAACAAGAGTCTTGAATTGGTAACTGTTAAACTTATTTTTTAAAAATTTATCAGTAAAAACAATGAGCCACTTACGTGAAAGATTTTATCAAACTAAGGGTGTGTTTGTTTAATTAAGATTTTCATCTTCAAAGGTGGCTATAAAATCTTAATCTTGTGTATTGGTTTCAATTATCCATTTTTAAGTATATATTAAACAATAAAAATATGATAAATAAATAGCTTGAATGAATTTTTAAAGATGAATATTTAGAAGGAAAAAAAATCAATTTTGAAATTCATAAACACACGGTTTCAAATACTTATCATAATATAATAAAACATTTTTTGTGCTTGAAATATATTTTTTTGCTAAATATCTATGTAATTATTATTATTATTTTTAATAGTGAAATTGATTAAACCCAAAAACCGAAGTAGAAAACCTTGAATTGTTGACCTATAAATTTTTTAACCAATTAACTGAGAACTAACGAATAACTGACAACACCCTACAAAAATTGAAACACTATTTAACAAGTTTATGTTTAACTAATACGACACAAAAATATGTTTAGCCCAAAAAGAAGTTACTATATCTTTGTTACACCAACTTTGGTTTAAAACTATAAATAATCACACAATTTGATGCCCTATTCTCACAATAAACACGCCTCTCACATTATCCCTTTCAGTCACCAACAATTTTCACTGTAACACCACAAACCATTCTTCTTACCTTCTTTTCTCATTTCACAAATGAATTACAAGCCAAAAGCACCCTTTTTTTATTTGTTAAACCGAATCTAAAACCATATACATTGAATCTTATGTAGTTTTGTTCTCGGCTTATCTTTATAAAGGTCTCGGGCAAGGCTTTTGTATCTCGGGTGAAGGTTTTTGTGGGTTTAAAGGGTTTGGAGGATGTGGAAGATGGGTTAAGAGTACTAAGACCTGCTCCCCGTATCTTACTCGGTAAGATATATAAAGTCTGCCCGCGTCTGACTCACAAAAATAAAACAAACAACCACATTTTCTGACCGAGTCTGACTGGTCAGACGTCCTATGCGGTTTAGACCTTTTTTGCAAAAACAAACACACCCTAAGTCTTTGTGTCGTTTACCAATAAGAGAATTGTAATTATACTGCAAGATAACTTTGTTGGATTCTATTTCACATAGAAAAGCAGTAATTCTAATAGTATTTGTCATATAACCCGAAATCATTTCATAACGCTACGTTCCTAGGTTTTGTAATACGTCCTTTCTATATGCTATGATTTTCGTTTTCGTAACCGGTTTATTACACGGATCAATAAGTATATATGCAATATAACGACACACTTTGCTAACATCATAAGTGAAGTGCTATTGTCTCATAGCAGATTATACATAATTTGTCTTTCAAAAAAGATTATGCTAATTGTGAATTTGCTTGAATAAAACACGGTAAGTGTCTCGGTAATTGTGACCATGTTGATTTTATTGTGAAAGGGAATTAATAAGTGGACTCATAATTTTTACTAAAGGAAAATGTTTTATGTTTTTATCTCATTTGTGATTGGTGGACATGATCTATCATGTTTGACTCAACTTGAGAGGATCCTAATCTATAAGTAAAAAGCAACGTACGAGTAATCGACCAACCAAAATATGCAAGAGATTAGTCAAATAACAAGTATTTCCTGTTAGTTTCAGCCACTGTGGAGGTACCTCAATCTCCCCAGAAATCTTAATTTTCAAAATTTCAAACTGCACATCATGTACACTGAACTCTACATTGCTGTCCACTACTCAACCTTCCGAATTTCTTTCATAGAAATATGTCATGGATATAGAAATACAAACAGAAGTTGTCACATACATGCCAATCAGGGTACATTTATTTTACTTGTACAAAGGTCACCAACACATTTGATTACAGCATAAGAAGTCAGGGGTTTCCTTTACATTATCAAAATTAAAGTTAAACTACATTATGAGAAGTTCCATCAAATGACTGTAAGCTTAGAATTCTTTGAAAGCGTTAAGAGAATGCTAGAAATTCTTGAAATACATTAACGTAATATCATTATTAATATATATAGCTGCTATCTTAATTAATTTGCAAGGTTTGTTTAACATTTGAAGTCTTTTAACACACATCTTTTGAATATAAGAGAAATACATCATAAATACTATAGACAGTCTAAAAGGTTGATACAAGGTACATACATGTTGTAAACAAGTCGGCTAGTTTGACATTCATAATGAGATCTTTAACTGCCTTGAAAAGCTTTTGGACGTTCACATAATAACACAGGTACCCCCGAGTGTTACGATTGAAAGAAAAAAAATATTAGATATAAAGGTTTATACTTACATAGGACTATATTAACTAAAAACATATTAGAAATTACCTCACTAATATCATTATTCATACATGAAAACGGAATGTGCTAAAGAGACAATGTCAGGGAAATAACGATATCAGTAAGAGCCTCACTAATAAGTTTTTCGGTTAATACACTACTACGATATAGGCTTGACTACTACCTCCGAAGTGCAATGGAGGGAGGCTTGACGATTTGCTTCTTTCTCCTTATATGTTCACACCTATACCCAAATTCCATATATCAATGTGAAGTACATGTTGCTCATAGTTTCTGATCATATACCCAAATTACACACTGCTATCAGGATCATAATAAGTACTACAAAAAAAGTTAAAACCATGACAGAGATTAATGTATTTGCATCTCAACTATGATTCTCATGTAAGTTTTTTAACTTGCATTTAGCGATGTTCATTCTTTTGGGAACACATTGCACATGTGGTAATGTTACTGATATACACAAACGTACTTGATTCCAACGGTCATTGGAGTTTAAGATTGTATAATTGTAGGATATCAAACTACTATCATTGACAATCATTTCATTCGGTATAACATTATGGTGCATTGGATAGTGAACTTGTTAATTTACGACATGTTAGGTTTATACTCTTTACGTGTTACAAAAAAAAAATCATTTCTATCCAGAAAAGACGTGGTCCGTAATATTAATTGATGGTGACCAAGGAGCATCATGTGCGAGACAAAAATAATTGCATTTACGTGCTCGTCCTAACTTCAAGTACACTCTTGATTCCAACCTATTGTGGGAATTATTGAAGGTGTCAAACTAATTCCATCTTTACTTTCGCCAAAACATCCTTACATTAGTTAAAAATCACAAACTAATGTTAAGGAGATTAAGAAGATTCTATTTATAAAATAATCAGAGATACTACATTTGAGGAAACTATTAAAAATCACAAACTAAAAAATTATTTTAACCTAATTATTATAACCTTGTAAGAGACTTCAAATTGCATTGATGAAATTAATATCTTAATACTTGCATTTGAACAATAGATGTAGCATTTGTTTGCCTGCATTTCTTGAAACCGAGAAAACCGACCCAAAAAAATACTCTTGTTCGGAAGCATGGGAATAACAAAGAAGTGCGTTGCAGGGATTAGTGAACCATGCTTGAACTCCTTGATGCCCCCGATTCCACCTACCCCAACACCAAACTTCTAAAAAGAACTCAAAAAGGAATCCACATGAAAATATCTCAATAGTTGCTATGAAATCACATCCAAACACCATGTATGCAGTACATTTTGGTTTTCGTGAAATATTACTTTTATATAACCGTTATAAAATATCAGAGAATTCGTGAGATCTTAAAAGCTATTTTAGTGAATTGATAGTACGAATTTGGGTCCTTATGTGATTATAGTCTTGAGAAGTGGCAAGCATTTGGCCAAGTACGTGTTTTTTTTGTTGTCAAACTGTTGTAATATACTACGTAGCATGTTTGAACTGTATGAAATTGTTAGGTGCCATGCTTTACGGGCTGGAAGTTCTAATTGGGATGTGAGTTGTGTAGGCGAGGTATCAAAAGGTAGTTAAGCATAATTGTGTCACTAATGTTGTTTCAAAGGATAAATCTTTTGTAATGAGTCGGGAATTGCAAGGATTAAAGTATTGGTAATGTACTGTAGAAGGTTTTAAGGTCTCACATTTTTTTCTTTTTCATTTAGTAAGGCGATTACCTAAAGATTTTGTGTCTCTCTAAGTAAACTCAATCTCTTCTGACATCTTTTTGTTTATATTTCAGATGTTCATTTGCAGTAATAAGCGGCGATTATGAAAATTAAGCTATTGATTTGAATCCATTGAAGTCATTGCTTAGACTTAACGAATATGGTGGTAGGGGTTGATTTTCTCTGAATTGGGAGATACACTAATTTCTCTTGAATTAGAAAGGATAGGGGTTGTAAAATAATTTAGATTTCACTTGAATTAGTCCGAAATACAGTTGTTTTGTATTTTGACATGTAAAACTTTTTTTGTTCATCATCTTTGTAATTTGGATTTGAAAAAGACAAATACTCCGAATATGTGCTCTAAGCCCTTAACTAAGCAAATACATAATTAGCTGCGATGTTTCATCGTCACAACTGCTACATAGTATGCAAAATTTCATTCACATCCATCAAGTATCTTGTGCTAAGCAACCATTTGATAGGTGCCGGCAAAGACGAAGCACTCACAGAGTCACAGGTTGTAGAAATTATAACAACACCACGATAGAATCCAACCAACCACCCCTTGATTCAAAAAGAGAGTATCAGGTTACAACTTAAGAGAAATAACAAGATTGTCACCAGGTGTGATCAATCAACCAAACCACAATCTAGGATTGATCAAGATACTAGATCAACCCAACTATACAATGAGTAAGAAACAGAGAAGACAAGATAGTCGTGTGAAGAAGACGACTTGAGAGAGTGAGTAAGAAGCAGTGGAGGAGGGTCTTATTTATAGGCTGCAACTTTGCTCTTGTCCATCTTTAGTCCCTGCACAAATAGAAAAGACACAAACAGGGAACAAACTAGTTATGTTAGAGATAGACTAGTTCTGTGAATGACAGAACTAGTCCCTGTATATATAAAGAGAAGGTTTG
The DNA here is from genome assembly GCA_910596185.1 of Chrysanthemum makinoi. Taxonomy (NCBI): domain Eukaryota; kingdom Viridiplantae; phylum Streptophyta; class Magnoliopsida; order Asterales; family Asteraceae; genus Chrysanthemum; species Chrysanthemum makinoi. The sequence goes on along the minus strand of OU343220.1, from coordinate 188,295,665 downwards.
TCAGTTTATTCAACACCCTCCCTCAAACCTTCAACCTTAAACATGTCCATCATACCAAGCTTATCACAAAGCCACTTATGTTGCTTAGTATCCAAGGCTTTAGTCAGGATATCAGCAATTTGCTGAGAAGTGTGAATCTTCTCAGTTCTAATAACCCCAGCAGAGACTTTTTCTCTAACCAAGTGAACATCAATTTCAAAATGCTTAGTTTTCTCATGGAAAACTGGATTACCAGCAATCTGCAGAGCAGAACTATTGTCACAATGCAGAACCACAGGTAACAAGTTTTTAACACCCATGTCACCAAGCACATTAGCAAGCCAAATAATCTCACAGGTAGCAGAAGCCATGCATCTATACTCAGCTTCAGAGGATGACCTAGACAAGGTGGATTGTTTTTTACTTTTCCAAGTCACCAAAGAGTCACCCAAAAACACACAATACCCAGAAACAGATTTTCTAGTAACTGGGCATCTAGCCCAATCAGAATCTGCATAAGCTTTAAGCTTAAGATTCTCATTTGCATTAATCTGAATGCCATTACCAGGAGATCCTTTTAAGTATCTCAAGACTCTAAGAGCAGCATTCAAGTGAGATTGTAAGGGAGCATGCATAAATTGGCTTAAACAGTGAACAGAGTAGGCAATGTCAGGTCTTGTATTAGTTAGATAGATTAATTTCCCAACAAGCTTTTGATAATTACCTATATTAGATAAAGCTTTATCATCATCAGTTTCAATATGATTTAGAGTGGTGTTCTCAGGCAAAGGAGCATCAACAGGTTTAGCAGCAAGTAAGCCATATTCATGCAAAAGCTCAAGACAGTACTTCCTTTGACTGAGACATACACCATTATCATTTTCTAAAACTTCAATTCCAAGAAAGTATTTCATCTTTCCTAGATCTTTGATTTGAAATTTAGTTTTTAAGAAAACTTTAAACTTCTCAATTTCACTAACATCATTTCCAGTAATGATAATGTCATCAACATACACAAGCATAATCAAACACATATTTCCAGACCTCTTAGTAAATAAAGAGTAATCAAATTTAGACTGCACAAACCCAATTTCACTAAGAGTTAAAGTAAGTTTGGCATTCCATTGTCTAGGATCCTGTTTAAGACCATATAGAGATTTATTAAGCTTCACAATTTTAGACTTATGATCATCAAAGCCAGGAGGAAGAGTCATATAAACCTCCTCAGTTAAATCACCATATAGAAATGCATTATTAATATCTAATTGAAAAATACTCCAATTATGACAAACAGCAATATTAATCATACATCTCACAGTGGACATTTTAACAACAGATGAAAGTTTCTCTATAATCAAAACCCTCCCTCTGGCTAAAGCCTCTGGCAACAACCCTTGCTTTATATTTGCCAATTTCACCTGAGGATTTGTATTTTATTTTCCATAACCACTTACTACTGACAGTTTTCCTTCCTTTAGGAAGTTCACACTCAGTCCAAGTGTTATTTATTTTTAAAGCAGTTATCTCATTATTCATAGCCTGAACCCAATTAATATCTTTAGCAGCCTCCTCATAAGAGGAAGGCTCAACAGATTTGTTTAAAGTGGTTTTAGAAACAATAATTTGCAGGATTTAGATTAGAGTAACATACATACTTTTCAAGCCCATACTTTACATTACTACTCACAACATAATCATTAAACTTAGCAGGCATTCTAGAGTCCCTACTAGACCTTCTGAGAACAGGCTTGTAACGCCCCGACCCGACAAGGGTAAATGACTCACAAGTAATGGTGTCATATCAAAGCAAACATAAATATCCAAAAGAAATCTCAACATAATATTGAAATAATCCAAGTCAAATGACTTCAATACATAGGTCCCAGCGGAAAATAAACTCCAAATGAAATGTCTAAAATATAAAGTCTAAAATGGCTTCATAAGATCAAAGCTAAAATCTCTAAGGTAAGTCCACACAGCACTCATCCCAAAGCAATACCCAGCTCCAACGCTTAGATACCTGCCGCGGAAGAAAAGAAATGCGGCTGAGCTTCAAACGCCCAGTGAACAGATATACAAGCAAAACGAATACGAAACGAGAAACGATACGAAATAAAGTGAAAGAAAGATAGTGAAATCATAATCATTTCAAAAGATAAATTAGGATAATAGAATAAGTTTTATAGCTAACTACCTCGAGCCTAAATACATATGCCATATCATAAACATAATCATATTCACATAAGGCAACATTTGTAGGGGAGACCTACCAGAGTTATGAAGGACGCGCATGCACGCAGCATCAATCATCAGATAACATATAGCATATAACATATAATATATAACATATAACAGATCTAGGATGCACCCATACGCCCCACAAACATACATTGATAATATAATATAACTTGAGCTCATAACAAATGACAGATAAGGGACGTGGCAGAACTTCACTCTACTGCCCTAGAGTCACGTCAGAAGTGCATTATCGACACGACATGGAACCCCCATGACTAGTTAATAATTGGCTCTGGTGTCAAACTATCTTAGGTCAAATAGAATGTCATAACTGACATAGATCATATTTTATCAAATGTTTAATCATGTTTTCAAAATCAAATTCTTCATATCATATAGTTCAAAATCAATGTTTTATGATTCAAAAATCAAAGTTCAGATAAGCAACAGCTCAAATAGACACATTAGGGTTCATAGCAAAGGCTTAGGAAATCCTAATGTAAAAGTTAACGAAAAGAAAACATCATAAGAAACCTTTACTGAAAAGGTCAATATCTGTACCTTTATTCCAAAGCAAATGGTCGAAAAGAAGAAACAGGGAAAGCAAAGGATTACTCTTCTTCACGGAACCTATACACATTACGATTAGTACATGTTATTTATGATTCCATAATCATCGAAATGATCTTTTAATATTTGGCGTTCATACTTAGTATATTTAATGATCTTAATACTTTAGGGTTTTATAATTAAATGAGACTTAAGTGTTTTATAATTAATATCGTAGATTAGGGTTCATTATGTCATTAATTAAAGTTTGGGGTTAAATGTGAAAATAGTTTAAACGTCATAACTCACACATAAAATAACGAATTAATATACTTAGCTTCAAACCCTAATCGACTCTCATTTATGTTCTAGGGTTTTCTCATTCTTTAATATCTCATTAATATGCATTTACTTACATGTTACGTCTTTTAATGACTCGTTACTTAACCTAACACGTCATAAAAACAATCTTTCCCTTTATGTTTTACCATGCACGTTTATGATTTTATGTGACATACAAGTTACTTGTTACTCGGATTAATTACACGTTTACACATTTACAAGTTCACTTGACTTATAATTACGCACGCATATGAGACACAATTTACAAACCATTAGGGTTTGGCATACCTTATTCGATTCACATATCAAACTAGGGTTTATGTTTACATGACCTTACTTACTTAATGCACTTTCAAAACTTATACATGGTTCGGTTCAATCTAGGTTTTCGGCTATTAGGTTTTACGCAAGTCCTAGCTTATCTACGTACTTTACATATTCAAGTTACCATGTTTATACCTTAGCCGAATATATTACAAGTGGTTCGGTTCACATATCATATGGTTCGGTTCTACTTCATTCGACATATACATGACTTGATTCAATTTTACGTATTACGTACATGTTCTTAACAAGGTTTAAATTCGTTAGGGTTTTTTCTTGTTTGTATCACACGGCTCGACACAAAAGAAAAGAAACATAACTCGACCAAACGAAACATGATACAATAAAAAAACGTATGGTGTAACAAGGAAAACGAATAAGCATTATACCTTAGCTTTGTTGGAACAAAACTCGCGACCAAGGGAGTTGAGACTCTCGGCCGAATGAAACAAAAAGAAAAGAAGAGGCAAATAAAACTAGGGTTCCAATCTTGTGATTATGTGTTGTATATATAGTGGTAACATTTTAGTTTAGGGCTTTGAGGAGGCCTTGGGTTTTCGGCTTGGTCCAACCGAACACACAAAACCCACGCCCATATGGGCTTCTCGCTTGAGTCCACACTGTATAAAAACAAACGCCCTTGGGCTCTCTTAGCTCTCGGCTCCTTTGATCCAAACGAACAAACACTCTTGGCCCAACATATTAGCGAAACGTTTAATCTTCGTCGTACCAAATTCGATCACGTAATACATTTTAGTTAGGTTTTAATTATTCACGAGTTAAGTTTTAAATTTCGTTAAATGTTATAAATATATTTTACGTATTTTATAAATTTTGATTCCAATGGTATTTTAGTCTTTAATCAGATTTTAGATTTCCAGGTTTTACAAGGCTGCTCATGACTAATGTTCTGAGTAGGGATAGATTGAGTGGTGTTCTCATTAGTTGGGGAACTTCCCTCAGGGAGATTATTGTCATCTATAGATGTTGCCATACCAGTATTCTCACCATCATTAGAAGTATGTGTACTTCTAGGGCATGAATAGGCACAACCATCATCATTGGATGTATTAGAACCTCTCCTTTCATCATTGGGATTTAGATCAATGTGTTTCTCATTGAAAAAATTTAGATCATTGAGTGTAGTTTCAGAAGCCTTATCAGTTTGTAGTTGAGTGTTCATTTTAAATGGAAAGACAGTTTCATAGAATTGAACATCTCTAGAGTAAGAAATTAGTTTAGACTCAATACTGTAAACCTTATAAGCCTTTTTTGTTGTAGAAAAACCAATGAGGATACATTTTTCAGATTTAGAAGCAAATTTATCAGAATTGTTAAGAATAGAAGAGAAACACACACAACCAAAACATCTCAGATGAGAAAGTTTTGGTTTTTGACCATATACCAGCTCAAAAGGAGACTTTCCACTCAGAACAGAAGATGGTAACCTGTTAATTAGATAGGCAGCAGTTAAAATGCATTCAGGCCACATACTTAAAGGAATACCACTTTGAAACAACAAGCTTCTAGCAACATTTAATAAGTGCCTGTGCTTTCTCTCAGCAATCCCATTTTGCTGAGGAGTATAAGCACAAGTAGTTTGATGAGTAATACCCAGACTGCTAAACAAATTACTCATTTTATTGTTAATAAATTCAGTACCATTGTCTGATCTCACAGTTTTAATACCACACTTAAATTGATTTAGAATCAGATTAACATAGCTAACAAATAAGTTATAAACCTCATCTTTAGATTTTATAAGATAGATCCAAACAGACCTGGTAAAATCATCAACAATGGTCATAAAGTATCTAAATCCTTCTCTACTAGTGACCTTGTAAGGACCCCAAAGGTCTATATGCACAAGATCACCAATAGAGGAACTCTTATGATCACTAATAGGAAAGGATTCCCTGGTCTGTTTGGCTTTGTGACAGATGTCACAAGGAGACACATGAGAATCTTTAGTGAACTTGAGATCAGATTGAAGCATGTTCACAGCTTGGTCAGATGGATGACCAAGTCTGTTATGCCATAAGGATTTAGAAATATAACAAGTAACAGACATATTACCTATTGTTTGATCTTCAGAAGTAATATGAGAGGGAGTATCAAACAAATAGAGACCACCATTTTCACTACCAGTCCCCATGATTTTTTTTGAGTCAAATCCTGAATGTAACATTTAGATTCATCAAATCCAACAAACATTCTACTGTCTTTAATTAGTTTATGCACAGATAATAGACTAACACAATATTCAGGAACTACCAACACATCATATAAAGTAACTTTATCAGAGAGTTTTAAGTTACCAATATGTTTGATTTTGGCAAGAGTACCATTGGGATGTCCCACAGTAAGGTTTAATTCAGAAATATCAACAATGCTAAACATATTAAAAGTATTGATGGTCATGTGTTGGTTTGCCCCTGAATCAATAATCCACCCAATACTATCTTTACACAAAGCAGTATTGTTGTTATGAAATTTATGAAAATTTATGTTAAAGAAAACATTATTGTTCATAAAGCTGGGTATACCTGCCATATTGGCTTGCATACTGCTAGAAGGCATGTCTTTGATAAGATTCATTAATTTCATCATCTGTTCATTAGTGATAGACATAGAGGAACCATTTTCCATAGATGAAGCATTAGCATTATAAGAAGTTTTGAAGTTAGTTTGTTTTTGACCAGGATTTTTATTATACCCAGGAGGAAATCCAATTATTTCAAAACATCTATCAACAGTGTGACCAATTTTATCACAATTAGTACAAAGTAAGTTTGGATTAGGACCCCTATTATTGTTATTATTCCCAGTATTGACAAACTTCTTATTATCATTAACAAAACTCTTCTTATTTTCAAATCTCTTATTTCCATTATTAGTCCAATTTGTTTTTGAAATAAATCCAGCAATTTGAGATTTAGATTCAGAACCAGTAGAAGAAGAGGCAATGCCTCTATGAGACTCTTCTCTGGAAATAGTAACAAAAGCATCCTTAACATCAGGAAGAGTCTCTCTAGAGAGAATACTGCTTCTGATAGGCTGATAAATTTCATTAAGACCCATAAGAAATTGCATAAGTTTCATAAGTTGATTATGTTTTAACACATCTTCTCTAGCAGCACAAGTACACATAGGCAATTTTGTCATAATATCAAATTCTCCCATAATGAGTTGCTTATGATAATATTCAGCATTACGCTTAATTCTCCTTGTCTAAAATTATTAATTTTTTGCATAAGACTCAAAATAATAGACCCATCAAGTTTATCATAAGTTTTTAAGTTCAGCCTGACCTCAGAAGATTTTCAGAGAAGATTTGACCAAGATATAAATCTTCAGACACAGAATTCAAGATCCAAGACAACACAATAGAATTGCATCTCTCCCATTGATTAGAAAGAACATCACTAGAAGCATAAGTAGTTTTAACACATTTACCATTAATAAAACCAGCTTTATTCCTAGTATTAATAGCCAATTTCATAGCAAGAGACCAAACTCTATAGTTTTCAGTACCAGTAAGTTTAATAGAAACAATAGATGATGTACTAATATCATTAGAATGAAGATGTAAGGGATTACCCAAATCAAGGTTACTAATCAGATCAATATCACTAGTACCAGGAGCCATAATAAAACAAGATAAGCAACTAGCAGATAAGCACATAAAAGAGACAAGAAATTATAACTTTGCAAGAAGATAAAACTCACACCCAAAAATTACAAAGTCCAGCCAAGTGAGACTGGGTGTGACTAAAGGTATTCACACCTCTCAAGGAGGCAGATCAAGGAGTTAATCACACCATTTGCACCCCCTTAACTAAAACTAAGTAATTTTTAAGAGAAGAAAGAATACTTACAGAGCTTATAATGAGAAGAACCAGCGGAAAGAAATCACAACTCTCTTATTAAAAGATATTGTGAAAGAATAAGGTCCCAATAATCACCAGAAAACACCAGTAACAAGAACCCCCAATTAGGGAAATTAGGGTTTTCAGATTCAAACCCTAATTTACCATAAATCACCAGAAACTAGCAATTAACTCAACACAAAGGTTGAATTAACCAAGAATCGATCAGATCTCACTCCAATTTTAAGAACCCCCAAAAATTGGATGAAACCCTAGACAATCGAAACCACCAATCAATCAGAGCCAAAGATCTGATACCATGTAGAAATTATAACAACACCACGATAGAATCCAACCAACCACCCCTTGATTCAAAAAGAGAGTATCAGGTTACAACTTAAGAGAAATAACAAGATTGTCACCAGGTGTGATCAATCAACCAAACCACAATCTAGGATTGATCAAGATACTAGATCAACCCAACTATACAGAGGAGTAAGAAACAAAGAGAAGACAAGATAGTCGTGTGAAGAAGACGACTTGAGAGAGTGAGTAAGAAGCAGTGGAGGAGGGTCTTATTTATAGGCTGCAACTTTGCTCTTGTCCATCTTTAGTCCCTGCACAAATAGAAAAGACACAAACAGGGAACAAACTAGTTATGTTAGAGATAGACTAGTTCTGTGAATGACAGAACTAGTCCCTGTATATATAGAGAGAAGGTTTGTCAGTTTATTCAACACAAGTCACAACAAAGTTATAGAATTATAGAAATAGTTGTGTGTATCAGTATATGTGAACAAAATCAACTTCAAGTCCATATGTAGCGAAACTATGGGAAACCTCGATAAATTTTTAGCCCGATAGCTTGAAGTGTGCTGGTATGTGTTCAGGGAGGTGGTTGCAAAAATAGAGAACCCCTGGCATAATCTACCAAAGTAGCTTTAGATGTTGTCGCATCGGCTAATGTTGTGAGATTATTGCTACAACAGTTGGACCACTGAAATGTACAACGCATATGAAAATTTGCTTATTTTCACATCTGAAAATGCTTGTATAGAGAGATGAATCAATAAAGAATAGGTACTCATGACAATTGTTGTAAATTACACGTCGGAGGATAAATATTTCTGCCAGTTAGTGTTAGGAATTAGAAATTCCAGGTATTAAAGAGTCGGTCACCTCAAGTATATGTAATCGTTAGAAAGCTCGTAGTCATAGTAATATTAAGTTAAGTAGTATTTAGTTAAGTAACACCGTGGAGGACGGACGGGTCTTTACCCACTGTATGCCTGATCCACAGCCCGATGTGTGGCGTTTTATGTAAGACTATAAATACTCTCTACCTCCCAAGGTAGAGAGTTGGAGCTCATAATAATATCTTTCACTTTCTCTCACTAAGTTCCCTAAACCTCTAACTTTCTCTCTCTAGAATTCCATCTATATTCTACCTTGTGTTAATGTTATGATGTGTATGTGAAAAGTTATATCTTACAATTGGTATCAAGAGCCATGGTTAGATCATATCTTACACATCTTTGGATTTCTAGTGGTTTTTAGGTGGTTTTAAGTTTGAAAAAGTTTAGTGGTTTTAGCATCATTTGATTGATTTCTAGTGTTAAAGTTTCGATTTTGGTTGTACTTTTATGTTTAGAATCATCAAAAGTGTTTAGGTTTTCATTTGGTATGCTTGAATCATCTTGGTTGGGTTGTTTTTGGATTGAAAAGTGAGGTTTATATGGTTTTTTCAAGCTAGCGACTTAGCTCACGGAATAGTTTCTTGGTAGCGACTTGCTTCTCATTTTTGTAGCGACTTACAGTGTTGGAACTAGCGAGTTAGATCTAGCGAGTTAAAGTACAAGTAGTGGATTCTCCACTACGGGTAGCGACTTGAGGTAGCGACTTGGTCAAGATAGCGAGTTGCTCTTTAGCGACTTGTGTCTCTAGCGACTTGTGTAGCGAATTGCTGCCAAAATTTTGGTTAGCGACTTGATGTATCTGTAGCAGTTACTACTTAGCGACTTGTTTTTCTGTTAGCGACTTGGGACTCTAGCGACTTAGGGTGTAGCGAATTAAGGGTTAGCGACTTAGTGCATTAATTTCTAGCGACTTAGTGCACTAATTTCTAGCGACTTAGTGCATTATCTTCTAGCGATTTAGTATTTTATCATCTAGAGTCTTGAGTGATTGTTTACGGTTTTCTCTTGATTCAGTAAAATCCCGTGAAAGAATCCATTTCCCAGTTTAATCATAGAGCTATAAAATCCCGTATAATCTGTTAACATGTCTACCAACGTTCCAACTGTTATCTCCACTTGTTCGAAGATGTTCAAGCAGCTGGTTCAGATACTCGTCCACCCATGCTTGACATAACTGACTACGACTCTTGGGCTCAACGAATTAGACTGTATTGCCTTGGAAAGGAAAATGGTGTCAACATTCTCAAATCCATTGATGAAGGACCATATCGAGTTGAGACGACTAGAGACATACTTGATACAAATGCAGATGGTACTCTGTTTACGGAATTGACAGACCTAAGATGTATGATGAGCTTGATGATAAGGATAAAAAGAGATTTGATGCAGATATAGGGCTTCAAACATTGTTCTTCAAGGTCTTCCTAAAGACATCTACAAGCCGATCAATCATAACACAGATGCTAAGGCAGTTTGGGACAATGTTAAGATGCTTCTCTCAGGTTCTGAATTAACTATGGAAGACAGAGAATCCCAACTCTATGACGAATTTGAGCATTTCAAGATGAAACCAGATGAGAGTGTCTATGAGTACTATGTGAGATTTCATAAGTTAGTTAATGACATGAGGAACATCCGAATGACTATGCCTAACATTCAGTTGAACTCAAAATTTGTGAACAACATGAATCCCGAATGGCACAAGTTTGTTACCGCTGTGAAGCTCACTAAAGGATTGAAGAATACAAACTATGAGCAACTCTATGCCTTCCTCCTTCAGAATGAGAGACATGCTATGTTTGAAAAATTAATTCTCAATCAGTTCAAAACCAACCAGGGAGAGACAAGCTCGTCTAATGACTCTACAACTTTCTACTCAAACATTGGAATCACAACCAAAGCATCACAAGTCATACCCTTGGGTAATGGTAATCACAAACTCATTCCTGATCATATGTACAAACAAGCGATGCCGATACTCATGGGTAGCTTCATTAATCAACTAGCTCTTCTCATCAGTCAAAACATGAATACTCTCCCACAATCCAACAACAACCTCAACTGCATCTAACCCACACAATCAAGCCACTATTAAAGATGGAAGGATCGTGGTGCAACCAAGAGGAAAGACAGTATGATCAGGACGAGGTGGAGGCGGGAGAGGTTATGTTGGAAACCCGAATCGAGGAAGGAATGGTAACCAAGGTCAAACTAAGCTCATCAAATGTTATAACTGTGGTGGAGAGGGACACATTGCAAGGAACTGTACATCTCCAAAGCGCCCACAGAATGCTGATTACTTCAGAGAGAAGATGGCCGCTCGCTCAGGGACAATGGTGCTACTCTGAATGAAGAGGAATTGCTATTTCTTCGAGGGCAATGCCAAGACCTATGATGCAGATGTGGATGAGCAGCCTATTCAGGAGATAGGTCACAATCATCCGAATGCCTTTCAAGTCGCTGATTGTGATGCATACGACTCTGATGTGGATGATGGACCTACTGGACACACAATTTTTATGGCTAGCATTTCTCCAATGGTTTCTCCCAAGGTCTCCTCTTCATCACTAGCTGGGCCATCCCATGACAAGCTCATCTCAGAGGTATTAAAACTATACGATGATGCTGATGTGCACCCGATGCATGACAAAGTACAATCAACTGAAACTATTGAATCAAATATTGAAAATATGGGTAATATCAATATTGTCCCATATGATCAATACGTGAAACAAAGTGAAAGTGAAGTTGTACCAAGTGATGCATCTTCTGCATTCAACAATGACTATGTTTTTGATGAATACACGCATGTGCCCCGATGATTCCATTATTTCTGAACTAAATGCCTATAAAGAACGTGTTGCTATTTATGAACAACGTGCTAAGTTTGAGTTGACCACTCGTGAGCAGGAAATGGATAACCAAGTAAGTACAATAATTAGAAAAAGTAAGTTTAGAGAAGAAATATTGAAACAAGAATTAAATTCCTTGCAAGAAAAACTCTCTAAAACATCTAAACAAAAACAAGAACTTCAAGAAAATGTGAAAATGCTTAAGCAAGAATTTAATGCAAAGGAATCAAAACTCTTGAGAGATTTTTCTAATCTGAAAACTTTGAAAAACAAACTTGAGAACAAGTTGTACATACAAGGAAACACCATTCAGACCGCTCACATGGTCACTAAACATCGAGTCTTAGCGATAAGCATAGCATTCCCCTTGTTGAGGAACCGAATCCAGAGGTAATTAAAAAGGCTAGAAATGCTCATAAGGTGCTTTATGATGGTAATGAAATTCTTAAGCCTAGGCAGAAACCTAGTTGCGTTGAGTGCACCGAGGAAGATAAGAAATCAGATGAAGTCACTAGGGAAAGGATGAACAAAAATCTAGATGACCCGAAATGCAAAGAGAAAAGATTATTATCACTCCCCATGACTACAAGAAGGAAAACTGGATTTCCTTGAACATGTTTAAGCCTCAAACATTGTTGACCCCTGAACAAGTGTTCTGGAAAAAGGATATGGACTTGCAAAAGCGAAAATCTTGTTGAAAAGAATCCCCCTTGTAGGAAATTCCCTAAAGCGATTGAGTATCCTCCAAATACACCAATGCATTTAGTTCCTAGAACTATTGCCACTAAGAGCAAGACCTTAATCAGCCAATATGTTATTCTTCAACTATTTGTTGATTTTGAGAAAACTTGTAAGAAAAGGATCACACCCACTGGGATAACTGAAGGGAAAGGGGTTTTGAGCAAATGAAAGAATGTTATTTAACTGAGGTCATGCCTTTCTTTAAACAACTAAAAGATCATTTTGAGAGTCTTAAAAAGGGGACAAAATCAGATATTAAAGAAATGGAAAAGGAATTTGATGCAATGGTAGTTGAAGTTAGTGATTATGAGCGTGCACTAAAATATAATGAGATTGAGAGGAAGAACTTGCATACCTTAAATGAGACTCTTATTACTGAATGTGTTGCTCAAGATATCTTTTTCACTGCTTCAAATTGCTCTATTAATGCTTCCAAATTTCATGAACTATCTGTGGCCCTGAAAGTCTCCCATGATCGTGTCATTGAGCATGAAAAAACTAATTCGAACTAAACGAGAAAATTGAACTGGATGATCACAACAATTTGGTTAAACATTTTTCTAAACTGGAAGTTGAGCATTTTAATTTACAACTAAAATATCAACATCTTAAAGAAAATGTTAAAACTTCAAATATCAAGACATCGTCAGATGCTCCAGAGTTTGATGCATTTTTTCAAATTAACAAACGTGATGAACAGATTCAAGCTCATTGCAACGCGATCGAAAAGTTGAAAGCCCAAATCTCTCAATTAAAGGGTCAAACGAACAATATGACAGGCTCCCAAATCCCTCCTCCTTTAGATTCTCAGAATTCTCAAACTTTTCATCTTCAAAACTTAGTTGATGCCTTACAAAAGGAAAACGAGAGTTTTCTAGAAGAAAATGAAAAAGTTAAACGACATTTTAAAGAGTTATATGATTCAATGAAAGTCACCCGTGACCAAAACAACGAAAAATAACGTCTTTACAAAAGGAAATTGAGAATCTAAGAAGTCAGGGAAATGGGAAACTGCCACTTGTTTTCAATAAGAATGTTGTCTCAAAGTCACCCTTAGATTGCAAATACACTGTGAACGTTAAATATATTCCTCCTCATCTTAGGAATAATGAACATGCTTTTCATGACTAATGTGCTCACCTTAAGGATAGTCTAGAATGTCTCCGTGAGATTGTCGAAGAGGATTTCATTAATAAACCTCTTGATAGTGAAATTAGGTTTGCTTGCCTCCATGCCAAACGATCTCAAGAGTTGCTAGAATGTGTAATTGCCACATGCCCAAAATCCTTAACCTTAGGTGAAAAAGGCAAAGCTGTGATGCCTTGTTCTATGCCTAGTGCCAAGCAGGAAATCCGTTCTATGCCCAGTCTTAAAAAAGGAAACACTAATGTGCCTTCAAGTAGTTCAGATTCCTGATATGTTAGTGCTAAGAAAGTGAACTTTAGTGTGCCTGCCAAAAGCTCAAATCACAGTCTTAAGAAAGTATACACTAATGTGCCTTCTAGTACTTGAGATCCTTGCACATCAAGTTCAGGAATGCAAAAATTAGATCAACCAACTAATGTTCCCATTCCTCTACAGGAGTAATCAGTGACTTTAAAGCGAGAAGGTCAAAGTCTCAAGACAATACAAGGAATGATAGGACCTTGCAAGCTAAGAATGTGCATTGGAAGAGAGTAGAAGACCAATCTAGGAACTTTAGGCTTGAGTTGAATAAAACGAATCGTGTTGATTCAAGTATTAGCCTTAGGCTTGTAATTAATTAATTCTGATACTATCTGCAAACCTTGTAATGCTGCATGCTTGAATTCTGTTGCTAATCATGAATGTGGTGTGAATGATTTGTCTAATGCTTTGTCAAATGCCCGCTTAAAATTGCTAATGCTAATAATCGTGCAAATAAGGCAAAAAGGCAAAAACGAAAGACTGTTAGAAAACAATGGAAACCCACAGGAAGAACTTTTATAAAGATAGGTTATTATTGGATACCTTTTGGTCATAAGAATAATCAGTTTTGTTCTCATACTGCTAAGATTATGCCCACTAGAAAATGGATGCCTACTTGGTAGAACTATTCCCTTAAGAAGTAAACATACTTTGAATAGGGCAAATACAGACACCAGCATTGCATCTATTCCCAATGATTCCATTGCTTCTACTTCTGATATGGATGTTTCGATTCGATGTGGGTGTTCCAAATCTGTTACTAACCAAATGGAACCCATTCTTGCATGGGGGGGATCCCAATTATCCAGTTATCCATTTTGTGTCGTGTTCAACTGCAGATCGTTCAAATCGTTCTGTGGTACCTGGACTCAAGCTGTTCCAAGCATATGACTGGAGACCGGTCATGGCTCATGAACTTCGTGAGCAAGTTCATCGACTGTTAGATTTGGTAATGATCATTTCGGTGCTATTATGGGTTATGGAGATTATGTTGTTGGTGATAGTGTCATCTCGAGAGTCTACTATGTTGAAGGGTTGGGTCATAATCTGTTCGCTGTTGGTCAATTCTCGTGACTCGATCTAGAAGTTGCCTTCAGAAAACATACTTGCTTTGTTAGAGATCTTAATGGTAAGGAACTGTTAAAAGGAACTCGTGGATCAAACCTTTACACCATCTCTATCGATGACATGATGAGGGCTTCTCCAATCTGCTTGTTATCAAAAGCTTCAAAACAAAGTCATGGTTATGGCACCGTCGTCTCAATCACTTGAACTTCGGAACCATCAATGATCTTCCGAAAGGACCTAGTTGTAGGTTTACCTAGACTAAAGTATGAAAAGGATCATCTTTGTTCAGGATGTCAATTGGGAAAAAGCAAGAAATATGCCCATAAACCCAAACCTACTAACTCACACGAAGTCCTTCATATGATTCATATGGACTTATGTGGACCAATGAGGTACGAATATCTTTGGGAAGAAATATGTGTTAGTTGTGGTTGATGATTACTCTAGATTCACCTGGGTCAAGTTCATAAGGACAAAGGATGAAACTCCTGATATCATCATTAAACTCATCAAACAATGCAGTTCGACTTAACAAAACCGTCAGAATTGTCCGAACAGACAATGGAACTGAGTTTGTCAACAAACAACTTAATGAATTCTATGAAAGCGTTGGAATCATTCATCAAAGAAGTATTTCACGAACTCCTCAACAGAACGGTGTAGTTGAAAGACGAAATCGACTCTGTTGAAGCCGCTAGAACAATGTTGATTTACTCAAAGGTTCCAATGTTTCTCTGGGCTGAGGCAATCGCCACTGCATGCTATACACAAAATCATTCCCTAATCCACACGTATGGAAAAACTCCATATGAACTTGTCCACAACAGAAAACCTAATATCTCTTTCCTTCGTGTGTTTGGTGCATTGTGCTATCCAACTAATGAGGGTCAAGACTTAGGGAAACTAAGGGCTAAAGCTGACATTGGAGTATTTGTAGGATATGCACCAAACAAAAAGGGATACCCAATCTATAACAAAAGAACCCGAAATATCATGGAAACCATTCACGTTACGTTTGATGAGTCGACGGTCAAATGGCTCTGGACAATCCAGCTCAGGACCCGCACTTCAAGACAGTCCCATTGGTTCATCTCTTGTTCCAAACTCTACTCAAGAAACTCCATATGTACCTCCATCTGAAGATGATGTAAAGAAATTGTTTGATCCTATGTTTGATGAACTGTATGAGTCAAACACTAATGAGGTAATGATTCCCGCAACAGAGGATGCTCATATTCCTGTGAATGAAGTCAATCCTTCAGTCTCAATATCTTTAAGTCAAGAAGCACCTGCTGCTGATCCTTCAATCTCATCAACAAATCATCATTCTTCAAATGTACATCATGGAAATGTTTCTGGCATCAATGATGAAGTTAATCCCTTTGCTACTCCCGAGGATGCTCCATTTGAAAACATATTTGCTACTCCTGAATCATCATCAGAACCATCTTCTACAGGAGACATCGACTCGGCTCCTCAGTTCCTCAACAACTGCCACATGAACACCTTAGAAAATGGACTCACGATCATCCATTAGACAACATCATTGGAAATCCCTCTCGTCCTGTATCAACCGGAAACAACTTGCAACCGATGCCTTATGGTGTTTCTTCAACTCCGTACTTTCTAAGATCGAACCAAAAGATGTTAAAACCGCCATGAATGAAGACAGCTGGTTCAATGCCATGCAAGATGAAATTCATGAGTTTGATCGACTTGATTTATGGGAGTTAGTACCGCTCCAGATCGTGTGCTATGATTATAGCTCTCAAATGGATCTTCAAAGTAAAACTTGATGAGCATGGTGATGTGTTGAAAAACAAGGCTCGTTTAGTTGCTAAAGGATATCGTCAAGAGGAGGGTATAGACTTTGAAGAATCTTTTGCTCCTATTGTTCGAATCGAGGCAATCGAATCTTTCTCGGCTAACCTGCTAGTAAGAACATGGTAGTGTATCGATGGATGTAAAGACGGCATTTCGAACGGAGATCTTAAAGAAGTCGTCTACGTCAGCCAACCTGAAGGATTTGTGAATCAAGAGCATCCTACTCACGTTTATCGTCTGAAGAAGGCTCTCTACGGTTTAAAGCAAGCATCAAGGGCATGGTATGATACACTGTCAAAGTTTCTTCTATCATCCGGATTCAGCAAAGGAGCAGTTGATCCTACATTGTTCACCAGGAAGTCATGCAAACATTTAACTCATGTTCAAATTTATGTTGATGATATTATTTTTGCTTCGACCGACCCAATGGAATGTGATCATTTTTCTAATGAAATGAGTTCTAAGTTTCAAATGTCAATGATGGGACAAATGTCGTTTTTCTTGGGATTACAAATTTCACAAAGTCCCGGAGGCATTTTCATAAATCAATCTAAATATGCAACAGAGATTTTAAAGAAATTTGGATTTGATTCATGTGAACCTGTTGACACCCCCATGATTGATCGAACCAAACTAGATGAGGACCACTCGGGGATCATGATTGACCAAACGAAATATCGTAGTATGATTGGATCCTCGATGTACCTCACAGCTAGTAGACCAGACATCTTGTTCGCTGTTTGCATGTGTGCTAGATACCAGGCTAAGCCTACTAAAAAGCACCTTGAATCAGTTAAACGGGTCTTTCGGTATCTCCAAGGAACCATCAA
This sequence comes from Chrysanthemum makinoi, assembly GCA_910596185.1. NCBI lineage: Eukaryota > Viridiplantae > Streptophyta > Magnoliopsida > Asterales > Asteraceae > Chrysanthemum > Chrysanthemum makinoi. Next base: position 188,278,407 of record OU343220.1, on the reverse strand, counting down.
TATGGGACTATGGTACCCGAAGGACACCGTTATGTCACTAACGGCCTATGCAATGCTGATCATGCAGTTGTCAAGATACACGTCGAAGTACATCACGAGGTGCTCAGTTTTGGGTGATAAGCTTGTGAGCTGGTCTTCAAAGAAGCAAATGAGTACTTCTATTTCTCTACGAGGTGAATACATAGCCATGTCATCATGTTGTGCTCAAATCTTATGGATGAGATCTCAATTATCTACTATGGCTTTGAATTCAACAAAATCCCTCTTGTGATAATAAAAGTGCTATTGCTCTCTCATGCAACAACGTTCAACACTCAAGAGCAAAGCATATCGACATTCGACATCATTTCATCCGGGAACAAGTGGAAAAAGGTGTGGTGGAACTATATTTTGTGAGGTCTGAATATCGGTTAGCGGACATCTTCACCAAAGCTCTTCCAAGAGAACGTTTTGAGTTTATTCTTCCACGTCTTGGCTTGAAAAGCCTTCAACCCGATACTCTCAAACGTCTTCAGGAGGAAGACGAGGAGTAAAGGTCTATCTTCATCTATCTCATGTAAATACTTATTCGAAAAACTAAATACAAAATTATAAAACCCTAAAAAAAAAAAAAAAATTCGAAAAATCTTCAAAAATATTGTCTTTTTGTCATGCGTTTTCTCGGTTCGATAATATCTACGGTCTTTGTGCTGTCATTCAAAGAATGACACGGGACTTTAGATGTTGTTCGAATTTAAAAAAAAAAAAAAAAAAAAAATCAAAAAATATTTTTGGGAGAAAGAGAAACAATGGTTTATTGTCATTTTCAGGCAATAACCCGGTTTTAAAAGAAAGAACAGAGCCATGTTTTACCATGTTTTCAAATTCCATGCTCTGATTCTATAAACATTTATCTGCTGAAAACTAAATGCTTTGAAAAATAACTCGGTCTCTATTTTTGATAATCATCAGGACTTATTTGTCAAAATCTCTATCTCTCAATCAACAACCTATGTCATTGATTGAGGGGAGAATGATTTCAATTAAATTAAAAAGTTATTTGGCATTAAATTGTTTTCAAAAGATGTACATGCATGTTTTATCAATGGAGTTTAAAGTCTCAAAATCCGATCCTTATCGGTTAAAACGCTTTCATAATCAAGTCACAATTCTCCTTAAAAGCTTTCAAAATCAATTTAAATCTACAAGAGATCACAAATCTCAAATGATTTGATAATTGTGATCGGGGGAGAATGTGTGATTTAAATTGATTTAAACTGATAATTCGGTAAATGGTTTTATAAGGATGTACATGCTCTCTTCCCCGTAGTGACAAACGATTTCAAATTTTCCATGCACACGTTGAGGGGAGCATCTATCTTAAACCACAATGATTTGAAACGTGATCACTTATCTCAATGTGCAGGTTCCCTAGTATGTGCAAAACTCTTTTCAAATCTCGAGAGCACATATTGAGGGGAGCAAAATCATGAAAACCTCATCCTTCCCCAAAATGCTTTATCTACTTGATTCGATTTGGGAAGTGATGTTGATATCTTTAGAAAATGGTAATCAAAGAAGTTAATTCTTTCTCTTGCCTCCGTGTGCAAAACATTTTCAAATACTTGATGCACATGTTGAGGGGAGTTCTCGTTCTAAAAATATCAAAAACAATTCAAGTACAAAATGCTTTGATAATATATCACAAGTATCTGAATTGATTTTCAAATGGTTTTCAATTGGTTCCAATGGCAGATGAACAATACCAAATAGACCGACCAACTTTACTTTATGTATGGTGATATAAGGATGATAAGGTTAGGTTTTGTTCCCATGATCCGCCAGAACCGAGGATCTACCAGGAACTATCCACTAGTTAGTGTAGAGTTCTTAGGTATGATAATAAAAGGAGAAAAATGCGATATGGGAAGAGTGCGGCGATGAGATCGAGCTAGTACTGGAATAAACCCAACAAGGTTCTAGCTATGAAGTCTCGGTAAGCAATGAAGGGGTTGAAGAATTAAAAAGAATTGAATGAGAAAAGGGTGAAAACAAATAGCCCTTCATATATTCAACCTTAGCGAAACCGGTTCAATTCATATGCTACTGATGGTAACATCGGTATTGAAGACAAGACGTCATGGACCCAGGGACGCACTGCACTTCAACTTCCCAAACCACTCAAGTTCCTCTTAAAAGGACTTGTTTCATTCTCACGGGAACCGACATTATCTATCGACTTTCTCTTAGAGATTGTTGATATTGAAGAAGGAGACCCTCTCCCTAGTCTCCCCACAGATCCAAATATGCACAAATTGAGTCTAGAGCCACGAGATCATCAATAAATCTCATTAGGACACTTTCAATGAAGACTCTCTGTTTCACACAATGTGGAAAAAGAGATTATATCTTGAGTCCTACGCATTATCCTTGTGGTATTGCCAGAACATCCGAGTGATATGCAAACATACTCACAATGAAGATGGAAAGCCTTCCGGAGCCAACATCTAACAAGCTCCTGGTAGGTGGCATGTGAGATCTATTATACAGATCAACCATGTGACAACTGAGCAGAAACAATGGGGTGATTCAATCTTTTGAATCAATCCTCGGTTCGGTTATGGATTGACGGATACCTTTGAAAACCGGTCTTGTGCTTTAAAACTCTTTTCTAGCACGTCGATGTACTAATTTTTCAAATCAAAAGGTGTTTTATGATTGATAATTGATTTTCATTAAAACCTTCGTTATATTGCAAAAACAATTTCTATTGAGCAATACACGATTGTTTTTCTAATCTCTTTTCATCAATCGTGGACTTAAAATTCGCCGTTCACTCACTCGTGTTGTCTTCTTTGAGACGTTCGGTTTGAGAACAGCTAGAGCAGCTGCGAAACCCTGTCAAGGAAATTCTTCGGAATTATACCCGATCACAGGCAGATATGTAATCTGATCAACGGGGAACCGTGGCCGTGTACCTCAATTCAACGAAAGTGATCAAAGACACTTTCGTGTGCTTTATTGCTAACCGTTGTATGCAGTACACCCGACGCTTGCGTACTACCGCTCGAATGAAACGGTCAATCCATAGCCGCATGCTCACTTAACACATTCATCTCAAAAGAAATCATGATTAGTGCATCAATGACTCTGATATTTTTCACTCCATGCTCGCTACGCTGCCGCCAATATCATGATTCAACAAATGCTTCCGAAAGCTACTCGATGAGAAGATATCATGATCCGAATGTGAGCATGTCGGTCCTAAAGTCACAACATCACATAATACCAACACCACAAAGGATGACACAGAGATTTTTTTATGGTCGATAATCTCAAATGATGGCTCAAAATTATTATCATGGATGAAAAGACCTCCACTTGAAGTAACCAAACATGCAATGTGAAGAATCAATGACTACGAGCTTAGGAACAAAGGACTACATCAAGAATGCAAGAACAATTGTTAATGTCATATCTGTTTGTATTCAATGTAATTTTAGTGTATGATTGAGGTGACCTCCCTTAGGGGAGATTGTTAGGAATTAGAAATTCCAGGTATTAAAGAGTCGGTCACCTCAAGTATATGTAATCGTTAGAAAGCTCGTAGTCATAGTAATATTAAGTTAAGTAGTATTTAGTTAAGTAACACCGTGGAGGACGGACGGGTCTTTACCCACTGTATGCCTGATCCACAGCCCCGATGTGTGGCGTTTTATGTAAGACTATAAATACTCTCTACCTCCAAGGTAGAGTTGGAGCTCATAATAATATCTTTCACTTTCTCTCACTAAGTTCCCTAAACCTCTAACTTTCTCTCTCTAGAATTCCATCTATATTCTACCTTGTGTTAATGTTATGATGTGTATGTGAAAAGTTATATCTTACAGTTAGGTTGGTTATATTTTATTTACTCATCTTATCTTACAACTCAGCCCGTGCGACTTCTCTTGCAAAAAAATATATGCAGACATCAAACAAACTCAACCCTGGCGACTCGAGTTCACTTGGCATGAAAACTATATCAATAGGTGTGGCTTCAAAGAAAGAAATGTATTACATTCAATGGTTGTCAATCCATCACAGTAAACAGGCGCCATGTTCGCAATAACAGCGTAAACACCAAATATCTTGCTGATACAACTATATCTGAAACTACAACTATATCTGAAACAGTTGCAACGTTCTAACAGCCAAAAAATACTCAGCTTTTTAAATCTAAGACAGCCAATCAAACAAAAACCAAACAGAACTTAAAGTTTGAATTCAAGAATTGGTCAAGGGGCCGCGCGAACGCGAGCCCCCGCTGCCACAAATTATGATGTAGGCTCGACCACTTGGGCCGACCTTAGGGTAGCACCCCTCCTAAGTGCAATGGAGGTCACTAACCTAGGCCATGGACCTTCTTGATCATCCATTGACCCCATCCAGGTAAGTGCCTAAACAATTGGCTTCTTTCCCATTATATACACCTTCCCCACTCTTTTACTTTTCTCTCCCAGCCGATGTGGGATACACTTTATATATTCACTCTCTTCCACTTCATATGATCATATCAAATCAAAGCAGTCAAGTAATATATTTGCTCTTAATATTCTTTTTGATCTTGACAATTTTAATCCATGACAGAAATTAAGAAATTTGTAACATTCGGAAAGAGTCAAACCCGAGACCAGAAAATGCAGTTACGAGCTCTACCACTTAGTTTCGGGTACATTTTTTAAACTTTTCATTAGCGAATTACTTTTGTTTTTGGCAAAACGTGTGGTTAATTAAACGAAAAGCACAAATATGTCTCAAGTATCGTAAAGAATAGAGTAAACATGAGTACATGACCGCAACAGCCATCGATCACTATTGTTGGTTTTGATGTGGGTTACTATGAATTTATGAAAACTCGCATCCAAACACCCTCTAGGAGGTAACTTTCGTTTTTTCATGAGAATGAAACCATTATAGGATATCAACAATGATGCCTTTTGTTCGTGTAGGCGCTTTGATCCCTCAGGCATCAGCTTTGAACATCTGATATGTTACCAAGAATGATTTCATAATCTGAATTTCGACCTATTTATGTGGAAACATGGCGACTTTGATCACCTATTAGAATTTGCATCCTACTTATAAATCTTCAAAACACTAGAATACAGCTAAAATGCGTTCTTTGAAAGAAGAAAAAAAATGCAACACGACGTCATGAAAGAATGGACCACCTCAGGACTTGACCCTTATTGACAAAAATGAATATGTTTATAATATGAAATCGATTTCTAAGTGTTTTGAATTGTACACACAATACAATGACATATAAAACAAGATGAAGATGACAATCAAAAATACAAGCACACATCTATACAACTCAGCCCTGGAGCGACTCAAGTTCTCTTGCAATGAAAACTATCTCCATTGAGCTTCAAAGAAATCCGTACGACATCCATCATTCAGTGGTTGGCCCATTCTTCTTGAACAGAGCCAATGCATCACTATAGACAGCCACCACGTTCGAGAAAACAGCAAGAACAATCATAAAAATACATAAGATCTTGTCCTTCTTAGTTGCTATGCCATAACGATCCCTGATATTTAAACCCAAAAATTTATCAACGTTCATGCCCGGGTGAACAATTAAATTAATAAACAAAAAGTTACAAGTCAACTTACCCAAGGGTGATGGCAGATGGGAAGATGAAACCGATGCAAACAGCAGCTGTTGCTCCAGTAAACTGGAAAGCATCCCAGATGCTTGGAATGAAATTTGCACCCAAAAAGATGACACCAATGAGGCCAATTGTGATCGATGCAAACCTCAAATTATCAGCCACCAAAGCTCCTTTACGAGGAAATAGTAATCCGTCCAAATTCAGTCTTAACGGGAAGAAAACAATAGGAAACACGAGCATCAAATGAGCGGCATAACTAACACGAACAGCATCATTAAGCAATGAGCTATATGGGATTCCCAGATTTGTGTCAAAGTTTGCAAGCACATCATCAAGCGTGTTGTCACCAAATAACAAGAACCCAAAGATGCTTGTCATTACATAAACAGATGAGCATAGAACAAGTGAAGTTCGGACAACAGCTTTGATCTTAGTATTGTCTTCAAGTTCATTATCAATCGAGTGAACTGCAAAAATTTAAGTTCACTAACTTCAGCATCTTAATTTCACAAATCATTAAGTTTTAGCTAAAAGTTTTTTTTCATACCGTTGTAGTGGCAAATGTAAGCAGTCACAAGAACAGGCACAACGGTGAAGAGATTAAAGGCTGATGTGAAATCGACGATATCAGGAAACAATTTAGGCATCATAATACTTCCGTTTAACAATTTAAAGATTGTAATTCCTGCAGTGATCACAAGGAACACGACTGCAAGTGCTACCGATAAAGCAGATGTGTAGCTCAGTGAATCTGCACGCACATGAAAAACGCTTAGAACAATTCAAGTAAGTTGAATCAAATTTGTTTAATATATTGGCATTGTTTTATTATGAACCACAGATAAAGCTCATATGATTGTTCAATATAAGGTTGTTTTACAAATAAAGCTCATAAACTTGTCTTCGAGGACTTCATATGTCGTATATGGTTCAAAGTTACTAAAAGATTCCGGACACGAACTGATTATTGGATTTAAACAAAATTACCTATTCGCTGCTTCTTTAAAACCTATTTTGATAGGCCCTTACTCTCATAGTCTCATTTCATAGGGTGCCTCAAATTTTCTAGCATGAATATCCTTTTTAGTCATTTTGTCTCGTAAAATAATCGTAATTTGTCAAATACAATACTATCACCTACATCCTATTTTGTTATAGCTAATTATCTAATTCTGATATCACATACTAACTTTCAAAAGGCACATCCAAGCAACCCCTCAAACACGAGTGGTTCTCATGCAATAATCAGAATAAACTCGGTATAAATGGCTACTTAGTAAAGGGAGTCCATCTGATTAAGTGCAAGTCAATCTTTCGTGTAATGTCTTTAAAATTAATGGATATATTGACTTTTGGGCATGACCCCTATAAATCTTGGTGCATTCATTGAACGGATAAACAATCCTTGTGGCTTGTGGCTTGGTTCTTATGCTCTGTTTTATATTATAGTGCATATTAAGTTGTAAGAAAGTTACAACATAAACTTAAACAGATGCTTCACGCATATAACATAAAACGGTATATAACAGCAAAAACAAGATATTGTGCCAAAAATTAATTCCATAAACTAGTTAATTAAGAGAAAGGACTAACCAATGCGCTTTAGGCTTGCCAATGGTGCAAATACACCAAGGGTGGTAACAAGAAGCACAAAGAAACGACCGTTCCACCAATGCACTCCAAACCATCCTTGTAAAACACCAGCATGGTGAATCCCATCAGAAGTTGTTCCAGAAAGCACATCACCTAAACGACACAATTCAAATGTAAACCCAAATCAATCTCGACACAATAAAAACAAATCAAACTCTAAAACAAAGTAAAAATCGAGCCACATACCGATAATAATCATGTAAACAACAAGAACACCGATGTTATTAACCATCACACAAACTTGCAGCAACATTCGACCAATACTTCCAAAAGCATCATCCATAACACCTCCATAAGAAAGTGATTTCCCAGCCCTACTAAACCGAATCAATAGATCAATCGAAGCATCCGTCAAAAACGCCATAAAGATAATCAAAGCAATCCCAGGTACAAGTCCCAAAACTTTCATTGTCGCAGGCAAAGCCATGATTCCAGCACCCACAATTGTTGTTGATAGATTAAACACAGCACCGGTATAAGATGCTCCATTGAATTCATCAAAACCATGTTCTTCTTCACCTTTGGTGGGCAACAATGGTGACTTTTCATCGACAATTGGTTGTTTATTCTTTCTTGATCTCTTCTCTTTAGCATGCTTTTCATTTCCAATTGTCATCTTTCTATAAAATTTGCTTAAAGCACCTACTTATGCCCTCAAAACCCTATAATTGGATCAAAACTCAATCTTTAGAATCAATTATACTCATTTCATTGCACAATTGCATAAATCACAAAAAACCGAATTTAAGATCATAACAATAGAAACACCAACTTTATGCAACTAACACCTTAAAACTCGATAAAGATTAAATCTTCATAATCAAATATACCCTTTTCATTGCACAATTGCAGAAATTACAGAAAGCACAATTCAAGATCATAACAATGAAAGCACCAACTTTATGTAATAAAAACCTTAAAAAGATTAAATCTTCATAATCAAATATAGCCTTTCATTGCATAATCGGGTAAACTACAAAAACTCCAAGTAAATATCATAACAATAAAGGCACCCAAAACCCAAAAACTAGATAAAAATTATACCATTTTAACAATAGAAGCTAATTGCATAATTCATGATTAACAAAAACCCCAATTCAAGATCATAACAACAAAAGCACCAACTTTATGTTATAAAAGCCATAAAACAGGATAAAGATTATATCTTTATAATCAATTATAACCAATTCAGGATCATAAAAAGCACAAACTTATACATCCAAAACCCAAGAATTATATACAAATGAATCTTTTATAAAAACCCAAATTCAAGATTTGGCAAATAGAAACACAATCAAAACCCTGAATTATATAAAATTCAAATCTTTAAAACAAATCATACCCATTTCTTGCACAATTAGACATCATATCATAAACATAACTTTATAAAGTCAAAACCCTTAAAAGATTACTACATCTTTATACAAAAAATATTGTACCCATTTAATAGCACGAATGATTGAATTAACAAAGACCAAAAAAATTATACCTCAAAAATTGAGTTGAAGTTAATAAGCACCAGTCAAATAAATTGGGAGGCTAAGAATTATTTGTAAGAGAATAATCAATTATGGGCTTTATTTATATAGATACAAATATCAAATATGGCACTGTTTGTAATGTATATAAAAATATACTATATACAAAAAAAATGTGAAATTATTATTAGTGTGTGTAAATTGGTGAAATAATTGTACCCATTTGTGTCACTGTCAATGGGTTTTGTTTTTAGTATGGATGATGACGGTGAAGATACCATGTTAAACCCCATTTTCATGTGAATAATTTATGAAAAAACAGCTAAGTTTTTGCTTATTTTTGTAAGAAAGAATATTTGTTTGATTTCGTGTGGCTTTGGGTTTTGTGTATTTAAGTCAAGTCTTGGTGTATAGTTTCTCTTAAGTCAAATACTTTATGGTTTTCTTCTGAAATTATTATGTGATTTACGTTATATATGGAAATGGAGTGATATTAGATATAACTAAATAGGGATGGATTCTTGTAAAATGAAATCAATGTTTTAAAAATCGAGTTTTTAATTGATCTGGTCAAGTTATTGGATATCGATTTGACTATCAGGTGAATATTATTTTTTATTTATTATTATTTTATTTTTCAATCTAGTCAACCCGATTTTTATTAAAAAAATTAAAAAAAAAACAAACTGGTCGGGTTTCAAGACCCAGGTTAACTCGGGTCACTCAAAACCCGACGGCTCGAACCGGTTAACCCGGGTTTTTTTGATCCGTTTTTGTCGCACGGGTTCGACACTGGGGTTGAACCGGCCGGGTCAACCCTGCTTTGAAAACATTGGTTGAAATTATACTTTGCTAAATGATCGACGATCTTAGATTTTATCGTTATACGATATTTTAGAGCAAAGATGCGTTAAATTTTATATTAGAGTACACGGATAGTCCATGTAGTTTGCGTTGACTTGCATGTTTGATCTTTTGACTTTTTTCCGACTCAGGTGATCCCTAAGTTCGAAAACCTTAACACTTATTTTAATACAAACGTTTATTTATATTTTACGATCTTCTAATGTTTTGTCGATAACAAACGTAAAATCATTTTAACGAAACAAATAAAATACGTAAATGGTTTGAGCCAATAGTTTTTTAACACACTTACATTTTCACATAAAACACTAAAACACGTATAAGTGATTTTATGATTTAGTAATACATATGTACAACAACTAGCGTTTACATATTGGGCAAATATATACATAACTAGTATGTATTATAATGGGTAATACAATTTGGTAGAAACTTAAATATTTGATCCATTGACCAAATACATTGAATGTAGTTGAGTACAACCCAAAGTCCATGACCCATACCCATGGAGCTTGACCCATAACCCATTGCATGACATCATGCTTATGTCATATATGGATAATATCCATGACTCATGGTTTTAATCCATGGCCCATAGTTTAATCCATGAACCATGGACTAGATGCATTGCATCTTATAGATACATTGTATCTACTTGGATACCCATGATCCATAACCCATGATCCATAACCCATGACCCAAAACCCATGGGTAGGGGAGCCCCACGGATCCCCAGTAATACATTGGACGGATCCCTCAAGTGAGGGATCCGTGGGATCCGTGGAACAGTAGTTGTTTTTCTTCTATAAATAGTGAGCCATCTCTTCCTTTTGGGTTGCCACTCCCACACATACTTTCCCCAAGTATTGTAAACTTCTAACCACATATCCTAAGGATCTTTTCTATGTAGTTTGTCTTTTGTTTTTGTGTGATTCTCTAGGTTCCTCTTAAAGGCGAGATCACCACTTCTTGAAGTCGAGCAAGCAGAAGTCCATGAGTTGCCATACGTCGTCATCATCAAGACTACTGAGGTTCTCTTGTTGATACTTCTTTCTTCCTCCATAGAAGTGTTGTGTCCAAGGCATTAGTGAAGGATGCCGAAAGAGTCAAGATGAAAGCATTAGTGAAAGGTGCTTAACGTCCGTGTCAAAAGCATTAGTGAAGAATGCTAAAGGAGTCAAGACGAAGGCATTAGTGAAAGGTGTCAAGCGTTCGTGTCAAGGGCATTAGTGAAAGATGCCTAGGAGTCAAATCAAGTGGCATTAGTGAAGGATGCCAAGGTCGTATAATCGATGAGGTGCATCGTTATACAAATAGTGATACTTTGTTTCCAAGGATATTGATATCCTTGATGGTGTTGTAATAAGGAGTGGGTCTCCTTTGAGGTTAGGTGTTGTGTAGTGTTGGGTAGTAGTTCCTCCATTGTAATGGAACTCGGTACTTAGCCTAGTACCGGATAAAGGGTAGGCGACGTTGTGGTAGGTGTGGTTTTCCTTTGTGAAAGAACTCGGTGGTTAGCCTAGTACCGGAAAAAGAGTAGGCGACGTTGTGAAGGCTTCCCCGCCATAAGGAGTTGGTGTCGTGTAGTGATTACGAACTCTCGAGTAGGTGACTCGGGGAGTGGAGTAGGGCAAGGAAGGTGTCATTGTAGCCGAACCAGTATAAATACTCGTGTCGTGGTTATGTGCTTCTTACTCTTTATCTTTCATTACACATTTATATATCTATCTATCAATGTCCAACATATACATCTAAATGGATTGACATAAGTCGATCTAAATATCTTAAAACAAAGTTTTAATTGGTAAAACTATTCAACCCCCTCTCTAGTTTTCCACAATTGGCATCAGAGCTTCGTTACAAAGTTTCTTAGAGTATGTTGTACTTTAAAAACTTGATACGATCCATGTATGTTTGAAAACTACAAAGAAGGAAATTTTTAAAACTCATCTATGTTGGATATTGGTAGATTATTCTAACATTTCCTTTTCAAGAAATCTTCATGCTAGGATCTCTCCAAAGTCTTCATTTCTATTCAATGAATAATGAAGTCAACTTTTGTTAGGTCACCATAAGTTAACACAAGCAATAAGATGTAAAAAATATGGAAGAAATGATCGGATGAACACCTAGACACACACACACGATATAAGAGTAAACAAAGGTTATGCGTAGGATATATGTGAAAGTGAACAACCAACCTTCTAAGGAAGGTTTACAAAGGTATTTATAGGGGAAGGGACTAGGGCAACACTACAAGTCCCCTTCCTTCCTTATTGGACTTGGGCTAAGGCTTATGGGCTTTCTACATAAGCCTTACCATTAATACAAACATAAAAGCCTAATTAAGCTACCTATTACATATTGATTACAAACACTTGAAATACAAGTTAGGAGTGATTCCAACAATCTCCCCCTAAGTGTTGGTAATTAATAGATGACTCCAGCAATCTTGAAAAGTTGTTGGTATAGATGTAATAGCAGTAGCTTTGACGTCTTCTGACCTTCTTCTTTCTTGTGAGAAGAAGAGTCTTGATTCTAACAATCTCCCCAGTGTGAGGATCTTGTTTCTTTTGAAGTTTTCAGCATTGACGTCTTCATATATCTTTGTTCTTTGTTCTGGTGTGGATATTGTGATGTTATGTTGTTGTAATCTGCATCAGGTCCGCTTCATTGCTCAGGTGTCTCCACGTCCTTCTCCAACATGTTCACACGCTTTTTGATGTTGGATTTCAGTATTGATGTAGTTCTCTTTAGTCTTTAAACTTTGTAGATTCTTTGGCTTGAGAAAGAATCATTCTGACTTTTGTGTTGCCTTTCGAGAGAACTTCAAATGTGTTGTTGTTGGTATGAGCATGTGGAGAATCAACACGATCATCTCCCAAGAGCATCCATAAGAAGAAAACATAAGAATGGGTTAGTGATAAATACCAATTGATTATTGTGGTCGTTTCTTAGAGAATTGACCACTACGATTGTTCTTCTGATGAATGTCTTGATTCCATTCACCTTGGCCATGCGAATCAGCCGTCCGAATCCCATAAGGGACAGTTGGCATTACTTTGAACAAGTTCAATTAATGACCCACATCTTCAGGACTCAATTCTTGAAAGGAATCTCCTTAGCGGGATTTGCAGCACTTATAAGTTTGAACTTTGAGCGTTTTAACAAAGATAGTGTGAAAACACATATCTAATTCTAGCAAAGGTTGTTCCTGAACTGGAGTCCCTCAAGTAGGATAACACGATGTACCAATCGGTACACCTACAGTTCAGGTGAGTCGCTGAGGTACACCGAAGCATCACCCCACGACTGTAGACCGTTTGAGACAACACTAAGCGTAACCCACAAGAAGTTACTGAAGTGACCTGCTGTCAGGGCTGTTTGATGTTGACCATGACAGGAGTTTCCATTTAATCACTGAGGATCACATTTGTGAACCCCTCATAAATGTTCTCGACAGATTGCTAAGATTTGTGAAGGACTCGATAATGTTATCACTTGCGTCTTTAATGTTGAACGACAAGTGATGAAATGTCAAGTGTTCCTAAGAGACCTTTTGATGAATCTCGTGGCTCTAGACTCAATAGTGCGCTTTGGTTTTCCTGAGCAGAGACTAGGGAGAGGGTCTCCTTCTTCAATACCACCAATCTCTAAGAGAAAGCCGATAGTTTACGTAGGGTTTCATGTGAGAATGAAACAAGCTTCTGTTGAGAGAAACTTGAGTGGCTAAGAAGGTTTAGTGCATGCGTCACTGGGTCCATGACGACTTTAATCTTCAATACCGATGTCATCAAGTGACAACCAGTAGCAAATGTATTGAACCCGGTGTCTGCCCTAAGTTGAATAATTTGGAGGGCTATTTCTTTTCACCCTTTTCATTACTTTTCTTTTTAATTCTTTAACTCCTTCTTTCTCCGATTCTCATTTTTTCCTTTTTATAATCATACCTACGGACTTCTAAATTCTAACTGTTGGTGGTGTCCTTGGGTAGATCCCTCCGGCTCTGGCGGATCATAGGACGGTTATTCCTAACCTTAGTCACCTTATAACACCATGACTATCCTAAGTTGCCATAAAACCATTTTCTCGAAAGTCTGTCAAAGTGTTTATGAGTGAAAACATTTTGTGACACTTCGAGAGTTTTGTATTTTCAGAAATACTCCCCCTTCACATGTGCTCAAGAGTTTTGACATAAATCTGCACAGTGAGGGTAGAGCTCGCACTTTTGAATTGATCGACTCAAGATAGACAATTCCCCGCGAGACACGGTTAGGTTGCATAGTTAAAGAGTTGCATTGTCATCTTTTATGTGACAAATTGCTCTAATAACTACCTTGAAGGTGTGGACAAACCTCGAAAGGTTGTCAAACCCGTCAAAGTTCATGTCTATCAGGAGTTTCTCGAAAAGGTACAATCTACTCGGATAAGTCTTGGAAGACAAATCTTTTCGATGTATGACAGTTCAGTTTTCGTCAATTCATGGGTTAAGTCTTAGTCACATGAAGATTCAATCATATTTCCAACATATTTGTATCACACAATTTTTCGCCCCCTTAAAAAATGGCATATATGTTATTTTTGATGAAATTTTGATATCGAATATGTCCATTTCGAGTTTTGTGGGAAGATTTCCACGAAAAACAATTTGTGAACAAATATTTTAGCAAATACTCCCCCTCAATAAGTAATATTAACTTTTTGAGGTTTTGAAAACATAAAGGGAAGTACTTGTTCTTTTTGAGCAAAACTTTGAAAAATGAAAGTTTTGATAAGTTTTACTCAAAAGTAAGAAGCTTTCGCTCCTTTTATAAGGATTGTGGCGCTGATGCGTACCACAGGGTCCTTTCATTACAAGAACGGGTTGTACAGTGTTATGTGTGCACAAGCCATTGTCAATTATAGAAATCATATCATCCAAATATCAGTCAAAGAAATAATTAAGGAGTACCAGGCAATCCTTCAATAAGACCGGGAGTTCTCTTTTGACGTTGATAGCCCGTAAGAGAGAAACTCTGTCGTCCACCCACAAAACTCTCCAAATTTCGCATCTGATCATGGTGAAACAGCCTTTAATCAATCCTAGTGATAAATCAACGAATCATCCTTGCGATCCTTTGAATTCCATCTCTTCGTCAGAATTATACCCAACTCAATGTCCTTCAAACGATATGCCAATCCATCTCGAACCATCTCCAGGGTGGCATCATATAACTTTGTGAATTTCATTGAAAGCCATGAAGGAAGTATGATGATTTTCACATCGGTAGACAAACCCAAACTTTGGATTATGAACGATTTTGTATTGAGGTTCTTGATTGATTCCGTTGAAGTGAAGAATTTTGGTAAAATTCGACCCCGAGGTGGAGATCTTCAACACACTCTTTGATTTGATGCGTATGAAAACAAGGAGTGCAGTAATGTACTTGATCTAAATTTCAGTCGAGGTTCAGGTTGGGGCTCAAGTATGTTGTGATCCTCACCACCAGTGTATGTTAAGTGATAAAATGGTTTTCTCCACTGGTGGTGTGGTTTCTGAATCCCTTGGTTAATCAGATGGTGGAGGCTGTGTAGCTTGTTGTGTAGTGGTGATAACCTGCTTAACCATTTGTCGAATCATTGGATGGAGTTGCCTTCTTAACAGATTTTGTTGTTGACTTAGTTGTTTCTTTTGTTGATGGAGGTGATGATTGAGATGATTATTTGGGTTTGGTGGAAGTATCAAGAGGTGGTTCAGAAGACTGTTGAGGTTTGTGTATTGGATTGTCAACTATGTAGTTGTCTGATTCCTTCTTTAACTTTTTCTCTTCAGCTCTAGCAGCTTCTTCTGCCTCTTTTCACGTAATTTCCTCTTCAGCCGCCAAATTATCATCATCAGTCACTCTTTCATCCTTATCATGATCGTAATCTCCTTTGTCATAAGTTTCCTCATCTTCATCATGCTATTCTTCTTGCGGTTGATATAGATATTTTTGTGGTTGCTTCATTTCAACAGTTATAGTGACAATGACACCCTGATCCTTACCGGGTTGATTAACCGGATCGGATGGGGTAAGATTTGTTTGCAATGGATCTTCCATAAGTGGTGGACTACTGCTTGACCCTCCTGCCCCACCGGGTTGATTAACCGGAAAGGTTGAAGCATGGTATTCCATCCTTTTCTGCTTTATTGTCTTACGAAATTGTATTTCCTCATCCATTGAATCATACTCATCATCAATATGACTTTGTGAGCATGAATTTGAATGGATGTTGCAGAAGGATGTTCACAGAAATTTTGTAAGATGATTATGAGCATATGAAGTTGTTGAAGATGACACGGAGATTGTTCTTGCCAATTGTTTTGTCGTATCCAGCTAGGAATGTGTTTGCCATCGATAGCTCAGCTGGGGCATTGATGTTTGATTGAATTGCAGCCATTTTGTGATCTGAAAGACATTAGACAAAAAGACAGACATAAGGAAACACAATGTGTTTGTTTTAGTCTTATTTATTATCTAATTCCTTGTTTGATGGTAACATGTTTATGTTAGTTAAAAGTCCTAAGTCACATTTGTCCAATTGTTTGAAGTTGATGTGATAAGTTACGTGAACGTGTTAATTTTGAAATTTCAAAGTCCAATTTTTTCACTTAACACACAACATATTAACTTATGTAAGCTTATATGAACCATCAGGTATTTGTGACTTATGCGTAACATTTAACAAGTAATATATGCGTAACAGGTCAAAATGTAGTGAACAGTGGGTTATGTGTAACAAGGATCCTTATGCGTAAGAAAGGAGCTTATGCATAGTAGTGAGCTAAAACGTAAGACCAAGCTTATGCGTAAGAGTTTCTTACACGTAAGACAAGTTCAAAGGCTTTAGGCTTACGCGTAGGAATAAGCTAGATGTTACGCGTAAAGTTTACTCGTAAGAGTAAAGCTTATGCGTAGCAAGCCTTGTTTACGAATATATTTCCAAGATACGCGTAATCCATCAGACCTCTTATGCGTAAGAGTTACGCGTAAGATTTCTCTTAGGCGTTACCTTTACGCATAAAAGTATTCTTTAAGCGTATCGGTTTGAACACCAAGATTCTACATTACGAATAATTAACCTGTTAAATATAAACATGAAAACTTGATTGCAGTTAATTCCAAACATCTTTTAGACCACAAAACAAGCATAAGAACATATCAGATACACACAGAAAGACTTAGGCGTAAAATTACTTATACCCTAAACCCTTAATCTACGCGTAAGAGATATAGCTACACAAATCAAACAAGAATGTTTTTGGAGTGTCCTAGATGTCATATGAGTGCAATGGAACAAGATTTAACACATTTCCACTACAAAATCAGAAGATTCATGGGAGATGAACCCTAAAAACCTAAAACTTAAATTCTTACAGTTTAGATATTTCTGGGCTAATTTAAAGGTTCAAAACATGCATATATACTTATTCTAACACTTTCTTGACCACCTAATAACATATCACAGAATAGAAAAACTCTAAATGAGTGCAAGAACCATATAATTCAAATTAATGAAATTTAAGATTCTGGATGGTTTTGGACGATTGAAACAAGTTTAATAGACACTAAGAAAGGTTTTATCATAACTCATTTTAATCCAAACACTTTTATGCATAAACACCCAATTCGTTCGAGTGAACAATTTTCCAAAATCAGTTTAAAGAGTTTTAACCGTTGGATTTGAAAGATTTTTGAAATCCTTGTTTAGAATCTTGATCAAAACAATTTAGAACTTACAGATTATGAACAGCTTGAACGGATTTTGAAGATTTGATTTGGGCCGTTTGATCTTGGTGGTTTAGGAGTAAATGCACATGAAGTGGTGAATTTTGAAAACATTTGAGTCCGAGGAGAGTATTTGACAAGAAACGTATCCACCATTTTAAAAGAAACAACATATTTTTGGTAACATGCAAGTACAAGGTTTTATGAAACTGAAAAATATTTACTTTCTCCCCCTCAACACTTGTTCGGGAAAATTGTGAAAAGTTTGATAGAACACAGTGTTGACGGAAGATTTGTACTTGCGATGTTTGAAAGAAATTTAGATAGAAGAATATTTTTGGATTTTATCAGATTTTATAATTTTTATTTTGTTTTTGATAAATTTATTTACAAAAGAGGTTTTGGTTTTTGACTGGTTTTAAGAATGTGTTAAAAGTTCATCCAGCTCTTCTAGAGTCAAACACCTCATGCCAATCCGGTGGATCAAATCAGTAAATCTTGCGGGAGGCAAAGCTTTAGTGAGGAGATCCGCCAGTTGGTGTTCAGTACCTACAAAATATAATTCAACGGTACCATTTGCCACATGATCCTTTATGAAATGATATCAAAGATCGATGTGCTTGGACTTCGAATGTTGAACAGAGTTGCACGAGATTGCAATAGCACTCCGATTGTCGTAGTACATCGAGATTTTGTCAAATATATAACCATAATCTTTGAGTTGTGTTCTCATCCAAATGACTTGAGCACAACACGCATACATGGCTACATATTCGGCTTCAGTTGATGACAGCGAGGTACAATCCTGCTTCTTCGATTGCCATGACACCAATTTATCCCCAAGGAATTGTAGAGCACCTGAAGTACTTTTCTGTGAATCTAAGCAATCTGCGTGATCAGCGTCTGAAAAAGCTATTAGTACAAAACCAGAGTCCTTCGGATACCAGATCCCCAAGTTAATGGTTCCCTTGATGTATCGGAGGATTCTTTTAGCCTCAAAGAGGTGTTTCTCAGTAGACTGATAACGGGAGCAAATATAAACTGCAAATACTATGTCAGGTCTACTGGTTGTTAGATACATGAGTGGCCCAATAATACTTCGGTATTTGGTAGGGTCAACCAATTTCCCATGCAAATCAGCATCTAGTTTGTTGGTATGTGCCACTGGAGTGGCATAGGTGTCACAACTTGTCATTCCATGTTTGTTTAAAATTTCAAGAGCATATTTGGACTGATTTAGAAAAATACCTCGGGGTGATTGATGAACCTGAAGTCCTAAGAAGAACGTAAGTTCACCCATCATTGACATTTCAAAATGTGTTTTCATAAGTTTTGAAAAAGCGTTTGAGTACTTTT
Organism: Chrysanthemum makinoi; assembly: GCA_910596185.1. Lineage (NCBI taxonomy): Eukaryota > Viridiplantae > Streptophyta > Magnoliopsida > Asterales > Asteraceae > Chrysanthemum > Chrysanthemum makinoi. The sequence goes on along the minus strand of OU343220.1, from coordinate 188,259,669 downwards.
TATGGGTTGACCCAAAAATGATGGCATCCACATAAATTAAAATGATTAAAATGTGTGCCCCGTGATATTGTATAAACAGCGTTGGGTCGACCGATCATTTGACAAAATTATGGGATAGAAGAAAGGATGATAACTCATCATACCACGCCCGAGGGGCTTGTAAAGAAGCAATAACTCATCATACCACGCCCGAGGGGCTTGAAAGACCAACTTCCCATGCAAATCAGCATTCAGTTGTCATAACTCATTGCTTCTTTAATGTTTTTGGGTTCAGATTGGCAAACGGTAAGTGCATAAATGTAATGTTCACCGTCAGTATGAAGGCGTTGTCTAGTTACGACTGATTGATTCGGGTTTCCAATGATGTTCACAAGAGGATGGTCTTTAGTCCAACGATGTGTGGAGGGTTGATGTTGATATACATTATGCAGATTAGGTGGATTCAAATGGCTTGTAGATGATTCCGCAACATTTGAAGAAGCCGTTGCATTTGCAAAAGGGTTAAAGAACGCATTTGGATCATAATCTGCGGGTGTAGGTACATCATGATTCAGAAGATCATCAGCTGGTTCAGCGTCATTGGATGCGGTTTGTTTGGCTGTTGTTGTAGAATCAATTGGAGGTGCTTCTTCAACAGTTGTTGTTGTTGCAGGTGTATCAGGTATTGGATTATTATCATGTTGAGCAGCGGAAACAGTTGATACATCTGGAGCACGTTGATCAATATCATCACAAAAAAGAGGAGCAAATAGTTGTTCCATTTGACGACGTGTAAGCTGAATGCTTGGTTCAGCTGATGATGAGGTTTGGGGGAAGTTTAGACGGTTATGTCCGGGTTCCAAGCTGTTTTGCTCAGAAGCCATTATGAAGAAGTTTCAGAATCAGCTTCCCCCCAAACTGATAACTGTCTTTAGCAGATTTGAAACTTAGATGAAGTCGACTTCATCTAAACTATTGAAGTTTTCAGTACGCAGCGGAATTTGTAGATGAGCAGTAAACCACACAATGTAAATCTGACTTATTGCGGAAAATCCGTTCGAGGGTAACATACAAGAAATCAACAAGATCTTCTCACGTATGTAGATGCTTCATACCAAACAAACCACGAAAGATGAAATGAAACGACTTCCCCCTGAATGTTGCGGTCTATCGGAATAATAATTACCTGTGAGTATGCAATTTCTCGATAAAATGACCGTGTGTGAGGCATCATATCATCATATTTAGGTAACTTCACACACGATAACCCTGAGAAAGTGAGACGATAACACCAAAGTGAGACGTTTGAACCACATATCGTCTCATTTCTTCCTCCTAATTGAAGAAATCCAAGAAGAGATAGGGTTTTTGCAAACGACATCAAGGAAACAATGAACACCTACACTATCTTCCCCCCGATGTTTTCAATGAATCAGAATCATACACTACGTATGTTGATGATGAATTAGAGACATCGAAACCATGTATAAGGGGACATCGAAACCATGTATGTCCAATTAATCGAACAAGTGTGAAGTACCATAAATATCTCGAGAGAATCAACTGCTGATAAAACTTCTCTGTTCATTATGTTGATCATCAGCTGTGTCATTGTTGTTAGAAACAATTTGATCTTCTGTTATCGTAGATTTGATTAGAGGTGCATCTACAGTAGCGGTTGTTGTTGTAGATTCAGGTGTATCAGAAATTAAAGTATTATCAGGTTGTGTAGCGGAAACATTCGATACATCTGAAGCACGACTTTTTGACAGAAGCTTGAACTAGAGGAGCAAGCATTGTTTCTAATTCTTGAAGATTAAGTACAATGGTGGAGCAGCTGATGGATCATTAAATTTTCGACGGTGAGAAATGGGTCCTAAGCTGTGTTACTTAGAAGCCATAGCTGTTGTACCTGTAAAGAAAAATATGAGGGGGCAAGATAGAAAAAACATGGATCCCCAAGTGTAACTGGGTTCCAGATGTTAGAAGCATAAATATGTAGTGTCAATAATATTCTTGACACCTGAACATCCTATTTTGATGATTTCCTTTCGTACCTCAGGGATGGATGTAGTGGGTTTCACACTTGTTTTGTGCAACTACTTATTATCTTGCCTGTAGGAATCCATCTAAGACCAACAGTTTTGAAAACTCTACCCGTTGGTATCCATCTAAGGTTAGATCTAGGGGATGTTGAAACTTATTTTAGGAGGAGTCTGCGTCCTATATTGATCCACCTATTAGGTTTCTGAAATTTGTCTTTTAGATCAACGGGTTTATTTCTAACTATCTGTTGAGTACACTTAGGTTTTGGTTTGCTACTACAAGCAGTGTTCAGTAGTACACTAGAAGGTGATACACTAGGTCGTGAACCTAAGATTCCATCCTTTTGGAGTAGTGCCCTTTTTCTAGCCTTTTCTAGATCATAGTTCTTGTGCAAGTCATTTGTATCATATGAATATTGAATTTTCATGCTCGGTTTAGACATTGTTTTCGAACTAATCCTAGACTGGCCAGGTGCAGCCACTTGATGAGGTTTGGCAGAAATAGGTATAACAGAAATAGAAGCATTTTTCTTAGGCCAGGAATGTGGAGTGACTGGTTTTGACAAATGATTATTCTCAACAACTTGGGAGGCAAACCATGGTTTTGGAGATTTTGAAGGTTCAGATTTAAATGCAGTTGGTTGTCTAACTACTGATTGTTTTCTGAAAGGTTGTAGAGACGATTTCCCCAAGATTGTTGGTTTTGCAAAAATTTGTATCCACACTCTTGTCAGTTAATCTTCTCAGTTTGTTTTGTAAAGCAACATGTGCAAGCCCATTTGCTTGAATTTGAGCCTTTAAATGCTCATTTTCTTTTATTAATGTATCCACACGATTACTTTGTTCATTCAAAGATTTACTATTTGGCTCTGAGTTTAAAATTTTGTTTGCATTTTAAGTTCAAGAGAGATGCAATGAGCCTCTAGTTTTGAAAAATCTTTTTGAAACTGAGCATTGGTCTTTTTGAGAAGAATGTTTTCAGATTCAAGAGTTTGGTTTGACGTTTCAGTTGTATTGTTTACAAGTAAGGGCTCAGACATTAGATAGTTATCTGGACATTGTGCAACACACTGGTCACCTTTCCTTCATTTCAAATCGTGTTGCTCGCTTTGTTGTGTCGCATTTGCGTGCGAATATGATCACAAGAGATTTTACCTCAACCATTTGTTCTGTGTCAGTGGGTAAGATATCTTCCTCAACCATTTGTTCTTTGTCAAAGTTGGGCTCTGTGTCATAGATGGGTATGATATCTTCCCCTGATCTGTTGTCATCCTGCTTTTCCAATGCTATAACCTCATTGTCCGCATTACCAACAGATGAAGTAATCACAACATTCCCAACAACCCTTTGAGCATTCCTTCCTTGTACATCAACTCTTTCACCTTGCACGACTGCTGGATCTCGGGAATTGGATGAAGTCTGACGCTTGGAATTGTTAAATATTGAGTTCATCATATTAGTCAGTAACATCCCTGTTTTGTTCAATTCCACAAATGCATTTGTATCTTCAGAATCATCAGTAGCAAGGTTTGGTGATGAAGGTTTTAAGCAGTTGTTGGAAGGTGTGGAGATTTGTGACTTCTGTACAATCATTTGTGCCATTGATGTATACACTTTCTCTCCCCAGCAGAAGAATTAAGGAAAAAATAAAGGTGCGAAGTCGATATAGCACACAGAAGGTCGATATAGTGAATTTCAATTTCCCTCCAAAAATAATTTTGAAAAATTTTCTCTTCCAAAATTTGAAATTCACTATAAAATTAAATTCAAATGTTGTAAGAAAAATTTGAGTTTTGACAATTTTGACGCCAAATTTGACAGAAAATTTTGAATTTAGGCCCAAAAATTTGAATTTTTGACCAAAATTTTCATAGTTAAACCAAAATTTGAATTTCGCGTAAAAATTAAACATTTAGTCTCCAAATTTGAATTTCCGCCAAAAGTTTCTACGCGTAAGGGTTAAGCTTTGGCGTAAAACTAGGGTTTTACCCAAAAATCCTTTACACTTATACTAGTGTAAAAGATATCCAAAATCGAAGTGTTTTCAGGCTTATCCAAGCAAGAAAACACTGAGTAAACCAACAACTTTGAAGATCAGGTGATGAATTCCTTATGCGTAACTTGCTGCTTAGGCGTAGACTTTGTGCTTACGAGTAAAACTAGGGTTTTGTTACGAGTAGAAAGTACCAACTTATACCAAAACTGATTTTTATGCTCAAAAGTGTTTTGTAACCTGATTTAAATGATGAAATAGCTTCAATATCACCAAAATAACAAGAAAATTTGAAACTTGATGATCCAAAACAATTTTCCACCTTACACGTAGAATAATACACACGAACAAAACCACGCTTAAAAACTACTCTACACACGTAAAGTTTGAAACTTTATGCAAAAAACTTAAACTTTAACACTAAATAAACCTAAAACTTCAAGAACTTGAATTTATAAGTGTAAAAATTAAAGCTTTTAGGCGTATGAAATGTTATGCTCTAAAACCCACGCGTATGAGATAAAAACTTCGAAAACAAAAGTGTTTCACCCAACTAGATGGCGATTGATACCACTGTTAGGTCACCATAAGTTAACACAAGCAATAAGATGTAAGAAATAGGGAAGAAATGATCGGATGAACACTTAGACACACACACGATATAAGAGTAAACAAAGGTTATGCGTAGGATATATGTGAAAGTGAACAACCAACCTTCTAAGGAAGGTTTACAAAGGTATTTATAGGGAAAGGGACTAGGGCAACACTACAAGTCCCCTTCCTTCCTTATTGGACTTGGGCCAAGGCTTATGGGCTTTCTACATAAGCCTTGCCATTAATACAAACATAAAAGCCTAATTAAGCTACCTATTACATATTGATTACAAACACTTGAAATACAAGTTAGGAGTGATTCCAACAACTTTCAAGGAAGAACCTAAAAGTAATCACAATCTACTTATTATAAGTACAACTGATTACTTTAAAAGCTCATGAAGTATTTCCGGTCTCATGGTCTTCATAAACCATACCAAGAGCATAAAGGTATGTTTGCTTTTCATTAGCTAGCTTACATATACATGAATACGTTAATACCTCCTTTCATATTTAGACGTTAATAAGTGCTAGTCTCTTTAAAGTCTCTTTTCGTCACTTTCCCGACTTACTCATAATCGGGAATAGTATTCCTTTTTTATCTCGTCAAACTAACGCCGTCGTCATAAATGGATCATTGATAATTAACTTATCAAATCCCGTTGACCAAACATTTTTTTTAAACCCCAAAACTATTTTTGTTCCACAAGCTATGTTATAACTTATTACAAAAATAATGCCAAACACCCTTTTTCTGTGTACAGTATCCGGATCCCTCTAGTTGTACTAGCCGGATCCCTAATACTAGGGATCCGGGGGAACCGTGGGACAGAAACCAATTATACGCCTTTCAAAATCAACCCTACTCATTTTCCCTCTCCTCACAAAACACAAAAACGACCCAAGAGTTGGCTTCATCTCCATAGGACTCCATATCCTCAAGCATCCATCTCTAGAACATCATTGTAAGTAATTACACTAACATGTTCTAATTTTCATCATCCTCATCCTAGGGTTTGTGGTTTCTCAATTTTTCTTAATCAATTGATAAAATTAGGTTTTCCAAAATTGATCACTATAAAGGGTTTTAACATAACTAAGATTACATTGTGCTTACAACATTGTTAATACAAATCAAAACCATAAACCCATCTTAACAAATTTTGCCTAATTGGAATATTTGTTTTTCTAGGACCAACCATGCCTAAAGCCACCCAACAAGACCACCATGATACCGTGTCACAATTCTCAATTTCCGGTCATTTCTCAAACTCAATATTCATCATATTAGTTCATGCATGGTTTTGCATTTCACGTTAAACGCATAAATTCTTATTAAATAAACGCTATCGCGTAATTAATTATTTTGAACATTTGATCCGATACTTCCAAAAATTATCCCGATATATTTTTATACTCATATTAAAATTATAAAAATAATATTATTAGTTTACCAGTGTTTTAAATTTATTTTGTATATAAAATGTTATATTTATATAATTACGACGGTTTTCTTAAAAACTACACGATAATTATTATTTCGCTCAGTTTTTGTAAGAAATGTATTTTTATAATTTTTATGACTTCAATATATTTTATTTTGATCCGTTAAAATTTATTATTAGCTAACGCTATCCTAAATGCATAAATACGCAAGTTATTAATTATCCTTACTTAATTGTCCATTTACTCTACATTAATATACTTAATTACTACTAAATGCATCTAGTTCCCTTTTTTTTTTATGCATGTCGACACTAGATGGATGAGTCACACCATTCATTCACTAAATATCTAACTTAAATGCATTTATATTGTTTTATACTTACACATAGTTATCTAATATCAAAGGTGAAAAAAATAAAATATCTCTTCCTCTCTTCTCACCATAGAACCGGCCATATAGAGTTATCAAGAAGGAGATCACAAATTTTTTTCAAGACAAGTTAATGCACAATCTAGTCACACTCTTAGTTAAGGTTTTGAAATAAAAACCTAAGGTGTTAGGATTAACCTTGTTCATTTAACCTCATCAAGTAACTAGTAAGCATTTCATGTTCATATTCATTTTTCATATTCATTTTATATTCATTTCATTAAGCTTGAGAAAACATGCAAGTCATATTGATGTTTATACCACTTTTTGTTGTTTTTAAGAGTTATAAGTATATATTTATCATCCTATAATTACTCCTTGAAATATACACTTTTGGTGATTTTTAGGAACCCATGACACCCTAAGAAGGTGTATGGTAGGATTAGAATAGCTTCGGAGTTGGTTTGAATTGGTTGGAATAGGTTTGGCGCGAGAAAAACTCATTTCGACAAGTTTACTTAAGGGTCTGTCCATATTTTTGAATTCGGAATTTTCTAGACAGTAGGTAAAAATTTTGGACTAGATATTTAGAAAATATACTTTAAAACGAAAACGTGGCCGCTTGAACGGGTTAAAACGAAGTTATAACGAAGAAGATATGAATTTTTCAAGTTAGACGACGAAAACTATAAAATTCTGAAATTTCAGCATATTACTTCCACTTTTTACGAGTAAAAAATGAGGCTTAAGCATTATGAAATGTGTCGACTTATCAAAAATATATTAGTATACTTTGATACGAAGCTAAGTATATATAAAACGTAGAAAACGGACTTGTAACGATTAAATTACACGTGTTTACATAAGTTGCCGTAACTATATTAAATAAGCAAAACTAGTATATTTCTATTAGACAAATATTACGGCCACAAATGACCATATTGAGGGTCGTTTTTAACATGGATGTAATACTTTTTATAACGTGATGTCTTCTAGTAAAAGTAAGTTCGCCAAACATATTTTCCAAAATGTCCAACCGTTCGTCAAGCGGAGTTGTAATGAATAAAATACGGTCACTTAAACTTTGCCGAAAACCACCCTTAAACAATATTTTGGACACAAGTACCATACTTTACCTATATTTTTCTCCATGATCGAGACCTCTAGGATGAAAACTTAAATGCTAAAACTTTGAGATAATGATACAAGCTTCCCAAAACCGTTGAGTTTGTTTCCTAACACTCGATGTGCACCATTTTACGACTAGCATTTCAAGGCCGTTTAGTCACTTTCATGAAATTGTCAAATGACATTGTTTTACTTACGAAAAGCTATAATTTCATAATAAATCACTAAATGACTATCGTAGGATATCGTTTCAACGTAAATACTTGTAAAGTAATTTATAAATTGTCAAGACGTTATAAGATTATTTTTTGACAATAAACTTTATTTTCAAAGGTGTACAAGTGGTATGGATATCATATGAGTTTGCATGCGCGACATTGTTTCATGACTTATATTAGAGCACATCATTCATATTAGGTTGTGGATAGAGATCGCACCTCATTTCAGTATATCTACTTTTGTCATCATAAACATTGCACTGGTGAGTTCGTCAGCCCCACTTTTACTAGTTTAATTGTTTTATAAACTCTTCGGGGGAGATACATGCTCAACTACTTGCTTTTACTTTACATCTATTTGAACTTAAATATCTTTTGTTTCACTCTATGTGCGCGTAAGTAGATTATGTCCGAACTAAATTGATCACTATGTTATGAACGCTATTAGTTGAAACACTTTCCTTGATTTTGAACCCTTCGACATGTATATTTGAGCTCTTTTAAATTGATTCGAACCCTTTAACATATAAGTGAACACTTTGGACTTGATATGAACCTTTTGACATATAGTTAAACTCTTTTAACTTGTACAAGGACCCTTTTGATATATTTTAAACTTGTTTGACGTGATTTTGAACGCTTCGACTATCTTGAACTTTTTGATATTATTCGAGCTCTTTGATTGTTTTGAACTTTTGAACTTGACTTAAATCTTTGAACTTAATTACGAACTTTTGAATGGAACCCTTGAACTTAAATACAAATTTATGACTTGTTTGAACTTATTGAACCGGACGTGTTATGACCTTGACCTAAAGTCTCCTATGGTCGGAGCATCACTATAAAGTTTCCTATGATCGGAGCATCACTATAAAGTCTCTCATGTTCGGAGCATCACTATAAATTCTCGCCTTGTCGGTGGAGTGTTCTCAATAAATTCTCCTTTAATGGTGGAGTGTTCTCAATAATTCTCGCCTTTAATGGTGGAGTGTTCTCAATAACTCTAGGTGGTCGAAGTGACAAAGGAGTCTCCCTTGTTGGAGCAAAGGCAAACTATCCCATGTTCGGAGCATCCTTGAGTTATTATATACGTGGTGCTATACTATGAACTATTATGACATCGTACACTTGACCACTAGACACACTATATTTTATGCAATGGGTTGTGAAACACAAGGTTGCAAGTTTTGTATGGTGGGACTTGGAACCGAGTGGATTTACAATGCCTTGCTTTGGACCTCATTTGACAACGTGCATGAACATAAACTAGACATATTTTAGGTTGTGAACACACAGAACTGTTGCAAGTTTGTATGGGCGGAACTTGAACCGAGTGGATTCACAATGCCTTTGCTTTAATGGACTATTCTATATGACCAAAAACTTTTCCTTTGTTGCATGAACATTCTTTAAAGGCTTTACAATTCAACCAAACACTATGAACTCACTCAACCTTTGTGTTGACACTTTTTAGCATGTTTTATCTCGTGTATCTAAGGCATTCACTTCATGGCATGCATGTGGACTTATCATAGAGTTGCGATGACGATGCGTCTTACATATATTTTATGCACTTAACTATCGTTTGATTGTAACAAACTCATTTTGGTATATGGGAAATATTTTGGGACCTATGTTTTGTAAACTCTGATTATTTTACTTAATCAAACGATGTATTTTCAAACGACACTTTAGGTCGTTCGATATAACTGTAACTTTGATGCTATGATAGTCATCCCACGTGAATTCCATTCACGCTGCAAAACAGTAATTGGGGTGTGACAGATTGGTATCAGAGCATCGGTTATAGAGAACTAGGTTGCATCATTTACCCTAGACTATAACTACATCATTATAGCATCTCATCATATCATTATAAGTGCATACTCATTATACATGCAGACTTATGACTCAACACCAAACATCATATGAGTCGATTAATCCAAGCATTGCATAGTTACTCCTAAATTATACATAGCCTGATCACCTATGTCTAATTCAGGGAGAATCATGCAATGAAGGGAGTAGTAGTCTCATATGTGTAAGCGATTCGAATCGAGCCAAATTTTCAAAAGATTTTCTTCAAACCACTTGTTTCCGGTTTGATCCGTTTACGCAGTTCTTGTTTGATGAGTTGCAAAGATCAAGCTAGAAACAAGTTGTTGCTCAAACCGATTTAGCCTAATCGTATGACAGTTCTTGTTTGATGAGTTGTGGGATTAAGGAAAAATCGGTTGCCTAAAAGTCTTTTGAAAATTTTGCTCGAGAATGGGAAAGCTTGCCTTACCAAACCTAAACCATAAGAGAGCAAAGACAAGAACGTACCTAGTTGGATGAGGAACCCATATGCATGAGCATTGACATGATCATTGATGAGTGTGTAAAAACTCATCATTTTTGGTCAAATCCGAACTGCAAAACATTTAAAAACACTCAGAAATGCATCAAAATACTGAAAATATCTCAAAATTGTGTTTTATATGTTTCAGATGCAAAATTATTGAAAACAAATGAAAACGAACAAAGTTTGCATATTTGGCGTTTCCCCCAACTTTCAAAATGGCAAAACAATTCCCCGGGATTTTCAAAAATGGAAAATATTATTTATGGCCCTTGGTTAATAAAGTTTGTCATTTATGGTCCTTGTAATAATTTTTGGAAAATTATAGTTTTGGTCCCTGGAAATTCAGTTTTGGCACACTTAGTCCTTAGAATGATAAGTGGATCCCAAGTTAATCCTATGTCCAATCCGTGTTAACTGCCCAAGCCCAATCCAAATATTCCCCAACCCATCTCAAAAACATACCCACGACCCAAAAAAAAACCCAACCCATTTACCTTTTCCCTCCAAGTTTCCTGCTTCTCCTCTTTTACCCAGACATAACTCATCCCCTTAACCCTAATCCCTCTAAAACCCACTTTACGCAACTCCCAATCCCACTAAGCTTCCCTCCCCAAGACATAGTCACAAGATACACATGCCATCTTGGCAATCCTTGGCTCAACCTCATGGATGGCTCAGATCACCCCTCACGTGTACCTAACTGATGGATGGGTGTGATTCAAGGAAGAAAGCACAAAGGTTGTTTTTGATTGATGCACCTCACAAAAGAAGCACACAAGATGTTTGGCTTGTATCCCCACACAAAGAAAACACAAGACAGAAAAAAAGAGCCAAGACCAAAAGATGATTCATTTTTTTTTATATAAATAGCCTTCTAGTGATAGTGTAGATTTTTGTCTAGAATGTCTTGTTCTAGTCCCACCTTTAAATTTCTTTGTCATTTTTAATTGTACTCTAAAATTTCTAGCTAATGCAATTTTCAGATTTTTAACTTTCATGTTCTTTTTTTTTTGATTCATGTACTTATTCTGCCTTTCCAATTTAAAGTTTGTTCTAAGTGTTTTAATTCAGTTTAAAGTTGGTTTACAGTTTCAAAAGTGAGTTTTATTGAATCTCGACTTTTTTTAACAGTTTTTCATAAGCTTTTCTACCTAGGGCAGTGTTTGGATCAGTGGGATTTTTGGGTCAAAACTCAGTTTTTGACCCACTTTAGAAGTTGAAGTGGTTAGATGCAAGTGTTAATCAATGAATTTGAAGTTGTTGTTAGTTTTCAGTAGGTAAGAATCAGTTTGTGTAGTTTTTTTTTTTAATCTATCTCACTGTCTCAGTTTCCTTTAGAATTGTTCTTGTATTTGAGCTGATGTTAGCTTAATTGAATTCCATAATCCCTTTGGCGTACCCATCCTATCCAAACGGACCCTTGTGTTATTTGGCATATGATTGTTGTTAAAGAAGCTGATCAGCAGCTTAATTTCGAGTTTTTAAGCTTACATTTTTGTTAAAAAAAATTGCTTAATGATTAGTTGGTAAAAGTTAAAAGTTCAAAAAAAAAAAAAATAAATAAATAAAAGAAGCAAAAAGTGTGGAAGCTGGGTTCGAACACCAAACTTCCTAATCTGCTGCATCGACCAGACATCACAGTCCACTGCCAATTGCGCTTGGCTTTCTGTTGTTTATATCTTGTACCTTTAATAATATAACAATTAGTTAAAGTTGCTTGTTTTCCAAAACCCAAAAAAATCAATAATAAGTGAAAAACATAGCAAGTGGGATTCGAACCTGGGACTTCTGTCCACCTTCCCACGCTCCACACCAAGTCCAACTGCCCTAGGGACTTTTCTTGTTAAATCTTTAGGGCCCAATCCTTTTAACCAGTTTTTATTTTTTATTAGCTTATTATTTAGTTTGCTTATTTACTGCTTATTTAGATCAGGTAACCTTCCCATTTTATTTTTCCTAGGTAGATCATCACATAAAGTAGTTTTCATGAATTTTTCAGATTTTTCCCAATTATTTTAGTATTTTTAATTAATTAATTAGTGTTAAATAGTATTTAATTCATAATAAAAAATATAAAAGTCAAAAATACTCGGCTTTTTCCTAAAATTATTTTAGTCAATCGAACGTAGGAAAATTGATATCACACCCGTAGCCCTTTAAATTGCAAAAGTTTTACGCTTTTTGGCTCGTGGTTGCCGCTTTTAGCGCTTTTTGCATTTTAGCACTCTAGGATGTAGTTTAGCGTCGTTTTATTGTTTCTTAGGATTAGTAGTAGTTTATTTAGAGTTTACTTTGTTTTACGTATTTTATTTTCATTCCCGTTCTTTAATTTGTAGAATAACGATATCAAATCCCAATTTCGTTTAACCAATTCAAGTCCTAATCACGAAACTCATCGACACCGTCAATTTCACACCTCGTTGGGACACGACCCGGGGAAATCACTTCCCGGTATCACTTTTATCACACCCGTAAGGTTTGATACGTTGATCTTTTTCCTAAAAGGGTTAATTTGTCAAGTTTTACGGTTAATTTGATATTGTTGATATTTGTGTTTACTTTACACGAATCAAATTTTGGCGCCGCTGCCGGGGAGGTGTGTTGCGACAATATCGTGAAGTTTTTGCTATTAGTGACTTGAAGATCCTTCCTCGTGAAGTTACTGTTTTTCATAAAATCCAAAAATACAAAAATATTTTTCTCATTCCTCTTATCCATATAATTCTATTTCTCTTACCCTCTTTTGCCGTTTGATTCTATTCTTCGTTATCCTCTCGATCACTCAATTCTATTTCTTTAACCCTCTACATGTTTAATTCTCATGGCGGCGATCGATTATCATCGTTGTTTTCATTGCAAATGACGTATGGAAGAGGATCAAGTTTATTGTCTCAATCATGAATGTGTATGTGATGTGGTAGGGTGGTGCAAGCAAATATTGCTATTGGTGCGAATTATCCGATAATAACTCTCTCGATGATTCTCCAAGTTTTCCCGACCACCCTCCACAACCCGAGATTTGTTCTATTGTTTCTGAACCTAAACCGTCTAGATTTGATCCAAATCTTTCGCGATTTACGGTTAAGGTTAAGAAAAAAGAGCAAGAACCGAGACCAAACGAAGTAGTGGAAATTGCTAGCTCGAGAGCACACCACTTGTCCCACCTCCGAATCTTCAAAACCTTTTTCGACGATTTCATGAACATTGTTCAAAATTGCTTAAATGAATTTCACAAATTTCAACTTCGGAAATACCGCTTTTACCTACCATTTGTGATGTTGTTGAGCCCTCGATTCCTACTCCCGCACCGAGATACTTTCGTTCGATCAAGAGTATTGCTACGGTTGTGGAGACGGTTACCGAAAAGATTTCCGTTGGTGCAAATGTATGTGCGAGTGGTGTGGAAACTATCTTATTGATGGATGTTGTTCAATTTGTGCCGAATTCATTCGCAGTATGATTCTAATCCAAATTCTTTCAATTATCCTCAAAACAATTTCAACTACCCTCCACAAAATTCATATGAACCACAACCGTACTATCAAGATTTCAATGATCAATCGTCGTTCAAACTTTCTTCACCAAATCCTCAAGAACTTATCCCAAGTCTTCTAGATGTATTAGAGGATTTAAAAGGATTGGTTAATAAACATGCACAAGAAGAGTCTCATCCGAAAACGTATGAAGAACTTCTTAACCGAGGAACAAAGCACCAAGCAATGAAAGATTACTAGCTAATGTGCGAGCTGCTCAACAACGTATCCTATTCAACGAGGCTTGCCGCCGATGACGAGGATGAGGAGGATTGGGAGATGACAAAGGACAAGGTGCATATCTCAAGCCCACAAAGTACCGCACATGTCCACTCTCCATTCTCATATTGCCTACCTACCATAGAACCTCTCGGATAACCTTTAATGGGGACGAAAGCATCTTAGCACTATTCCGGAAACGGAACCGTCTTGTGTTGAGAACCTTGTCCCAAACCCAAGTGAATCCGAGGTTATTTCTGGTGATATCCTCTCGATGATGATTCTTCTCCCACCTCGAAAGAACCTGTGAGGTGATCTCCGAGTCAAAATGACTATACGCCGCTTGATGATTCTTTATCGTGTGGAGACATCGAGTATGTTGAGGAGATACCTTCTGAGCTCGTCAGCTTGGAAGAAGTAAGAGATGTTGATCCCGATGATCTTGATATGGACACTGATTTTGATACGGATGATGAAGATATTCTCGTTGTGTCCGAGAAACCTTTTGCTATGGCATTCACTAATCCTCTGTTTGACTTTGATTCTGAATTCACTCTAGCTTCGGATAACCCCATATTTGACATTCAGAATGAGGATAGTGACTTGTACCTCGTTTCATCTCCTTCTTTACCCGAAGATAAGAATAGTGGCAATCCCACTTTGACGTTAGACCTTCTAGAGGAGTTCGCCGATGAACTCGCTCTCGTTGATCATTCTCCGCCGGGAGATGATGATGTGCACTTCGACTTTGAAGCCGACCTTACCGAATTAGAAAATCGTCTTTACAATTGGTCTTCTGATAATTTGTCGAGTGACACTCGTATGGAAGAGGTCGACTCAATTCTTTCTCCGGATGACTCGATACCTTCGGTTTTCGAGTGACGATTATGGCTTAGGTCCATCATCCACTCGTCTCGCTAAAACCGGATGATGGAACCTCTTCTAAGCCCGATACGGATGTTTTCATTGCTTCAGTGGTGGATAAGATTTCTGAACATTCCGTCAATGTTCCTCAATATAATCTTTTACCCACCCAACCCACCCGTTGTCATGAGATTGACACTTTTCCTTCTCATCCCATTTCTTCTCCATGTCTTAACTCCTACGGGAGTGAAGATACCATCTTTGATCCCGACATTTCTCATTCTTTTGAGCCGGTTTTATCTCATCGGAGTGGAACTTTCATCACATTCAATGTTTATCCAAACTATTTGAATGAAAGTCCGATGGAGATTTTCTCTTCCATTTGCTTCCCCATGGACCAATGAATTCGGGGTCGAGTCAAGCTAGCGACTCGGGAAACAAAAAAAGAGCACACTATATGGGTTTTCACCGTATTTGACTTCTTTCTACTTTCTACCACCCTAGTGTGGGGGAGTTGCTCCCCGCTGTTGTATATAAGTTTTCATAAAAAAAAAAAAAAAAAAAAAAATCACAAAAAATGGCCGTAGTATTTCCCTTTTACGTTCTATGTTTCGCATAAACCTACGCAGACTTTGAATATTGAGGGCAATATTCATTTCTAGTGTGGGAGGAATTCTCACGAATTTTATCATGTAATTATACCACCCAATTCCCCCATTTTTGGCCAAATTTTTTTTTTATGGTTATCAGTCCGCCATGTCTAATAAACAAAAGGATTGGCTAATCCAGGAGCAAACGACTCTTGGTAAAGATATCTCAAATCCGTTGACGGCTTGCAATTTGCCCAAAATTGTATGGTGTTCAACTCACCATATCTTTAATTAGTGAAGAGTTGGCTAGCCCGCAAGTTTATGGCTTGTGGTAAAGGCAGTTGGAAAACCATAATTGGTAATCGACTCACCAAAGATATTTTATCTAAGAGTTGGCTAGTCCAGAAGCAAACGGCTTCTGGTTAAGACAAATCAAACCGCTTGGAAGCGGTGATTTGCTCAAAATCATATGGTTATCAGTGTACCATAGTTCTTACTTGAACTGAAACATTTGGCTACTCCGAAGTAATGGCTTTTGGTAAAGAGATTCAAATCCATTATGTTTTCTCAAAAGATTGCTAGGGACTAGCAATGGTTTAGTGGGGATTGATGAGTGTGTAAATACTCATCATTTTTGGTCAAATCTGAACTGCAAAGCATTTAAAAACACTCAGAAATGCGTCAAAATACTGAAAATATCTCAAAAGTGTGTTTTATATATTTCAGATGCAAAATTATTGAAAACAAATGAAAAACGAACAAAGTTTGCATATTTGGCAGTTTCAGTCCCCCAACTTTCAAAAATGGCAAAACAAGTCCCCGGGATTTTCAAAAATGGAAAATATTATTTATGGCCCTTGGTTAATAAAGTTTTTCATTTATGGTCCTTGTAATAATTTTTGGAAAATTATAGTTTTGGTCCCTGGAAATTCAGTTTTGGCACACTTAGTCCTTAGAATGATAAGTGGATCCCAAGTTAATCCTATGTCCAATCCGTGTTAACTGCCCAAGCCCAATCCAGTCATTCCCCAACCCATCTCAAAAACATACCCACGACCCAAAAAAAAACCCAACCCATTTACCTTTTCCCTCCAAGTTTCCTGCTTCTCCTCTTTTACCCAGACATAACTCATCCCCTTAACCCTAATCCCTCTAAAACCCACTTTACGCAACTCCCAATCCCACTAAGCTTCCCTCCCCAAGACATGGTCACAAGATACACATGCCATCTTGGCAATCCTTGGCTCAACCTCATGGATGGCTCAGATCACCCCTCACGTGTACCTAACTGATGGATGGGTGTGATTCAAGGAAGAAAGCACAAAGGTTGTTTTTGATTGATGCACCTCACAAAAGAAGCACACAAGATGTTTGGCTTGTATCCCCACACAAAGAAAACATAAGACAGAAAAAAAAGAGCCAAGACCAAAAGATGATTCATTTTTTTTATATTAATAGCCTTCTAGTGATAGTGTAGATTTTTGTCTAGAATGTCTTGTTCTAGTCCCACCTTTAAATTTCTTTGTCATTTTTAATTGTACTCTAAAATTTCTAGCTAATGCAATTTTCAGATTTTTAACTTTCATGTTCTTTTTTTTTTGATTCATGTACTTATTCTGCCTTTCCAATTTAAAGTTTGTTCTAAGTGTTTTAATTCAGTTTAAAGTTGGTTTACAGTTTCAAAAGTGAGTTTTATTGAATCTCAGAATTTTTTTTAACAGTTTTTCATAAGCTTTTCTACCTAGGGCAGTGTTTGGATCAGTGGGATTTTTGGGTCAAAACTCAGTTTTTGACCCACTTTAGAAGTTGAAGTGGTTAGATGCAAGTGTTAATCAATGAATTTGAAGTTGTTGTTAGTTTTCAGTAGGTAAGAATCAGTTTACGCAGTTTTTTTTTTAATCTATCTCACTGTCTCAGTTTCCTTTAACAGCAGCCTTCACCCACTTGTTGCTTAGATTTCAGTAGCTCAAGATTAGGTTTAGGATTGGTTTTAGATGCAATTAGTTAGTTAGATGTAAAAGCTCAATTAGTGTTAGCTTACTTTTTTTTCATTTTTGAGCTTAGTTGGTAGCTTTTTAGGCCCTCAAAAAGCCCCATCTGCTCTTGTTTGTACTAATCAGCAGTCCCCTTTTGCTTTCTTTTAAGCTTCTTAGTTATCCTTTTAGCTTATGTTAGTTACCTTAGGTGTTAATTAGTTAACTTATGTTAGGCTAGTTTAGGCTTAGCTTATTTACAGTCCATTCGATGCTTATTGGAACTTTTAGATTGTTTATTTTCATTTTTAGCTATAAAAAATCCATTTAGTTTAGCATTAATCTGAAACTGCTTATTTTCTCTTTTTCTTTCCTGTTTTCTCTATTAACTTTTAGCTTATTTTGGTACTAGACATGTAGGCTAGCTTGCTTCAGAATTGTTCTTGTATTTGAGCTGATGTTAGCTTAATTGAATTCCATAATCCCTTTGGCAGCCCATCCTATCCAAATGGACCCTTGTGTTATTTGGCATATGATTGTTGTTAAAGAAGCTGATCAGCAGCTTAATTTCGAGTTTTTAAGCTTACATTTTTGTTAAAAAAAATTGCTTAATGATTAGTTGGTAAAAGTTAAAAGTTCAAAAAAAAAAAAATAAATAAATAAATAAAAGAAGCAAAAAGGGTGGAAGCTGGGTTCGAACACCAAACTTCCTAGTCTCAATGCGATCGAATCGGACATCACGTCCACCTGCCAACTGCGCTTGGCTTTCTGTTGTTTATATCTTGTACCTTTAATAATATAACAATTAGTTAAAGTTGCTTGTTTTCCAAAACCCAAAAAAATCAATAATAAGTGAAAAACGTAGCAAGTGGGATTCGAACCTGGGACTTCTGTCCACCTTCCCACGCTCCACACCAAGTCCAACTGCCCTAGGGACTTTTCTTGTTAAATCTTTAGGGCCCAATCCTTTTAACCAGTTTTTATTTTTTATTAGCTTATTATTTAGTTTGCTTATTTAGATCAGGTAACCTTCCCATTTTATTTTTCCTAGGTAGATCATCACATAAAGTAGTTTTCATGAATTTTTCAGATTTTTCCCAATTAGTTTAGTATTTTTAATTAATTAATTAGTGTTAAATAGTATTTAATTCATAATAAAAAATATAAAAGTCAAAAAAATACCCGGCTTTTTCCTAAAATTATTTTTAGTCAATCAGAACGTAGGAAAATTGATATCACACCCGTAGCCCTTAAATTGCAAAAGTTTTACGTTTTTGGCTCGGGTGGTTGCCGGTTTTTAGCGTTTTTGCATTTTAGCACTCTAGGATGTAGTTTAGCGTCGTTTTATTGTTTCTTAGGAGTAGTAGTAGTTTATTTAGAGTTTACTTTGTTTTACGTATTTTATTTTCATTCCCGTTCTTTAATTTGTAGAATAACGATATCAAATCCCAATTTCGTTTAACCAATTCAAGTCCTAATCACGAAACTCATCACACACGTCAATTTCAAACCTCGTTGGGACACGACCCGGGGAAATCACTTCCCGGTATCACTTTTATCACACCCGTAAGGTTTGATACGTTGATCTTTTTCCTAAAAGGGTTAATTTGTCAAGTTTTACGGTTAATTTGATATTGTTGATATTTGTGTTTACTTTACACGAATCAATCATTTAGACTATTCGTACGAGCATGAACTTTTAGAACTCTTGTCGAGGTTCGGACTATAGTATCAATAATTGAATCACGAGGACGTGATTCCTCTAACCGGGAAAGAATGTCACAATTCTCAATTTCCGGTCATTTCTCAAACTCAATATTCATCATATTAGTTCATGCATGGTTTTGCATTTCACGTTAAACGCATAAATTCTTATTAAATAAACGCTATCGCGTAATTAATTATTTTGAACATTTGATCCGATACTTCCAAAAATTATCCCGATATATTTTTATACTCATATTAAGATTATAAAAATAATATTATTAGTTTACCCGGTGTTTTAAATTTATTTTGTATATAAATTGTTATATTTATATAATTACGACGGTTTTCTTAAAAACTACACGATAATTATTATTTCACTCAGTTTTTGTAAGAAATGTATTTTTATAATTTTTATGACTTCAATATATTTTATTTTGATCCGTTAAAATTTATTATTAGCTAACGCTATCCTAAATGCATAAATACGCAAGTTATTAATTATCCTTACTTAATTACACATTTACTCTACATTAATATACTTAATTACTACTAAATGCATCTAGTTCCTTTTTTTTATGCATGTCGACACTAGATGGATGAGTCACACCATTCATTCACTAAATATCTAACTTAAATGCATTTATATTGTTTTATACTTACACATAGTTATCTAATATCAAAGGTGAAAAAATAAAAGATCTCTTCCTCTCTTCTCACCATAGAACCGGCCATATAGAGTTATCAAGAAGGAGATCACAAATTTTTTTCAAGACAAGTTAATGCACAATCTAGTCACACTCTTAGTTAAGGTTTTGAAATAAAAACCTAGGGTGTTAGGATTAACCTTGTTCATTTAACCTCATCAAGTAACTAGTAAGCATTTCATGTTCATATTCATTTTTCATATTCATTTTATGTTCATTTCATTAAGCTTGAGAAAACATGCAAGTCATATTGATGTTTATACCACTTTTTGTTGTTTTTAAGAGTTATAAGTATATATTTATCATCCTATAATTACTCCTTGAAATATATCACTTTTGGTGATGTCTAGGAACCCATGACACCCTAAGAAGGTGTATGGTAGGATTAGAATAGCTTCGGAGTTGGTTTGAATTGGTTGGAATAGGTTTGGCGCGAGAAAAACTCATTTCGACAAGTTTACTTAAGGGTCTGTCCATATTTTTTAATTCTGGAATTTTCGACAGAGGTAAAAATTTTAGACTAGATATTTAGAAAATATACTTTAAAACGAAAACGTGGCCGCTTGAACGGGTTAAAACGGAGTTATAACGAAGAAGATATGAATTTTTCAAGTTAGACGACGAAAACTATAAAATTCTGAAATTTCAGCATATTACTTCCACTTTTTACGAGTCAAAAATGAGGCTTAAGCATTATGAAATGTGTCGACTTATCAAAAATATATTAGTATACTTTGATACGAAGCTAAGTATATATAAAACGTAGAAAACGGACTTGTAACGATTAAATTACACGCGTTTACATAAGTTGCCGTAACTATATTAAATAAGCAAAACTAGTATATTTCTATTAGACAAATATTACGGCCACAAATGACCATATTGAGGGTCGTTTTTAACATGGATGTAATACTTTTTATAACGTGATGTCTTCTAGTAAAAGTAATTTCGCCAATCATATTTTCCAAAATGTCCAACCGTTCGTCAAGCGGAGTTGTAATGAATAAAATACGGTCACTTAAACTTTGCCGAAAACCACCCTTAAACAATATTTTGGACACAAGTACCATACTTTACCTATATTTTTCTCCATGATCGAGACCTCTAGGATGAAAACTTAAATGCTAAAACTTTGAGATAATGATACAAGCTTCCCAAAACCGTTGAGTTTGTTTCCTAACACTCGATGTGCACCATTTTACGACTAGCATTTCAAGGCCGTTTAGTCACTTTCATGAAATTGTCAAATGACATTGTTTTACGACGAAAAGCTATAATTTCATAATAAATCACTAAATGACTATCGTAGGATATCGTTTCAACGCAAATACTTGTAAAGTAATTTATAAATTGTCAAGACGTTATAAGATTATTTTTTGACAATAAACTTTATTTTCAAAGGTGTACAAGTGGTATGGATATCATATGAGTTTGCATGCGCGACATTGTTTCATGACTTATATTAGAGCACATCATTCATATTAGGTTGCGGATAGAGATCGCACCTCATTTCTGTGTATCTACTTTTGTCATCATAAACATTGCACAGGTGAGTTCGTAGCCCCACTTTTACTCGTTTAATTGTTTTATAAACTCTTCTGGGGAGATACATGCTCAACTACTTGCTTTTACTTTACATCTATATGAACTTAAATATCTTTTGTTTCACTCTATGTAGCCGTAAGTAGATTATGTCCGAACTAAATTGTTCACTATGTTATGAACGCTATTAGTTGAAACACTTTCCTTGATTTTGAACCCTTCGACATGTATATTTGAGCTCTTTTAAATTGATTCGAACCCTTTAACATATAAGTGAACACTTTGGACTTGATATGAACCTTTTGACATATAGTTAAACTCTTTTAACTTGTACAAGGACCCTTTTGATATATTTTAAACTTGTTTGACGTGATTTTGAACGCTTCGACTATCTTGAACCTTTTGATATTATTCGAGCTCTTTGACTGTTTTGAACTTTTGAACTTGACTTAAATCTTTGAACTTAATTACGAACTTTTGAATGGAACCCTTGAACTTAAATACGAATTTATGACTTGTTTGAACTTATTGAACCGGACGTGTTATGACCTTTACCTAAAGTCTCCTATGGTCGGAGCATCACTATAAAGTCTCCTATGATCGGAGCATCACTATAAAGTCTCCCATGTTCGGAGCATCACTATAAATTCTCGCCTTGTCGGTGGAGTGTTCTCAATAAATTCTCGCCTTAATGGTGGAGTGTTCTCAATAATTCTCGCCTTAATGGTGGAGTGTTCTCAATAATTCTCGCCTAGGTGGTCGAGTGACAAAGGAGTCTCCCTTGTTGGAGCAGTGCAAAGTCTCCCATGTTCGGAGCATCCCTGAGTTATTATATACGTGGTGCTATACTATGAACTATTATGACATCGTACACTTGACCACTAGACACACTATATTTTGTGCAATGGGTTGTGAACACACAGGTTGCAAGTTTTGTATGGGCGGGACTTGGAACTGAGTGGATTTACAATGCCTTTGCTTTGTGACCTCATTTGACAACGTGTGCATGAACATAAACTAGACATATTTTGGCAGTGGGTTGTGAACACACAGGTTGCAAGTTTTGTATGGGCGGAACTTGGAACTGAGTGGATTCACAATGCCTTTGCTTTGTGGACTATTCTATATGACCAAAAACTTTTCCTTTGCTGCATGAACATTCTTTAAAGGCTTTACAATTCAACCAAACACTATGAACTCACTCAACCATTGTGTTGACACTTTTAGCATGTTTTATCTCAGGTATCTAAGGCATTCACTTCATGGCATGCATGTGGACTTATCATAGAGTCGCGATGTCGACGCGCCTCACATATATTTTATGCACTTAACTATCGTTTGATTGTAACAAACTCATTTTGGTATATGGGAAATATTTTGGGACCTATGTTTTGTAAACTCTGATTATTTTACTTAATCAAACGGTATTTTCAAAACGACACTTTAGGTCGTTCGATATAACTGTAACTTTGATGCTATGATAGTCATCCCCCAGGAATTCCATTCCGCTGCAAAACATGTAATTTGGGGGTGTGACATACCGTCCATTACCTAACCCAATACTATCGTAAAGAGGGCTTGTCAAAAACCGATCGCAAAGTCTTCAAAAGACTTGAAAAACGACTTATCCACGAAGGTCGTGTGGTCAAGGAATATTTCCTTGAAAATACCGACATTCGTCAAGTCTTCTCGGCAATCAAATTTGATTGTCTTCTTGATATTGATGAACAAATTTGTCCGGTTTTCATCTTTGAATTCTACAAAAGCGTTAGGATCATTCGAAACACCGATGATAGCATTTCAATCGCCTTCATCATCAATAAACGAAACTTCACTCTGCCTCTCAACACATTTTCTCAAATCCTTCGCATTCCTTGTGAAGGAATTTGTATGTATTCTCAAGATTGGGCAATATCCACTCAATCTTTTGCTCTTGATTCAAAACCAATATACCATACTCCTCTTGATGAACCCGAAACCGTTTGAGACACTATTTTCAAAGTTAGAGCCGACCAATCCCGTTTCAACCGAAACAAAGAGCTCATTCACCGTGATCCCTTTCAAATGGAACTCTTCGAAATGCACCCCATTTTTAGAAAATGTGAAGAAATTCTTAGGGAAAACGTCATTTGCTTGGTCGGTAACAAAGACCATCCAAATGCATGTCTCGTGCAAATGATCTATTGCCTTATTCACCAAAAGCCATTTAATCTCGCCTATTACATGGTGAAGAGAATGACCGGGGTATTCAAAGTTGCCAACATGGTACTTTCGTATGGTATGCTCCTAACACGACTCCGTAAGTATGTTAGTGCATTGCAACCATCTCCGATCAATGAGGTTCTTTTCCTCTCCGATCACGTCATGGTACCTCTTACCAAACAACCCTCTAAACGGTTCATGTTCAATGGAAGGAAACCTAAGGCTCTCTCGGACTCCTCGGACGAAGAAGAAGAAGTAAATGTCAACCCCGAAGCTAACATCGACTTGGATCCCTTTGACTACTATCAACAACTTCCAACTCTTCCAAACGAGACCGCGGAATTCAAACAACTAAATGGTATGATCCAAAACCTAGCTAACTACGTCATGAAGTCGGGAAAGAGGAAAAGAAAGGACTGACGAAAGAGACATTAGGATTATGCTTGTTTTTAGACATTTGGCTTATGTATGAATGCTTATGTTTTGTTTTAACACACTAGTTTGTGTTAGTTTGGATATTGTCATTACTACTCTGATCGATGATATGATTTATGTGTTATCATGCTTATGTTGCTGTTCTTTGGAGTAGAGTTTAATAGAAATTAAGTGTATATTGCATAGTGCAAAATCTGCATTTCTTTCTGTGATGTTTCTGATCTGCAGTTGCCGGATCCCTAAGATTATACTAGACGAATCCCTCATTTGAGGGAACCGTGGGATCCGTGACAACAGATTAGCAGTACAGATTCCCATACATCAAAACAGCCCACTAAATCACTTCACACTAGCTAAACATAAGACCTTAGAACCACCTAAGTCTTCTTCAAGCATTAGAAAGCTTCATACTCACCCATAGCTAACCTAGGATCTAATTCAAAGTGCTTTTGATTTATCAACTCATCAAAACTCATCATATTTCCGCTTCAATACTTACACATTGTTTCTCACATCTCAAAACACTTAGGTGGATATCTTTATCAATTTTAGGAAATTGTTTTTAATCATCCTTATCTCAAAATGGATCAAAAACTAGTTTTTTAATTCTTTTATTTTTTAAGGATTTTTATAATTTTATCTCAAGTTTACATCTGATCTCTAGGATCATTTATTATGACTTGACACCATCAAAATTCCTAGTGTCATCCTTAAACACCCACTGGTGATCATAAAGTCTCATTTTCTTTCCATAAAAGGCAATCATTAACTACATCACTCATTGCCCTTGATCATTTAAGTACTCTTTCCTTTAAGATACTTAGGAAGACTAAAACACTCAAGGAAGTATAGGTGCTAGACTTCACAAACATCATATTTTCTTTTTCTTTTCCTTTAAGATACTTAGGAAGACTAAAACACTCAAGGAAGTATAGCCGGATCCCTAGGATTAGCCTAGACGGATCCCTCAAAGGAGGGAATTGTGGGATCCGTGTGACAGATTCATGTCAAGTCTAGCTTAAACAATCATTTCATGCTCATCTTGCTAACTTGAACACTCCACCTCATCTTAATTGAGTCCCTAGATCAGTACAACTCTGAAGTTGACTCTTGTGCATGTTAATCATCACATTTCAAAGGATCTTAGTGGCTTAAGTATTGAATGCACTTGCCAAATCCTTCCTTTTATAAGTCATCTTGTTAGAATCCCTTAGTCATCAAACACAACATAATCCTCAGCAATTAGAAACATTTTCTTTAGTCATTTCATCATGAGGAAAGCTCCTAGTGCTAACTCATCCACCCAAGAACCACCCAAGAAACTTGCTCGTGTTGTACACGAAATTTCCTCAACCGAATCATCTCCTGTTAAACCCACAAATGCTAGAATTTCCCCTCCACCAACTCAACCAACCAAACCAATCCCCAAGAGGATTGTTCCCACAAAAATATCATCACCAAACTCTACAATTCCTACTAAACCAAACACACCCTTTTCAATCCAATCATCACCATTGGTGCCTAGAGCCATATCATTTACCACCTCACAATCATCTCCACATTCCTACAACTTAGAGGACTTATCCCGTAGGCCATCTCATCCTCCACCATTACCGAGACACTCTTCACTAGAGAAGATTGTACAACAAAACCAAGGTGTTGAATCAACACTTGCACCGATGTCCATTTCTCCATTTCCCTATAATGGTCCATTTTGGATTATGAGGAGACATCAAAGTCAACCACCCGACCACATGGAAGTTGACACTTCCCTACCTCCACCATCAACCCTTGTTGAGCCACCAATTAATGTGCCTCCACCAATCCCTCCTTCATTTGAGAATCCCCAAACTTCTTCACTTGAACCTCCATATCAAGTCGCTCCATCTTTACCAACATCTTTTCAAAACCATGACAAGGATTGCTATCATTGTCAACATGTTGAAGGGTTGATACATGAACTACGTGAGGAGCAACGTTTCATGTTTTATCACCTCCTCGAAAGTTTCGATGAGGTCAAAAAACCCAAACAACCATGAGCCTAAGGATTAAAATGGTGTCCTAGTCTCAAACTTAACTTAGATCATTTAGGAATCCCATCTCATGCTTAATCATATTCTTGAAAGATTGGACCAAATCAACAAGTCTACTCATCCTTAGACTCAAGCACATTGTCGCTTCTTAAGTTTTGGTCACTTATTAGCATTGGTAGAATATGTATTATATGGCTAAGTCATTCTCTTAGTTTTTAGAGATTTGTTGATCATCTTTTATGTTTTATTGAATGATAGTTCATATGCCATATTGCTTTGAGTATATGTTTGTTGGTTGAATACATATCTCATTTTGATGTTAACATTATTTTGTTACATCACCATTGCTGAATTCTGTTATCAGATAGACGGATCCCT
>OU343220.1:188189634-188233272 GCA_910596185.1 Chrysanthemum makinoi | reverse complement strand
GATATTTGCCTAGACGGATCCCTCCAAGGAGGGAACCGTGGGATCCGTGCAACAGAAGACCAATTTTCTACTAACTTGAGTCTTATTTGCAGGAAATTATGCATTATATACTTGTTTTCTAACATTTGTTTTGTAGATTTTTAAAATACACATGAAGACTTTGACAGCCTAAGCTAGGGGGAGCTTTGTGTCAAATAATACATAGCAAAACCATTTGCAATATAATCCTCATATGGATTACATTTCGTTACATCACCTTGCAAAGTTGCAATCATCAAAGGGGAGCATTTTCGTCACTAAGACGAAATCATTTGCAAACATAGTTGCAATGCATTAGTTTAGTAGTTTTTATTTACTTGACGCCCTCACAAAGGGATGGACTCGTCAAGGGGAAGTTAAGACGAGAACTCTTCCCGTCACTTTCTCTCTATATTTTTTTTCTTTACATGTTTTTCTTAAAACATTGTGTTAGTTTCTTTTCAACGCTCTTTTTGTTTCGACAAAAAGGGGGAGAAGAGAGTAAAAACTCCAATTAGAACTTTTACGAATTTTAGTTTCTCCTTAAAATAATTTTATGTTTTGTCATCAACAAAAAGGGGGAGATAGTAAATACAAACGTTTATTTATATTTTACGATCTTCTAATGTTTTGTCGATAACAAACATAAAATCATTTTAACGAAACAAATAAAATACGTAAATGGTTTGAGCCAATAGTTTTCTAACACACTTACGTTTTCACATAAAACATTAAAACAAATATAAGTGATTTTATGATTTAGTAATACATATGTACAACAACTAGCGTTTACATATTGGGCAAATATATACATAACTAGTATGTATTATAATGGGTAATACAATTGGGTAGAAACTTAAGTATTTGACCCATTGACCAAATACATTGAATGTAGTTGAGTACAACCCAAAGTCCATGACCCATACCCATGGAGCTTGACCCATGACCCATACCCATGGAGCTTGACCCATAACCCATTGCATGACATCATGCTTATGTCATATATGGATAATATCCATGGCCCATAGTTTTAATCCATGAACCATGGACTAGATGCATTGCATCTTATAGATACATTGTATCTACTTGGATACCCATGATCCATAACCCATGACCCATGACCCAAAACCCATGGGTAAAAGGGAGCGTCCCAGGGATCCCCAGTAATACACTGGACGGATCCGTGGAACAGTAGTTGTTTTTCTTCTATAAATAGTGAGCCATTTCTTCCTTTTGGGTTGCCACTCCCACACATACTTTCCCCAAGTATTGTAAACTTCTAACCACAGATCTTAAGGATTTTTTCTATGTAGTTTGTCTTTTCTTTTTGTGTGATTCTCTAGGTTCCTCTTAAAGGCGAGATCACCACTTCTTGAAGTTGAGCAAGCTCAAGTCCATGAGTTGCCATACTTCGTCATCATCAAGACTAATGAGGTTCTCTTGTTGATACTTCTTTCTTCCTCCATAGAAGTATTGTGTCCAAGGCATTAGTGAAGGATGCCGAAAGAGTCAAGACAAAAGCATTAGTGAAAGGTGCTTAACGCCTGTGTCAAAAGCATTAGTGAAGAATGCTAAAGGAGTCAAAACGAAGGCATTAGTGAAAGGTGCCAAGCGTTCGTGTCAAGGGCATTAGTGAAAAATGCCTAGGATTCAAATCAAGTGGCATTAGTGAAGGATGCCAAGGTCGTATAATCGATGAGGTGCATCGTTATACAAATAGTGATAGTTTGTTTCTAAGGATATTGATATCCTTGATGGTGTTGTAATAAGGAGTGGGTCTCTTTTGGGGTTAGGTGTTGTGTAGTGTTGGGTAGTGGTTCCTCCATTGTAATGGAACTCGGTACTTAGCCTAGTACCGGATAAAGGGTAGGCGACGTTATGGTAGGTGTGGTTTTCCTTTGTGAAAGAACCCGGTGGTTAGCCTAGTACCGGAAAAAGAGTAGGCGACGTTGTGAAGGCTTCTCCGCCATAAGGAGTTGGTGTCGTGTAGTGATTACGAACTCTCGAGTAGGTGACTCGGGGAGTGGAGTAGGCCAAGGAAGGTGTCCTTGTAGCCGAACCACTATAAATACTCGTGTCGTGATTATGTGCTTCTTACTCTTTATCTTTCATTACACATTTATATATGTATCTATCAATGTCCAACATACACAACTAAATGGATTGACATAAGTCGATCTAAATATATTAAAACGACGTTTTAATTGGTAAAACTATTCAACCCCCCTTCTAGTTTTCCACAACTTATAGTCCTTTGATCAAATGGACGTTAGTTTTTAACAGTTAAACCCCTCATGTGCAAGTCACATGAGGGTAAATTAGTATTGTTTTTTTCTTTCGTGGGTCCAATTCATTATATTCTTTTTAGGGTGTACTTGGTTCAAACTAGAGAAAGGGAAAGACAATGATAATGGTGGGGAAAGGGAAAGGGAAAGAAAAACATTTCTCCCAGTTTATTGGGTAATGGCCCATTACCCACTATTGGATGATGGATCATTGCATTATACTCTACCAAACACCTTATTTCATTATTTTTGTCATTCCTTACCCTCATAACCCCCTACCAAGCATGCCCTTACTTTCTTTTTCACTCCACTATTTATCTTTGAGAAGTGATATTTACACCACCAAAATTGATTCCAATACCACAATGTTACACCAATAACGCATATGTTACAACATGCTATCTGCACATTTGTGGTGTTGACATCAATTTTGGTGGTGTAAATATCAATTCCCTTTATCTTTATTTCCATCCATCAATCTAATAATCATTTTTTAATTACACTTGCCTTAAACTACCCGTAATAAGCTTGAGAAGTCGCATCGAAGACACAAGGAGGACGCGTCCCTTTTGTTACAGTCACCCAACTAGCACACGTGCAAGACCAAAAAAACGGTGACTCGGACGTCCCCAAGACTGAGTCATTGAGGGTCTTGTGTCGGCCAAATTAAGTTGTATGAGTTGTTTAATTTGTTTATGTGAGGTATATTTGTGTGTAAGTTGGGTATATCTGGGGCGATGAAGTTGGTTGTCTTATTACACTAAGTTTGTGATGAAGTTGGTTGTAATGAGGTAAAATTGATGTGATATTGAAGTGACGGTTGTGAAGTTGGTTGTTGTGCTCTCTTATTCCAGGTAGCCATATATTGAGCAAGTGTAACATTTTTCGTTGATCAATAACTATCATCATGCATCACCATTCATAAAGTTTGTCGAAGACAAAAATAAATGAGATTTACTATTGCATCGTGTACGTACATAATTTAAAAAGAAATTATTTAGATGGTTTAAAAATATGACTAATTTGGTGTCTAAATTGAAGTGGTATAAGTTGTTTATTAGTTTGTGAAAAAACGAGTCTCTCTCCTGTCACTAATAGTATGGTGCCATGTAGATTAGACATACTATTAGGCATGCCAATTAATGCTCTTATTTAAGTATGATATTTAACACATTAACTACAAACTATCTCACAATATACACACCACAAACTATCTCACATGTCTTAAGTATGACTTGAACCCAAAACTATTTAATTGGGGAGCTTCTCACACAACAGGAGGTATCCTTCATACTCAAGCCTTTTGGTATGTGTTGGATCGATGTACTCTAACCAAACTAACTTAAATAGCTTGTTAAGGTTTAATAACCTCGGATAAATCCTAAGTTATTAACAGAGAAACACTGAGTAATCTTTATTAAGTACGCGGAATTTACTTAACAAATCTAAGAAGAATAACTTTTATTATTAACTCTAAATCTGCTTATTATGCAGATACTTTAACAACTCTAATAATATCGAACTTCTCTCTAAAACTCTAATAATGTTGCGTGTATCTAATATCAATCTAGGGGCCCTTTTATAGGCTCAAGGATAACCGTAAACGATTTACAATTTGTATCCTTGTACGACAAGTAATCTAATAAAGAATATTCTAGAATTACAAGACTTTCTATAAACGATTATAACAGTTCTTTGTTCTTGCAGTACTTTGACTTCAATCAGCAGTACTTTGACTTTATCTTTAGCAATACTTTGACTCTTTGACTTTTTCCAAGATACTTTATCATTCTTCAAAGACTTTCATATCCCAACAATCCTCCCCTAACTTGAATTCTACTAGCTTGACTTCAAGTTCCTTTGTGAATATATCTTTAACAGCTCCATCTTTAATGAAAGATTATGTCTTAGTGTTTGGATTGTATCTCTGTAGTTTCTGTGCTTGTCAAAGTATCTTTAGAATTATTCTTTTACAAAGATCATCCAGCGAGCTCCATCTTTTCAAAGAACACAACAACATATGACAATTTGTACATTAATTCAGTTTAAGTTGCAGTCTATTCTCATCACTTCTAGGTGTGTTAACTCCTGTGAGAGGTGAATCATTGAAAATTTAATGGATTTAAGTTCTCTTTACCAAAGCCATTAACTCTGGAGTAGCCAAATGTTTTGGTGTGTAAGACCATGGTACATTGATAACCATATGATTTTTAGCAAATTATCAGCTATCAACAGATTTGACTTGTCTTTACCAAAAGTTGTACCCTTCTGGACTAGTTAGTTCTTTCAGCATGGTGAACTAATTACCATATAATGGTTTTTCCACAGCCTTTACCACAAGCCATTTTCTTGTGGGCTAGCCAACTCTTCACATTACTGATATGGTGAGTTGATAACCATACAACTTATTAGCAAGTTGTCAACTAAAAATGGATTTGTCATATCTTTACCAGAGCCGTTTGCTCATGGATTAGCCAATCCTTTTGTAACCATGGTGGATTGATAACCTATTGATGTTACCATCTCAAAAACCATTAATTTTATTCAACCTTTGTCTCAAAAGATTTGTTACATAACAAAAGGTTTCTTTCAAAAATCACTTAACTAGTTAAAAGCTGCAAGCAGTACTTTGATGAAAGTACTGTTTGATCAGCAGTACTTTGAATAAAGTACTGATTTATCAAAAATAATTTATTCAAATAATATTCATACCAGTTATTCATCCTCATCAGCAATAGTAGTCCAGTTGATAAACAAATTGATGACCATACAAGCAATTTCATTGTCTTCTTCAACTTCCATTCCATGCTTTAGCATCCTCCTCATAAGATCTATTGTAAGAGGATATCTTCTATTTGCAAACATGTGAATCATTGTACCATTTTCCAGCTCTAGAACATGAACTCCAGATTCTTCAAAGAATCTCCAGCAAACAATTTCCCAATTCTCTTGATTCTTCCAAATGTCATCAGTGCTTTGCTCTTCATTTTCCCATATAGTTGTGAGATCTCCAAGCAGAACTAAACCAATTACTTCTAATGGATTTTGTTCAAAGTAACTTCGCACCACATGATATAAATATAATAAATCTACTCTATCTATGATGTGCAGTAAATCCCATAACCTGTTGAACACTCTGAAGCTTTCATCTTCTCTATGAAACATCAGATAACATCCATATTTGGATTCGACAACTTCAAAAGCAATAATTTGAGATTTTTTCATCTTCATATCAGCATCTTCCTTAGAATACTCAAAATCTACTATCCTTAGATAATTTCGTAGTTCATCTCTAGTCTCAGATCTTAACTCAACTTTTTCTTTCTTTGAGAACTGAACATCTTTAACTTCAGTTTTTCTTTTTATTTTTAAACTTTTCTTTCTCTCTTCTTCTTTCCATGTAGCTTCATATCTAAAATCTTTGATGCTTTCAACATTTTTCTTGTAAGCTTCTCTAGCAAAGATCATATAATCGTTTCATCTCAAAATAATTAAACCTCTGCAGTCCTTTATATCCTTGATTTTTAAGATAAGCCATCATTGCATTTCTGTCTTTAGCTTTATTTGGCCTTCTTGGTAGAAATCTAACAGGAATAGGTGACTCTAATGGTTCATCAGCTTCAGCATTCAATTCCTCTTGCAACTTCTTAGCTGCTTCTCTACTCTGAGCTTCTTCAGCTTCCTTATCTTCTCTATCTTTAGCATTTAATTCCTCTTGAAGCTTTCTAGCTGCTTGTTCATTCAAAGCTTCTTGGGCAGCTCTTATCTATGCTAAAGTTAGTTTCTTCTTCTTTACTTCTACCAAAACACCTTTTCCTTTATCCTTAGGATCAATAGCAGGTTGAGAAGTTCTTTGTTGTTCCTCTTCTTGCACTCCTGGAATATTAACACCACCCCTTGGTTGTGATAAACCTTGCAAAATTACAGCAATGGTTTCATCATCACTTGTAGTATGAATAGGTTTGGGTGTAGCTTCCTCTTCTTGTATAACAGTAGAAGGACCAACAACTTCTTCATGTACAGTTTTAGAAGGACCAACTTCCTCTTCAAAATCTAACAACCTTGGAGTAATCAAATCTTGCCTATAGGATCCTTGTTGTTGAAAAGCAGTACTTTCATCTTCAGTACCTTGATCATCAGTACTTTGAACTGGAACATCAATAACTTGTTCCTCAGTTTCTTGAATGACTCGTTCTTCAGTCTTTTCATGTTCTTCAGTACCTTCAGGTTCATTATCCTTAACAACATCTTCTTTCAAATTCTCTTCTTCTAAATTCCTCCCCAATTGGACAGAAGATTGTTGGTGAACCTTTTGGCGTTTGGTTTTCTTAGACTGCCTTTGCTCCTTCTTTTTAGATTTGACCCATATACGATGATGTTGAACCAATGGCCAAACAAAATTCTTGAGCCTTCGAAACTTGAGCTTCAATTTCTTAATCTGCTTAGCTTGAGCCTCAGTAGTCTTTTTCAATTTAACCAACTCTCTTGTCAAAACATAATTATCCAATGTTAAACCTTCAGGGGATATGGTATGTGAATCATCTCCTTGAACTGGTGAATGTTCCTCTGGTTGAGAAGCAGGAACAGATCTTTGTGGAGATGGAGAAGGTGAAACTGCAACATCTTCTTGAACTTCAGTACTTGGAGAAGCAGTACCTTGAGATGCAGTACCTTCTGGAGATGCAACACTTTGAGATGCAGTACTTGCAGATGCAGTTCTTGCAGATGCAGTACTTGCAGATGCAGTACCTTCACTAGCTTCATCGTCTTCAGCATCAGCTCTAACAGCTTGAACAACTTCCATCATAGAAGTAGTTAAGGGAGTATCCCTTCAAGTGAACAGATCACTCTTCCTAGCCATAAAGGTGAAAATTTTGGCTTGTTGAACCACAACAGGTAAAAGATTTGTTGGCTTAGGAATATCTGAAAGTTGTTTATTGAGGAATACTTGAACAAACCTTGGATACATCAGCCATTTTGAACCATGAGTGATGTGGGAAAACATACCATCAAGAATGAGCCTTGAAAAATAAAAAACACGATCTGTAGCCAAGCCCACAATAGTAGAAGCTATATTAGATCCAAATTGCTCCCATGAAGTACTTTTAGCACTAATACAATGAAGCAACACATGCACTAAAAACTTCCATTGAGGACAAAATAGTTGTTTCCTGAATGTTTGTTCTGTTAAAGACCCTTCATAACCAATGTGTCCAAAAGTATCCCAAATCAACTGCTTATCAAAACGAATAGCCCCGTCTTCATCATTAAACAATAAATCTTCTCGAATAGAGGCTTCAGTAATCTTCACAGTTCTTCCAAAGAACTGTAGCTCTAATATAAAATTCATCATTCTCCATATTATCCCTAGCAGTAGCCCAAAATTCTTGAATCCAGGGTTCAATTATATCCGGATCCACTAAAGAGCATAAGCGAATGGTGATCCAAGAAGATAATCGATTATATCATGAAAAACCACATTAGCTTCAGTCTTATCTAAGTTAGCCACCATATTGTGCTTTGAAACTGTAGGACGATTCACCATAGATGATTGTATAATCACAGTAAAAGAGATGACGAATAATATAGGTGAAAGTGAGAGAAATATGGAAGAGATTCTAAAGTATCAATATGAGAGGGAAAATCGAAGTGTAGTTATTTATAGGTGAGATTTAAAAAATCACAGCCAGAAATATCAAAGTTACCGTTAGTAATAATTACCCCTCAATATTACCGTTGGAACAGTACTTTCAATAAGACAAACAATACTTCCACGTATGCAGTACTTTCCCAAGCAGTACTTTCATAAGAAACAATACTTTTCTAAATTCCTCTGTATAACATAAATATCCTCCCCTCAAGCAATGCATAGGACTATACGAACACTAAATAGTTCTCCCCTTAAATGTAGCTTAGTAGTTGATCATGCCAATACTCACCACCAAGTGAGTAAATCTTGAAACATCAAGTCCTTTGGTGAGTAAATCAGCTACATTATCATCTGTATGCACCTTGACAACATTAATGAGCCTATGCTCATAACAATCTCTGATGAAGTGGTGCCTAATCTGTATGTGCTTGGTCTAGGAATGATAAACTGGATTCTTCACAATACAAATAGTACTCTCATTATCAATATTGATGGGAGTATTTTTGAAATTAAACCCATAATCCAAGAGCTGATTCTGCATCCACAAAACTTGTCCACAACAGCTTGCAGCAGCTACATATTCAGCTTCAGTAGAGGATGTTGCTGCAATTGTTTGCTTTTTACACTGCCATGAAACTAATCTTCTTCCAAGATATTGGCATCCACCTGTGGTTGATCTTCTATCATAGTTGTCACCTGCATAATCACTATCTGAGAAAGCCTCCAAGTGAAAAGGTGAATCCCTTGGATACCACAACCCCAATTTAGGTTGTTGTTTCAAATAACAGAAAATTCTCTTTACTGCATTCATGTGAGAAATCTTTGGTGAGACTTGATATCTTGCACATAAACAAACTGCAAACATGATATCAGGCCTTGAGGCAGTAAGATACATAAGACAGCCAATCATTGATCTATATAACTTGACTTCAACTGGTTGTCCATCTTCATCCTTGCCCAATGAGTTTATTAATTTAATAGGTGTAGTAACAGGCTTCATGTCATCAAAATTGAACTTCTTAAGTATGTCAATAACATACTTGTCTTGACTTATGAAAATTCCTTCCCTTGACTGCTTAACTTGAAGTCCCAAAAAGAAAGTTAACTCACCCCTTGAACTCATTTGAAATTCATTCTGCTTCAGCTTCTCAAACTCCTTGACCATGGACTGTTTAGTAGCTCCAAATATGATATCATCAACATATATTTGAACTAACATGATATCTTTCTTATCTCTCTTGATAAACAAAGTCTTATCTATAGCTCCTCTCCTATAACCATGTTGCAATAAAAAGGTAGAGAGCCTTTCATACCAGGCTCTTGGTGTTTGATGTAAGCCATAAAGAGCTTTGACAACTTTGTAGACTTTGTTAGGATGTTTAGGATCTTCAAAACCAGGAGGTTGCTTGACATAAACTTCCTCTGTAATCTTGCCATATAAAAAGGCACTCTTGACATCCATTTGATAAACTTAAAATCCCATATAAGAAGCAAAAGCAAGAAAGATTCTAATTGCTTTTATCCTTGCTACAGGAGCAAACACTTCATCATAATCAACTCCTTCTTCTTGTCTGTAGCCTTGTGCAACTAACCTTGCCTTGTTCTTGATGACATTACCTCTTTCATCTCTCTTGACTCTGAAAACCCATCTGGTTCCAATAACTCTCTTCCCATCTGGAAGATCACATAATACCCATACTTCTTGAAGTTTAAATTGAAGAAGTTCTTCCTGCATAGCTTCAACCCAGCTCTCTTTGGTTAATGCTTGAGCAATATTCTTGGGTTCCTCTTGAGAGATAAAACAAGTAAACAGACATGTTTGATGGTCCTTATGATTCAGTCTGTTTTGTTTATACACAAAGCTAAGTAAAGCATTGTGAGGTGTTGAAAAAGTCTTAGCTCTGTGTTTAGTCATCACTCCAGAAGTAGAAGGACCAATGATTTGATCAGTAGGATGATTCTTATGAATTCTTAAGTTTGGAGACTGTGGAACTCCATAAGTATCTTCCAAATTAGTAACATCAGCATCTTCATTGGAATCTGAGAAAATACCTTCATCTTCAAACTCATCATCAGTTCCTCTAATCCAGGCATGGTAGGATCATCCAAATCATCTAAAGTACTGGTAACTGGTGCAGCAGTACTTTGTTTAAAAGTACTGTCCAAAGTACTATAAGAGTACTCTACAGACTTGTGCTTCTTCTTTGCCTCTTCATAAGCTCTTCGTTGTTCATCAGTGTAAGAATGTGCTAAAACATCTTGAAGAAGCAACTGATTAAGTTCTTCTTGAATAGATTGATCCTCAACAGACAATGAGGATTTTGGTTCATCAGTACTTTGTTTTGAAGCATCAGTACTTTGCTTTGGAGCATCAGTACTTTGCTTTGGCCTAACAGGATCTTCATCGACAGATCGGTCTAAGATTAACTCCATGAACAACATATTGTAAGTCTTCTCCATCATGCACAAGTTGATTTTCTTCTCTAACAGGTACATAGTTCATAGAAGGAGTTAAAACTTCAAGATCAAACATCCAATCAGGACCTTTACCTTTCTCATTATCTTGATCTTCTAAAAACTCAACATGAAGACAATCTTGAACCTTCTTAGTAACTCTATTGTACACTCTAAATCCCTTACTGTTGGTACAATAACCCAATAAATATCCTTCTTCTGACTTGCCATCAAACTTTCCCAGATTATCAATTGTGTTTAAAATAGTAAGAGGGCATCCAAAAGGCTTCATAAAACGAATGTTGGGTTTGTTGCCCATCAGCAATTCATAAGGTGTCTTTATCTATGGCTTAGTAACTGATACTCTGTTAAGTACATAGCAAGCAGTACTTACAGCTTCAGCCCAGAATTGAATAGGTAGTTGTGAATCTGCTAACATTGTTTTGGCTACTTCAATCAAAGTCCTATTCTTTCTCTCTGCAACACCATTCTGCTGTGGTGTTCTTGCAATACTGAATTCCCTTTTGATCCCTTTGTTTGCACAAAATTCATCCATAAGTTTGTTCTTGAATTCAGTTCCATTGTCAGTTGTCACATCTAATACCTCTAACCTTGAGTCTCAATTGGTTTTCAAGTGCTATTATGAGTATCTGAATAGCATCAAAAGTATCATCTTTAAATCCCAAGAAAAATACCCAACTGAATCTACTGCAATCATCTGTTACAACTAAGCAGTACTTTTTCTTGTTTAAACTTGCCATAGAAACAGGTCCAAACAAATCCATGTATAACAGCTCCAAAGGTTCTCTAATAGTCCTCTCCTCAAGCTTCTTGCATGAAGCTTTGTGTTGTTTACCCTTCTTGCATGCCAAACATGAGTGATCATTCTTGTAAGTCTTTGAAGGTAAACCTCTAACTAAATTCCCTTTGACCAGTTTGTTGATATTCTTGAAATTTACATGGCCCAATCTTCTATGCCACTGATGTGCTTCTTCAGATGTTGCTTTTGCCACCAAACATGTGGCTCTTCCATAGGAATGTAGACTCTTCATGTCTAAACTATACACATCATTTGTTCTTGGTACTCTAAGAACTACCAAGTTGTCATCAACATGCTTGAATTCAGGAGAGAGGATGAGACATTCGTGTCATGAATAACACAGGATGCTTTTTATCACAGATTTGAGAGATTGGCAATAAGTTGAACTTGAGCTCCTTCACATATCTAACATTCTCAAAATCTATACCGCTTTGATAGTTCCTTTTCCAGTAATCCTTCCTTCATTGGGATCATTCCCAAATGCAACTCTTCCTCCACTAATACATCTAAAATCAGACAGGATCTCTTTATCTCCTGTCATACTTCCAGAGCAACCACTATCCACAATCGGATGATCTTTAAGCTCCTCTTCTGGGTTGCCCTGCACAAAGATACAAGAGTTAGTGATTTTTAGGAACCCAAGCCATTACTGACTTGTGTTCCCCGTTTGGAGTTACAAACTCAAATTCTTTGAGTATGTAATTTCCACTATTTTTCAAAACATGACCCAGAATTATCTTTTGATTTTTAGCATGTGGATTTTCAAAACTTTCTGGATTTTCAGCACAATTCTCTTTTACAAGTTCATTCTCTTTTTCTTGTATCACAAAAACATCTGATTCACTTTTTGTTGAAAGTACTGTTTGTCCCTCAGCAGTACTTTCTCTCTTAACCCATTCTGTTTTAACACTTGGTTCCTGTGATCTTGATCCCCTATGTGAATTGTAATACCGTCTAGGTTGATAGTAATGAGATCTCCTAGGGTTCCTATTCCAAAGAGTATGATCAGTACCTTGTGTTGACTGAAAGCAAGATACTTTGAGAAAGTATCGGTCTTGGCTTAGCAAAGACTTTGGAAAGTATCTGTAGGATACTTGAAGGTTTTGAAAAAGGTCTTCTCGGTGTGGGTATCTATGATCCGTGAGAAGTAGCTGTGATTGACCCTATTTGAATTATTCCAGTGGTTTGTGCTCTCTAGGTTTCGATTGGCGGACCTATGCTTTGGAAATTTTCTAAGGTATTCTGAGTGATGTTCACAATCCTTGATTAAACGAGTAGGACTAAAATACACAAAACACATTTTTGACCCATACTCCCAAAGTGACTTCTTCTATGTCTATGACCAAAACTATTTTGCCTTCTAGGTGAATGATTAAACTTGTTTTGACCAAAGTTATCCCAAAAGGTTTAGCAAGATCTGTTTTGAAAAGGTTTTCCTGAAGGTATGCTTGTGGAGCAAGACTTTGAGTTGAAGGTACTTGCTTGATTTTGAACATGTTTTCAACAGCTTTGGGGGTTTCGGACCTAGATTGACCAAGTAGCTTTTTCCTAAACTCTAGACTGTCTACTCCAAAACGAGAAACATCAGGCCTAGGGGTTGATGACTTCCAGTGGGATGGGAACCGCATGATAACCATTATCTTTCTTATACTCAGGAGGTGGTTCACTAATTGAATCCTCATTACTAGATGTGTCTACATAATTAATGAGTTCATCATCACTAGTGGTTATATCCTCTAGGTCATCATCAGTTTGATTCTCTTCTATGTTATCAAAGTCCATTCCAAAACCTAAGCCAATTTTAATGTAAGCTCTTCTTTGTTTTTGAACATAAGTAACATGTGACAGACCAGACTCACCCCAAGCAGCAAACTTAGCTAACAAATCATCTATTTCCTTAGTCAGTTTCTCTATTTCAGAAATTTTACAGTTTAATTTCCATTCACTTAGTTTTAACTGATAATCGTGTTGTGCATATTTTTTCACCCAAGCTACATCATTATTTTCATGTGTTAAGATTTTAGCTTCCATAGATTCTAAGGTTATTTGATAACCAGCTACCTCACACCTAGCCCTAACACAATTATCTCTTTCAATCACATAACTGCCAAGTAATTTTTGATAAAAATCATGACAATTTGAGCATACCTCGGAGATAGGGGTGAACTTGGTGAAGTAGCCACCATTTCAAGTTGAACAGGATCATCTTCACTTTCCATGCTCTAATCAAATTCTCCTAGACATCTCTCGATTCCAAATCAAAGCATGTTCAGTTCCTCATCAAAGCAGTGCTCCAGTCCAATTCTTCCACGACTCTTCAACTACTTCTTCCACTGCTACCATAAAGTAAGTCACTGGTTCATCATCAAACTCTTCACTCCAGTCAACTTCTGATAACTTCTCTTGAGCCAGTGAAGAGTTTGAGCCTTTGTTTCAGTAATTGGAATTTATTTGAGCTCAAGCTTTGGTTTCTCAGATGTCCTGTTTGCTTGATACTTAGCAAACCTGCACTCTCTTGCAAAGTGTCCAGTCTTTTGACAATTGAAGCATTCAATTTTGGATTTGTCAAAAGTTATTCCTTGTTTTGGTTTGAAATCAATGCTTTTTCCTGTCTTCTTCATATACTTTTTGATCCTAGCAGTGATCATAGCAACTTACCACCTGATATCAATTTCTTCAAGTGCATCTTCTTCAATCTGTGCTAGATCTTCTTCATAAGTGACAGGTAAACTAGCTTGTTGTGCAAAGAAGGAGCACACAACTTCATCTGAGTGCATAGTAGTAGTTGGTGGGGCTTGCTGAGCATGGGTGGGAGCAGATATCTGAGACAAGATACTTTGAGTTACAAGATTACTTTGAGTAGGAGAAGCGTACTTTTGTTGGAAGTATCTGCTCCTCTTTTCGAGATGATAGAAAAGCAATACTATGTGATTTAGAACTGGTTTGGCCATTCATCTCATGCTCATACACCTTCAGATGATTGTAGAGATCATCAAATTCCATGACATCCAAACCGGTTGTCCTCGATCATTGTAGCAATCACATGCCATGTAAATGGCAAACTCCTTAGAAACTTCAGATTAGCATCTTCAACTCGATACTTACGCCTTATATAACTCCAACATGTTGAGGAGATTTTGAAACCTATCATATGCAGCATCAAGACTCTCTCTTTCACCAACTGTGAAAGTTTCAAACTGTTGCTTCAGCAGATTTCTCTGCATCTTCTTAGAAGCTTCATTCCCTCCAAATCTGGTCTTGAGAGCAACCCAGAACTGCTTAGCATCTTTAGCATCATGAAATTTGAGAAGATGACCATCTGGAATGGCGGATAAGAGAATGTTGAGTGCCTTCTCTTGATTCCTTAAGGTTCGCTGTAAGACCGCCTTAGGTGCTTTGGGTTGTCCAAGAACATCAATAGGTTCTGGAACTTCTTCATTACCATTAACAATTACATTCCATAGAGCATGATCTGTAATGGCAATGTACCGCCTCATCTTCATACACCATAGATCATATTCGCCTTTCTTGATGACAGGAATTCTCATTGAGGTGATGGAAGGTGGTGGAACGTAATCACGACATCTTTAGGTTTTGTTGTAGTAGGGTTTCTTCCTAGTCAGAGTTTCCACACAAGCTCTGATACCACTTGTTGGATCGATGTACTCTAACCAAACTAACTTAAATAGCTTGTTAAGGTTTAATAACCTCGGATAAATCCTAAGTTATTAACAGAGAAACACTGAGTAATCTTTATTAAGTACGAGGAATTTACTTAACAAATCTAAGAAGAATAACTTTTATTATTAACTCTAAATCTGCTTATTATGCAGATACTTTAACAACTCTAATAATATCGAACTTCTCTCTAAAACTCTAATAATGTCGCGTGTATCTAATATCAATCTAGGGGTCCTTTTATAGGCTCAAGGATAACCCTAAACGATTTACAATTTGTATCCTTGTACGACAAGTAATCTAATAAAGAATATTCTAGAATTACAAGACTTTCTATAAACGAATATAACAGTTCTTTGTTCTTGTAGTACTTTGACTTCAATCACAGTGATACTTTGACTTTATCTTTAGCAGTACTTTGACTTTTTCCAGTACTTTATCATTCTTCAACACTTTCATATCCCAACAGTATGTCCATGATATTTATTAGGGAATATGTCACCCATTAATAATCTAGTTTCATGAGTGTTCTAGTTTGACACCTCAAACTTTATAATAATCATAAAAGCCATCAAAGTTTCAAAACTACTTCATTTTATGTAATTTTCTAAAATTAGTATGCTTAAAGTATTCATCTATGCATAAACATATTGTATATTAATTTTAAACACCCACTCTATGAATTTAACTAATTCCAATCAACTTTATCTACAACTTGTTAATGCAGACTAAACATAAACAATAGGGTGGTGATTTGCACACTCTTTTGATTGATTGAGACACTCTAATTTAGAGTGTATTGACACTTATACCCTCACATAAATTTTACTTATTTTCACCCTATAAGAGTATAAATGTCAAGACACTCTAAATTAGAGTGTCCCAATTGATTTAAAGAGTGTGCAAATCAACTCCCTAAACAATAACCACAAAATAAAGACCAAGTTTGAAAAGTGTTCTATTTAAGTTACTTTAACATAAAAATTACATAAAATGAAATAATTTTAAAACTTTAATGGTTTTATGGTTGATATAAAGTTTGCGGTACCAAATTGAAATAGATCTCAAACTTAGTTAATATTTAATGATTTTCACCCTATTTATTTATAGTGGATATGTAGTTACGCAAAGATATGTAAGAAAAATGTTATTATTATTTTGATCTAATGTGCTATTTTAATTCAATTTCAATGTGATATACGCGTATTTCATAGTAGACAACATGAAGACAATTAAACTAATGCTTTAAGTATAACTATACGAATCATGAAGACGAATAAAATGTTTTAAGTAAAACTATAAAAATCATGAAGAGGGAAAACTTATATAAATTATTAAAGTTATATAACTATAGAAATCATGAAGAGGGAAATCTGAGTTTAAAAATACATATATATTTGGGAGTAGATGGTCATGAATTAAAAAATAATTGTAACATGGGAATGGGAAACACATGCTCCTCGTGAACTAGTGGGGCGATGTCCTATCTTCACACAGAAGACTAGTAGGAACGGTACACGGCGGTTTATGTCACATTGGTATAGCCAATGTTTCGAAATATGGTTCGATTTGGTCGGGTTAATCGTTTTTAATTTTTGAAACTCAGTTATATTCGTCGGGTTTTAAGTAACACGAGTAATCTGATTTTCGAAACTTAATCGGGCTTTTTTTTTTTTTTTTTAAGTTAAAACAAGTTAATTATATATATTTGCTACATAATTTTATTTTTACACGTTATATTTTGTTTTTTTATGCTAAATATATGAATTAGTCATAAATTATATATATACTTACTTTTTTTTTTTTTTTTTTTTAAACGGATTGACCCGGCGGTTGAACCGATAACCCGATGACTCAACCGGGTCGATTAAAACCATGGTTTTCAAAACATTGGGTGTAGCATCAGCATACATTATCACAAAACCGTTATCAAATACTCCTAGTGATACACTCACAATTATTATTTATTTATACCTCATTTATATATAAACATATCTTATAATATACTTATATAAGGAGCATATTCTTTTGGGGGTTCAGAGATTCCCATCGTGGAATCTCATGGGTAAAATGGAAGTCGATTCTTCTCGATGTGGAGTTGGGCGGTTTGGGGGTCGGCTGTCTTCATTCCAAGAACCTTGGTCTCTTGGGTAAATGGAAGTGGCGATTCCTATATAAAGAAAAAGCCTTATGACGTATGGTTATTAGCGAGTTCGATGGTCCTGATGGTAGCTTTGGTAACCTATCAGGTGGTGTTGATACTGGCGGTGTTTGGGTCGATATTTTAAAGGCGGTGAAACGTATCGAAGGTATTGACACCTCCTTTAAAAATTCCTTTATCCTAAAAATTGTCAATGGCTCTAGCACCCCTTTTTGGAAAGATCACTGGTGTGGTGATGGTTCACGTCTTATGGACCTGTTCTTAGGTTATTTGCTCTTGAGTCTTTTAAAGATTGCAAGATCAATGACCGGTGGCATTGTTTGGAAGGAATTTGGAGTGGCAATTGA
Source organism: Chrysanthemum makinoi (assembly GCA_910596185.1). Taxonomy (NCBI): domain Eukaryota; kingdom Viridiplantae; phylum Streptophyta; class Magnoliopsida; order Asterales; family Asteraceae; genus Chrysanthemum; species Chrysanthemum makinoi. The sequence continues at coordinate 188,215,859 of OU343220.1, read as the reverse complement.
TCTTGGCGTTCTCCTCCTCGTGGTAGGGCTTTGGATGAGCTTGCGAGTCTCGTTTCTCGTATTGGAAACATTTCTTTAAAATCGGTCGGGAATGATAAGTGGTCATGGGTTAGTGAGGCTTCTGGGTCTTCAAAGTTAAAACCCTTTCTAAGAAGATCCAAAACTTATTGCTTAACAACTTCGCTCTTGGTAAGAACCATTATTGGAACACCTGGATTCAACGCAAAGTAAACATTTGCGTGTGGAAAGCGTCTTTGGATAGGCTCCCTTCTCGAGCCAATCTCTCTTTTCGTGGGATTGAGCTTAGTTCCACGTCTTGCCCTTTTTGTGAGACCGCCTTGGAAGATATTGATCACGCTCTCATCCGATGTCCTTATGCGATAAAGGTTTGGAGAAAAGTGTAGAGTTGTTGGAACTTGACTCAACCCGTGTCCTTCCCCTCATTTTCTATTTCTGATGTAGCTCTCGGTAATCTCTCAGCCTCGTCGCATGGGTGCTCGAGGCTCTCGAAGGTTATTCAAGGGGTGTTTCAATGTTCGTTGTGGGCTATTTGGAAATGGAGGAATAAGCTGGTTTATTCTCATTTGGACAATAGTTCGATAATTAAAGATGAAGATATATTCCCGTCCATTCAACGCCTTACTAAGACATGGATTTCTGCTCGGCTCTCCTCGAATTCGGCTAACTAGAATTGATGGGTTGCTATACCTTTCGATCTTTTTGTGTAAATGATGTATTTTATTCTGTTGGTTTGCCTTAGCCGGCCTTGGTTTGTTTTTGGCTTTGTACATTCTTTATGTTTGTCCCATTTGCCTCATGCTTGGAGCCTTTTAATGCAATATTAGCCTTTAAATATATATATATATATATATATATATATATATATATATATATATATATATATATAGGGGCTTTATTTTCGAACTCTCTTAAGTCGAGGCTGTGAGAACTCCTCTAAACCAATGAGATTTTTAAATATTAAAATTGTTATTAATCCAAAAGGGTATTATAGTAAAATACAATTTTTTATATTATTTTTGATTTTTTTATTAATTCCCGATTTTAAACATTCCTAAAATTTCGGATTTTTTTTTTAGGCATGGTTTCATAATATTACAGGTGCATACATGTTTTTATTTTTTTTAATGAGATACATGTTTGTTTTTAAGCACATGCATTTATGTTTTTTAAATGAGGTGTATGTATGTTTTTTTGCTAGCATTATTATTATTTTTTTAAAGTTTGAAACATAAATTAAAGAACATAAACCATTATAAAAGAAAAAACAAGATTCATATACTTATATGTTACATTTCACTTAATTACAAGTACAAAAAACACATATGCAATAATCGTATATCTTCAAAAGTCGCAAATTATCTTCATGTATATTTGTATTCATCCACTTCAGAGTCTTCAATGATATCATCATCTTCATCAATCTGAAACAAGCATGCACAAAAACAATTAAACCACAAATAAATACGAAATGAAATTTAATCATAACAACTATCAAACACATATGCACAATTTAGAACATATATGTATAACTTTTTCGTTGATTTTATATCAAACTTAAAACACATATGCATACCCTTTTTATTAATTTTATACCAGCTATAAAACACATATGCACAATCACTTATTTTAAACCAATTAACAAACACATATGCACACCTCTTTCATTGATTCTATACCAAACATAATTGGGTAGGTAATCTAAACACATATGCACACCCGTTTAATTGATTTTATACCAAACATAAAATACATATACACATAGTCATCATCACGGATGTGGATCTAAGTATCGATTCTGAGTACCAACAAAAACAAGCCCCCTTTTCTCAACAAAACCCTCTTACCTACTGCATTAAATATGATCCATAATCAAAGAATCCAAGCGAAAACAAACATGATTGTGAAGATCGTCGTCCAGGGTTTATAACCTTTTTACCGCATACAATACAATACTGAAATAATTAATATATAAGAAAAAGATCTAGACCTAACAAAAAAAGCGTTTTCTAATGAAGTAAAATCGTTAAAGGAACAAAAAAAAAAAGAAAAAAAGGAAAGCGAAACCTCATTTATTTTTGTGATATAAACGAGGAGACAAAAAATTTATGTATGCAAAACATATATAATCCAAAACAAAACATATCGTTTGTAATTCAAACACAAAACATATATGTTTTATACATAAACATATATGTTTTTATACGTAAACATATATGTTCTAAACGTAAACATCTATGTTTTATACGTAAACATCTATGTTTTATACATAAACATCTTTGGTCATACATGAATGCTTAAAGAACATATTGTCACGCCTAGAGAAAATAATAGTCAAGATTAATACTTTTCGAAGAATGCTTTCTGGTGATCTAAGGACTATAAATTAATAACACCAATGACCACAACATCTTTGCAAATTAATACATATTACATAGCAGAATAAAACTAACAATCGATAGCGTCTTTTAAAACTACCTTGTAGAGAAGAGGAGCAATTACAACAATTTGCACATAATAATTATCTTGATAAGACTCTTTTTATTGACTTAAATCATATATTTGAAACACAGTAGCACACAACAGTTGATCAAAACTAATCAATAGTGCAAAACCTTTAACACACTTTTAATAGCGCATAAAATTCAATTTTGGCAAATTTTCAATAGCGTAGAGGTTTCAAGCAATATAACAATAGCACAAAACATTCATCCAAACATTACTATGGCACACAACCTTTAAACTAGCGCAAAACCCATTTGACTACAAATATCATTCAAAACACTCAGATTTTTATCTTTGTTTCAATCAAATGCTTCATAAAGCTTAAAAGTACTTCTTGGACTGATTTTAAATAATCAAAACACAAAATCTACATATTCGACTTTGTTTTGCTCAACCTAAAACATGTAACCAAACACCCCTTTAATAGGTCAATTAGACCAAATAAAAATATTTGTGCATGACCAAATAAAAACAATAGTTAAAAAGAACAGGTCCAATTCTAAGAACTGATCCAAAATCACCCAAACTATATCTTTTTATTCAATGACTTTCAAGTATACAACACTCCTAATTTGTTTTATTTAAAATAACTAGAATAATATGATGAATATCACCCAAAGACCCACTACCTAACTCTCTCGACCTATTCATCTTCTACCCATTACCCAGTTACTAATTAGTAGATAACTTATTGATGTTATTACTTTTATAAAATGACTTTCAAGAAAAATTTTATTTAATGTCGGTCTCTGTTTTGATTATCAAATGAATAGCAGATCTATCATGTGAACTTTTCATAAAAATAAAATTAAATAAATAAAAATAAAAAATCAAACATACCTATAATATTTGTCAATCGAGTCTCTCGAATTACATATCCATGAAAGGTCTTGTGAAACACATCAAATTGAACCTGGTCGTTAAAGGACTGCGTGTACAAGATAAACGAAATGCAGAAACAGATGATTGTGTTCATTTTGTGACCAAGTTTGGAGATTTACATCAGAGAAAGGAACAAGATTTGGGGCGGCGGTTTTATTAAAGAGAGATAGAGAATAGGTTTAGTGTGAGATACAATATGCAGTGATAGAGGAGAGTTCAAAAAGATTCCACTAAAAATATTTTTAAAAAGACTAGAATACCCTTTTTCTCTTTATCAGATGTTCCACCTTTTTTATTTAATTACAAGAGTGCCACTGTTAGGAATTGGAAATTCCATGTTAAAGTGTCGGTCACCCCAATTATGATCTAGCATATGTTAGCTCGTAGACGTGTTGTTAGTTACGTTATTTGTTTAGTTTATTCGTTAGTTATTAGCGTAGTTTAGTTTAATGCAACACCGTGGAGGAAGGACGGGTCTTTACCCACTGTATGCCTGATCCACAGGCTGATAGGAGGTCGTATACTTGTAACTATAAATACCCTTCCATCCATGGAAGGGGTGTGGCTTCTTTGAATCTAACATTTCATTTGTTTAAGCAACTCTCTTTCAAGAACCTCCTCTCAACTCTCTTCATCTAACTAAAATGGCTTTCTTATTTAATCACAATCCTAGACCACCCGAATCATTAAACAACATAAATATTGGATCCTAAAAATTGGCATCAGAGCCCAGGTTGTGTTGTTTTGTTGATTCGAATGGCTCTTTATATGTGGTTTACTCATGTTTGTTTCGGTTTGGTGATGTTGTGATGTGTTTTTGATGTTGGTTGATGTTGCATTTGAATCTACATTGTTAAAAGGATTTTTCTAATCACTTCTTTGGTTTTTGATTGTAGTCAAAAGCAGTTTTCTTTTGTTCAATATCACATGTCTTAAAACCACTTTCCTGCTGTGATGAATGGTCGCGTTTTTGTACTATCTGTTTGATGCGAAATTCTTGGTCTTAAGTTGTTTTTTGCATGCTGTATTTGGTGTCAATTTGTTGTTCGACATGGTTTGGCTTAACTGCTGCTGCTGCTATAATTTGTGGTCTAATTCTAAGATGCGAGTTGCTGTTTTAAGTTCAGATTCAATGTATTACATCTATGCAAGTTGGGAAACTTTTTGAAGGCGAGTTGAGTACTAGCAGTTAAGAAGCGAGTTGTGTTCATGTCGGTCGGTAACGAGGAAGCGAGTTGGGCCTTTAGAGTTTCATCGCGAGTTATTAACTTCGCATTTGATCTACTGCACTCGCTTTTGAAGCGAGTTCGTTGATAATCGTGTGACAACCCGTACTTTCAGGTCATTTCTTGACACAATTTATGCCTCATTATTTCAACATTTATAGTAAACTTGGTTTACTTGTTCTAAATTCGCGTAACCTTTATGGTTTAGCGGCTAATTCATGATCATAACATCACGTACATTTCATATGGACTAAGATTAGTCTACATTCCATTGACATCATGTGCATCTCATTAGTACATTCACGACATTTCATTTCACATTTAACGCGTAATTTTTATATTTAATAATCGTTATCGCGTGAGTTATTATTTTGAATATTTAACCCGTTACTTTCAAAAATGATCCCGACATATTTTTATACTTACATTAGTTTATAAAAACTATATTTTTGGTTTTTCTAGTGTTTTAAGTTTATTTGGTACATAAATCGTTAAAGTTAAATTATTACGACGTTTTCTTAAAATTATACGATAATTATTTTATCACTCAAATTTCACAAGGAAAGTATTTTTACAATTTTATTATCTCATTACATTCTATTTTGATCTATTAAAAATTTACTTGTACCTAAAAGCTACCATTTACCTTAACTTGAATTCATTTACTTACATATTTTTGTTAACAATTATACACAAAGTATATACATTTTATATAAAAAAAAAATATATATTGTGAAGACACAATCCCCCCATATCCGGCCATGGGGATGTATCTAAAAGTTGGTAAAAACTTTCTTTGAATTCATGTATTTATACTCCAACTTTCATTCAAGTCACTCATTCACTTTAAATTATTCATCTAGTGTGAGAAAGTTTTCTCTTCTCTTGTTCATTCCTTCCAAAACCGGCCACCTACAAAATTAAGAAGGGATCATCCAAAGTTTTTCCATTTTCAAGCTTAACAATCTAGTTTATACTCTTATTCAAGGTTTTGAAATAAAAACCTAGGGTGTTTAGGCTAATCCTTGTTACTTTCACCTCATCATTATCACTTGTAAGCATGATTTTATCATTTTTATGTTTCCTTTTCATTTTCATATTCATCTTTTCATTTTGGAGCAACATGCAAGACATATGTGATTTATACCATTTTACATGATTTTAGAGTATATATATATATTTGGTCATCCTATAATTATCCCCTTGGTATTGGTTGGTCTTGATGATGTCTAGGAACCCATGACACCCTAAGAAGGTGTATGGTAGTATTAGATTAGTTTTGGAGTTGATTTGAAGGGATTAGAATAGGTTTTGTCCGAGAAAAACTATTTTTGATAACTATATAAATAGGTTCTGTCCTTGTTTCGAATTTCTGGAAAAACCTACAGTTGGTACGAAACTTTGGCCTTGATTTTTAGAAAATATACTTTAAAGCGAATCCGTGGCGCTTGAGCGGATAAAAGCGGACTTATCTTGGCCGTGGTGAATTTTTAAAGTTTGGCGACGAAATATATTATTTTCAGAAATTTTCAGCAACCTATATTTATTTTGTTCGGATCAAAAACGAGCCTTAAGCTTCACAAATTATTTCGACTTCTCAAAAATATATTAGTATACTTTGATACGAAGCTAAGGACGTATAAAACGTAGAAAACGGATTGAAACGACAAAGATATGCACTTTTTCATAAACTTGCCGTAACTAATTTTTCTGCACACAATTAGCCGAAATCACCAACTTCACCCCTTAATATCTTTATGATCGAGACCTTTTGGACGAAAACTTCTGCCCGAAACTTCTAGATATCGATACAAACTTTCCAAAACCGTCGAGTTCGTTCTCTAACGATCGACGTACACCGTTTTACGACTAGTTTTTCGAGACCATTTTGTTAATTTCATGATATTTCCGGCGACATTGTTTTGCATACGAAAAGTGTAAATTTCACCAAAAATCATTATAAAACCATTATAGGATGACATTTTAATGTAAAAACATGTAAAGTCATTTTTGATTGGTCAAGGCGTCAAGCGAGTATTTTTCGACGATAAGAAATATTTTCAAAACTTCGAAATGGTATAAATAACATACGAAATGCATGCATAACATTACATTGCAACTCATATCAGATCTTATCATTGGTACTAGGTGGGATAACGCATCACATTATACTTCAGTGTACTCACTCTTGTCATTTCGTCAGTTTACCAAGTGAGTTTAGTAGCCCTGCTTTTACTTGTTTTCATAGCTGTTTTGGGGGAGATACATGCTCAATTATTTTTCACAAGTACTTTAGATTTTTAAGGCTAAAATCTATCATGATTACCATTGTTTCTAAATCAAAGGTTATACTATATAAATTGTTATTGTTTGCGTGCTACAGATTTTACGTGGTATAACGTTCTAAATCGAGTTGACTCTTGATAAATTGAGTTAAGTGCTATTGATTATGTGCTATTGTTCTCATTCGAGTTAAGTGCTATTGATTATGTGCTATTGTTCTACGTCGAGTTAGGTACTATATTGTGAATTCATTTGACATCATGCACTTGATCATAAACTATATACATTTTGGCAATGGGTTGTGAACACACATGTTGCAAGTTTTGTATGGTAGGATTTGGCGGGTGGATTTACAATGCCTTTGCTGCATAAACGATTGCGATACATTGAGCCATGCACTATTTTGTGAATTCATTTGACGATTTCTGTTTTAACATAAACTCTACATATTCAGCGGTGGGTTGTGAACACGGGTTGCAAGTTTTGTATGGGGGACTTGGGCGGTGGATTTACAATGCCTTTGCTACATAAGCGATTTTGAAAGTCTTTACATTTCAACGATTTACAATGCCTTTGCTGCATAAGCGATTTCGAACGGCTTTTCAATTCAACTCAAACTCTATGAACTCACTCAACCTTTGTGTTGACACTTTTAGCATGTTTTATCTCGGGTATCTAAGGCATTCACTTCATGGCATGCATTTGGACACATCATGGAGTCGTGGTGACGGCAGCGTCTCACTTAGGTTTTACATACTTTAAAACATCGTTTGAATTGTAACAAACTTATTTCCGCACAAGTTGATTTTCATTTGGGACCTACTTTGTAAACTCTGATTATTTTATTAAATCAAGCGATGTATTTTCCAAGCGACACTTTAGGTCGTTCAATATAACTGTGATTGTGATGCTATGACAGTCAATCCCGGGAATTCCATGCATTTGCAAACAGGTAAATTGGGGGGTGTGCAGTTGGCATGAGCTTGATTATAGAGAACTAGGTTGCATCATTGACCCTAGACTATAACTACATCATCATAGCATCTCATCATTTCTTTGCAAGTGCATGTTCACTTTGCATGCGATTTATCGCATTACATTTTGAGTTATTTACTTTCATTTCAAAACGATTGTCACATGGATCCCTTAAATGCCCATTCCATTATCTTTTCCCCATACTCTAACGTGGAGAATTCCTTGTCATTCCCTATCACAATTTTTTTATATCGGTGATTCATCATCGATACGACGGCGAATCTTAGAGATAAACTTTTATATAGGGCGAAGTCGCTCTCATTCCTTTGTTTCACCACTAACATGTCGAGTTACACTTTATTCACACATTAAGTCTCTAAACCATCATACATTGAAGCACTCACAACATCTCATAACCCATCTTTTTTGGAAACCGGCGATCATTTTGAAACATAACCTCAAATTTATCATTTCTTATCACATTTCTCTGGAGCGTTTATTATTAACATCGGATTTTGCTACGTCTCACCCTTTCCTCTTATTTTGAAGAATTATGTACCGAAGAAAGCCACCTCGTAATGACAGCGGCTATTCAAAAGTTGGTAAGGGATAGTGTAGCGAGGCATTAAGGATTGAAAGGAAGCGATTGGTGCTGCTGCTGAGACCCGGTGTTCTTGGCCGCTTAGGCTTCTCCTACTTCTTTGGAAATGCGGGAGGACCCGGAGTTAAGAGCTGTTCTTACAAGGATTTCAAGAGTGGAGATCCCACTAAGTTTCGAGGTACCGAGGGAGCTACGACCATGGTTGATGGTTTGAAAAATTGGAATCGGTGTTTTGCTTTGTATTTGTCCGGATGTGAAGGTTAAGTTTGCTTACGAGCACATTACTCGATGGAGCATTGTCTTGGTGGAATTCTTATGCTCAACCGATTGGAATAGAGAATGCTTTCAAGCTTACTTGGGAGGAATTCAAGGGTGTGGTGACTAAGAAGTTTTGTCCTCGAACGGAAGTGAAAAAGTTGGAAACGGAGTTCTATGAACTAAAAACTATTGGGTATGATATCGACACTTATATTCAGAGATTCCAAGAATTGGCCGTGTTATGCCCATCTATGGTTTCAGATAATGAGAAGCTATTGGAGGCTTTCATTGAAGGACTTCCCGAAATTATTCAAGGAGGCGTGACTTCTTGACCCATAGCGATTGAGGAAGCTATTCGATTGACTCAAAGCTCATGGCTCGGGTAGTGAAGAGAGGCAAGTACACCAACACCAACCAAAACAACAACAACCCCAACAACCGCACCAACTACAACAATAACCAAAACAACAACGACAACGACGATAACCAAATCAACAACAACAAAGAAAATGGGAAGACGACCAAGGAGGTTATGATAACGACAACCAAAACCATAACACTAACCATCACCAACAACATAATAGAAGACAAGAAGTCGCCGGGGTCTATGTTGCCTTTGCACCAACCGAGGAAGAGCTTATGCAGGAAACTTACCACGATGTCGCCAATGCACGCTACATCATAATGGTCCATGTGGTATATGTTTTAGCTGTCACAAAGTAGGACACCTTGCTAAGGATTGTAAGGGCAAAGCCGTAGTCACATGCTTCGGATGTGGGGAGCAAGGACACTATCGGAATCAATGTCCTCAAAACCAAGGTCAACAAGTCGAAGGTGCTTATGGGAATGTATATATGTTAGAAGGAGGAGGAGGGCTTCGGCATGGTCACAACAACGGAAGGTGAAGAAATTCGGAAACTAACAGTCTTATTTCTCCTTATGTAGCATGTCGTACTAAGTTTATGTTTTCCATCGTACCCGAATCTTTATAACCTAAGATGTACTATTTTTGCTAAACTACTCGTTGTAAAATATTCTCATCTATTGTACTTTATTTCTTTTCGATTTGTTATCATTTACGAAGATTTTAATTCTTTTTACTTTAACTATCATTTTAACGACACTTCTCCATGTCTTCTCTCCTCGATGTTCATCACAATTTTAACATCAGTTGACTCAACACCAAACATCATATGAGTCGATTAGTCCAAGCAGTGCATAGTTACTCCTAAATTATACATAGCCTGATCACCTATGTCTAATTCCGGAAGAATCATGCAATGAAGGGAGTAGTAGGCTTATATGTGTAAGCAATTCCATAATCGAGCCAAATTTTCAAAAGATTTTCTTCAAACCACTTGTTTCCAGTTTGATCCGCGTGGCAGTTCTTGTTTGATGAGTTGCAAAGATCGAGCTAGAAACAAGTTGTTACCTAAACCGATTTAGCCTAATCGTATGGCAGTTCTTGTTTGATGAGTTGTGGGATTAAGTAAAATCGGTTACCAAAAAGTCTTTTGAGGGTTTTGCTCGGGAATGGGAAAGTTTGCCTCATCAAACCCTAAACCCGATAGACTAACCGAGTGAATTGGGTTGAATTCCTTTTGATGGTGAATGTGACAACCCGTACTTTCAGGTCATTTCTTGACACAATTTATGCCTCATTATTTCAACATTTATAGTAAACTTGGTTTACTTGTTCTAAATTCGCAACCTATGGTTTAGCGGCGAATTCATGATCATAACATCACGTACATTTCATATGGACTAAGATTAGTCTACATTCCATTGACATCATGTGCATCTCATTAGTACATTCACGACATTTCATTTCACATTCAACGCGTAATTTTTATATTTAATAATCGTTATCGAGTGAGTTATTATTTTGAATATTTAACCCGTTACTTTCAAAATGATCCGACATATTTTTATACTTACATTAGTTTATAAAAACTATATTTTGGTTTTCTAGTGTTTTAAGTTTATTTGGTACATAAATCGTTAAAGTTAAATTATTACGACGTTTTCTTAAAAATTATACGATAATTATTTTTATCACTCAAATTTCACAAGGATAGTATTTTTACAATTTTTATTATCTCATTACATTCTATTTTGATCTATTAAAAATTTACTTGTACCTAAAAGCTACCATTTACCTTAACTTGAATTCATTTACTTACATATTTTTGTTAACAATTATACACAAAGTATATATATTTTATAAAAAAAAAAATATATATATTGTGAAGACACAATCCCCCCATATCCGGCCATGGGGGGGAGATGTATCTAAAAGTTGGTAAAAACTTTCTTTGAATTCATGTATCTATACTCCAACTTTCATTCAAGTCACTCATTCACTTTAAATTATTCATCTAGTGTGAGAAAGTTTTCTCTTCTCTTGTTCATTCCTTCCAAAACCGGCCACCTACAAAATTAAGAAGGGATCATCCAAAGTTTTCCATTTTCAAGTTATAACAATCTAGATTACACTTTTATTTAAGGTTTTGAAATATAAACCTAGGGTGTTTAGGCTAATCCTTGTTACTTTCACCTCATCATTATCACTTGTAAGCATGATTTTATCATTTTTATGTTTCCTTTTCATTTTCATATTCATCTTTTCATTTTGGAGCAACATGCAAGACATATGTGATTTATACCATTTTTACATGATTTTAGAGTATATATATATATATTTGGTCATCCTATAATTATCCCCTTGGTATTGGTTGGTCTTGATGATGTCTAGGAACCCATGACACCCTAAGAAGGTGTATGGTAGTATTAGATTAGTTTTGGAGTTGATTTGAAGGGATTAGAATAGGTTTTGTCCGAGAAAAACTATTTTTGATAACTATATAAATAGGTTCTGTCCTTGTTTCGAATTTCTGGAAAAACCTACAGTTGGTACGAAACTTTGGCCTTGATTTTTAGAAAATATACTTTAAAACGAATCCGTGGCAGCTTGAACGGATAAAAACGGACTTATAACGAAGCCGTGGTGAATTTTTAAAGTTTGGCGACGAAATATATTATTTTCAGAAATTTTCAGCAACCTATATTTATTTTGTTGGATCAAAAGCGAGCCTTAAGCTTCACAAATTATTTCGACTTATCAAAAATATATTAGTATACTTTGATACTGAAGCTAAGGCGTATAAAACGTAAGCGGTTTGAAGCGACAAAGATATGCACTTTTTCATAAACTTGCCGTAACTAATTTTTACGCACACAATTAGCGAAATCACCAACTTCACCCCTTAATATCTTTATGATCGAGACCTTTTGGACGAAAACTTCTGAACTGAAACTTCTAGATATCGATACAAACTTTCCAAAACCGTCGAGTGCGTTCTCTAACGGTCGGCGTACACCGTTTTACGACTATTTTTCGAAGCCATTTTTGTTAATTTCATGATTTTTCCGACGACATTGTTTTGCGGCGAAAAGTGTAAATTTCACCAAAAATCATTATAAAACCATTATAGGATGACATTTTAATGTAAAAACATGTAAAGTCATTTTTGATTGGTCAAGGCGTCAAAGCGAGTATTTTTCGACGATAAGTAATATTTTCAAAACTTCGTAAATGGTATAAATAACATACGAAATGCATGCATAACATTACATTGCAACTCATATCAGATCATATCATTGGGACTAGGTACCGGATAGCATATCACATTATACCTCGGTGTACTCACTCTTGTCATTTCGTCGGTTTACCAAGTGAGTTTAATAGCCTGCTTTTACTTGTTTTCATAAGCTGCTTTTGGGGAGATACATGCTCAATTATTTTCACAAGTACTTTAGATTTTTAAGGCTAAAATCTATCATGATTACCATTGTTTCTAAATCAAGGGTTATACTATATAAATTGTTCTTGTTTAGTGCTCACGGTACTTCGTCATTATAACGTTCTAAATCATTGACTCTTGATAAATTGAGTTAAGTGCTATGGATTATGTGCTATTGTTCTACGTCGAGTTGAGTGCTATTGATTATTGCTATTGTTCTCATTCGAGTTAGGTACTATATTGTGAATTCATTTGACATCATGCACTTGATCATAAACTATATACATTTTGGCAATGGGTTGTGAACACACATGTTGCAAGTTTTGTATGGAGAGATTTGGGCCTGAGTGGATTTACAATGCCTTGTCTTTGCATAAGCGATTTCGATACATTGAGCCATGCACTATTTTGTGAATTCATTTGACGATTTATGTTTGAACATAAACTCTACATATTCGTGATGGGTTGTGAACACGCAGGTTGCAAGTTTTGTATGGGCGGGACTTGGAACTGAGTGGATTTACAATGCCTTTGCTACATAAGCGATTTTGAAAGTCTTTACATTTCAACGATTTACAATGCCTTTCTTTGCATAAGCGATTTGAACGGCTTTTCAATTCAACTCAAACTCTATGAACTCACTCAACCTTTGTGTTGACACTTTTAGCATGTTTTATCTCAGGTATCTAAGGCATTCACTTCATGGCATGCATTTGGACACATCATGGAGTCGTGGTGACGACGCGTCTCACTTGGGTTTTACATACTTTAAAACATCGTTTGAATTGTAACAAACTTATTTCCGCACAAGTTGATTTTCATTTGGGACCTACTTTGTAAACTCTGATTATTTTATTAAATCAAGCGATGTATTTTCCAAACGACACTTTAGGTCGTTCAATATAGCTGTGATTGTGATGCTATGACGTCGTCATCCCGGAATTCCATGCAGGCACGCAAAGCAGGTAAATTGGGGTGTGACAATGCGAGTTGGTGGGAGTTGTTGAGTCAAAAGATCGCGAGTTACTTAACTTCGCGCTATAGTATATTGCACTTTCGCTTTTGGCTTGTGTTGCTTATATCTTGGTGGTGAAAGCGAGTTGTCAACTCTTTAAAATGATGCAAGTTGGGTATAGCGAGTTGGGTGATTCGCGGGTTAACAAGCGGTCGCGAGTTGTTAATTCAAGTTGGACAAATCTGATGTTAACAAATGCGAGTTGATATCAATGCAACTTGACTCACTATATGAAACGACTTAACTCTAATCATCATGGCCGACTTTGCTAATAATGTGATGAAGATGAAAGATTTTGATCGGTACATACATCATCAACAAGCGAGTCACATCTAACAAGATTCAACATCATTATTCAAGACCCTCGACTCAAACACTAAACTAACAAGTTCTCAAGATCTCAAGTTGTTTTTCGTGTCTCTCATTATTTACATTCAAAGGTCCGTCATACAAATTTAAACTCATCATTGATCCATTTAAGAGTTTGTTGTCTCTTGAATATCCGAAACAGATATGAAAGGATTCTTAACAATATTGTTAAAATCGTTTCATTACTTTCGGTTATGACTCATGGTCGGATAAAACAAAATCAAAAGGACTTGCCTCAAGTCAAATCATTATCACAAATATCTCAGCCATTTTTCGTGGTATCATTGCTACATCGAGACCTTTAAGGCCATGTCACACGAAATAACGATTGCATCATAGATCAAAACTAAACTTTTTGACAATATCCGAATGAGAAGAAATGAATTTAACAATATTGTTAATTCAAGACTATGATTCGTTTAAGCCATAACAATGAAATCTTACCTCGACCTGAAATAAGGAGTCTCGTTTGCATCTCACAATCATCAAACCATCCCTGTGGTGTTGATAAAGCTCAAGCCATCCCTGTGGCGAGCAAGAAGACTTCCTCAACTATGATGTGAGGTGCGTTTGTGTGATAAAGGGAGTGGACCAGTTTCAATGAGATACGTTTTTAAGGAAATATGTGATTGTTTTTGTTGATCATGATACTTATTCAACGGTGCGTATAATGGATGAGGGCAGATTATGCCTTTGATGATTTGTGTTTTGGGAGAGAGTTTATTAGATGGGGGCTGAGTATTTCTGATTTAGGGTTGAGTGGTTACAAGTGGTGTTTTATATCCCCTATAATTAGGGTAAAGCGTTTTCTGGATCAGTTATGGGGATCAAATGGATGAAATGTATTGGACATGGGCCATAATATTTTGTATTGGACATTAACGTTATATTGAGCTTTTATGTGTCTCGTGGGCTGCATTTTTTCAATTTGGATCGAGAAGTATTTGGATCATGTGGTATTTTGTATTGCACAATGGGTCTCACTAAATTCGTCCAACACAATGTTGCAATATCACGTATTTGTTGTTAACTGAATTGCTTTTCACAACCTTGAATTGCATGTTCTTTTAAATTTGAATGGGTTATCATTTCCTTTGGACGAAGACGGAAAATATGGTGCTACTAAATTTTTTTTGATGTTATCCAAGTACAAAGTGATGGTGTTAAGTTGTTCTTATTTGGAATTGGATGATATGTGATTTGGACTGATGGGCTTCTCAATCATGGGCTTTTCTTGAATATGGACTACGAATTAATGAGATCTAATGATGAGATTGGTTGAAGAGATTTGTCGATCATGAGTTTTGATGATGAGAGCTGATGAGATGATGAGATTCGATGGGTTATGAGGTTTAATTCTTTGGGCTACACATTTTCACGTAGTATATTATGTCATGGCTTGAAATTGATGATTATACAACGTTGACTACGGGGATGTTTGTACGGTATTTCTTACTTGGGTTTGAAGTGAAATCTTTCTGGCGTGTTTACTTATTTCGTCTTCTTTCTTTCTACCCTTCCGCGAAGATGACTTGTTTGGGCGATTATTGAGTGTGATAAAGACTTGGCTATTTAGTTACTGTTGTGATTCTCTCTCTCATAGCACAACGTAAACTATCATTTTGGTGTCTCACACAGATGAGAATGTCAAGAGGTTTTGTACATTGGGTACACCGTTTCTTTTTCACGAGGATTAGTACAAGCTTAAGTAACTAATCTGGGGAATTCTACTTCATGATCAAGTTTAGTATATTGGGCTTACTTCACCATGTTCTCACTGCAATTGCCGACAGAATGCGTGAATGATGTGTTTACTAAAGTATTTATTGGATGGTTGATGATGTTAACGATGTTGGATAATGAACCGTTGATGAACCGCTGCATGTTCTCCTAAAACAGATGTTCACTGAAACCAAAGTTGTCATAACACATTCAAGCTGACATTGTTTATGGTTTTGTCTTGATTTTGTAAAATCCCGCGAAAGAATCTATTTCTCGGTTTAAATCATAGACTTGTAAAATCCCGTGACAATGGAAACATCACGGTAAAAGTAAAGTGCATTTCCGGATCTATCTTATGGTTTATTCTTGGTTTTGTAAAATCCTTGAAAAAACTATTTTTGGTTTAAACCATAGAATTGTAAAATCCCGATGATGGAACCATCACGGAGAAAGGAAAGTGTATTTGGGATCTAATCGATCTTTGGTGCTACGGTTTACGCTTGAAGAAGGGATGAAAGGGTGTACTTCATGAATTGGATGTGTGTTTGGATATTCGTCATGGCAGTATGGTTATTACTTGGTTTTACGGGGTTATGTGCTACTAACCATGGTCGGGATGAAAACCATTATCATAGTTCACTTAAAACGTCAAAGGAGGCTAGATTTGAGCTTTTAACCAAGAAGATGTGACAACGGAGTTAATTCACTATTATTTATTTGAGGTTGAAGTGAAATATCACGGGCGAGTGTACTTAGTATCTGAAGGTATAGGGGATGGTTGGATGAAGATTCTTCATGATCCTTGTTCGAGCTTATTATCTAAAGCGAAGACTTGGAAATCTAGTTATTGTTGGGTGTCTTTTACCTTTTCTTTTACCACTTGGGGAATTGGGCTCATACCACCACAAAATAACTATCACTTTATGGAGTTACGTTGTAGTGTTCAGTGTCACATTCAATTGTGGATTTTCAAGAGGTAATGTGCGTCTTATACTTGATGGTTGGTTGGTTGAAGAGTATAGAGTACATAGAGATTACTTAGAGATGCTAATGGAAATCGGCACATCTCTTCGTTACATATGTGCAAGTTTAAGTCACGAGTTCGGGTTAGTTTACTACAGGGTCAAATTCATTATATCGGGTTTTCTCCATCATTTGTCACAACAAAGAGCCTATTGAATGATAATGGGGTGATTACAAGTTTGCCAAGAGTAGATGAAAAGAGAGAGATTTATGGCGTCTGATTACATCGATTCGAGCCTCGTACTTCATCATTATGGCGATATGAACACCTGCTTGATTCAAACACTGGATTCCTGAAAGAAAAGCGGTGGCATCATCTGAAGATCTTCTTATGACCATTCTCATCAACATGCTGTACTTTTCCATAAAGCCAGATGTGGTGATAGATACCATTGATGTTTTGTTCCACAATTGGTATCATATTTGTGCTATTATCAGGGGAATGGATAAAGATGACATCTCGTATGCAATTGAGGGAAAAAGTGTGAATTTTTGCATTGGATATATTGACTCTAAAATCATGTAAACAGAGCTTCTTCTTATCGGGTCATCTTCACATGGAGTTTTCTTCTTAGAGCCGTTGGTTGACATCTTCACTCGGATTGATGAGTTTATCGACAAAGTGCCTTCGGTTAATGCTTCACGTATACATCAACATGATGATTCCGAACAATCTATATGTTCTTGTTTGATGTGATTGGTAGTTTGGTGTTACCATCTTGTGTGTTCGTTCGGCTGATTCTTTGATTTCCTTGATGAACATCTTTCTGTTCTTGTTTGATTGGGAGGGATTTTAGTTAAGGGAATTTGCAAGATGTAAGTTAATTGGGATGCTTTTTGGTGGGATGCTTTTTGGTGTGAGTTGAAGATGTTAACTATCTATTCCCCAACTCGACAATCTTGAAGAAGGTCGAGTCTTCAGTCGATTCTACATTTTCTGCTATATGTTAGAAGACTAAAGACGAGTTGCATTTGATTATCTAAAGACTTCTTATTCAAGCATTCATCATAAAGTCGGTTTAGGGAGACTAATTGAGAGTTAAAAGCCAAAGTTAATCCCCAATTAGACTTGCTCATATTCTTTAGCAAGTTGATTCTCACAGATACATCTGAGCTAATGATGTTCTTCTCAAAAAGATTTCAAGTATTGGGCTTAAAATATGTTGTTGATTCTGAAGTGTCAAAACCAGCAAGGGGGAAGGATATACACATCTAAAACACAAAGCGAGTAAACTTGATGAACTTAATACTTCTAAGTAACTGAAGATATCTCGAGAAGACAAATGTTATTCTTGAGAGAAACTCAAGGTTTGACTCATGGCGAGTAAACTTGATGAGCATAATACTTCTAAGTGATTGAAGATATCCCGGGAAAACAAATGTCATGACCGTATAGAAACTCAAGGTTTTACTCATCAAGGCTTTTAGTGTTATTATTCCAACGACGTGGGGGAAGAGATGTAAGAGAAAGTTTAGAAGATGAAGAGGTACTCAAGTGTGTGATGATTTTGATGTTATGACAATCATCGGGGAGAGATTGTGTACATTGGGGATGCTCACTGTTTACTTGAGGGCTTAATCGTGATTGGAGAAATAATCACTTATTAGGAGTTGACATCCTTGAGATTGTCATCCTTGAGATAATCGGTGACTTGGCACCTTCTTCAATGTTATCGTTATTCCTTCCTTGGGTACTGGTATACGTCGGATACTTGAGCCATCTACGATCATCGAAGAAAAATGTGAACATGGGGAGGTGTTTTCATTCCCCTCATGATGTGTATTCGGGGGAGCTCTTGGGTATTGGTGTACTTCGGGTTCTTGAGCTTCATACACGATCATCCGGGAAGAAAAATGTGAACATGGGAAGGTGTTTTCATTCCCCTCATGATGTGTGTTCGGGAGAGTTCTTAAGCATTATACAAAGAGGTTGCGCATCAATTCAACTACTTGGGAATTGTTCTCTTGACACCTTTTGGAATGGATTGCTTGACGATTGGAAAGGAATTTGAGAAGATTATTTAAGTGTGGGATGAAGCGTTCTTGTTCTTCTTGGATGATATAACCACGAATGGAGATCCTCGATTATCATTCTTAAATGGAGCAGCGGGATTTATGATAATTGTGTGCTACCTTGTGCACACAGCTAAAGCAAGCTTGAAATAGAGCTTAATCACGCTCAACATAAGGATTTCGGTTTGGGGGAAGGCTGCCAAAGTCTCATTTTCTCAAGGCTCATGTTCTACATTCTATTCGGAGCCTCCAGTTCTTTGGTGGTGGAAGTTTAAGAGATGGCGTATTCTATCTTCTACGACGTCTTGCTTGATATCCTTATCTCGATTTTCGTATCATCATCTCTTATACTATATCATCTACTCTATCTTTGTATATATTTATCAAAACCAAATACAAAAATATAAAACCAACAAAAAGAAAATAGAAAAATATAAAATCTTCAAAACCCATAAAACGGAAAAATTTCAAAAATACCAAAAATATGTTTTCTCAAGACATGTCTTCTAGTATCGATAACATCTGCGGTCTTAGAAATGTCATTCAATAATGTCACGGGACCATAGATGAAGTTCGAGCGGGAGGTGTAAATATTCTTTTCCAAACATGTCAAATCAAATGGCTTACAGTTATTTGGTGTAACCGCGCTTCAAAAATGGCTTGCGATTACTTCATTGTAACTGCACTAATGGTTTGCTATTATTTCAGATAGCAACCCGCTCTTCTAAGGAAGGAAAGTGCTGCGCTAAAACTATTTTCTTAAATCTTGTGCACTTATCCTAATACAAAACAAGGAAAGCATGTCGTCAAAAAGACTGTTGTTCCTACACAAATGTTTTTCCGTCTAAAATTCTTCAGGAAAATATTTGTTGTTTTTCAAAAATGATGGTAAATGAGTTGCTATTAAATTAATCAGTTTGAGTTTTCGTAAAATTTAAAACTCAATCAATGACTTGGTACTTTTAATCTCTTGAAAATAAGTCATTGATTGAGGGGAGAATGTTTTCAAATCTATATCATCTAACGGGCTTTCTTAATTATCCTACGTGCTTAATTAAAAATGATATTTGCCTATGTCGAAGGACTAGGAATTTAGGATATGATTGTTAGGATTAGATGATTAGAGTTTGATTAATACATTATTCCCATTCCTTATATGATCTGATTGATATGTTAAATTGAATTTTATTAGTCGATTGTTGTTTGGGTGATGTCGACCACCATATATTTGTATGTGTGTTCATTAACGTATGCAGGTATATTGGTATAAAAGAATGTTCCCGATCCGGATCCCACAATTGAAGATGATTGGATGCTGAAAGGAAAGGGTAACTATATCTTGGGTTGACAAATGAAGAAACGGAGCTTAATTGGACTTCTATGGAGAGTTGGCATAAATGCAGCGTAAGGGTCTCATTGCATCTGCCGGATGGTTTTCTTCTAAGTGATTGAGGAAGCGGAGCTTAATTTGACCTCGGTTGGCATTCAAAATGCAACGTAAAGAAGTCTCACTGCATCAGCAGATGGTTTTTCTTCCAAACCCTACAGCAACAACAACGGTAGCTTCTCAACCACCTAACGTATCTTTGTGCAGGATATCATTTTTAAAAAAATTTGAATAATTTGATTAAATTGTTTTGAAAAATGGAAAAATATTGGTTTTGAAAATTAATTGGACTTAATTTTGAAAATCACCGGACTTCATTTTTATCAAAACCTAAGTCACTCAATCAACGACTAAGGTCATCGATTGAGAGTGATTTAATTTAAAGTATTTTCAAACCATATTTCTTCAATCAAGTCCGTTTGTACGTTAAAAGGTGGTGATCTAAAGATTTAATGTTATGTCATGGTATGATTTTTCTTTTGAATCAAGGTCTTTCAAAATGAAATTTTTTCTGTTCTTGTTTGATTGTGAAATTGTTTTATTTTACTTAAAGATATCTTTAAAACTATCATACACGACAACAATCTTTAATGTCGAAAATCTGTTCCTTATCAGTCATTTTTCAAAAATTAAATTTTGCCACGTCTTTCCCCAAAATCTTTTAAATGATTTAAATCAATTGGGATCACAAATCTCAAAAGGTTTGAAATTTTTGATCGGGGGAGAGTTCGTGATTTAAATCTCAAATCTGTTTTAATGGAATCAGTTTTAGTCCTTCATAGGCACTCCTGCCTCCATGTGCCAAACGATTTCAAATACACAATGCACATGTTGAGGAGGAGGATTTATCCTAAAACATGATGAGTATTTAAACCTGGCCACATATTCTCCAATATTTTATAAACCTTATTAAATCACTTGGGATCCAAAATCTCAAAGGGTTTGATATTTTTGATCGGGGGAGAATTTGTGATTTAATAATGAAATTTGATAAAAGGTGATCGTTTTGATTCAATTGTGCGGGCTGTTCTCTCATATGTGCTAAGCGCTTTGAATCTTGAAGCACATATTGAGGGAGCATTTTAAGGAAAATAAACTATCGAGGGTACAAAAGCTTTTATGTTTTAACATAAAGTACCTTGATTGAGTTTTCAAATGGTTTTCTTAATGGTTTTTGTGATTGTGGATGTGTTTCAAAGAACTCTTTCCTCTATGTGATAAAATGATTTCAAATATCCTATGCACATATTGAGGGGTAGAATTTACCAAAGAAATTCAAATGGCTTTTTCTAAGAAATTGTGATCAAGAAATTATTTCAAAGAACTCTTGCCTCCATGTGCCAAAAAATTTCAATATCATATGCACATGTTGAGGGGGAGCATTTCTAAAATGATCAAAACTATTAAGGTACAAAATGCTTTGATCTCATATGACAAGTACCTTGATTGTTTTTCCAAATGATTTTTCGATTGGTTTCTTGAAGGAAAGAACAATACCAAAAGACCAGCCAATTTACTTTATGCATGGTGTTATAAGGATGGTTAGGTTAGGTATTTGTTCCCACGATCCCTTGGCAGGAGGGATCTACCCAGGGACAATCCACTAGATAGTGTGGAGTCCTTAGGTATATTGAAAAAGGAGATATGGGAAGAGTGCGGCGAGATAGAGCTAGTCTGGAATAAACCCAACAAGGTTCTAGTAATGAATTCTCGGTAAGCACTGAAGGGTTGAAGAATGAAAAAGAAATGAATATGAAAAGGGTGAAAAGAAATAGCCCTATAATAATTCAACCTTAGAGGCGGAAGGGTTCAATACATATGCTACTGGTGGTTACTAAGGTAACACTGGTATTGAAGACAAGGCGTCATGGACCCATGGCCGCTTGCACTAAAACTTCCCAAGCTACTCAAGTTCCTCTTAAAAGGACTTGTTTCATTCTCACGGGGAACCTACATAATCTATCGACTTTCTCTTAGAGATCGTTGATATTGAAGAAGGAGACCCTCTCCCTAGTCTCCGGCATAGGAACCAAATGTGCACAATTGAGTCTAGAGCCAAGAGATCGTCCACAATATCTCATTAGGACACAAAATTAATGAAGACTTGCTGTTTCACACAATGTGGAAAGTAAGAATATATTAAGAGTCCTACGCATTATCCTTGTGGTATTGCTAGAACATCCGAGTGATATGAAAATATTCACGATGAAGATGGAAATCCTTCAAGAGCCAACATCAAATAAGCTCTTGGTGGGTGACATGTGAGATCTTTGCAAAAGATCAAGCTTGTAACAACTGGATAGAAACGATGAAGCGATTCATTCTTGAATCAACCTTGGTCGAGAATGGAATTGACGAATACTTTTGGAAAAACGTTCGATGTACAAATCTTCTTTTCTCTAACCGCGTCGAATGTGTATTCATTTTCAAACACAAAATGTATCTCTGATTGAAAAATACTTTTAGAAAAACCGTTCGATGTGCGAATCTCTTCTTTTTACTATACGTCGAATGTGTACTCATTCTCCAATACAAAAAGTATTTTGATTGAAAATTGATCTTTCTCATAAAACCTTCTTCGTATTGCAAAACTCTTTCTTCTAAGCAATACACGATTGTTTTCAAATCAATTTTCATCAATCGATGAATCTCAATTATTGGTTCACTCATTCGTGTGTTGTCTTCTTTGAGGCGTTCGGTTTGAAGCGGCTAGAACAAGCTAGGAAACCATCGTCAGGAGATTCTTGAATTATACGATCACGAGCGGTACTTGTCGCGATCAGAGGGGAACCGTGGGCGTGTACCTCATTATTGAAAGTGATCAAAGACACTTCGTGTGTTTATTATACTGTTGTTTGCAGGTACATCGGACGGTTGCGGTGATCCGAAATGAGGAGTCAATCCAAAGCGCATGCTCACGGCATCCACACTTAATTTGAAGAAATCATGGTGGTGCATATCTACATAACACGGTTGATATTTTTATACTATGCTTACGCCTTTGCTGCAAATATCATGAACCGTAAGGCTTCCGCTACTCGATGGAAAGATGCCATGATTCAAAAGTGTGAGCATGTCGGTCCGAAAGTCACAACTTCACATGATGGCAACACAACAAAGAGTGATCCAGAGATTTCGCGTGGCTAATGATCTCAAAGCTTCGAAGATCATCAAGATGTGGATCAGTTCAAAGGCCTCCACTAAAAGTACAAATCAATGCGGACTTTGAAGAATCGCTACAAAAGCACAAAGATTGCAAAAATGAAGAATTCAAGACTACGAGCTCAAGAACTGAAGTTTATATAGAATGCTAGGATTTGAAATGTAAAACATGGGGTGACCTCCCTTAGGGGGAGATTGTTAGGAATTGGAAATTCCATGTTAAAGTGTCGGTCACCCCAATTATGATCTAGCATATGTTAGCTTGTAGACGTGTCGTTAGTTACGTTATTTGTTTAGTTTATTCGTTAGTTATTAGCGTAGTTTAGTTTAGTGCAACACCGTGGAGGAAGGATGGGTCTTTACCCACTGTATGCCTGATCCACAGGACGATAGGAGGTCGTATACTTGTAACTATAAATACCCCTTCCATCCATGGAAAGGGTGTGGCTTCTTTGAATCTAACCTTTCATTTGTTTAAGCAACTCTCTTTCAAGAACCTCCTCTCAACTCTCTTCATCTAACTAAAATGGCTTTCTTATTTAATCACAATCCTAGACCACCCGAATCATTAAACAACATAAATATTGGATCCTAACAGCCACAATCATTTTTAACCATTGATCAACTAATCCAATGGCTAAAAAAGAGTTCTCGCACTTAACAGGGTTCTGAAAATAAAGTTACAATATATATATATATATATATATATATATATATATAGATTGGATCATTTAAAAAGTTGATCTCAAGAGAAAAGTGAGAGAAGTGATCTCAACCGTTAGATCTCCCTCCTTTCCCCTCATCTTTTTTTAAGCACCAAACTACAAGACCGATTGCAACTTTTAAATTCTCCAAGGTTTATTTTGTAATATCTCCAAGGATCATATATAATGCCTAAATTTTTTCATTTTTTCTTTTGTCTAGTTCATCTCTCCGGCTCGTTCCCACAATCAACACTTCTTCCCTTGATTGTGCTTATAATCTCCACACGTCAAAACAACAAACACGATCTATTCAGATTCATTAATCATCTCGTTCTAATAATGTCTCATATCCGATCAATGTAAGTTTTAAAACATGTTTTGATTATAATTTTGTTACTCTTTTTATCAAAGATCGGATATAAAGCTTAGGGTGTTGGTTACATATTTATTTGCACATATTAGTGTTTGTTATGAGATAGTTTTTTTGTTTTATGAAATTTGCTTTGGTAATCATCATCTTTGCATATAATTGTACCAATTTTAAGAGTTTATTGACATGATTCATCGTATATAATAGTTAATTGAAGCGAAAGTTGAGAAATAAATATGTTTACAAAAACTACACCCAGTGTTTGATAAAATATAAGATGAGATTTTATAATGAGATGCACTAATTTTACACCGTGATAATCTAATTTTGTGAAATGATTTTAGTTCACTGTGATGCCCTAACTAATTTAGGAAAGGATTTTAGATTTGTATGAAAGCATTCGCGAACAATTATCGACTTCAGGGTTTGTTGCTCGCATGCATTATCACAAGTCACTATAACATGTGCTATTACACATATATTTGTTTGTTATTATGACGACTAGCTCTGAAAATGATAGTTGATTACATGGTTTCATGTTGTATTTTTTTTGCAACAGTTAAAAGTTTCATGTGTAGAATATAAGATCATAGCCTTCTCATATATGTTACGGTTTAAATCAATTGTTAGAAGATATTGCTACATGCACCTTATATGTTGTTTATAGTTCTATATTATAATCTAATGCTTAAGTTTGTTTTAATTTATTTTTTCGAGCTTCGGCAGTGCCTAAAAATATCAATTAGTCACTAGAAAAATTATTCATTGAAACTTTATATATTATGGGTGTTGGCGATTCAATCAGATAAGGTGTTTGGCTAAATTGAAGAGAGTCATGCAGACACTCTTTTTGTTTAGAAATGCATTGAACCAAGGAACGCAAGGGTTAATTATGTTATTTTGCTATTAGTTTGATTGTTAATCTTTTAAGTTTTTGAATTTTTTTTGCCTTACATAAAAATAATTTGGTTTTGTTTTAGGTGGTGCCGTTGGATTTAGGTTGGAGACCATTCTAAAACTCACATATATTCGTGTAAGGAATAATAGAATGAAATTTATGCATTATCTGTGTAAGGTACTCATTTCTTTTGATTTCATCTATATTATTGTCCTAGGTCATCAACATAACACTTTGATATCTGGAGCAGCATATGATTTCTTGCTTTCGCCTTTTTTACATGATAGTCGTTGCTTGATGCCAATAGGTTCTTGCTGACAAATTACTTGAAATCGTTGATTATAAGACCCAAGCTATAAATGGTCCAACACATTTTCCAGAGATCAACAAAAGCGTAGAACGTAGATTAAGCTTTTGTAATTTTTATTATCCATGATGCTATATGCTAGCTTAGTAATTAGTTATGTTACAAGTTTTGATCCACAAATGATATTTACCTTACTAATTTCCAATAGGTTTGGACTTTGATAAAACTTGGTGAAAGTGATAAAACTTGCAAGGCCGATCATGATACATATAGTTGCATGCCCTTTGTTGCCTTTTGTATTAAAGTTTATCAGAAGTTAAATCGGAACACATCGGTAGGCTTCATTTGATTTATGTCTAAAATTCATTCACTTGACCAGCGGATGCCTAAAGAGACTCAAACATATGCACCAAATTCATCAAGCAGTCTGATAAAAAAGTTCGTCATATTTATCATGTTTCCTTTGTGTGTAATTACTTGGTATTTTATGGATGTTTCTATAAATTCATATAGCTTCGGGATGTGTACTTTAGTATGTTTGGCCGATTAATGCAGGTGGATGCTAAAAGTCGTAACCTAATACAAATAGAACATGGGGCGTTTACATGCACAAAAGTTATCCCAACATGAAACTAAGCCTTGAAAGGAATTGGTTTTGAATAAGTGTATATGAAAATTATATCATATCATTTACATCTTGTGTT